>OZ007586.1:58311329-59523204 GCA_963931845.1 Maratus michaelseni | reverse complement strand
AGACTTATAATTAGTAAATAAGTTAACTTTAAATGTAAAATCATTTCTTTTGTCATAAATGTCAAACAAAATTTTATTATCTTTAAGAATTATCTTAAGATCAAGAAAATTAATTTCATTATTTACCATAAGGTTGAAACTATAATTTAAATTTTTATGATATTTTATTGGTAGTAAATAATTTGAATTATTATTAAAATAGAAGACAATTATATCATCTATATAACGGTACATTTTACAATTAGCAATATGTGAATTACGTTCATAATAATATAAATATAATTCTGCAAGAATTGAAGAAACAATACCACCCTGTGGTAATCCACAGCATTGAATATATATATTCTCATTAAAAACAATATAATTATGATGTAGAATAAATCTAGTTAAAGTTTTAAAGTAATTTAAAGAAATGTTATTTTTTAATTTTATGGAATCCTTGTATTCTTTGTATAATAAATTGACAATCCTGAACATATCCTTGATATCAATATTATTAAATAAGTCATTAAAGTCAAACGTCTTCATGTAAGTTATGTTATTTAAATTTTTTATATTATTGACAAGTTGAAAACTATTTTTTATGCTAAACAAATTATCTTTTAGTTTTGTAAGTTCAAACAATTTAGTGAGAATAGTTAATAGAAATTTACTTGCATTATTATTATACGTATTACAGCCTATAGTTACAGTTCTAAATTTTATAGGAGTTTTATGAAATTTAGGTATAACAACAATGTATGGATAATTAAAGTTGTAATTTTTAATTTTTAGCAATTTATAATATTGAAATATATGTCGATTATTAATAATTGTATTAAGATTAGTTTTTTTAAAATTTAAACTTGTATTTATTGCATTAGATATTAGCTGTGAATAATATTTTTTGCAGATGAAAGCATAGTTGTTTGGTGATTTATCAACATAAGTAATAATAAATTTGTTTTGTAAATTCTTTATTTCACTATTTAGTTGTTTAACATTAAAATTAAAATTTTCCATATTTCTAAAAAGTTCAACATTTAAATTACTTAATACATTTAATTTCCATTCTTTAAAAAATTCAATGGGTTTATTATAATCTATTGAAATTTTATGTATAAAAAGGTCAAGATCCAGATTAAATTGTTTTAATATAGAAAAAATATTATAACATGATGGTGTTCGAAATTTAGTCCCATTAGTCATAAAACTGCGCAGATAATCATTCTCGACAATATTAATATCCCCTGTAATAATGTGACCATGTACCTTATCTACATAATTACTAAAACTAGGATTATTACATAAGCACGGAGGTTTATCATTTGATGTAAGAAATTTTGCAAAATTATTGTAATTGAAAATTCTACGTCCAAGTGTAACATTGTATTTGTATGATTTATGTATTGTAAAATTTTTTATGGGGAATTTGTTATTGTTATTAATTACATTGTGTATATTAATTTTATTAAGTACTATATTGGAAAAAGTGATTATAAGTTGAGTATTGTTAGTTTTTTTATAAGTATTTTTTGAAATTTTTACATTAAGTTGATTAATTCTATATAATAGAAGATCAAAATATACATCACTAAAATGTGGTGATAAATTTAATGTTAAAAATACTTTATAATAATTATTAAGATTTTTCTTTTTGATCGAAAAAATATGTTTCCTTATATCAAACCAATTGAAAGTTTTAGTGAATTCATTTTCCATATTAGATAATTGCTGTATAATATCATTACTAGAAATATACTGTGTATTAGTACCATATTTACCCCTTTTTGTACGTGTAGTTTTTGTATTTACTTTATGATTTAAATTAGCATAAGTGCTAGTATAATGTTCATGTTTATTAGTATTTGTATAAACAATGTTTGTGCGATTAAATAACTTAGAATTTAGACCATAAGGATATAAAGAGTTACGGGATTTGATATAAATGGATTCATAAAGTAGTCTATCACTGAAATTTTTGTGCATACTCAGGATTTTAATAGTAATATCTTTAAAGTCATGTTGTCTAAAGTGCATATGCTCAACATTTATAGAATTATTTTTTATAATATCCTGTCTATGTTGATTGATTCTGAAGTGCAGTGGATTACATGATTGACCAATATATTCCATCTTACACATATTGCAATTAATCGAATAAATAATATTGTATGCTTTGAGAGAGAGAGAGAGAGAGAGAGAGAGAGAGAGAGAGAGAGAGTATGCATATCCATGTGTAACCTTAGAGTGGAATATCCAATTACAGTATTTCTTTTATATTTATTTATTTAGTTAGTTATTCATTTAAGTTTGCATTGATACGTTGTGGTGGTGGTTTCATATAAATTTTATAAATTACATGCATGTCCGTTCTTCTGTTTCTTTGTTTGTTTTTACTTTCTAGACATGGCCTTTTGTAAAAAATTGCCAAATTTCAATAGGTTGTTATAATTTACAGTACTACATATTATGTTTTAAAAATGATCATTGTATCGTTTATAGAGTTTTTGCAATGACACGTCCAAAATTTTAATATATGATCTATTACACGTCTAAATGAGCTATATTGGAAATAATGATCTTTAATATGAAAAACAATAAAGTTTTGCTACAACACACATTCTGTTGTGCAACTCACTTTCAAGAAAATTCACCAACTTGTGTGTTATAAATTAAGAAATAATCACTTGAAACAGGTTCTATTTAAAAAAAAGTTTCTTGTTTTAAATAAACATGTGAAGAATTGTAAAATAATATATTACTTGTTTTGCGACCTTCATTTTCTGTGTCATATAATATATTTTAACCTAATTTACAGTGTGGTTATCCTCAACCACATTGAGTTAGACTCCTGCGAGGGTCTTGTCGGATAATGACAAAATATTTTCATCGACCGAAACCGGACCAAAAAATTGACATACTTCAACACAAAACTGAACCGAAGCCAAAAGGGAAGAAAAGTAATCCAGATTTTAATCCAAATATAGAAAAATAGTCTACAATCTCTAATATAAATTTCATCTCTTATGTTGAAAACTGAACATATACCCATTAATGCTCAGATTAATTGCAGCTTTCTCCATATGAAAAACACATTCTAGACTTTTTTGGAAATTCGGAAAAAATTATGAAAAAAAATCGGAAAAAATTATGAAATAGTCCTGACATTAATTTTCAAATGTGACACTTTTTAAATTTTTATACGATCCCTGTGTTCTATAAGTAATATTTCGAAAAACTTTCTGCATGCTCTGACAAGTACAGCAACAAACATTCCATTCTTCTACCATCAAAATTTACCAGGTTCCGTACTTTGTCCGTACCTAGGTCCAAAAATATATACATAGGGCTAACAAATTTTCTAAATAAAACGTGTAGAACCTAGAGTCTGTATAAAATTTTAAAAAGTGCAACATTTGGAAAATTTGTGGCAGGACTATTTCACGAACATAATCTTCATCCCTGACTTGTTTTGAAAATTTTGCTATTTACATTGACTACGTATAACGAACAGCGAAAAATTTAAAGCGCGTTTCAATTTTTTTGGGGGAACCCCTGTACATATTTTCAAAGGTGTATTATATCATCATCATCAACAACAACAACAGTTTTGAAGCCACAGCTGGATGTAGGTATCACACACACACACACACACACACATATATATATATATATATATATATATATATTTGTGTGTCGCAAGCCGCACAGCCTGTCTCCTGGAATGTTTGTTTATCCATTTAGTATTTTATTAGGTTACTCCTGTCTTTTTTTGGTTAAGTTTTGTGGTTACGTTACAATGTATCTTTCATTTTATTATGTTTTGGTTTATACATTTATTTTTTCATTTTAAAGTTTACAATGTGTGGTACATTTTAGGTTTAATAAGGAATTTTTCTAATATATATATATATATATATATATATATATATATACTATATTTCCAATGATGACCGGTCACTTGCGATTTTAGACGTTTTGTTAAATATCTGGAAAGATACATGAGGAATTATCCTGAAACTTCAAGAGTGTAACCAACATGATAGACGTCATATATTTCCGCGAACATTTTTTCCCGAAACCCCATAAGGGGCCGTCAACAAATTGGAGAAAAACGAATATCTTTTGGATAACCCTGTAAAAACTAATATTGCAAAAGCATTCAAACTGTAAATTATGATTAAGTGGCTTATTGTAATAATTCGGGTTCATTTTTATGAAGATAGCATGTATACTCGAAGAGAAATTCAGGTTTTTATAAAAACATTCCCAAATTTTACCAAGTTTTTTGCTTATAATTTGCAGAGTTTTTAATATAAAAACAAGTTATTTTCAGACAAAATGACAAACAAAATTGTACAGAATACCCTGCATTCAGAATTAAAAAATAATAAAAAATGTATGAAAAATGAGCAGGTTCACTAAATATTGTTTTACTGCGCATGCGCGAATTCAATCAAAATATACTGTGCATAATATATTAGCTAAATGTATAGACCAACTTTTTGAAAGTCTCAAAAGCATAGCTTGAAAATTCTGATAGTAATCGTCGATAGAATAAGCTCGAAATTCGCTGTTCCCAAAAAGAAGCAAAAAGATGAGGGGTTGTATCCAAATATACTAGCTTATGAAAGTTGACATAATAAGAATGAAGTATCTCTCATTCTATATTTGATACAACCCCTCATCTTTTTTGCTTCCTTTTGGGAACAGCGAATTTCGAGCTTATTCTATCAACGATTACTATCAGAATTTTCAAACTATGTTTTTGAGACTTTCATAAAAGTTGGTCTATACATTTAGCTAATATATTATGCAAAGTATATTTTGACTGAATTCGCGCATGCGCAGTGAAAAAATATTTAGTGAATCAGCTCATTTTTCATACAATTTGTATTATTTTTTAATTCTGATTGCAGGGTATTGTGTACAATTTTGTTTGTCATATTTTCTAAAAATAGCTTGTTTTTATTTTAAAAACTCTGCAAATTATAAGCAAAAAACTTGGTAAAATTTGGGACTATTTTTATAAAAACCTGAATTTCTCTTCGAATATACATGCTATCTTCATAAAAATGAACCCAAATTATTAAAATAAGCCACTTAATCATAATCTACAGTTTGAATGCTTTTGCAGTATTAGTTTTTACAGGGTTATCCAAAAGATATTCGTTTTTCCTCAATTTGTTGACGGCCCATTATGGGGTTTCGGGAAAAAATCTTCGAGGAAATATATGACTTCTATCATGTTGTTTACACTCCTGAAGTTTCAGGATAATTCCTCATATATCTTTCCAGATACACTGCTCAAAACAATTAAAGGATATTTGAAGTTTTATATAAAATAAAGATATAAACGAAATTTTTTTTGCCGAAAATAGAAGAAGAGAATCACAAATGCAAATTCTTCTGGTTTTCAAACTGTGGAGTATGCAAATTTTGAGTTCGACGTCAAAAACGTCGCTTCAGCGGCAGCGAATGAAATTTGACTTTCAACTGGATAAAAGAGAATGAAGACAAGGATGATCGGCATTCAGTGATTGCTTTGTTTCGATGAGTACGATGTCTCAGCGAAGTCATTTGACAGATTCAGAAGCTTGGAGAATTGTTGGTAGGTTAGAAGGGGGCCAAACTCAAGCCGAAGTAGCGCAAGCCATTGGAGTGTCACAAAGTGTCATTTCCAGGATCTGGAACCGTTTTTTGGAGAGTGGATGTGCAGGCCGAAGACCAGGGCAAGGTCGTAGACGGGCAACAACGCCCAATGAAGATCGGTATTTAGCGTTAACAGCTCGGAGACACCGAAACATGAACGCTACTCTTCTCCAACAACACCTTCGCTCGGCTACATGCACCACGATTTCAACTCAGACTGTCCGAAACCGGCTCCATGCTGTAGGTCTGTATGCTCGCCGACCGATGGTATGTGTTAGATTAACATCAAGGCATCGTCGCGACCGCAGGGAGTGGGCAACCGAGCATGTCAACTGGAGGAGAAATGAATGGAGCAATATTCTGTTTTCTGACGAGTCCCGTTTTTCTTTGCATCCGGATAATAGGCGTATTTTCATCTGGAGGGACCGTGGCAGTAGGAATAATAATGCGTTCGTGCACGAAAGTGTCAGATTTGGCGGTGGAGTAGTGTTGGTGTATGGTGGCATCTCCATTGACGGGCGCACTGACCTCTACATCATTCGAGATGGAGCTCTGACTGGTCGCCGATATAGGGATGAGATCCTCAGACCTATTGTAGTCCCTTACGCTGCAGCAATCGGAGATAACTTCATTTTAATGGACGATAACTGCAGGCCACATCGTGCAAACCTGGTGGAGGATTTCCTTTTCGAGGAAGGAATCGTTCGAATGGAATGGCCAGCGTGTTCTCCAGACATGAATCCAATCGAGCACGTTTGGGACGCTCTAGGAAGACGAGTTTCTGGCCGCCAAGAACCCCCACAAACTCTCCAAGAACTGGAAAGAGCTCTTCTGGAAGAGTGGGGCAGAATACCCCAACTCGTCATTAATAGCCTCATTGAGTCCATGCCTCAAAGGTGTTCAACGTTGCTGGCCACCCGTGGAAACCATACCCCCTACTGAAAATGATTTTCTTTGAAGAAAACACCTTTTCTTATTCTTTTTTTCTCATATGCACTAATTGTGTTTTTTTCCTTTTGTACACAAATGCGCAATAAAATGCATTTTTTTCTGCCAAACATGTGTAATTTATTCTCATATAACCTACTATGTCTGTCGACCATGTATCAATCAGCTAAAAAGTTTCCCAGATACAAAATCCACCTAAAACTGCAATGTCCTTTAATTGTTTTGAGCAGTGTATTTAACAAAACGTCTCAAATCGCAAGTGACCGGTCATCATTGGAAATATAGTGTATATATATATATATATATATATATATATATACAATATGTTGAAAAATGAACATACATATACTCTTTAATGTTCAGATATATAGCTTTTTCCATATGGAAAAAACATTCTAGACTTTTTCTTTTAAATTCGTGTCAATCCGAACCTGAACCCGAGAATCAAATGCCGATTCGAAATAAATAATGTTAACTCAAGCTAAACACGGCCCGCAGCGAAAAGAGCTGGCGTCAACACGACATAAACCACGGTTCGGGTGTTATTTTGATACTTTGTACAAAACTTTAATTGGATTATTGGATTAAATCTCTTTCTTGCTAAATTAAGTTTATTTTATCGTTTCTTGAAAAGGATAAATATTTTTCAAAGAAAAGAAAACGAACTCGTGTTTGACTATAAGAAAATAGTTATTAGTAAAAGGTAGTTCTTAAAGCCCTAAAAGTATTAATTATTTTTTGTATAATTATTAATAAATTCACCATTTTAATACAATGATTCTTATTTAGTGCAATTTCAGTATCTTTAAAAAAAGAAATCCGATTATACTGATTTTAAGAATGTATCAAAAAATATCACATGAGGATATGCGAGTATATTCAGTTCGCCTTAAAATATAACATTGTTAAAACTCCTGTTAAATTTCTATTTTATATAAAACTATGGGATTTATTTTTATTTTTGCATTGTAAAAACTAAATCCTACAAAATACGGAAATTGTACTGGCGGTATATATATATATATATATATATATATATATATATATATTGCAATATAATAATAAAAGTAAATTGCACATTTTAATGAAAGTATCGTAAATATAAACGACAGAAATTATTTATTAAGCAAGACGCGTTTATTAAAAGGCTTAAATTACTTATTCAGAATGTTTTTTATATAAATATATAATGATTAATAAAGTCAATATTGTTTAAATATCGTAATTTTCAAATATATTCCGTATTTTCTGTATATTTAGATACAAGAACATCCTATGAAAGTGATTTCTTTAATGTATCAGAAAGTAGTGTATGGGGATTTGGGAACATCCTTGACAGATAACAGAGCTAAAAATACTGTTAAAATATTCTCACTAACACTGTACTGTTATTTTTTTTATTTTTGAAATGTAAAATATTCCATTAAAATACGGAAGTTGTAGTGCCCAAATACATATATATATATTTACAGTCTAAAAATGTAAATAAATCTTAAAATATTGTTAAAAAAAATGTTCATTTAACTACATTTTTATCACCGTTATTTCGCAAATATATTCTTAAATATATATTCGATACTTTCTGATGCATTCATGAAATCACAACGAATTTCGAAACGCTCTCACCCAACAGCTGTCATGCCTGTTTTTTCTAATTTATCAAATTAACAAACATACAATTTTTTATATTAATATATGTATAGTAAAATATTGTAAATAAATTTTTACAAACACTTCGCATTTCTGAAAAAAATATCGAAAAAAAAAACTCAATTTTCAGAGAGCAAAAATTAGTGTTATCCCTTAGATAAAATAAAACTTGAAATTCTGCTCTTTAGCAGTTTCTGAAGAAAAAAAATAACTTATTACGAACATGGATTATTGTTCCATGTAAGAAAATAATATTTAAAAAGATATATGGCAAAACATATCGTTAAAAATATTTGTGTTTCAAGAGGGTTTTACTTTTATACTTTGAACAATATTTAGAATACAGTTAATCTGTCAACTGAGTGAGATATTGCTGACAGACTTGGTACTAAAAGACATTTTTAACAGCTGGAAAAATAATATATTTTATAAGATTTTAGGAATATGAAAGACTCAAAAATCTAGATGTCATTCCATTTTCAATACATATAACTAAATTTTTGGCACCGTAACCCCGTGTGTCTATTTATTTATTCATATCCTTTTTTTTATTTTAGATTTCCATTAAAATATTTTATATATTTTGTTACACCAGTGCCATCTATTAGATTTTCTCCATTTCAATGACAGTACGATTAAAACTTCCATTCAATATATTCTTTTAAAATTTTCATGGTAAATAAAAAAACATTTTCATTTTTTTTATGTTAGAAATAAAATTTCTGGTGTTTAAAATTTAATAAATTTCTGTTCAAAACATTTTTATGCATATGAACAATTTTATTCGTGTATTCAGAATGCACGATCTAAAATTCAGATCTATAAAAATATATATTTAACTCCATGAACGAAAAGTTTCAACGAGAAGTACTTTTAAGTATCATCAACGAGATTTCTCGTTTGCATTGAGCTGTCTAAAAATTCCCACGAATATACGTATTGTTTCCTGTGTGTATCCCGTAACTGGTGTTGTAGTGCTATTGGTAAATAACAAATATTTTAAATATTTTTATGTTAGAAATAAAGTTGCCGGTGTTTAAAAATTGAAAAATTTCTCCTCAAAGCGTTTTTATTAATTTTAATAATTTTACTTGGGTATTCCGAATACACAACTTAAAATTCAGATCCATCGAAAGATATATTTAACCACATGAACGAACCGTTTCAACGAGAAATACTTTTAAGTGCCATCAACGCAATTTCTCGTTTACAATGAGCTGTCTCAAAACTTTCCAAGAAGATACATATCGTTTCGTATTGCAACCCCGTAACTGGTGTTGTGTTATCATTTAGTCTCCATGTATTTTGGTACTTGTGTAATGTTTTCATTAATCAGTAAGATTCTGATAAAAATAATAAAGTATATAACTGATATAGTTACTGATTTGTTCAACTGAGAAGTACAGTTAAAAAACAATGGTTTATGTAAAAATTATATTTATCTATTTTTTAAAGATTTTAAAAAAGATTCTGCAACGCCTAAACGCGATATCTCGTTTTTGCCAAAACTTATAAAATTAGGTAGGGAAACATTCAGTTTTAATTTAGACCATATGAAATGACATAAATACGAAGCACAATAAAAATGTAACGTAGACTATCTCTGGGAAGAATTATTATGACTTCTATACTATACAGTTTATTCTGTCAAAAACCTCAGAAACTAGGGTCAAATCTTCGCTCATAAAACGTTAATTTTTACCAAAGAACTATACATCTATGACGTATCATATTCGATACAATGCAAAACAAAGCGAGACGTCATATCGGTGCTTTGAAAATAAGCTTTATTGGAAACATGAACATCGGTACATTTTTTTTTATATATTTATATGCGTAGATTCTAGAAATAACATCTGCATTAGTGAAACATACTAGCCTACTATGGTGAAGAATTTTAAAGACCGTCATCTCAAATCTTAAGCTCGAAAATGAAGAATTAAAATCCTCTATCTTAAGTATTTTTGCGTGGAGTTGTGAAACATTTATCTACAAGACCAGCCTTTGCAAAGGAAAAAAACTTTATTTATTAGCCCAGATGCTAAACTATAACCGAGCACAGTACGCAAGGAAATAAAAAATATGAAGATATACATAATTAGCCATTGGCAACCAAGGACGATCAATCGAATAAGTTAGCCGCTAGAAATTCAGTTAGTTACTGATCACACAAATTAAATGGATCGCGGCTTGGGTCCATATTGACATCAAATGCTAGAACATTTTTCAGCTGGAAATTTTTAACAGTTGAGTTTTGAATAATAGATAATTTTAAAATCTACAAAGAGTAAAAACTTCTGTTGAAAAAAAAAAACGTTATGTTTCCCAGGCGGTTTAAATTATAAGAATATATAAACAATTGAAAATCGCACCTGTGAGGTATCTGTGTCTTATTAGAAGAATGAAATCTAACATAAAAGACATCTGATAAATTGGAAATTGTACGTTAAACGTGACAAACGAGGTGCGTTCGTACTATAACTAGTATTACAATGCAAAAAAATCATCGTTATTATTTCAGTGAAATAAATTATATCGTCTGTTATGAGCGAAATGAGCATGCATTTTTTTCGACACCAGACAACGCTGCAAAATTCACCATAGAGATCTTCTTTGCGAATGATTACCTCCATGGTTTAATAATACTATGACTGACGATAAACGAATCTCTTGTGTTTATATGCTTTAATGGATTGAGATATTTGGCTGCTAACCTAATTTCCACTGAAGCTATCTCAGAATGTATACATTTTTTAATGTAACTCATCTCTCAAGCAAACAATTTTTTGAACGAACTTTCTAAAAATGCAATTTTTATGCAATTTTATTCGAAAAAATAATTAATAAAAATGGCCTCTTCTCATATGAAAAAAAGAGGGGTTAGCCCGTATTTGTTTTCATCAGTCACATGACTTGCGCTTTTATTATATAGATTACATGTGATAGGATTAAATAGAATAAAGAAAATTTGTATACTTATCTTTTTAAGTTTTTATTCGATTTTCATAAAATTTGAAATGACTCGGCAATATTCTGTAACGATTATACATAAATAATTTCTAACTATTCGGTTCGGTAGTTTTTTCGATGTTATATGTGGACGGACAGACAGACAAACAGACGGACAGACCAAGCGACGACTATAGGTGATACGTATTTATAAAATTACGAACGCACCTTAAAAGTACTTTAAATGATCGACATTACATTTCTAATAGCGCGACCAAAGAAATTAACCGCAGTAATGCAGAAAGAATGTTGTATTTCTCTTGGTTTTATATGCAGACACAAATAATCAAATGATTGAATAAACAGGGAAAAGATTTCATGAATGCTTATGCAGATAATAAAAAAATAGGATAAATTATTTATTTTTGTTTTGCAGGCTCAAAAATTGAAGATTAAATTTAGAGAAAGATTTAAAGCTCTATTAAAAGTAAGGAAAGTTGAAATATATGTGTTATTCAATATCACACGTTCGTCTTTTAATGATTCACAAAATCTGATTCAACGAAAGCAACAACAAACTTTTGTGGACTCTTTGTGATGATTTTTATTCACTCGCCAATTCCTCGCTGTGCTGAGTCGTTATAGGATACGCGTGGTTGTCATTTCGATAATCTTCTCATTCGATCAGTATGTGATGTCGAAAATTCAATAATTAATTTCGAAAAATGCTTATTTAATGTGAACCGGACGGAACATCAAACATTTTTTTCAGATTTTCCTCGCAAACTAATGATCCTAGAGGTATGTTCTTTATGTATTTGGGGTGAAGACTCTCGCACTTTAAATTTTATGGGATTCACTGCCTACTTGTTATCATTCTAGCCACAGAATGAGAAACTAGGGCCGATGTTGGATAGTTCGAATCTAGCGCGGTCTCGGAGGGGTGACTCTGCGAGGATTCGGGATTTTCTTTTACAAGAACTATAATCCAGCTCACTATTTCTTCAAAAACCCTCCCTGAAGCCATCCCTACTATAGTAATATGAACGTAATTGGCAGATCCTTAACTGGCAGATGCATAACTGGCTGAGGATTAACTGGCAGAGGTTTAACTAGCAGAGGATTAACAAAATCACTCCATCCCTCACTGAACAATTTATTCAATCTTCACACAACAACATGTGTAACACCTAACGAAATAAATATTAAACACGTTTATCTGAAATTACGTGAAATGCTGTGTATAATTTAGGATACAATTTTCAAATCTCGACATATCGTTTTCGTATGCTACTAAATGCACTATCTAAAAATTTGATAAAATCAGCAAAACTGAGTAATTAATTATTTACATTCAGTTTTATCCTCTAATCTATATAAACCTAAAAATAAAACGTATCTATTTAACCCACTAACGCTGGGCGTAATTATATGAACATGTTAAAAAAGTGCAAAAACAAGTACGTAAATGGCATTAAAATTTCATTTTTAAAATGGCATAGTACAAAAAGCGTCATATTTAACAATTTTTATCTCATTTAAGCATATTAATTAATCTCTTTTTTTTATAAAAAATTATTTTTTCCTCGGTGTTAATTGGTTAAGAAATTGGTTACGAACTTTCATAATTTCTTGTTATATCATAGTTACATAATACATTTTCATGCATTATGCATTTGAGAAGCGAGCTGTTTCAATTTTCAGCTGAATAATATGATGTGTACAAATATTATCGTAATATATATATATATATATATATATATATATATATATATATATATATATATATAATTATGAATATGATAATAACAAGGCTTTTAAAAAGAAATTTTCAGGACTGAATCCAAATTACGATAGTTATTTGCGTAACAGACGCAATTCCTTTCTATTTTAAATGTAAATTTTATTTAAAATTTTAGAATTTTTTTCTGTACATTATTTTTTATAATATCGTTTATTTTTATTTGAAAAACGAAAAAAAGGTGTAGCGTTTAACTAATATCTATTTTTATTATAATTACATTTAAAGGTTTGTAACGCATCGATATATTATAATGGTGTGTTTACAAAAAAAAGCAGTTTTCTTAAAAAGGATGTCGATTTCTTTTATCTATCTATATAAATATATCTTTGGGATCAATAAAAAATCACGAGATTGATCTCTAAGTTTTTTAAATGAAAAATATCAAAAAAGAAAAGGAATTTGCCAATACAATTTACTGGAATAATTTCATTCTTTTTTTTCTAAGTGTATGTTTTATTACAGTTTGCCTGTTTAAAAATATGATATTGAAATTGTTTCAAGGGCTAAATTATGCCATTAATTTAATTTATTGTTACGAGGATTTGATTTGACATATATTTGAAAGGTAAATAATGAAATATTCTGCCCTCAACTCACATCTCAACTTTATGCAAATTTAATTTCGTATCATCTGAAGCAATAGATTACAGTTAAATTTAAAATTCGTTGCAGACTTCCGTGTAAACTATTTACAGATATAAACTGGAAATTTCGAAATAAACGATGGAATAATGGAATATTTAGGATAATGAAATATTATTTTTGAAATTATATCCGTTTTAAAATTATTATACTTTATTCTTTTTTTTCATGATGTATGAGATTATTGTTTTTATAATTATTATTGTTTTAATACTTTAGGCATTTACTCATATGTATGTAACTTTTATTTATATGTAACGTTAATGTAACGTATTTGCCCTTTTGAATTTGAAATTTGTTTGCCGTACACACGCATGAATACATAGCATAGATCTTAAATAATTTCAGCCACAGAACTGCAATGTTTAGGTGAACATTATTTCATACCAAACGTTATTGTCTAGCAAACTCTAATGATACATGAGGTACTATAAACTTACACATGCTGTTACTTCTTCCTGTGCCAATTTATTACGTAAGAGAGATTTTTTGTAAATGTTGCCTCGTGAAATTCCTGTTAGACAATTCTCAGTCTGTTAAAATTCTTCATTATTATAAGTTTAAATGAGAGAATTTCTTTTTATCTAGAGTTTCTGTTTTTTTCTGTATGCTTCATTCCATCTTCGGATTTTGATTAAAAAAGCTGCAGTGTTATTTCTATTCCATGCCATCATGGTCATTTATGCCTGTATTCACCATTTACCTCAAACTGGAAAACCTCGGTTAAACGCTCAAATGAAATTCCTGATTAAGCTGATTGGACCTGATCGCGACCGAAGTCCAATCATAATAATGATGAATACCATTTTAGCGTTTTACCCAGGTTTTCTAGAGTGAGGTACATGGTGAATACGAACATTAGTCTTTCACGTTTTTTCATTTGACTTTTCTTTTAGAGTTTTATTTATTTTCTGCTTTAAAGTCACATTAAATTTTCTCTTGCTTAATATAATTATATAACACGTTTTTACTTTTAAAAAATCTGAGGTTTCTTTTTTTCAATATGATCTTGGATTTTGATTAAACTGGACTTTGCATTGCAAAATTTTAGCATGTGACTTGTCTTTCAACATGTAATGACTGGGATTCCACTTTTTAAAAATCTAATTATGTTGTAATGTTTTATTATACAGTAAACTACTGATTTATTACTGATTATTTGACCTTCGATTATACAACACATTCGGTTAACAAACACACTTCACATATTCCATCGTTTGATATACGTGGAAATACATAAGCGTGTTTACGGCTGTAATGCAAAATTAGAGAAACAAATTGTTATTTTGTAACGTAAAATCCATTGTACAAAGTTTTTAAATGGTAAATTCAGAAAAACTGAATCTGAAGAATCTGATAGTGTGAATCCAGTGTAAATCTGTGATCCCACGTACTATCCTATCATATACAATATAAGATATTTCCTTATAAACAGGGTTTTCAGGAATAAAACATTCGAAAACCCATCATGTGATAGTTACCTCTCATAAATTAGTCAATACCGAACTTATCACTAGTCGTATCTCCTACGGTAGATATCAACTCTTCCACCAATCAGATTCACCTAAAAATAGTGCCGTATATTTCCTTGTATAAGCCGAGTATCCGACTTTTCAGTGAAAAATTCTCCAAAACAGAAACCCGTATATAAGCTGATGTTAAAAAAAGCTGATGAAAAAATTCGGCGAGCGAAAACGTAGCAATTTGTTGTGTATAGCCAAAACACTGGACGTTTGTCTAAATAAGCCATTTAAGAACAGGCTCCGTTCGAAATGAACTGAATGGATGTCATCTGAGGATGCAGCTGCGACCAATGGCGGTAAGTTTACAAAAACGTTGACATCATTACCATATCTGAATAGTTGAAAAAAGCTTAGCTTGAAATACCACGATTTACGATCGTCTGATCTTTCAAAAAATGTGGCATCAGTAAGGTGATGGATGGAACTGAAGACGATACCTTTTTTGAAAAAAATTGCAACGATGATGATGATGATGATGTAGACGCCGACGACATTCATCCAATAAAAGAAAGTGATTATCAAGAGTTATTTAAAATTTCAGAAAATCACTTAGGTAGTGAATGATGATTGGTGATTTTTTCACTGTAAAAGAATGGGACATTATTATTTTTTTTTTAATTTCTCAGTTTTTTTTATGTTAATCATATTTAATATATATTTTTTAAATTTTAGAATATCAATTTTGTAATTTATCTTTGACTCGTGGAGAAGTTTAACCGTTCAATTTGGAGCAAAGAAAAAATCCAAAAATGCTCGGCTTATATGCGGAAATATACGGTAGTTCTCAATTAATGGACTTTGCACAGCTTTTTAAAATACATTGAAGCAATTAAACGCAAAAATTTCCACATGTTGTTACTGCCCTGATAATTCTATCTATTTATTATTTAAAATAACCATACTTGCAGCTTGAATAAGTCGCTTAAAAGAAGCGAGAGACAATATCATATAATCCATATTATATGATAGTAGGTATGATTAGAACTAAAATCATGCAGATGCAAATCATATGCTATCCAAATGTATTGTAATGTTTTAAAAATGTCGATGAAGCTGATCAGAAATGCTATTTCTGTGTAGAATCCAAAATCTTGCTCCTAATTATTATAACTAAAGATAAAAACAAATATGCATAGGTTTCTTGTCTTAAAATTGCCGTATTTTTAAAAACAACACAAATTAACAAGGAATGTAATTACAGAATTTATTTCTTAAATTTTCCTCCCTTTTAATTATATTCTTTCTTTTATGATAACAGTTGTTTATTTCACTTTATTGTTTTACTTTATAATAGAAATATTATATTTTATGTATAGGAATTATAATTTTTGTTTTCTGTTTATAGAACATTAAAACGCATCTGATAATTGCTCCCATTTCTAATTATACGAGAATTTGGATTTTCCAATATATCCCTGGTCCCACATTTGTTAAATAACCGGTAGTCTACCCTACCAAAAAATGTACACATTTCAAAATTGACATCTATAAAAAGTTCTACAATACTGTATACAGAAACTTTTAATATATAATCAGATAAAATTTTGTGTCCTTATCCTTGCAATCGTAATCAGGCTGTTTAATATCAAATTAAAGTATAATAAATATTTGTTACCTGAAGCAACTTGGGCCAAAAACAATACTGTAATTTATACTTACATGAAATATATAAGAGTTAAAACTTATGATTTATTTTAATAAAAAGGTGCGAAAAAATCATTAAAAGATTTTTAAAACATAAAAACCTCCAAAAGATGTTAAAAGATACCCGAGCGCTTTCAACTGCATAGCTGCCAATTTTTACGCTTTTTTCCTACCACTAAACTTTTATAGTAAATTTAACCTTATTTAATCGCCGAAATCATGTGATTCAATAAGACAAACATTTCTATTAATTTTTAGTGGTAGCAAAAATGCGTAAAAGTTGGCAGCTATGCAACTGTTACAAGGTTAAACCCAAGCTCTTTCAATTGTTGCAAAACAGTCAACATCAAGGGAAATCTTCAGAGGTGTAAATGTTCGTGAATGTTCTTTAGTTAAATAGCCAGATACTAGTCTATTTCAAAAGAGGGGGAAGGGGGGAGGAGGAGGATGGGGGGAATTACGATAGTTACGTTCGAAAATCACCAGAGATATTTAGTTCGATATACCAGAACCTGGATATGAGAGCATATCATTGCAAGTGATCCTTCCATGGAGATCTGGTATAGCGCACTAAATATCTCTGGTGATTTGGGAACGTAACTATCGTATCCCCCCCCCCTCTTACTCCTCCTCCCCCACCTTCTCTCCTCTCCACTGTGAAAACCGTTGGGAAATAGCAGGTACCCCTCTAATTTGGAGCGTATATGAGCAGGTAACGGTTGGGCCAACGTTGAGCCTTTGTTGACAAATGGTTCGTTGGCCAATTGTACGAGAAGGTGAACATTTTTCACTGTGGGCTAACGTGGGGTAACAATTGGCCAACGTTGGCCCAATTATTTTGTCTCACTTGGATTCACTGTAAGATTAAGCATTTAATACATTTTTAAAACCTTCATATTAATGCATAAAAAGGACATTATATTTTTTCATAAAAACTCATTTTTTACTTGAAAAGTGTTCATAATTATTTCAGCTATGCGACATTTTCTTTTTGTAATTTTTGTTCATGCGTGATGCTATTTAGTTGAATTTTGATTTGATTAAATTCCTTTGTGCTTTTAAAATGCTTATTTTAATGCATAATGTATAAAAAAATTAATTCAGATAATTTACAAAAAAAAAAGAACTCTGAATTTTTAATGAAGAATATATTCTCTTAATAGTTGTTTATACTTTAAGCACGCGTCAAAATAATTATCAATAAAAAGCATTATCAAAAAGAAAATTATTTATACAAACTTTTCTATCAACTTAAGATGCCGGCGGCAAATTATTTTTTTCTGCCAAGAAAACTTTTGTATTAAAATTTTCATTCTTTCTTTTAAATCGCATGCTTGCACTAATTTTTGCTTTCAAAATTAAAAAAAAAAAAAAAAAAATACATTTAAAAAAAATAATTCTTGTGATAAAATATGAATCTCCGAAAACTATGTTTCTTTATTATATTTAATAAAATGCGCACACTCTATCAAACAAAATTAAACATTATATTTATTTTAATCATCAAATCGAACCAGAAAAACCGGAAATAGTCGTTTGATTATGTTTTGTTTCAATTTCTGTTAAAACAAAATAAGCTTATGTGGTCGTCTTCATATTGCTATTGTACCAAACTCTGAATTTTTCATATGAACACGCAAGTTTGGCATCATATTTGACTATTTCGGTAAATTTTACCTTCGGGTACGATACAGGAAGTCAAGTAAAATAGGAATTATGGACATTTAAATTTTGGAACTCCCAATGTTAAATTCATTTGTAATTCAAAAATGTTTTTTAAATCCTAAAATTTAAAAGAGAACTTCAGCTTTTCATCAACATATAAAGACATACAAACTTTCTTTTATTTAAGTAAGGTGTCACAGAAAATATACATGTAAAACAGATAAACCACTGACATCTTTGGGTTTCATTCGAGATAAAAATCATTATCATAAGAATACAACATGTATATATACACTGTTAAAAATAAATACGTAAGTTCACGGTAAAACTACTGGCAGAAAAGTTGCCGGACTTTTTCCGTTCCGTTAGTAGATTTTTCGGTTTGAGAGATAACAGAAGGAAAACATCTGTTTGAAGAAGAGGTAACTTTCCGTTACACTCTCAGAAATAGTTTCTTCAAATCATGGAAATATTCCTGGCAGCACTTCCAGGAAGGGAAATTTTCCGTTATGAATATCCTCGGTTTAAAAAAATTACATATATATTTGTGCTGCCATCTGGTAGCTATAACGGGAGCATTTATTATTTGATATACTTCAAGAACATTTTCCGGCTGAACTTTGGCTCGATCTACGAATCTCAGCGCCTTGCGTCAAGTAGCTTACCGGTAAGACCAGTGGGCTCTTGCTAGGATAAGAGTTTGAAACGATGATACGGGATTTCTTCAAATGGCGGCTTGGGATTTAAACAATTTGGTGTTTAGAAACGGAGTAATTTTGAAGTTCGTTGCGGGGAGATTTCTTGAGTGCTACACCCTTCATTTGAAATAGAGAACATGCTGTAGTAGACGACAATAACATACAAAATTTTCAGGGCACTCCAAGTATATTTACGCGAGTTAGAGCATGAAAAGACGCCAGACGCCAGACAAACCGACGCCATAAACACTTTTCAACTAGGTTGGAAAGTGTTAAAAGAAATGATATTGTTGTCTTCATAAAAATGTGTTGTATACCAATCAAATTGTCTGCAAAGAAAATTAAATGACAATGTATTCGTTCTTGAGATACAGCTATAGTAAAAATGGTAGACAATGCAACATAGCAGCGCCACCTGTTGGGTGATTTACACCAAAAACTAACCGGAGTATATTTATGTCAAGGTCTAATAGAATGTGAAATTTTATGAAGTTCCGTGCATTAGTTCTTGAGATATAGCTATCGCGGAAATCACGAAAAGTGCAGCATTACAGTAGCGCCTGTTGGGCGATTTATTTGAAAACCTAATCAGCAACAACTTATGTTATTATCTAACAGAATCTGAAGATTGATGATTATTCGTGCATCAGTTCTTGAGATAGAGCTATTGCAGAAATCGTAAAAAATGCAGAATAGCAGCGCCAAATTTTGGTCGATTTAAACCAAAAAACTAATAAGCACCGATATATATCCAGGTCTAACTGAAGCTAAACTTTAATTAAATTCCGTTTATCTGTTCTGGAGATAGTTCTTCCCACAAAATATTTGTCACAGACAGACAGACATTTTCAAAAAACAGCCAAATCGTGTTCAGGACGTAAAACTTTTAAATCTGTCAAAAATCGGAGTTCGAAATCTTTTATGAACCCAATACTTTCTTCTTGTAAAAATAGAAAAAAGTAAAAAGAAAAGAATGAAATAGTTATGTATAAAGAGTAATTTGAGGGTGTTTCATTTGCATGTTTCACCTGAAATAAGATACATTGCAATTGAAAGGTTCTAAATTTGTATCTTCTGTTTGCATATAACCACCTGTATGTAAAGATTTTTGAAATAGATATGATAGTATGTATCAGGTTTGTGTATCATATTCGTAATTATGTTCAGTACATTCTAAAACGCATAAATCTGTCAAAAACCGGAAGACGAAATTTTTCATAAAACCAATACCTTCTTCTTGTAAAGAAAGCAGGATGTAAAAATGTTTTCACCATATGGTTTAGGGTTGGAAATATTCCAAATGATCATAGCATCTGGTCTGATATCTGAATCAGCTCAACAGAATAAATCGCAGGTAATTTGGAACTCCAGTAAATGCTAGATAAGTGATTATACTAGATTAATTTTAACAGAATTATTCAAATTGGTAAAGAAATCATATGAGTTGTAATTTTTAAACTGGACAAAAAATGTCCGGACCACGACCTAATTCATCCAGTTAACTGGATGAATTAGGTCCTCTATATTCAACCGGGATGGCTCAGTTCGTAGAGCTTGGAAGCTTCAGCCAAAAGATACGAGGTTCGAATTCTAACTGGATGAATAAGGTCGTCCAGATACGACCGGGAAGGCTCAGTTGATAGAGCATGTCAGTTTCAGCCAAGAGATAACAAGATTGAATCTTAACTGGATGAATTAAGTCCTCCAGATTCGACCAGGATGGCTCAGTTGGTACAGCATGGCAGCTTCAGCCAAGAGATCCCAGGTTTGAATCCTGGCCCGAACATTTTTCGTCCAGTTGGAAAATTACAACTTATACTGTCACTGTTCGGAACAAATATAAAGTTATAACAATCTAAAATAAATACATTTTGAAGGCATGGTACACTTTTTCCTGTTGTCTATTGTGCCCCATCTCACCCCTACGTCGTCTAGCATCATTGTTTTACAAAATACAGATTGGTCGAAAATTATTTATCGCATTTCATGATAGAAATAAACAAAGAACAAACGTACGTGCTTTTTGGGACGTACGTGTTTATTCTTTTCATGAAAAGACAATTTAAAACAGTTTTACACGTCAATATTTTAAACATTATAAGCATGAACAAAAATGTACAATAACTTTTTTCGAGTTACCCTTTTTTTCGAAAAGTAATCTTTATCTTTTGAAACCTGAGAAACCAATATTTTTTCGAGATTTAATGAAGCATTTCTAAAATTAAAATTTCTTTTGCTGCCATTAATTTTAAGAAATCTTTTTGAATAGTTTTATAGTACTATAAAAACAACTTTGCCATAGTACTAAAATAATAATCGCTATCTACCGACTTATGTGAAACTTATTTAATGTTTATAATGTTGTTGTGTAAACTGTTTTAAATTGTCTTTACAAGAATACAATAAACATATACGTACCTATTTTTTTCTTTTTTCTTCTTTCTTTGAAACATGGAATACGCTTAATAACTTTGAACCACCCTGTAGTTTCGTCAATTGAAATAAAACTACGAAGTAGGAAAATATAAAACTAAAATCATAAATCTTTCATGTCTCGATTTTTTTGTTTAATTCATAATTTTAAATGCACCGTTAAAAAATGTATTATGTATACAAAGAAATTGTTATATAAATGAAAAAAACTGATTTCGGATTTTTATTGAAGACTATGTGCTTTTATAGTTATTTATACTTTAATTTAAACACGCGTCAAAATTATATTCTTTAAAAACAATTACGAAAAAAGAAAATTATGTATACAAACTTTTCAATCTTAAATTCCCGGAGGCAAAACATTTTTTTATTGTTTTTGTTTTTACTGAAACTTTTATGTTGAAATTTTATTTCTTTAATATTGCATGCTTGCATATCCTTTAGCGTCTTAGAATAACAAAAAAAAGGACAAAAATCTCCTCGCTATTTTAAAATAATGCACGAAGTAAAAAAAAAAATAATTTGTCGAAAAAATAATTGACTAAAATATATTTAACAAAATGCATAAAAGTTTACGAAAGAAATATTTGATTAATAGAGTAGTTTATACGGGTTTTTTATAAATGTAAAATTTTGAATTAAAAAAAATAATGTATCTTGCGACGAATAAAACAACTTTTTGTACATTTTTTAAAACTATGAACATGTCATAAGTTGAATAGTCTGATAAATAACAGGAAACTTTATGATATTAAAACAATGTTTTTATTTTATATTTGTACGAGTGTTATTTTTGAGTGTAACGAGTGTAAGGTCCGTTTTGCAATTAAAGAAAAATACTAAGTACATTTAGAAAATATATTTTTACAAAATTCTTCATGCCTTTTTCTACTTTTCTACACAGTTTCCATAGATGTTGAAACATTTTTTGTAACGCCCCACGAGTTTTTGTACCCCTTTTTCGTAGAATGCTTGTGAGGAAAGCCTCAGCTTAACCGCCGTTTACACTTCTTCACAACTGTTGAATTTATGGTCAACTAGAAAGCACTTCAGATATCGGAAGAAGTGATAGTCACTTGGGGCAAGGTTAAGACTGTATGGAGGGTGCAAAATTGCTCATCATGGACCTCCGTCCTCACTTCGTTGAACAATCTCACCCACTTTCGCACTTTGCTATCACTGATTGCATTGGTGACATACACCTCACAGATCTGGCCATGAATGTCTGCTGCTGTCATGTTTCTTGCTGTCAAAAACCGTATTACTGACCGTATTTCACAGTCGGTGAGATGGTCGATCAACTTCAACATTTTTTATCGCTCACTCTGAAGCAAGGCACTCACACCGAAGGTTCACAACTGGCGTCTGCTGTAGTGCAAGGGATGCCGAAAATCTGCGCGTATGGACATTGCTGCAAGCGCGGGAGATTTAAAGAGATATTTGGTAACGGACCTTACTTTTAAAATAACACTCGTATTTGTAAAATATCTAATATACCATTCATGTAAAAAATACCTTATGGAACAATTGTTTAAATGGCAAAGAATTAAGTAGAGTGCGTTCACATTATTGTTTATAAAAATAAATATAATATTTCGTTGAAGTGGATTTTATCTTCTTTGTTTCACAAAATACAATTATCGTTGCTCTTGTAATTGTCACGGACCATTATCTGAACGATTGATATAGGCCGAGGTGGGGAATGCTCTACGTGGAGGTCTTTTTTTAAGTGAATCTAAAACCGTATTTACGCAGCGTTTACGGAGGCTCTAAGAAAATCTCGGAAAATTCCGAACGGTTAGGGCTCTTTTACATTTACTGTCCTGATACGTGTATAAATTGTACGCGATTGTCGTTATCCGACATTGGTGAACAAAACATGCAGTCATATTCATTAAGTGATTTTCAACCTACAGATTCGATGAAAATATTATCCTCATAATGTGTATGAATGCATTTTGAGGGCAATTGATGTCTGATAACGACAATCGTGTACAATTCTTGAGTCTGGTGTCAATAAAGGGAAAAGTACTCTGAGACCGACGACCGCTACATTGATTCGAACCAAGCATCTCCGTTCTACCAGCTTCGTGTGCAAAACCTCTCAGCTACTGGTGTGGCGCATTCACCAATTTAAAACAATTTTCAAGTGGGGAAATCTAAAACTTCAATCCACTCTAAAATTTCTGAGAAAAAATGAATCTTCTTAGGGTACTGAAGGTTTCGCTTTTTGCTCCATTCATGGGATTGCTTGAATAAAACGGAGCTTTAACTTCAGATTTAATTTAATTTTTATTTTAATGCATTTCAAAATAAAGATGCCGAATTATGTTGAAATAAATAATCCAGGTTTTTAAATCAGTTATTCAACAAAGGACCACGCAAAAATGATGCAGAAATGTGGCCCAAATGGAATTAGCTGAACTTTTGATATGTTGTAGTTCATGCAATGCTGATAAAATGTCACAATAACCACAATACTAAAAAATGGTTAGTTTATATTAAATAAACATAATTTGAACCAGATTTTATTTTTGAAATCTGGTTATAATAAATCTGTGATTTTAATTAGTGTTTACTATTTAATAAAATTGCTTGTTTCTTTTGATTTTTTTTTAAATCACGTATTTGCATTATAATAGCATAGCTGCTGACTGTCCATGTTTTTTTTTTAAAAATCAAATAAAGAAATAAAATTTTATCAATAATAAAAGCTAATTATGATACACATAGAAACACGAAACATTCCGTTAAATACTTTTTCTGATTCAAACTAAGTTTTTTTTTTTTAACTTGATTAAAGGAAAAAAAACTGAAGTTTGGCAGATATGAAATATGCATTAAAATATTTCGGCGGTCATAGCATCAAAATTAGCCATTTTTAAGGATTAGCTTATTGAGACATTTTATCAATATCGCATGAGCTGCAACTTATCAAAATTTCAACCAATCCCACCGGGACCACTTTTCCAAACCATTTGGGCGTGGTCCTTTGCGCTACACATTGAGCAACGGTAGAAATTAGGAAATTAATCACCTGTAAACTGAAAGTTTTTAATCCCCAATTAAAAAAAAAATACTCAATAGTTTTTTTCTTGTCTTTTAAAAATTGCATTTTACATTCAATTTTACATTTAAAAATACTAGCGGATTTATACCGAGCTGCCAGCGTTACTGCATATAGGTAAAAACCGTTGTTACAAAACAAGTCTGTTAAAATTGTATTTTATTTATATTATATTATATTACTAATTTATTTATTGATGAGGTATTACTTTCATTATGGATGATCAATTGCTTTTATTATTTTAAGTGCAAACGGGTTAACCCCTTCAGGGGCAAAGAACTCTTGGAGCTAAAATATTGAAATGATTGATTGACACCAAGATTCACAAACGAATTTATTTTAAAATAAGTAAAGGCTCTACTTCATGTACCTTATAAAATCAAAATTTATAATAAAATTCTGATGTCATTGTGGCATTTTGGGATTAAAATTAAGAGGTATATATAATATACCGGCGCCCTTCAAGGGGTTAATTTGCTGTAATCTTGCTGCACACAGTAAAACAACAGCTTGAAAATTAATTTAAATGCAATAAAATATCAGTAAATTGAGATATAGGTTTCGAACAAATTGTATTTGAAAAAAAAAACGTAATTATTCTATTTGTTTGTGTAAAAATTTTAATTGTGCGATGTTTAAAAGTTTCAAAAATTGCAGTGAAAGCGAAATTTATGGATCAGGTGTTGCCACCGTCAATATGATGTCAACGTTGCTCATGGAAATGATTTTGCTTTATAATATAGATTATGTGTGTTCTAAAACTTCTGATTAAATGAATCATTTCAGATAACAGAGGAGTGAAAATAAATACTTTTACGTCAAATAAAATAAACAGATCACAGTTTTCTAGTATAAAATGAAGATTATATTTTAGATAGGACTTTAGATTTATAGTCAACGTATTTTTATATAAAGATGACAAATAATAAAGAATTCAAAAATATTCTACATAGATCGAATAATGGTAGAAAGTAGGCAAATTTCCGTAAACTCAGAAATGTTAGTCTGTACTGTCTAAAAATTACCATTTTTAACACTTTCCAACCTAGTTGAAAAGTGTTTATTAACACTTTCCAACTTAGTTTCAAAGTGTTTATGACTTCGGTTTGTCTGCCGTCTGCCGTATGGCCGTCTGTCCGTGCTGTAACTCCCGTAAATATGCTCCGATTGCTCTGCAATTTTTATATGTTATTGTTCTTATATATAGCATGTCCCCTCTTTCAAATGAAGTGTGTAGCACTTATAGTTTTTTACAGGGACACTCAAAAGAATTCCGTTACATTGCGGTCTATGGGAAAAATCATTTGCGGTTTATTTAAGTAATGTTTCACTATTTTAAACTCATTGAAATTTATATATATCACTAAGGTGCATTAGAAGGAGCTTAATATGGAATAGGGTGTGCATAGCACTTATAGTTACTTTACAGGGACAGTCAAAATAATTCCGTTACATGACGTCTATGGAGAAAAATCGTCTGCGATTTAATTAAATAACGTTTCACTATTTTAAACGCATTGAAATTTACATATATCAGTAAGGTGCATTACAAGAGGCTTACTACAGAATAGTGTGTGTATAGCAGTCATCGTTCATTTACAGGGACGCACAAAAGAATTCTCTACTGTCTGTTAACAATAATTCCTGGAATTGCGTTTTAAGTTACTGAACGCGATTTTAATTTTATCTAGCTTTTTGTCTATTATGTGGTGTGTATAAATTTTGTAGATCCTATACAGGGAAGCACAAAAGTTCGCGAACACATTTCCGTTTATGGACAGAAACTCCAGACGTAGAATTTTAAACTGTGCTACGCGTTTCCTAACTGAACTAAAATTTAGCATCCTATTTAGTATATATACAAATCTATAGATCATATACAGTGCTGAATAAAAGTATTCGGATATTTTTGCGAATATTGTATATGTTGGAAAGTCCTGAAATTATGTTTTTAAATATGTTATGCGTTTTCCAAATAGTTTACTTAGCTGTTATCTTTTAGCTCATTAAACGGTATGATTTGTAAAATTATTTTGGAAGCGTTGGAAAGTGTTACTTAATCTATGCTTGACGCATGATTTTTCGTTCTTGTTTCTTTTTAGTTCAATATTTGTAAGAGTTATGCTTTACATGCAGACTTACAATAAAAAATATTGCGTGTAAGACACCTGCTCCGATGGAACATTTCAAACAATAGGGGATTGAAAGCAATGATTTTAAATCAAATATGTTTTTGTGACTATAGCAGAATTCATGTCTTGAAATCAATATTGCATGTCGTGAGATTGCAATATCTATCGCTGAAAGACATTTTCAGGGCATTGTGATGAGATGAACAAAACGGTCGCTCAAACTAGCAATCTTTGTACAACTTTTCTAAGGCCTCATTTACAATTGCAGAATTTTGGCAAATATCGACTGCTAATTTCCTACTTTAGCATCGACCAAAGTTTCAAATGTGATGCACGCAATACGAGTAAATTATCTGAATTTTCAATGTACTGCAGATAAGTATAAATTTTAATATATTATAATAAAGAATGCTTTTTAACACTTTCCAACCTAGTTGAAAATGTTTATGATTTCGGTTTGTCTGTCCGGCCGTCTGTCCGTACTCTAACTCCCGCAAATATGCTCGGATTGCCCTGGAATTTTTATATGTTATTGTCGTTATCTATAGAATGTTTCCTATTTCAACTGAAGTGTGTAGCACTTATACTTTTTGTACAGGGACAGTCAAAAGTATTCCGTTACATTACAGTCAAAGGGGAATAAACGTTTAAAGTGCATTTTGAGGACGCTACGTCATTTAAAACATAATGAAATTGATATATAATTGTGAAGCGCATTAAAAGATGTTTTTTGTAGAATATGGAGTGCAAAGCATTTATTATTCATTTACAGGATCAAAGAAAAGATTTTTGTTACACGTATTTCTATGGGGAAAAATCGTTTGCCGTGTAATTTAGTGATATTTCGCTATTTCAAACATAAAAATTATATGCATTACTGAGGTGCACTATAAATTGCTCTCTTGTGTGCGATGCGTTTTTTTACAGGGACACACAAAAGATATTGGTTACAGTACATGTGCGATATTTACAGCCTATGTGTGATGAGTACGTTTGCAACTTTGGTTTGCGTTTTTAAGTTTGACTATTTTTTTTATAGTACGTGTGTGTTTATAGAATCGGTTGATCATATACAGGGCTACTAAAGGGAATTCGTAAGTATTACAGACTATGGAAGTGAATTGCTTAAGGGTAGTTTTTAATTGTGTTTACGCATTTTCCTGCTGAAATATATTTAGTAGACCAATAGAAGTTTGTGGAATATAAATAAATTCATATACAGGGCTACGCAAAAATGATGCATTGTCGTTTACATTTAGTAATTGCTGCAAGTGTGTTTTAAGTTGTCTTTTAGCTTATTAGTTAGTGTGTACAAAAGGCTTCAGATAATATACAGGGCTGTACAAAAGATTTCGAGTGCGTTTCCAACGATTGGCGAAACTTGCTAAATGTGAATATTCTAATTGAACTAAATTTTATCATACTATATATCCACATCTATTGATCATATACAGGGTTGCAGATAATAATTCGACTACTTTTTTGACACTGGAAAGTTATTTCGAAAACTGTATTTTTCAACGTGTTATATGTTTTCTAAACAGTTTACTTATATATCTTATTTCACCTTATTTAACGGAAGTTTCGTTACAGTTTTCTGACTGTGTTGGAAAGTGTTTCATAATCTATGCTTGACGCATGATTTTTCGTTCTTGTTTCTAATATATTCTGAATTTTGTTTTCACAAGATGAATGAATCGGCGTGTTTTCACAAAAATGTTTCATAGATATTCAGAATACTGGCTAAATATGTTCTTACCTTTGCCCGGATAACAACTCTCTACTCCTCTCACCTGATGATGAAAGCAGATAATTAATTGCCATTGAAACTACAGTCTCGTACACATTATATATAAAAAATATCTAGTTCTACAGATTCTTTAATTTATTTTTTACAGTTTAAAAATCGAAAACATTCACTTACTTTAAAACCTTTTTAGATTTAAAGTTCTCACGCTCGAAAGTGTGAAAAATATGTCTTTTCGATAATTCCATTTCTACACTGTTTACTTCTGAAGAATACAATTATGGAGTATAATACTCGTTTCCTTGAAATCTTTAATTTTTAAATATATTTGAATATGTGTTATGCAAAAAAAAAAAAACGTTAACTTTCAAATGTTAAAATATCGATCTTTGTTCTTTGAAAGCACTAAAGTCCAACGCCGTCATCAGCGGTGCAGAAAAAGGAGAGGCTCGTGGTATAGTATACATTTCTAGCATAATGTAGTTTTTTGAAATCTAACAATGGACCTCCTCTTTTGAAGCCGCAGACGTTACTTCTGCGTTATTAATGCTTGAAAAAATCGGCGCAATAGTTATCACTTATAATCTGTCACATTTCCTTGTAGATCCTATCGAAGCGGTTGCAGAAAGTTTTGAAAATAGTTTTAAAATGGATTAAATACCTAATACGTCGGCCGATTCGTACTAAAATTTATAGTTCTTGCAGCAGTACTATAACATATTCGCCGAATGGGAGCTCAATCAGAAGTACAGTTTGGGAATTGTCGAGTTCACGCACACACATACAAAAATCTTAATTACACTCTTTCCTTACACCATGTGTTGAAGAAATAAAAATACTATTAAAATTGATTATATTTCTGGAGTGTCAATATTTAGATCTTGATATTTTCCGTTAACACTGCATTTCGCAGTTTCTGTTACAACGTATTTTATAGAATATTTTAAATTTTCTACTCGCAGTTTAATTTATTTCACATTAGTATTATTACGCAGTAGTTTCAGGAGACTTAACTCTTGGGAATTGCAATGCGAAATATGGCTACATACTCCGATACTCTAGGAGTATATATTTTCTGTTTTTTTTTATTATATCAGTAGGGCTCTACACCCTGAACACACCATAATTTCATTATTTTATAATAATTCCTCTCTAGAAATCAATATTTTAAACTTTCTATCTTAAATAATTGAAATATTAATTTTTTGATAGTGGCATTAACTTTACTATTGTTTGCAATCTCATAGACCGTTGCTGGGGCCTCCGTGGCCGAGTGGTTAAGACACCATTCCGCTAATCGCTTGTGAGCGTAGGAGTCAGGTCGGCGGGTTCAGCTCCATTGCACACACTTTATGGAGCTCACGGATGTAATTCTCTGGTGTTGTAAATTTCCTTGTGGCTATCTCGTCCCTGTATATTGACGATGACTTATAAGCGGGCACTTGATCTCAATCACACAAGTCAGATGTATGTTCTTAATAAATAAACAAACAAGCAAACCGTTGCTTTTTGGTAGCTTCCAATACAAAAAGTAAAAAGAAGCTGTTTGGTGGGAAGCCATTCCGGAAAATTTTGGAATATTTTTACCGATCATGAACCCCAGACCCCAAAACCAAATTTTGTTATGCATGTATATATATATATATATATATATATATGACATTTCCCATGCTGTAACTCTCTTATTTATGAACCGATATGAATGCGACTGATCATGCGTACAGGACATACCAAGGTCTTGACTGAGTTCATTGGCAAGTTTCGTGCGCCATCTTATTTCAAAAGGGTGGCCAGTTAATTTTTTTTTTATTTTCAAAAATTTAAAAAGATGTACAAAAAATTTATAAGTTAAAAAAAAATTCCGCTAAGTGTTACATCTTGATACAAGGATTCAGGAGCATATTTTGTTTTGGCTTTATCTTACAAAATGGCTCAGATATAGCTGTTTGAAATCCTAGGTTGGCTGCTATTTTGAAACAATCTGATGTTTGTTATGCTGTAACTCTCATGCTGACATTTTCATTGAAATTCAGTATTAACGGAAACTGGCATTCAATCTTCTGTAATCGGGTTCCAAGGATGTTAATTTTGGGTGTTTGAGTAGATTAGTTGAATTTTTAAATAAATGGAATATGGAAGCTATCTCTTCCTACCGATACAGGCCTGGAGGACTTTTTCAATTCCTTCACGGTTTACATTCTAACTTTCAGTTTAACTATGGATACTAGTGAAATTTTGTTACGTTTGCATGCCTAGAACTATCACGAGAGATTTCTGATTAAATTAATTTTGATTATAATAATTCTCTACATAAATATTTGTACAGAAACGGTATCCCATTAGCAAAGCGAGTTATTCATAGTTTGATCAGGCAGTCTCATAATTGCTATGGCAGTTGTTAAGGGTCAGTAGTAGTTAGAGAACGATTAGTTATTCTCGTTAATATATTATCAATCATTGATAATACCTATTGTTAAACTTATTTCAGTATTATTATTTGATTACCTCTCATAATGTTTTCAATGTAAGTCTCTGGCCTTTATTATAAAAGTCAACTTACGGTGTGCGTATGTAAACGGATTACATACGTAGATCCGACATATACATTTCATTTCACGAACATCATTTCCACCGACTAATATACTTCATAAGCAAGCATTATATTCTGTGAAAACTTTTTTTATATACGCGGATAACACTGAATTATTTGAGACAAAGACAGGCAATATGAGCAAATATATATATATATTTGTCGGATATTTAAATTTGAACTCGTTTATATCCACAGACGATGATTTATGGCAACAATTACAATTTAGCTATTGATGAATAAATTTTGAAAGTAGAGAAAAGGGTGTTGACGGGAGAGCATTATCTAGCTAGGATTTTCTATAATTTTATAGTGGTATTAAATCCAGAAAAATGCCTTTAACGTCTTGAATTAGCATATGGAAATGAAGCTCCATCTCGTGCCACTGTATTCAGATGGTTTACAGAATTAAAAAGAGGTCAAAATTTCTTCCTTGATGAAGAACACACAGGAAGTCCTTTGTCAGCTGTAGTCCGAGAAAATATGTTGGCCGTATGAAAAATGCTATTTCGCAGTACCTATTAAATAATACTAAAGGAATATAACATTGGATCCGTAGCTATAAAAAAAATGATTAATGAAGAACTGCATATGAGAAAATTAGTTTGTCGTTTGGTCCGTCATAATTGAACAGAACGCCAAAAAGCAGAACTTATAAGAATCGGTAAAGAAACCCTAAAATTACTGAATGATGGTGGGAACCACATTATTTTAAAATTGTAACTGGTGATGAGACGTACATACTTTTTTTTATGTTCCAATGCGTCAAGAAAGTAAAGAATTGGTCTTTGACGATGACCCCAAACTAATGATGGTGAAAAGACAACGAGCGATGAAAAAAGTAATGGGTGACGTGTTCTTCAGAAGTACAGGACTAGTCAAAGACATAAACGTAGAGGGACAGGAGATAGTTGCAGTTAACTGGTACACCACTAAATATCTTCAAGAAATTTTTCAATTGGGGAATATTAGAGGAGTCCTGCTTCGCCATAACCTGCTTCTCATTCAGCAGAGATTACAGTCGAAATTCTTAAACAAAAACATCAAAGTGATATAACATCCACTCTATCCTCCTGATCTTGCTATGTGTGACTTTTAATCTTTAAAAAGTACGTGGCATAGCTTTCATTGCGAAGATAAGATTGATGAGGAATCGTGGAGGGAACTACTTTTAGTAGGTACTCTGAAGTGTTGGTAAGTTTAACGTGTACCATTTAACCGAATCTCAAAAATTTCAGTGTGACCCTCGTACCAGGGGTCTTCAACACCCCCCCTCTCCTCCACATAAACATATTTTTATATTATTTGTTTGAACTTCTTACCTCTTTGTAATTCAGTATCTTAAATACTCTTTCTGAAATAATTAATGTACACTGACCTCTTATTTATACGGGATGTACAGTAATTATTTGTTAGTACAAATATTACTGAATTGCAATTTTAGATTTATTTAATCACAAAATTTACATTATTATTCATTATTATTCATCAAAAAAGTGGTACTAAAATGTTTGTACCGTATATCTCTTATAAGTGACAGGTCTTCTATTGCATTGATTGTGCAAAAATAGCATTAATAGTTTGAAGGTTTAGATTTTTTTTATCAATATTTTATTAATTGTTGTCCATCCTTATTGTTTAATTTATTTGAAAATTACTGTTTAATCCTCTCCTATATATTTTTTCCTTACTTCACTGGCCTTTATCATAAAGAGCTATTTACGGCGTGCTTCTGTAAAAGGCTTATGCATGTAGATCTGACATATGCATTCCGTTTCACAAACATCATTTCCACCGACTGATTTAATTCATAATCATGCTCTTTGACAATGCTTGAGTTTACCACCATGTGTTCTATAATTCCGTTTCACAAATATGTTCATTTCGGTTTAGTATCTAATTCAATTCAGAGGCTGACGTTTCTGAATCCCATTTCAATTACAATCGTTTAATATATGTATTTAGATGTTGGAAACTGTCTTCATTTCGAGAATGAAAGAGACATTTGAATGAAGATTGTGTTGGGAAACCAGTAATTATATTATAATATTTGAGTGGAAAAGGGAATGTTTAAAGAAAGCTTTTTGTCTCACTTTTTAAGTGTCTTTATTGAAGTCGAAAATATGTTAAATCGTCGTTCATTAGCACTTTGGCGGCCGGCATATTTTTCAAAATTCGTGTCCAGGTGCCACTCTTTTTCTCTTTCTACATAATTATTACAAATAAAAATCATTATCATGATGCATACAAGTATGTATATATGTGTTCTATGTGTGTGTGTATTTTTCTTTTCAATTGCAGATATTGTAAGATATTATAAAAAAATAGCGAACTATAATTTATGTACCGTAATTTCTGATATAAAACACGCGCCTCAAATAAATCGGTTTCGAACCAGAAATTTTATTTATTAAATAAAATCAAATAAGTACAAAGTAGAAAAGAATTACATTTTATTAAATAAAATTTCTTGTTCGAAACCAATTTATCTGAACAGCGGGTCATATAACAGAAATTACGGTATTTATAATTTTTTTGTAATTTTTCTGTATAATAGTTGATGTGTACGATGCATGTAGTTTATGATTATATAAAGAATCGAAAACAAATGATATGTACTCATAATAAATAAAAAATAATGATTTTAAAGAACTTAAATTGAATCGTGAGAAATTTCGTCGTACAAATTAAAAAAATAATAATAAAAGATTTGCTTGAACCAACCTCATAGCACAAAAGGATAGGGTACTAAGTGACACACTCAAATAGAAAGAGCGTAGGCAGGTGCTGGTGGTGGGTAGAGACCCCGGAAATATAAAGACGTGCTCCGAAGGATGTTCGGACACGGCACACAGGGCCAGATCTTTAACTCCGAACATGTTTCGGACCCGGTTGGCAAAGTGTTAAGGGTCCAGGTTGGTGTGCCAACTTAGCTTCTTTTTGTTAAAAAAAACTTGCTATTCTACCAGAATTTCTGTATAGTAGTATTTCTTTTATTTAATGGCAGATACAACTTTACACGTAGTTGAAAAAAATTCATCATTTCTGAGATTAGAAAAACAGTCCAAACTGAGATAAATGCATTTAGAGATTCTAGTCAGTAGCCTAAAATAACATAGTTAAAAAAATGTAACTGGATTTTAAGAGTAGAGTGATGTTTCCAAAATCCACCCCGTCACCTAACTTGTTAGCAGTTGTGGATATTACTGCTTCCTGTTGGGAAGCTTTTGAAACACTTTCCTACTACCCAATCGAGTGTTGGTGTTTTGATGTAACAGAAATGTTGTTTTTTTAGCGCAATATATTTCAATTATAGTTCGAGAAGGGGTGTATTATAGTTTTTATTTAATTTAAGAACTTGGTTCTGGTGCCAAATATCTGCTATCCTACCAGATTTTCTGTATACAATTTTTTCTTTTATTTAATGACATATACAACTTTACACATAGTTGACAAATCTGCATCATTTCTGAGATTAGATAATACATAGTACAAACTGAGATAAATACATTTAACGATTCTATTCAGTATCGGAAAATAGCATATTTAAAAAAAAAATTAGCTGGATTATAAGAATAGAGTAATGCTTCCAAAATCCAACCCATCACCTAGCTTGTTAGCATATGTGGCTATTACTGCTACCGTTTGGGAAGCTTTTAAAACACTTCCCTACTATCCAATCGAGTGTTGTAGTTGATATTCAAGAGAAATGTTGTCTTTATCGCGATATGTTTCAATTATAGTTTGAGAAGAAGGGAATTATAGTTTTTATTTAATTTCAGAATTTTGTTCTGATGCCTCAAATTACGTTCTTTAGAACTAGTATATGATTGATAGTTTTAGACTAGATAATCCGTGTCACTTTTAAACTCTCCATATCCTGTGTGTGAGATTCATCGTTTTCCCACGAGCTGGCAATTAAGTTTTAAAAATCTGGTCCTAAATCCGCCCTTAAAATGACACAATCAAATGGTCAGCTAAAACTGACCACTCAAAAATTAAAAAAAAATCACGGACTTTCCAATGACGGAACCTGCTAGAAATAAACATCATTTATTTATTTAATTTTTTAAAGGGTTTCTCTGCAAGAAGTCACTAACAACCAAAAGCGGGGAACAGCAGCTTGAAGATCATCAAAAGATCAACAAAATTATTTAAAAAAAAAATCTTTCGGTTTGGACGTTACCTGACTCTTTTCCAAATGTTCCTTACTTCAAATAAAGCAAATTTAAGAAAAGAGGTGAAATTAGGAAACTTTCTTCAAAATTCGAATAATTGGGTTATTTTCCTTTTTCTTACATGCAATTTATGGGCAAATGATTCTACACATATATCATACTAGATACTGTTAGGTACAAGACAGCTTAGCAATTAACAACGATATTCTTTGGAACAATACATTATACCTAGTTGTGAAGGTGCAAAGCAGCTTAAAGTAATTTATTAATATATAATCTGAAACTTTAATTTACAATATCAAACTTCAAAATTACGAATTTTCATCAAAAGGACGATATTTGGGCATTTTCCTCTATAACTCAAATTAAAAAAAAATCTGATGTACGGACTCACCTAGACTTAAAATTATTAAAGAAGAAATGATGTACTAGATCCATATACCGTACAAATAAAATTTGTAATTTGCGATTACAATTTCTTTATTTTTACGAACAAAAATTCTGATGAATGTGATTTTGTAAATATGTCAGAAATTAGGGAATATGGATTTAAAAATAACCTTGGTAGTTAACAGTGTTAACGCATTGTAAATGAGAATTCAAGTATTTTGGATATGTTTAATTCTGCTCACTTTGGGTAATTTTGTATTTTATGTGTTACATTATTTCTCAGGAAACATACACAATATCCGAATTTTTACAATTGGACTACAATGCATATAAATACTTCAATTAAAAACAATACCATTATTATGTACATTAATTTATAATATAAACACGCACGGGGAAAATATTTTTGTTAAATAACATAACATGCAAGAGTAACACCCATACACGGAACTTCCTGTTTAAAAGCGAAAGCTAGCACTCATCAATGTGTTAAAAGTCTACTTAAATTTTCGTTTTAATTAAATCAATAGGATTTTTTTTAGTAGTTACACTATGTAGAAATTCTGTAATTGAATGGAAATTGCATAATATGGTTTTTTGCACAGTCTAAAGTGAAAATATATCTTACAACTATAAGGGGCTCACTAGTTTGAGCGTCAAAGGAGAATTGTCGAAGGAGATATTTTTGTGTGTTTCAATAGCAACGTAAAATGTAGGTGTTATTGAGTTATGTTTGGAAGGTGTTTCGTAAATGTTTCATAAAAAATCACCATTTCGTCATTGTCATCCATATAAACAAAGGTGTCCTGATAATGTAGTGTCAGCTGACCACTTGCCAGGGCCTGATTATCACCGGGGCAAACTTCCACCAGTAAAAACGAACATAAATTGTTGACCTTTTTTACAACCACAATTCTGCTTAAATAAAGTGTTTAAGACGAAATTGCATATTCAAATTTTCTGGTGAAAGTTTGCCCGGCGTTACTCAGGCCCTGCCACTTGCATCAAGCATTCCTGAAACAACAAAATAAAAAGATCTTACTGAAATTAATCTTTAGTGTATTGGCTGTGATGTAACATATATTTTTTTCAAAGTTTAAATATTTATGAAAATAGCGGCATTTTTGAAAAAGTAATTTTCATGTGGCCACATAAAAATGTCTTTAAATGCTTGTAGAAATTGGTAAAATGCATATTTTTCTATATATCCTATGTATACCATCATACAGAATTCAATTCTAAACGTTTGTATTGAAATTTAAAGGCAATCGGTAGAGTGGTTTACAAGATCCAACCAGCCAGGTAAAAAAAATGTCGTTAAAAAAAAGTTTAATCATTTTGCGACGAGTGTGGCCTGTACGTGGCGTATACGTCGCGTACAGATGCTTAGAATCCTTGATTATTTCAATCGGTAGTGTTTAGTGGAAATTTTCGCCTTATTTAATTACAGAATTCCGGCAATTTAATCAGTCAAAAATTCCTACTATTTGATTTTACCAGTGACAACAGATTAAAAATTCAGTTACTGATTTCGCGACGCAGGTCGTCGCGAAAGAATTAAAGTTTAAAGTTTATTTTTGCGGCAATTAGTTACTGCGGAATATTTGTCGTTGTAACTTTTGTAATAATTCAAATTTCAAATAATCGTTCTTGAGCTGCATTCTAAACTATAATCTATCAGAAAATGCAGAAAAAGCCCATTTTTATATAATAATGGAAGTAATGCCAAACGCCAAAGAAAACTGAATTTTTATTTACGTGTATTCTATTATTTTTTTAAAGGATTAAAACCTACAGAGTGAAAAAGAATCCTGGTCAGGGTCCCTTGTACTGTATTCTTTTTGTTGTTTGATTGTTGAAAGATTGTTTTATGCTTGTATTCAATGTGAATAAAGTTCACGTCATAAAAACTTAAGTTTTTTCGGACAATCAATTCAATTATTATATCATCACTTCAATTATTATATACATCGATGCTGGACTAATTTATACTCATGTTTGACGTTGCTGCAGTGGTTTATGAAGTTACCTCATCTTGTGCTGCGGTTGCAACTTTACCAACATAAAAGAGAGAGAAGTGCAGGCTAGGTATCGTTGGGGTAGCTCAGTTGGCAGAGCGCTGGTGCGCTGAACCAATCACCCATGTTTGAACCCTGACCTGTATTTTTTTTTCAATTGGTTGGTTATACGCCTTATAAGCAATGTGAATAAAATACACGTAATTAATGAAACATTTTTTAAAGTTTCAAACTTGCGCCCCTCTCCCCCTCCTCTTAATAAAAATAATAATTTAACTAGACATTTAGCACTATTATCTATCACGAATATTACAAAATTTATATTATTTGCTTTCAGGATTCAAAAAATCATTTTCATCGGAAAAGAGAAGTTTCAGATTTAGGTAATTTAATTGAAGCATCAATGAAACTTTTTAGTAAAAACAAACATTTGAAATATATTTCACAAAATAATAGTTATAATACATTAAAAGTATTATTTACAAGAATAAAAAATTGTAATTACTAGCACTATACTTTTTAAAAATAACATTTAAATAACTTAAATAATTTCATAATATTAAAATAATATTTTATTTAATTCATTTTTGTATTATAACTATAATAGAACTTTATAGGAATTATGATACTATTGTGAAATAACCTTTATTGACGTTATTTTTTTATTTGCAGTCTGTCAACAAGAAATACAAAGGCTAAGCAGTGGTCTACGTCTGTTCAAGGGTTTCCCGTTCGAACAGGTATGTACAATAATTTCATATTTTGAAGGATATTTTAAATAAGATTAGGAATTTTTTTCATTTGTTAATTTTTTATTCATCTGTTTTTAATGTTCCAAATTTTTGGAAAAATATTATTTTATTTCAGCGCATATAATTCTGTTTAATTATAAAACATACATCATATAATTTATCTAAAGACAATTTCATTGTCATATGATTTTGTTAAATTTTATAAATGTTAAATTCTGCATTGCGAGTGAGACATTTTTGTTCGACTGTGACATGTATGATACCTATATTTAGAAAGTAGATTAAAATAAAACTTTTCCGTAGGATATAACATTTAAAATTTTTCGAAAATATAAATACAAATTATTACATTAATAATAACAAACTTATATAATTATAACATTAATTTTACAAATTATATTGTGAATTATAACAACATTTACCATATAATTCTAACATTAATTACACAAATTATAAAAATTATAATAACAAATTTAACTGCTGTGTAACAGTATCAAAATTTTTATTTGCATATACACTTGTTGAAATTTTGATGATACGGCTAATTGCACAGGGATGTGCGATTATGCATGTATTTAATTAATATTGCGTAGATATCCTGCGGAAAAACAAAGGCAGACACAAAGCGTTGTCAGTACTGCTGCACAAACCTTAAATGTTGCTGAACAATTTGCATAAAACTGAGCATTTATCTTCAACACTTCATGCTTTATAACGTTCTACGTATAACGTTAACAGGACTTCGTAGATAACGCTGTGTACCATTATCTTAACATCTTAATGTCAACAACTGGCGAAGAAAACTGGAATTTAGATACTGAACAACACTTAAAAGAAAACACTGGTATTTATCTCAAGTATTTTCTGAGTTATAGTGTTTTTAATTGGTAACAGGACTTTGTGTTCACTGTGTATGTCACACCCGCAACGCAAAAAAACATTTTAAAGATATATAAAAATATTTTTATAGCCGATGAATACTTCTTAGAAAACTGTATTTAGATCATAAGTATCATCTTAAATCTCTCAGCCATTCTCCTGTGAGAAAAATAAATATAACTTCTCTGTTGCGGGTGTGAAAAAAATTAATAGAAATTAAAAATGACTACAGTTTGATAATGAAATGCATTAAAATTTTCTCCGTAAGTGCAACTATTTATTCTAATAGGTTATCTATGCAAGAGTGAAACTTTATAACATTAAATCTGCAGCTGTACTTAAACTTGAAATTTCATAGAATTGAGGTCAAATACCGGTCAAAATTTCGTTAAAACTTAAAAAATCATTAAAAAGAAACAAATGAATCTAAAAAATTGCAGTTTGCAGGAATGAGATTAGAAGGAGATCGCAGTTTTAATAACAAAAAAGTTGTGGTTCAAAAAATTACCGATAGATGGTGTTGCCATGCATACTAGGAAGCAGATGTATGCAAATAAGGCTTATAGTAAAAGACCCGTTTCTTCGAAGCGTCTGACAAGTTTTAGTATACCAGCACATGAAACGGGTCGTTTCTTGTCTTGATTCCTGTTGTCGTGCGGAATTTTTGCAATGCACTGGTCGGTGATTCCCCGTTCTTGTAAAAGGGCTTAACCAACAGCGCTTGATCTTGTAAAGATAGCATAATGATGGCGTCGAATGAAGAATCTGTGTGCATTGAAGAGTTTTATTTACAGCCTTATATGCATAAATCTGCTTCATATTATGCTTGACCACATTTTTTCGTTATTCTAAAAAATCTGATCTCCCTCTAATCCTATTCCTGCAAACCGCAATTTTTTAAAATAATTTGTATATTTTTAATGAATTTTTAAAGTTTTATCGAACTTTTGGCAAACCCGGTATTTTACTGACATATTATAAAATTACAAGTGAAAATATTAACTTTATTAAACACATTTCACTTATTGTTTTGCAAAATATTTTGCGCACTTACGAATTAATCATAATTCAGATATTTCAGAAGAATTTGGAATTTTCCATCAGATCTCCACTTTTCCATAGATTTGGCGTGCACCATAAGCATCTTACCTAGAAACATTACTAAGGTAGCAATTATATTTTAGGTCAAGTAATGTTCGGTGCAAGTAAAATACGAAACTGTAAATATAAAACTATATTGTGTTCATAGTTGATAATCGATATGTTTTCTCCATATATTCTACAACAGGAAACGAGAAGCAAATAATGTATTACATATGCATAATTTATCATTTTCAAACTTTACCCATTTATTACATTAAATAGCACAGTTTACATTGTTCACGTTGCCCCATCCGTTTCAATTTCTGACTTGCCATTGTCAGATGTGTTCCAACAAATGTTAATTTGGAAAAGTATTACATTTTAATAATGTAGACTTACAATTAAATCAAAAGGTGCTAATGCATCATAAACTTAATTTTCGACTTCAGCATATTAAACTCATGTAAATGCGTTTCGGTATATCTTTGAAAATTGCAGAACAAATTTAAATATGTTATATAAATTTACTTAAGATTTAAAACAGCATTCATACAATGAATCTCAAAACCACTTATGAAAAGTAATATGATAGAAAGTGTTTACTATTTTCTCGAAAAAATAATGCCGTTAAATTTTAATATAAAAAGTTTCAAAACAATTTCAAACATTATAAACAGTTTCAAACATTTCACATACACTTTATTAAAAAAATTTCACAAAATCCAGGCAAAGAGCGCAAACTGATTAAAAAATAACTCGTCTACAAAAAGGTTTTACTTTTTGATTTCTGTTTCTATTTTTTGTGTTTTTTCATGTTATACCTAATCATTAAAATCAAATTGTATTCAAATCACATTTCATATATTTTTTAATTACACGAAATCGTTTCTTTTTGCTGGATGCATGACGCTTATGAAAAGAGAAGATGTTTCGTGCGATTTAAAATTAAGCCTAAAGTTTTTTGAAAAAAACATTCTATAATTTAGTAACCAGCAGGTTTTGCATCTGAATAGACAGACTGTTTGAAAGCCTGAAAAACAAGTAAAGTTACGAGCAAGTAATTTTTAAGTTTTTAATATTTACTTGCTACAAGCATGTAAATATTAAAAAACTAAAGAAATATATAATTGAAAAAAATTAAAGAATTATATATTTTTCTTTTTGCAGAAGCTAATACCTAACATTCACTTAATAGTTATGGGTTTTCTGGTGGTATAGTATAGAAATCGAAAAGAAATACATATTAATAACAAAGTATAGAAATACATAGTTAAGAAAACAAATGCATAGGATTTATTGATTTATTTTATTTGCAGAAAGGTGACAAACAATGTTTTTTTATATTCTATAAATAACAACTATAATTATAAAGATTTAAAAAATGCTTAAAAAGGAATTTATAAAGATATTAATCAGTGATCAAGAACTATCAGATTTTTCTGTGTATTTTTTTCCCTTTAAATAAGAACTGTATAATTTAAGTAAGATTAGTAGGAACACATTTTATTATTTTTAGATTGTGATGAAACCAAATTTGTGATACATTGCAACAAATTTAACTGCAATATTTATTCCTTTATGTTACCCTGGAACAAGAACACAAAAAATCAGCGATCTAGATTTAGATTATTTAAAATTAAAATATATTTCAAAACTTTTTGAAAATCTTAATAAAACTTTAAAAAAAAGGATAATTGATTTAAATGCACCGTTGTTATATATTTTATTTATCATTTTTCGAATAAATAAAATACATTAAATGGCTGTAGTGTAGAAAAATATCGTTTCCTTACCTAAATATCGATCGAAAATTTGGATTTATGGAAAAATCAATTGTAGAATCAATATTTGTGGATTATTTCTATTCCTCTAATGCTTGTGTTGTACGTGCTGAAATTTTAGTTCTGCAAAGACACATTGTATATTTTTATACGTCACAATAAATGCTTTATTCAAAATATATCAGAAAGATATCACATCTTTTTAATTAATTTGTCCAGAATAATAAGTTTTACTGTTTTACGAAACAAAAACCATTACCTAATTTTACAACTAATACTTTTTTCTAACGAAGATTTGTTATGTGCTCGTAATGTAATTTATTGATTTCCTTACAATATTTGTATAAAAGGACATTCTTTTCGTTGTCGTATACATTTTGATTACAATATATGAAAACAGCTGCAGACTGAATATTAATTAAAGGATCGTATATTAGGTTACAAAAGTTTTACGTCTTTTTGCTTCATCGTGTTATACAAGAAGAAAGCAATAAACGATAAAAGTATTTGAAATTTAGAAATGCTTGAGAAGAATAATTTTATTCTATTAAATTTCTCTAAACTGGGCGAGATGCAGACAAACCCATTTATTGAAATAGCATTCTTTTAAAATATATCAGTCTGTTAAGCGAGGTATTGTAACAATCGGGATTGCATTTTATTAAAGTAATTAAACACATTGAGGCATAAAATGTCTGACATCAAATTAGATATATTAAAAATTCAGTTGCTGCATAAATATGAAAATTCAGAAAAAAAGTCCAAATAAAAACTGAAATATTTTATCTTAGCTAAGTAATAAAATAACGAGAAATTTAACTCAACAACAATGAAGATGAAAAATAGATTAAGCCTATTTTAAAATGAATCAATTTTATTTTATTTTAAAGAAGGATCATGAAGTACTTGCATGATTTTTAATTGAAAAATGTGCCGATTCATATTTAAAGGCCTTATATTTTGTATTAAATTAAGATCGTCTCATTCATTTCTGAAATATTGCATAAGCTTACATATGAAAAGAAAATTTAACGCTTGAACAAATAGTGAAAAACTTCTTGGTGTAGCAATAAAATATGTTTGACACAGTAGTGTTCGATACCTAAATCCACAGTCAGTCGATGGAAAATCACAGTGACATCATCAAGGGTCACAAATGTTACGCACAGAGTTACAAAGCGATTCTTAAGTGACCGTCATTTGATGATTGCAGTATGAAATCGCGATAACCGTTTCTTCCTAACGTCATATACATATTGACTGTTTTAGATTATAGAAAAATTTAAAATCACAAATTAAAAGTTGCTGATCTATTTTGTAAACTATTTTTTTCCTCACTTGGAGCTCACCGCAATGTTGAATATATATGAAAGTCATGGTCACTTGTATAAGATCACGTTGCATGTCACGTGCCTACAATAGTATTTGCAAGTGACGGCACAGTTTGGTCAGACCTATATAATAGTATTTCTACGTCTGAAGAGAGAGTAATTTTCATCTGTTTGAGAAAAATACTGTTACAGTATTGTTTCTAAAGCACAATTATATTTCTAATTTTGCAACTTTTATGAGAACGGAATACGCATATCTTTTGAAAAAAAAAAACTTTTTAAATTTAGCGAGAGAAGTGGAAACAAACTCCGCTTTTACAGAAATAAATATATTTATTGATGTTTTCTTTAAAATATATCATACCCCGGTTATCCAGCAAGTAAAGATCGTTCGTATGCAACTATAAAAAACAACAGATATACAAAAATATTTTTATTCAAGAATTTTATCATAACAATGAACAAATGTGTCTGTTTCCTTTTTGTACTCAACAACTGCCAAAGACTGTAACAATGAAGTTACTGCTTCTTTCAGAATTTGAGATATTATTCATTTTCGAAGTGTTTTCCCTTTAAAAATGAGCCATGTAAAAAGTTTAATATAAAGCTTATATTCTTATTGTTTTTTTTCGTTAGCCTTTTCTTTCAGTTCGACCGTAACGAGTGATGGCTGGCCCCTAATCGTGCATATTTGTCTTTCCTTCATTTCCTCCCCTTGTATTTTCCCCATAAACTTAGATAATTTGACTGTAAATCTCAATAGGACAAACATCCTGCACATCCATATATCGAATAACACTGCGTGTTTCACACGGCCGGATTATGTATAGTAACCGACATTTTCAAAACATTGCTATCAACACAAAAGTTACCCTACATCAACGATCCTTGGCTCAGACTGCAGACTGCAGTTAGACGAAAACTACGCCCACGTTCTTTGAGAAGATCTGCGGTTCTCGTAACACTAAACGTTCTTTACTTCCGGTTGACCTACATACATTATCCGTAATTTTCAATATGGAAGTTCTTCATGAAAACATTAAAACGTTAAAAATGTAAATAGAAGACCAAGTCTCTCTAATACATTATTCTCAATTGCAAACAAAATACTTCTCATACAAAGAAAAAAAAATTTTATGTGTAAATAAGAAATTAAAAAATCCATCATACTTGTTACATGATAATTTTACGTTTGCTATTTTAGTTAAAATCTAAATAAAAATAACTACTCGAATTTGCGATAAATCATAGCCCACCAAAAGAGAAAGCGGAAAAAAAAGCGACTACATTTTTTTTTTCAGAATTAAGTTAACATTTAAGCGTAAAATCTGCCTCTAGTCATAAGTGTATAAATGCATTTTCAGCAATTTAAATGTCAACATTCATGAAGAGAGGCCATAGTGTAATCGATAGCTTTAATGATATTGTGAAAGCGAAGTATTCTACATGTACATAAAAATGGCTTATAGCGATTTCTGGTTTGGGATTTTAAATGCATTTTGAAGTGCCTGAGATCTGTTCGAGGAAATTAGAAAAGTCTGTTTTAGAAAAGTTAACATGCAAATGCAAGAATTATGTACTTGGAATTAATAATTTTTATATGCTATTTAATTATGCATAAATAAAAATACTACACACTGACGGATGTTTGAAGAAAGAATTACTTATTTTCATATATATATATATATATATATATATATATACCGGGTGGTTATAATATAAGTATCTCTATTTGGAGCTGTCTGTAGCTAGAAGGAATAACCCGGATAAAACCAAAATCGGTACACATACTATTCGAGAAGGGAGAAGATGAATAAAGCAACAAAAAATAATTCCAATAATCACCAACAGATGGCGCTATTAAGTGTGAAATGTAATGTGAACAAAGAATTAAGGCGTAAAACCGGATGGCATACCTAATTTATTGGAAAATGTCACAGTGAATGTGATTGCGCTTTCGCATGGCTGCCGGTGCCGATCATATTGAGGTTCCACATGGGCACTGTGCTGGAGGACACAATCCAGGCAGTGCACGACGTTTTCAAATGCAGAATGTAACGCATCAGGAGTGATGTTTCACACATGTTGTGATATGCAGTAAAGTCATTGAGGTTTCCGAAACCTCCACGGAACACAATATTACACATTACATGTCACACTTAAAACCGCCATCTGTTGGCGATTATTGCAATTATATTTTTATTTTTCCATTCTTCTTCCCCCTTCTCGAATAGTAACTGTACCGATTTTGGCTTCATTCCGGTTATTCTTTCAGGCTACAGACAGCTCCAAATAGAGATACTTATATTATAACCCCCCCCCCCCCCCTGTATATATGCAAACAGACAGACAGAGAGAATAATACTTCAAACTCTTGAAATAATATTTCAAATCGTACCAACATAATTTTATATTTTCTGCACCAAATTATTTATAGTTATGCCAATATATCGTAATTATAAAAAAAGGTTCAAAGATTACCAAGTCAATTTAATTCATTATTCTGGTACAAATGATCCCTAAAACAAAGCTCACTTTAAGAAACTAAATTTTAAGTGTAAAAGAAGAAAAATAAAAATAATAAAATAAATCGTAAATTTTATTAAAATATTAATTTTCTAAATCTTGTTAACAGAATTGTCTATCTTCTTAAAATATTTTCCTTCACAAAATTATTTAATGATGTTGCAGAATGATACTGTAAAACGTTTACTGAAAAAAAATATTAAAATACTAACAAGTCCCTTTAATTCATTATTAATATAAAAACAATCATCCCCCACAAAAAATTTTCACATTCGGAAACTAAATTGTTTGAGTATAAGAGAAAAAAAGTCAAAAATCCATCATAAATGATCATTCTTCGTTTTATATTTTAGTTTAACGCTAAAGAAAACATTTACCTCATTTTGCCGTAAATGATAGCCAGTCAAAAAGGAGAACGAAACAGAAATTGAGAACATTTTTTTCAGATTTAAGTTATCATTTCGGCGAAAAAGCTGCCTCTAGTCATAAGCATTTAAATGCATTTTCAGCATTTTAAATGTCAACATTCACGAACAGAGGCTATAGAGTAATCGATTGCTTTAATGATATTGTGAAAATGAAGTTTTCTACAAGTACATAAAAATGGCTTGTAGCAAATTCTGATTTGGGATTTAAAATGCATTATCAACAACTTGAGTTGTCTTGGATAAATTAGAATGTACTGTTTTGTAAAAGAGGAAATGTAGATGTAAGAATATATTATTTAGGATTATTTTTTTATGTTATTTAATTATGTATATATCTGTAAAGAGCTAAAAGTTGTACTGATATTCTAGAAAATGTTCACAATGGAATATCTATGAAATTTTGAATTAGACAAAAATTGATCAAAAGTAACAGCATACAGAAATATTTATATTAGAATTTAACAGGGTTAAAATTTAAAATTTTAAGCCTAGTGTTAATGAACGTTAAAAATATTTCATTCCACATTTTCCCGAAACGTTTGCACTTTTAATGAAATAATTTATAAAAACTTTATTATTTGAAATTAGGTCTTTGGTTGTTTCTTATATCTTTGATTTTTTTTAAGTGGAAAAGAATTAAAATCCTATAATAAATTTTGTTAAAACAGTTAATATTACAAATCGTTCCAAAAAATGTATCTTAATTGACAAATTCCATTTTCTTCACCAAACGATTTAATCTTAAAAAGGGTAATGTAAAGTACCTTAAGATTGGTTCTCAAATCCAAACTGGCTATTTTCTGACAAATATTTTAATTCAATTTTGTTCACAAACGTAACAGAAACTTTGTAATCGAACAGTTTTCCATTTTTTGATAAAAACAGAAAATATTTAAGAAAATATTGTCAATATTAGCCTTTTGAACCAAATTTTCAGACGCGAGAGCTCGGGAGAGGATAAAAATTGCTGTCACGACAAAAAATCACTTATAACCCAATATGTAATTAATTTAACGAAAAATGAAAACTTTCTATTACATAATATTTATATAACCACGCCTGGAAAATTCCATGCTTTTCCGTTCAGATATGTGTCAGAAAGTTTCGCGCTGTTGATAGGATAAAATATATTTCCTAGCACCGCCTTAAATGAAGAACATTTTTTAATATTAGCAAGTTTTTTTAATTGATTATTCTCATAAAAATGATCGCAAAGAAATATTTTTGACTTTACTAAACTAATTTTTTTACGTGTACGAGAAAAAAAATCATAGTATATTTTATTTAAAAAATAATTTTACGAATTGTGTTACCAAAAAAAATCTATTTTCTACATAAAATATTTCCTTCACAATATTAATTAACAATATTACAAAAGGGATCATAAAATAATTAAATAAAGAAATGTTAGGAAGTTCCTTCAATTCATTTTCTCAAAACAATGATCCCTAAAAATAATTCTCACTTTAGGAAAATACATTTTTCAAGTATAAGAGAAAAAAGTAAAAAAAAAAAAAATCATCATACATAATGATTCTCCTTTTTCTATTTTAGTTTAACGCTCAAGAAAAATATTTACTTCACTTAGACGTAAATAATAGCCCACTAAAAGAGAAGGCGAAAGAAAAAACGACTATTTTTTCAGATTTAAGTTATCATTTAAGCGAAAAAGCTGCCTCTAGTCATAAACATATAAATGCATTTTCAGCAGTTTAAATGTCAAGATCCACGAAGGGAGGCCATACTGTCATCGATTGCTGTAATGATATGAAGTAATCTACAAATACATAACAGTTGCTTGTAGCAATTTTTAGTTTGGGAATTTAAATGCATTTTCAGCTGACCGAGTTATGGTCACAGGAAGTTAGAAAATGCTGTTTTATAACAATAAAAATAAAAATACAAAAGTTTATTTTTTGGAATATTTTTATATGCTGTTTAACTATGTATAAATATAAAAATCTACAAGTGGTAATAATAATATTCAAAAAACGTTCATGAAGAAATATCTATGAAATTTTAAATAGACATAAATAAACGCAACTATACTTCTGTTATAAGTAATAGTATACAAAAATACTTATACTACAATTTTTTTATTCTGAGGTATCTATAACGCTTACTAGATAATTGCTTTTAATAAATAAAATCCAGAAACGTTTTAAAATACTAGGCTTAGCGTAAATGAGAATTTAAAATATTTTATTGCACGTTTTCTAGGACTTTTACACCTTTAATAATTCATTTATTTAAAAAAAAAAAATACTGCAATTCAAATTTCGATTTCTGGAAAATTAGCATTCAAATTCAACTTACTTGGCTAAATCAAAAAATGTAGCTTAATGCACGAATGAAATTTCTTAAAACTTTATTTGCAATAAGTGCAATTTTTATTTTTAAAAACTGTTATATTACATATGTGTAGTTTATTTTCGAAAAGAAACAAAAATTCTATACGCACTTTAAATACGACTGGAAAACAGAGAAAATTCAACAAAAGAGGTATTTTTATCGTTGACGTGTTTCACAGTCACTAACTTAAAAGAAACGAAGTTCACAGATTCGATCCCGCGCTTTACAGCTGAAGTGGTACCATAATTTTTAACAAGTTATTTGCTTATATAGAAATAGATCTTCTATTTCCTTAATATAATGAGTAAAGAAAAGGTTTATAGTTTCGAGAGCAATAAATTATTAACTTTCTTCGTTGGGTGATAAGTTGACAAGAAAAGTAGCCTGGTAACTCAGTGGTCATGGCATCACGCTACAGGTTCGAGAATCGGGTCTGGGCAAGTTTCACTCACTATTTCATCCAATTGAGGTCGATAAAGTGAGAACCAATCTTGCGTGGGAAAGAAAAAACTTGAGGCCTGCCGTTATACATCGTTCAGACTGGATATTTACGATATATTACACCACATTTTGGAGATGGTATATCCCGGAAGTAGAGCACCTGCTTACGCCGCAAAACTCATCTAACATAACTCATTGAATGTCACTGTGTCTGAGATCTGAACAAATGTAAAATGTGCGCATGCGCATATGTTAAAACCCGCTTTAACAGCCAATCAGTTAAAGGAAGCCTCCACAGCCAATCAAAGTGTGTGGTAGTGGCTGTATCTAGACATAGAATGTTTGAACTCACTGAGAGAAAATTTATGGAACTCTCTCAATGTGTTCGGCCATCTGAGATATCTTAAATACCCTGTCTGAACGGGGAATAAGATGAGTTTTGCGGTGTAAACTGGTGCTCAAATTCCGGTATGTTCCACCTCCAAAATGGCGGTCTAAAATATCTTAAATATCTTGTCTGAACGGGGTATAACTCATTGAACAAATGTAGAACGTGCGCATGCGCATAAGCGAAAAGCAGATTCAACAGCCAATCAGTTAAAGCGAGCCTCTGCAGCCAATCCAAGTTAGTGGTAGCGGCAGTATCTAGCCATAGGAAGTTTAAACTCACTGAGAGAGTTTGTTGAACTCTCTCAGTGAGTTCGGCGGTCTGAGATATCTTAATTATTTGGTAGAACGGGTTGTTAGGCTGGCCACCTGACCGGTACTATGCATATTAGAGCTCATGGTCAAGAAAGTAGAGCTTGTCACTTCTCGCAGTGATCCGTAGGTTTGTAGCGCAGCAGAGTTTAGTTTAGCATTTGTCCGGTTAAATACTCCGTGATATTAATCACTAGACGAAGACAGCTGATGTGTTTTTTAATCATTATATGGAAGAAAAAGGAGATATAGTTCTATATATATTTCGCCTCCAGTTAATATTTTCATTTCTTATTTGCTTTCATTTAATAAAACACTATTATGTATCATACCTATGTTATCTATTTCCCCTTAAAGTTTACATGTGGCTTATTAAAATATAGATAGATTTTAGCGTTTCTTGCTCTCTACTCAATTTTTTTCTTAAAAATAATAAAGAAAATACTTTTTCTGTAACCATTTTTATGCTATATATATGTATATACATAATTTTGTGTAATTTGTAGACTGTTCAGAAGATCTTACCCTATTCTCTTTTCAAATAGATTGCCATTATCTAAATCCCACAGAAGATTTAGTTCTATCATCAGAGGATGTAGCAGTAGAAACGTCAAAAACCATCATGATTCGTGCCCCAGGAACTTTTGGATTAGAAATCATAGTAAGTATATTTTGAATTAGGTTAAAATTATTATTATTTTTTTTTAAATTGAGAGCGAAACCTTTTGCATGAAATACTTCTATTTACCTGAAAGATCTTTTTTACATTCTGATGCAAAATATAAGAGATTCTTGTGTTGGGATAAAAGTGTATTTCCCTTCAAAAGATCCCTTCAAAAAACTTTTATAGACTTAAAAGAATGCTTCAACTACCTCAAATTACTAAATATTGTACCAAAATATATTACTGCGGATAAAATATATCTCTTTTTCTGCATTTTATTTAAAAACTAAAAGAAAGAAAGGCATTGAGATATTTGGAATTAAGGAAAATTGGATCGGTGATTTTGAAAAGGGCTGAAGTCCAATAAATAAAATTTTACAGGAGAGACAAAAAAAGAAGCAATGTAAAAAATTCAAGGAATAGTGCTGTTTTATTTTGTTATAAGTGAATACACTATTAAACCAGAAAGGGTTTTGGTATTAAGGAAAATTGAATCGGTTATTTTGAAAAGGATGGAAGTCCACTAAAGAAAATTTTACAGGAGAGACAAAAAACGATGCAGTGGGACTTGTACTCTTCATAAATGAAGAGAATTTTAATAAAATATTCATATCTATATGGTTTACTGAGTCTTTATTGTGAAACAATACTAAGGTTTTTATAATTAAACTTTAATACTATTTATTAAGCAACTTCTTCAATATCGTCCAAAGTTTTAATAATTCAATTTATTGTTAAATTTTAAAATCCAAGTAATCACTAGGAATGTGTTTCAGCACCTTCATAAGTTTTTTAAATTATTGATAGAAACTTCTGTACCTTATGCTTTTTCTGTTGGTAAAGTAACGCTTTCATGAGACAGCTTGAATCTAATTTTACAATTCATTTTTAAATTAAGATGTTTCACACTTTATAGTGTGTCATTTCAGACAAGAACTTCATTGGCATAATTCAAAAAAGATTTTAGGACATATGAATTAGAAAATTCACGGTTAAAAAATTAAAAATGATTTTTTTACGTTAAAAATCATACGTCCTTTTTAATTGAGCTTTAAGATACTTTACATAGATATGTGATATTTAGCTGGGGGGGGGGAAGAGTACTTAATTTTTAATTTTGCAAGATACCACCATTAATAACACCATTTAACGTACCATATATTTGGAGAAACACGAAAACTAACTTCATGAAACATTATCTATTCGATAAAATACTTAATGATTATATATATATTTTTTTATGCCCGTACATACTTATTTGTGGCCGATATTAATGAATATCGAAATGAAACATTCGTTAAATATTTAGATCGAAATGAAACATTCGTTAAATATTTAGATCGAAATGAAACATTCGTTAAATATTTAGATCGAAAATTAAGGCTTCATACAAACTTTACATACAATAATTAACACCCGTAGCATCTGCGAATGAATAAAATGCTGTTTATGAATCCACGATTATATCCCAACGACGAGTAAAAATTTAATTGCATTGTTATATTGTGTGTTGACATAAATTATTTTCAAAAACAATATTATAACTACTGCATTACATGATATACATCATGTGATTAATTTTCTGTTAATTATTTTGTCTATGTTTCTAATTGTATGTGTAATATTGAAGGTAATGATTATAATGAATAAAAAAAAAAAAAAAATTAATAACACGGCTGGAGGTGGGAAATACGTGCAGGGTTCACACGATTCCTATTATTGCGTAAATATATTTCCATATTCGGTTTGCTTAATCGCAGAATTTCTGCGAATAAATAAGCCAATTATTACTATTCAGAAACGGTGGTACTTGAAAGTCGTATCCGTACCAGCTCTGCACAGATTTTTCATCTCTGGTTAGGCACGGCTTCTAACCACATTTTTTGTGAGTCACATGAACCATACGCACGTATACTGTTAGAAATTCGCGGCAAAGTGTCCAATCATTCGACCGTTTTTATAGAAAACTATTACATAACTGTAATTTAACGGTATTCTGACCATATTATTACTCATATTATGGTCAGAATACAGTTATATACGTTTATGTGATCCTGTTCTATAAAAACGTTCGAATGACTGGGCAGTTTGCTTCAAATTTTTAACAGTGTACTGTATTTTGTTAAAAGAATCTTGCATGCTATCCATAAAATATAAGTTAATTTTATGATATTAATAATATTACATTTATAAATTTCAAATGTATTCCAAATAATATCGAAATTGTCAAACTTTTATTTCATTCTGGAAATTCTCACATTAAAATACAGAATAAGAAATTTATTCAACCCGACTTTCCGAACGCTTTATAAAATACTGTGAATAAATATTTATTTAGAGTAGTCCATGGTCCTTGTTACAGGTATAGTAACATTTAATGTGTCGATTTAAATTAAGCAATTTGCAGAAGGTTTTTTAAAAGAGGTTTTTACATTTCCTCATTTATATTACGATTTTTGTAAAATACGTTCTTGAGCAGCATTAGAATCTTTAAATAAACTTCATGACAATAAAAAAAAAATATTTATCGGTTATAATTCGTCACATTTCCTTGGATATTTTTCCTATAGGAATGGCATTTTGAGATTACCTGTAGTCACAAAATTATTTAAAATACGGTTAACAGTTGTTTAGATACCAGTTTGGTTGGCCGATTCCTTCAAAAATCTACAACTTTCTTACGACAGTGGCTTATAACGTACCTGCCAAATTTGAGCTCAATCAATTTGACTGTTAAATGCTGTCGTGCCCATATACATATAGGGGGGTTATAATTAAATTTACACTACTCAGACAAATTTGGAGCCGGCGCTTGTTGACGGATTTCGTCGAAACTTGGTATATATGTCATATGGACAATGTTTAAGAGAAATATCCAACAAAAATAGTTCAAATTTCGACCACCATGTGACAAAATGGTTCATAAAGAACCGGAAACACAAATTGGAAACATACCATTTTATTTAATCACAGAATTTGTTCAATGTGCATTCCATTTGTGTCAATGACATGTTCAAAGCATTTAAAGCATGTTCAACAGAAAGCAAGCATAACATACCATGTCACTTCAATTCCTCAAGAATCACTTCGTACTTCTGTTGAACATGTTTTGAAACGCTTTGAACATGTCATTGACACATCTATATATTTACCTGATTACAACATACTTCCTGACTAAAGCGTATATTACAACTAGTGCGTTATTTTACGACTACAACACCGGAAAGGAATACTAACATAAGCACATACAAACCCAATTTTTTTTTAAGTACCAAAGTAAAAATACAAAAATTCAATCAACATTCAATTAATATCATTCTAATTTTGCTATTTTGGTTAAACGCTAAATAAAATATATAACCCACTTTGCGATAAATCATAGCCCGTCAAAAAAGACAGTGAAAAAGAAAGCGACTATCAGATTTAAGTTACCATTTAGGCGAAAAAGCTGCCTCTAGTCATAAGTATATAAATGCATTTTCAGCAATTTAAATGTCTACATCCACTAAGAGAGGCCATATTATAATCGATTGCTTTAATGATATTGTAAAAGTGAAGTGTTCTACAAGTACATATAAATGGCTTGTAGCGATTTCTGGTTTAAGATATAAAATTAATTTTGAACAGCTTAAGTTCTGTTCGAGGAAATTAGAAAATGCTTTTTTAGAAAAGTCAAAATGCAAATGTAAGAATTATCTACTTGGAATTATTTATTTTTATATGTTATTTATTTATGCATAAATAAAAATACTACACTTTGTACTAATGTTTGGAAACAGCTTATAATAAAAAGTTTATAATATTTATATATGCAGGAACACGATATCAGTTTTAATGTTCATGTTAATCCTGTTACTTTATCATGTTTGTCTGTAAAACACGTTCGTTGATCATGAAAATGTTTACTCGAGAATTTATAGTATCCTAAAAACCTTGAAAATTAATTAATACACTATAAAAACTACCCGGAAACGTTTCCGAAAGTCAGGAGCAGCAAAAAAAAAACTTTGTTTAAATAAATGTTCTTTAAATCTCGAAAATATATTGGTTTCTGAGTTTTTAAAAGTAAGGAATATTTTTCAGTATCATGGGTACTTCGAAAGAGCTTATTGTATAATTTGGTTGGAGATTTTCCTAGATTAAGAAGCATTTGTCTTTTCTCCAGTGCACTGTTACAATAACAGTATAGATTATCGTAGAAATCGGCCGCCAGATTAGGTACTTTATCCATTTTTAAACATTTGAAAACCCATTTGTTGCTGATTATATAGCGGAAATCACGAAGGAAAAATTATAAATATTGTGACGATGTAATCAAGATTTAAGGAGGTGGATCTAACGTCTCCATTTTGAAAACATGAGGTCCAGCGTTCGAATCCAGCCGATTCCTTGTATAAAAATTCCCTTTTTAACACTTTAAAACCTATTTGAAAAAAGTTAATGAATTCGGTTTGTCTGTCCGTCCATGCTCAAACTCTCATAAATATACTCGGATTGCCTCAAAGTGATATATGTTATTGAAGTTTACTATGGCAAGTTTGGTATTGAAAATGAAGTATGTAGCATTTATGGTTCTTTTACAGGGACCCTCAAAAGAATTCCTTTCCATTACGGTCTTCGGGGGAAAATCGTTTGCAGCGTATTTTAATGATGTTACACTGTTTTAAAAGTAATCAAATTGATTCATATCACTGAGGTGCACTATAAGACGATTACTGTAAAATATGCTACGAGTAGAATGTATCTTTCATTTACAAGGACACTCAAAAGAATTTCGTTACGGTACAGCTTAGGAACAGTAATTGGTGGTAGCTCGTTTTCAGTTGTGGTACGCGATTTTAAATGTAACTAATTTTTTGCATATTAATTGGTGCATATAATTTATGTAGCTAACATACAGGGCTGCTCAAAAAATCTCACGTACATTTCCGTTTACTGACGAAAATTTCTGAAGGAGAATTTTCAATTGTGCTATGTATTTCCTAACTGAAATAAATTTTAGCATACTTTGTAGTATACATACAAATCTATAGATCATATACAGGGCTACACAAAAGAAATCGGATATCTTGTTTGCCTATTTGCAGTAACTGCTGAAATTGTGTTTTCAAATGTGTTTCTAATGTGTTTTCAAATGTGTTTCTAATGTGTTTTCAAATGTGTTTCTAAATTGTTTAATGAATAAACTGTGAAGTTTTGTTACAGTATTCTTAAAGTGTTGAAAAGTGTTTCATTGTGTATGCTTGACGCATGATTTCTATTATGCTTTACTTTCTGAACACTTACACCAATGTTCCTAAAGTCGAGTGGAGTCACACCAGATTTTTTGTAATTCTATGAGAAAATATTTTATTGAATTTAGGAGAAAAAATGTAATTTCATATCCCATAATAATCTTCCAAACCGATTTCATTTCTTATAACATTTCTTCGCCAAAAAAGAAAATATTAGAGACCAAAATGTTGAAAATAAGCTATATTCAAAATCCTGATTAACGCTATGCAGTTAAATTTGATAGACAATTCCATCTTTTTGCAATTGCATGAGAAAATATTTTATTGATTTCCCATGAGAAAATGAATTACGCATCTCATAATAATTTCGCAAATAGATTTCATTTTGCTTAAACTTTCTTTGACAAGAATAGAAATTATTGACTTTTTTCAGCTTTATTGGAAATTTATTGTTTACTCTTTTATGCATCCGAGTTCGAAATTTTACGCTACTCAGAATTTTTTTTCATAAGTTCTTATTTTAGAATGCACTTTTGAAAATATTGAAATGATTTTTCCGAAAGCTTCTTAACAGAAAATAATGCTGATATAGAATTTGTGATTTATTTTATCCTAGATCTCGAAACTAAAATTTTATTTTATAGATTATGACAACTTTCTTTGGGTATATATATATATATATATATACTACTCTATACTTATTCATTTTTGGATCGCATTTATAAGATTTGAAACTTTGCAGATTGTAATGTGTTTTTTATGTTTACATTTAAATTGAAGAGCGAAATGTAGATTAATGCACATAAGTTCATAAAACTTTGCTTATCTTAATTTGATAATATAAAACACACCTAAATAAAATCTACTCAATAAATTCAAGTTGACAAAATAATTTTTAATAAATCATTCATATACAAATTACTGTCCTGTAGTTTATATTTATAACTTGGTAGAAAAGGACCAATGTCTGTTTTTGACATTATCAGATAAAATATGTTTAAATGCTTTTTTTTCTTCAGTATTGCTAAAAAATAATTTCATTGGGCAATATATTAAAAAATTGAAATATGACATAGAGTAAACTGGGTGAAGATGCCGTAGTTTTTTATTTTTTTTTAAATATAAAATCGCCTGTTGTTTTTATTTGTTATTCATTTATTTCTTGTTAAAGTTACACGACATGAACACGTTAACACGTAAAGTTTGAACACGTAAAGTTACACGACAGTACATTTATGCATGATTTAAAAATGTGTTTCTTTTACAAATGTCATAGAAAGCATAAAAACTGTTGCTTTTGTAAATGCTTCTTGGGGTAAGATGGCCAACTACATAGGAACTACATAAAGAAAGAGAGAAAAGATTGTGGATACTTACTAAAGGTGTTAAGACTAAATAGCAATAGAAAAAGTGCTATTTAAAATATAAATAAAACAACGTAAACTGGGATTAAAGTATATGTAGGGAAGCCTCTTCCACACGACTGAGAGGCGTTTCCCTACAGCGCATGCGCTTGTCATTGACAATTAAAATTGGACAGATAGTTATTATCGTAGTTATGTATAGTTTGAAAACATTATTTTAAATATAATAAGTCTAGGGTAAGTAAAAACTGAATTTTTCGAAAATAATAACTGTAAACGAAATCTTAAAATTTATCTTGAAATAAAATTAAAATTTCTTTTTTAAAACTGATGTAAAGAGGTTTAAATTATTCTAGACTCGTACATTTTAAATTGAATGAAATCATCATGATTTTTTTATAATTTTGAAAAAAAAGCTCTTTTAAAATATACAAGCCATTTCCCATACCGGAATAGTTGTGAGGTTAAATTTCAACCTTTTAGTGTGAGGAAGGTGTGACTACAAACTTTATTGCGAAAGGCCTCTTAAACCTTGAATTTGACAAAAATGTACATTTAGTTTTATAGTTATATGTATACCTAATATTGCTAAAACGGGGTTATATATACAGGGTGAATCAAAAATTCTTAGAGAAACTTTAAAGGGTGGTACAGCAAACTAACATAAAAAAAATGTATGAGAAATTACAGTCGTAATCCATATAATCAATCAAAATATTCAGTGAATCTTTCAATAACTTATATGTCATTGACAGTTAACTTTGTGTAGCAAGTAATTATCCTAGTTATTTATAGTTTCAAAATGTTACTAGAAATATAATAAATCTAGACTAAAAACTAAACTCTTGGAAAATAGTAACGCTAAATTAAAAATTCAATTTTTAATAACTAATCGAAAAAAGTTGATATTGTTCTAGACTCGTACATTTTAAATAAATTTAAACATAAAAATTTTTGCAATTTTTAATAAATGTGCCTTATTATTATATATAATCTATTTTTTAACAGTTGGATAGTTGGGAGGTGGAATTTCAACCATTTGTTTGATGTACCAAAATTATTTTTTCTTTATTCTTACAACCCCTTAAAGTTTAAGACTTTTGAGTCAACATGTACATATATATATATTTAAGAAATACATAGGAAACTTATGTAACATAGTTAAAACTTCATGGCTTTACAATTTGGGGTTATGCTGTCATACACTCATGCACAGTTTTTTTTTTTAATCGGTTACGAGCATGGAAGACCGAGCTATGCTCGGTCAAATTTAAATTTGAGTTCAAATATCATGACCCATGACCAAAATGACCCACTAATTGAATTTTCTCGAACATGTGACCTAGCCCAACAGTCTTCTCGTGCTCGAAAACCATTGGATGCAAAATTTAGTGTGAATTGAGCCGCTTTTTAGATCTTGACCCACAATGACCCAGAAATGACACACTAATCGAATTTTCTCGAACATGTGACCTAGCCCAATGATTTTCGCTTGGCCGAAACTCGTAGGATACAAAATTTAATCAAAATCGTTAGAACCGTTTTTTAGATAAAATTAATTTGACCCGTTTTGACACAAAAAATACCCACTAATCGACAGTTCTCGAACATGTGACCCAGCCCAATAGTCGTCTCGTGCCCAAAAATAGTCGGATATAAAATTTCGTCAAAATCGTTTGAACCGATTTTTAGAAACAATTAGCTTGACCATGACCCAAAATGACCCAAAATGACCCACTAATTGAATTTTCTCGAACATGTGACCTAGCCCAACAGTCTTCTCGTGCCCGAAAACCATTGGATGCAAAATTTAGTGTAAATTGAGCCGCTTTTTAGATCTTGACCCACAATGACCCAGAAATGACCCACTAATCGAATTTTCTCGGACATTTGACGTAGCTCAATGATTTTATTGTGCTCGAAACTCGTAGGACACAAAATTTAATCAAAATCGTTAGAGCCGTTTTTTAGATAAAATTAATTTGACCCGCGTTGACCCAAAAATGACCCACTAATCGAAAGTTCTCGAACATGTGATCCAGCCCAATAGTCTTCTCGTGCCCGAAAATGGTAAGATACAAAATTTAGTCAAAATCGTTTGAACCGTTTTCTAGATAGAATTAGCTTGGCCCTGACCCTTGATGACCCAAAATGACCCACTAATCTAATTTTCTCGAACACGTGACCTAGCCCAATGGTTTTCTGGTGCCCCAAAACGGTAGGACACAAAATTTCGTGAAAATCGTTAGAGCCGTTTTTAATTTTTGCATATATATATATATATATAACCACACACAAGATTTTCTCGTATTAGAATATATGATAAAAAGGAAAAAAGTCGCCAAATTTAGGGGATTTTTTTCCTTTAATGGCAACCTAGCCATTGTATTAAGTTATTCGTTTGGCGCGATCTTAAAAATCGCGCCAACCCAAAAGTCACCAAACTTATGTTTATATGTTTACGTGAGTGTAAAGCATCTGTTCCCAATTCGGATTTAAAGCCTATGTATCACCACGTTCCATAGCTGCAACATTCCCAAATGTCAATGTTACTTATACACTGGGATTTACAAGACGATGTTATTTATTGCTGCTATCTTCCAACACAGCAGTTAATGTAAATTGTTCATTGAATTCGCAACATACGGCGATACTGAGTTAATTTTTCATGCCAAAGTTTTATTTATCAATTGAACAGTTTCGCATCATTATTGCTAAAGTGAACTTCGTACAGTGTGTCAAATTAAAAAGGCTGTAGAGACCCAAAATTAGATTTTTTAGAAAGGTAAATTCGTATACTTTCAATTTTATATTAGAAAATTTACGATATTTATGAGAAGTATGTAAATTTCTGTTTATTGCAGAAGTGAAAAAAGTACATTTTCGGCAATATTTTTTTATTTTTATGTTATATTTTTTTAATTGTTTTTTTTTTTACATGCTTAAAATAATTTATTCTAACATCGGAGTAAATATTTTTTATAACGAAGTTGTTGAGCCACAAAGTGTTAACATCAGGTGACTAACATAAAAAAATTCATGTTGCAAACAGAAAAAGACATATCACTCAGTTACCGCTATCTCAATTCTCCCCGCTACATTTCTATGTTTCAATAATTTTTCCGAACAACAAATTTAGTATATTTTTTAGCGTTACTGAAGCGAGGACATAAATGCTAATCACCAGATGGGGGAAGTTACAGAAACCTATGGTGGCTAAGCTGATTAGATGCTACATTTTATACGTTTCATGATAAGAGCGACAGTAATTATGGGTAGACTTAATACTTTAATCTAATGGAAACATATTTGAAACTTAAAATAACACAGCCTTTTAAGTTATTCAGTGAACAAACATCTGATGCTGACCAAATGAGCAATTATAAAAAGAAAAAAAGCTAGTTCTAATGAATATGTATTTTTTTTTCTCCAGTAATTGCTAGACGTGCAACATATGAACTACTTTCCATGCTTCAGGGACCCATATGATGGTTTTATGGATAATTTCTATATTCTTTGTGCTATAAAACTTTATTTTATCACGTCCTTCTTATAAGATACTAGGAAAGAATCTTCGGAAATTTCATGTTGCAAAAGAATTTTAAAAATGCATATTTGATGTAAGAATAGAAAAAATAAAGAAGAGTAACTCGCAATTAAACTTTACCTCCTCTCTCTCTCTATATATATATATATAACCATTAAAAGACAAAACAGAAACATCATACAACAGTCGGGGAGTAAAAAAAGTATGAAAATTGAAAATATACCTATTTTAAAAAGAGCCAGAAAAATATCGAAGAAAAGTAAAAATAGAATATATATATACAATTGTAATACCTTTGAATTTCAAAATTATATATATATATATATATATATATATATATATATACATATATATATATATATATATACATATATATATATATATATATATATATATATATATATATATATATATATATTCATAATTATGAAAAATGAAAAGTTTATAATTTCTTTTAAAAAATTACCTTGGAACATTTAAAGAAATTTTAAATTAAAAATTTTAGCGTATGTAGTAAGCAACGTAATTACATTTTTTATTCATTTTGTATATGGGATTATTTTGAGATTTTGTCAGCAATTTTTACAACAGTTTTCATAAAAAAAATAAAACAGTAATAAAAATTCCATTATGTGGATGGGATGTTTTAAGACCATCCATTTATATAATCTGAAGTACATGAAAGAATTTCCTACTTCATTTTATTACGATAGCTTTTTTTACAAATAATCCCATACCTTGATAGAAAAAGGACAATTGTCTGTTTTTGACATTTTGTGAAAAAGTCTATTTCATGCTTTAAACTTTGAAAAATGTATTTGAATTATTACCAAAAATTAAATATATATATCAAATACCTGGTGCGTCCAAAGTTCGTTAAAATTTTAAAGATTCATTAAAAAGAAACAAACGATGACATAAAATTGAGATTTGAAGGAATGGAATTATAGGGAGATCGTATTTTTTGTTTAATAAAAAAAATTACCGATAGATTGCACTGACATGCATAATATGAAGCAGATGTGTGTAAATTAGGCTTATAATAAAAGACCCATTACTGCAAAGCGTCTTGCAAGCTTCAGTATCCCAGCACATGAAACAGGCCCTTTTCTCCTCTTCAGTCATTTTGACGTGCAGAATTTCCACAATGTGCCAGTTTCCGATTCTCCGCTCTTGTAAAAAAGTTTAACCAACAGCGCTTGATCTGGTAGCGCTAGCATATTACTGGTATCGAATGAATAATCTGTATGCATTGAGGTGTTTTATTGACAGCCTGATTTGCATAAATCTTCTTCATATTATGCATGCAGCGCCATCTATTGGCAATTTTTGAATGACATTTTTTTTGTTATCTCCCACTAATCCCATTCCTGCAAACCACAATTTTTTAAAATCATTTGTTTCTTTTTAATGAATTTTTAATTTTTTAGAAAACTTTTGGCACACCCAATATATGTGATTGAAGTGATTGGCGTACATAAAAAAATCATGATTATTAAAGAGCACTAATTATTAAATACTGGTTATTAGGGGATATATTGGAGGGAGTAAATTGCATTTAAAGTATTATACCTGTGACTATTGTGAATTGATAAATGAATATAGATCAAAAAGGGTAATTTCAGACATTGAACTCATTTTCTACCAAGTTATAGAATAAAATGATGAGAAAAGATAGTAAAAGTACGTAAAAGTTTTAACAATACAATCATCAGAAAAGTCGAGTAAATGTTATAATATTATGTAAGCTTTTTAACGAGCACTCTCTTTGGCATTATGTGCAACAATTTCATTCTGTAACACATTGCCAACGCTGCAACAGCACTGTTAAATCGAACCGCCAAGTTATTTGTATACGCACTTATGTGACGTGGTTTAAGTGATTAAAGATTTAATGTAAAAATGTAAAAATATTTTACATTTTGGTATTATTTTGGAAATTGTTAATTAATCTATTTAAAAATATTTAAAAATATTAAATTAACTTTAAAAGTAATAAATCACAAAATTATTAATCATCATTAAAAATTTCAACTCGTAGGAATGATTAAAAAGATATGTCTTTGGATGATCGGAAATGATTAAGTTACGTGTATAAATATTCGGTTTAAGTAGATTGGTAATTTCGAAGCTACGTCTCATTGAATACATTCATGTAGAACAAAAAGCGAAACAAAGACGAAAAACAATACTCAAAATGATAATTTCCTTTTAACAAAGCATCTCATATTTTATTTCTATATAAGAAGTCGTCATCAATATCCGGTATAAAATTTTTCTTAACTTCCTTTTTAAAGTAAAATTCCATCTAGATAAATTAATGTAAAATAAAATATATTGAATTTGTCAATACGACAGGTCTTGTGTCAATTCCAGTTAATAGTGTTATATCATCTTAGGGATATCTATTTCACAAATTGCATTGCTGAAAATTATGGAAATTTGAATCATAAAACCGTCAATAGCAGTAAAAAACTGTAATTACTGTCGATTTCTTTTTTATTTTCTAATATTTATTCACTTATGAAATTCACATATTCAACCTTAAAAAGATGAAAGTCATTCAAGAAAAAATTATCCAGAAAGGGATAAAACTGCACATTCAGATAGTAAAACAGGAGAAGAACGTTTAGTTTTTAAATTCATATTTAAATTCACAATAATCATGTGCTCATCAGAGAAGTATTAAACAAATTGTTGTGATATTTCCATAAATTCGATAAAATAAGAATTCGGTACTTTTATTATTAATGCCGTGGAATATCCAGAAAGGATGTCTTGGAAATTACCCCTCTTTCCCCTAGCAACCATCCAGCCAGAGCACATTCCATACTGTGCAGACATATGCCATGTACACGGCAATCTTTCAACAACCGAGACCATTGTGAAAAAAGACAAATGTTTATTTGCGGGAGGATGACCGAAGACCTGGCCGTAGACGCCATGGCGACCGGTTTCACTTTCGAGATTGGGCCCTTACGGAAGCCGGTATCGATATAGCACCACTTCCGGGTCCACGGGCGTTCTCGACTTTCGTTGACCATGCCTACCGGATCTAAGGACCTCCCGGGGTAGTACGACCTAGGTGCAACATCGTGCGGCCTGTGCTTCACCCTTCTACCTCCAGACACTCCAGAGGCTAGCCGAGATGAGAGCTTCTTTCGGTCTGTCTCACGGGCTTCGTGGGGGAGCTGGAGACAGTCCGTTGCAGGTTGGGGCCGGTTGATAGGGTGGCTGCAGGCTAAGGGCATTGAAATCAGGTGGTCGTACCCTGGCGTGGATGAGTAAACGGGCTTGGATAGTACTAAGGTCTGGCCGGACCTCTTTTTACTTTAAATCTCTACACTGCCATACGGCGCCCCAAGCCTAGTCACCTTGGGTTGTGACGGTGGTGTAGGATTAACATTCCTTTTTTTTTTGTCTATCGTAGTTAAGTGTTATTAACCTTTTATTTGTTGTGTTTGTCCACTCCTGGAAGGAAGTCCTGTCCGCTCTTGCGGTACGACGCAGAAGGAAGTCGCACTCGCCGCCCACGAGTCTTATATAATCGCTTGATTAATTAAGGAGAGTTTTTCTATAAAAAAATACTGGTAATTTTCTAAAAATTCCAGGATTACGTACGAACCTTGTTTATAATTAGTAACCTCAGAAACTAATATATTTTCAAGATTAAAAGATACCTTTTTAAAAACCAGTTTCTTTTGCTGCCACCGATTTTCGAAAACGCTTCCGAATAGCTTTCATGGTGCATTAATTAAGTTTTCTCAAAACGGAATATCGGCTTTTAGGAAGCTATCAATTCTCAATTAAGAATTTTCAGCGTTGTGATATATTTTATACATACATTAATAACAAAATAATATTAAGTCTCCTGTTAATGCTGTTAGTTTATCATGAACACGTCTCTAACCCGTGTTTGGCTGAACATGAAAATGTTTACTTAAAAATTGATAGCGCCCGAAATACCAAAAGTTCGGGGTTGACAAATCGGTTGAATACCCTATAAAAACTGTTCGGAAATGTTTCCAAAAATCAGTGCCAGCAAAAGAAACTTTGTTTTCATAAGTGCTTATTTAAATCTCGAAAATATATTGGTTTCGGATATTTCTAAATATGAAAAAGTTTTACAGAATCGTGGGTAACTCGAAAGAGTTTATTGTATAATTTCGTTCATGGTTCTATTATATTTTCCTAGATTAACAAACAAATCTCTTATTTCGAGTGTGCACTGTATGAATGACGAGATATGCAAGCATTGAATTGAAGATGATTAATTTGCATCACAGTTTAATTTCTATTATTTTTTTTTTAACAAAGATATCTTCTTCCTTTAAAATACTAACATTAAATGTAATAGACACAGGTGGAAACTTTACTAAACTGTTGCGCTACTGTTGTAATTTTATTGAAATGAAAGTATTGCAATTGAATTGTTACTATTTGACATAATCATACTTAAAAGCAATTCCTGGCTTATCACATGCAAAACTAAACAAATGCATGCGTTGTAACCAAATGTTGCAGATTCGTATATTTTCTCTATTGCTATTTTCAAACAATACTATTCGTGGTAGACTTTTTCAACATGTGCAATTGGTGTACATTGTAAAAAAAGACAAATGTTTCTTAATGTATGAAAACATAACTTAAAACCAAACGAAAATAACGAATAACCTCTTTAGAGTTACCCACGATTCGCAAAACGGTTCTTTATCTAAACAGACCTCAAAAATTAATATATAATCGAGATTTAAGGAAGCATTTATAAAACATTAAAAACAGTGTTTTTTTCGAGGCTAACGTAAAAGACAGGCTACCGCGGTGCATTCTACTTATCTTTTTTATACAGACCGCTAGAGTGACGTGTTGCTCTTTTCGTACACCTTCATTGGTGCATTCGAGCATTGCGTGACTCCAGCGGTCTGTAAAAAAAGATACGCGTAAAGCGCCGCGGTAGCCTTTCTTTTTCGTAAGCCTCGGTTTTTTTCTGCTGGCGCTGATTTCAGAAGCGTTTCTTAGTAGTTCGTTTAGTGCATTATTAAGTTTTCTCAAATTGGAATGTCGGTGTTTAGAATACTTTCAATTCTAAATCAAAGATTTTCAGCTGCGTAATTGTATTTAGCCATGCAAGGGTAACGAAATATTATTAATTCTAATTTTAATGTCAATGCTCTTAATTTATCATGTTTTTATGTGTACATGTTTGCTGAATATGCAAATATTTACTTCAGATCTGATAAATTCCTAAAACTGATACTTCGGTTTGAGAAGACCGATTAGTAGGCTATAAAAACTATTCGGAAATGTTGTCAAAAATCGGTAGCAGCAAAAGAATTTACGATTTTATAAATGCGTTTTTAAATCTCTAAAATATATTGATTTCTGAGGTTTCTAAGATAAAGAACGCTTTTCGATATCGGGGTAACTCGGAGGAGATTACTGTATATTTTTCTTCGTGTTTATATTATATTTTGCGCGGATTAAGAAACATTTGCCTTTATTTTTTACAACGCACGAAGATTATTGTTCAGAAATAGTGATAGACAAAAAAATGTAGTAGACTGCGTCCGTTGTTTGCTGCTCAAAATTATTTACAGACTTTTAATTAATAATAATATCATATTCATATATCCTAAAAGTACCAAGTTATGAAACTCTTCATTTTAAAACTTACATCGTTTAAAGTCAATTTATATTTTAGTTTTGATATTTGTTACAACATCATGGAGCAACATTCGTTTTAATTGTTTGTAGTTTATGCATCTTTTTAATCCTCGAATATTATAACACATGCTTGTCACGTTTTACTTCGTAAAAAAAAATCTATTCAAATGCTGTACACAATCAACTTCTTTGTGCAAATTTATGCCTCAATGTAATTTTGTGAAAATTTATTTTTTGCCCTTTTCTCTGTTATATTATTATAAATATATAATTAATAATTTCCTTACTTTCATATAACTACATATTTGTACATTCTTTATTTGAAAAAAATCCTGATAATTTATTTTACCTATTTTACGTTATCTTGTATCAGGCAAACGTTTTCGGTGAAAAACATATTTTGAAAGAGGAATGCATTTTTATCGTTTGAATTCCGAAACATCGTAATTAAATCTCTTTTATTACACGGAAAATTATTTATTGCGAACAAAATCTTTTGAAACTTCATTAAACACATGACTTTAATCGGTTGTTACATTATCGGCAAGCGCTTCTGATACATTAAAAGTCACATTTAGAAAGTCTCTTCTGACAATATCCGGAAGTACGTTATATATCTTTTTTTGTTGTTGTTGAAGGTACTTTGCATAGTTTCATTATCGTAACGCATCATAGCTTCCGATAAGATAGTGACTGGCTCTCTTTTTCATAATTTTTTTTTTTTCGAAGCTGAGGAAAACAATAATGCTATTTTTAGAATTTCATAAAGGTTTGCGTATCATAATTACAATAATATATTTACATTACAAAGAAAATGTATTTTTAACAGCTATATAAATCCTTTAAATAGAAATATTTAAACGGGTTGATATGCCTGTTGAATTCAATAAAAGCTTCGATTGATTTCATAATAGCTGACACGACTGGTGTTGTCCGGGCCAGGGATAATAAGCTTAAATATACCTAAATTAGTGTTGAATTCAGGCATTTTACTCCTGGAGGATTTTACTGTTGGAAGCGCCACTGTCTTTAGCAGTTTACATCCTCGAATTTGTATCATATTATATTTTTAAACGAAAATCGATCCAAACGAACCTAGAGTTGGGATTCAACTTTAGATTTTTTTAAAGTAGAAAATATTAATAACGCGCCGTTAGAAACGAAAGGTACATTGAGTCAGTGGGTGTCTTTTGTTATTCTGTATTTTCAACCTGGTTTCATGGGTTGCAATTTAAACCGCTGAAAAAACAGAAAAAGGGAAAAAGTAACACGTAATCGAGCTTTCCCTTCGTCTGCTTGAAAAACCGCGGAAAGTCTGGACAGGTTCACACACAATATGCAGCACCATGGAAGCTCGCCATTTAAGGATTTTCATTACGATTTTTAATTAATATAACGGTTAATTATTAAAAATTCCAAAAACTGGCTTTGAGTTGCATAACTTCAGACATACAGGTAGCTTCCTGCCAAAATTTGTAGCTCTATTACAAATAAACAATATAAATGCTATAACTAAGATAATTGCGATTTGTGGTCTCAATTAAGGAAATCATAATTACATCATATTTAATTTTTCACATGAGATGTCGGTGAGATTTTTCGGCACGTCTCGCGTCGTATTCCTAGAGAATTCCACTAAAATATCCATAATTCAAACTCTTTAGACGTCATTTTTTTAAACATAGGTTTGTAAATTTAAAATTAATTTACAAATTTGCCGAAACATCTTATCCTCATGTAAGTACTATCGCTACGTAGGAAAATTAAATCCTCTCACGTTAAAATCATATATTAGCATCTATAACTGACGGTCTAATATAAAAATAATTTTATATAAAAAGAATTTAGATCTCTATTATAAAGTAGTTCACTGTTTCAACGATTTATAACACGTTAAAATAGATAAACTTCAGACATTTAATAAAATACAATGTAAATACAATAAGAATTAGACGTTTCGGATTCAATTCTCAATTACTGATCATTATACAACATTACAGATACACAAGCAGTCACAAAGACAACCAAAGTCAATCAGTTAAAGTTATAATCACAGTAAAAAAGTATATTCACACTCAGAAAAAAAAACTGATTAAAACTACAAAACATATTTTTGGAGTACATTTTGTTGTTTTAGCAAAATTGAAGTAAAAATGGAGCATTTTACTTCAATTAACAAAACATTTTTGCTGACGATACAATTTTTTTTTTTTGGAATTGCAAAAAAAAAAAAAAAAAAAAAAAAAAATTGTTGATTCAAACAAAATTTTTATTGACCTATATTTAAACAAAAAATTTGTTTAAATATAGGTCAATGGAAATTTTGTTTGAATCAACAAAAAATTTTGTTTTGTTGAAAACCATTTTTTTTTTGCAATACCAAAAAAAAATTTGTATCGCAGCAAAAAATGTTTTGTTAATTGAAGTAAATGGTTAAATTTTACTCCAATTTTGCTAAAACAACCAAAATGTACTCAACAAAAATGTTTTGTAGTTTTAATCAATTCCTTTTTCTGAGTGAGGTGGAATCGGGGCTACTGATTGACTTTGGTTCTCTTTGTGATTGTTTGTGTATCTGCAAATGTTGTATAATGATGATATATTCAGAATTGAATTCGAAATGTCAATTTTTTTTTCGTATTTACATTGTATTTTAGTATTTTATTGAATGTCTGAAGATTTATCAAATTTAACGAGCTAATTAAGTATTCAGACATAACATGTTTGTATTTTTAAACATTTAAAACACGTTTGTCTATTGATAATATATTTCGGTACAAAGCTAAATTTAAAGTCAAGATACCAAATTTGAGTTCATTTAGCGAAGAAATTTAGAAATGATACAGATGAAAATATTGGCCTCGTAATGTTAAATTAATTTTCCTTTTTTTCATACATGCTTCGTATAATAACGATGCATTATTCCGTTTTGATAGTATTAATTATTTCTATTATAATTATTAATTTTCCTGAATTTTTATTATATTTCTATACGAAAAATGAATTATAAAATTAACACAAAAACTATCAATAGCAATAAATATTCTTACAGAAATCTGTTTTCAAACACTTTTGACTTGTGTCTACAAAGTGTCCCCTGAATATCCCAACTAGGTTTTTTTAAGTGCCAACTAGGTTTTTTCAGTTTTTAAAGTTTAAAAATGAATTATTTCATAATATATATCAATGATAGCAACATTGAACTCAATTATATGACGGAGCAATTAAGTAACTTATTTCGGTTATTTATATCTCTAATGATGTTTTCTATTTAATAGTATTAATAAAAGTTATGTTAAATATGAATCCTATAATAATTTATTTTAAATTTGAGATTATGCACAGTATTTAGTTTAATTTCTAACATAAAGTAATTTCGTAACCGTTCGTAGATTTTCGTGAAATTACATATTAAGGTTGATTTATGGGTCAAGATTAGATTTCTAGTGCCAAAATTCGTTTTCCAAATTTAAAAAAGATATGCTTCCCAATCATATTTATTTCAGTCATGATCCTAATCAGTTTTTATTCCTAACTAAAAGTAAACGTTAGAAGACATTAACAAATACAGCTATAAGTGCCTCCTAAGTTAATATTCAAATTATCTGACATATATAGAAACATTGTGCGTCTAAAAAGTAACTAGCAGTAATACAAAGATACAAAGATTTATTTTCTTTTGTTTTATATACCATATAAAATATTCTAATAATTTATTGAAAAAGTGCACTTTATTATTGAAAAGTGCACGATATTACAATTTTAATAATTTTTTTCTTATTGCTATTTTTCATATTTTTAATACTTTTTTCATAATTTTTTATATTGCATTATTTAGCTATAAAAAATTAGTAATGGAGGAACATTTTTTTTGTAAAATTATGTGATCAGCATCGGAATCGAAGGGTTTTATTTATGTAAGAAAGAAATCTCCAATTGATCTGTACAATTTGAAAGATATTTATTAATTGTTTAGTACTTAGCCATTGTATTCGTGAGAGATGAAAGTATATAATAGTGTAATTGATTCCTTATATATTTATTTATTTATTTATTTCTAAAGAAGTGTCTTTTTAAACCATTTATTTCCTGTTTTATTCAGAAATATTTTTTTTAAGATAACAAAATTTTAACTATGTCAATCTTTAGTGAATTACCTCAAAGTCTTTTTAGAGTATTTTCTTTCAGAAACAAGTGTAACCACAATAATAATAATGCCCCAGACAAGGAGGTGAAAATATTTTTAAAGCTTTGTACATCTTGAATAATTTTTAGTGTATTTGAAGGTGTTTTTAAATAAAACAATATAATATCTGGGTGAAATGGGTAGTACAAGTGCTAATTATTATGATTGCTAAATCACATTATACAAGATTACATATGAAAAAAAAGCGTAACCGTTTCATTATTTAGGAAACTAAAATTCTGAAATAAGTCTCTAAAATTTTAAATTTCTCTAAAATGTTGTTAGAAAAAAATAGTAGTACGAAGCAACAAGTTAATAATTTGAAATCTCTATAATCATTTTCCATGAGTTCCTATGTTTTTGTTTTTTAAACATAACCCAAAAAATGATTGATAGTTAGACTTAATTGAGTATGAATCAGTAAATAAAGTATGGAAGAAAATGCACAAAAAAAATTTACTTGTGTCGCTGAATTTTTTTCTTTGCCCTCGTAAATTACCCATAATAGCTTAAGTATTCACAAATATTCTGTAAAATTATAGATTACAATTTTTCAGTTTATAAAAATAATAGAATCTGAGCTTTTCGCGAATAATAAGTCTATCATCCACGCTTTGAAAAAATGGAAAAGACAAAAGAAAATGTGCATTATGCCGAAAACATTTTAGTTAATAAAAGTGTATACAAAAAAATATATCTTCTGTTTTTATTTTTATAGTTAAGCTTCAAAGTGGCGTTGTTATCATTTACTAGATAAAGGTACTGCAAAATACAATACCATGATTACATTTGAAACTGAGAATTACGTGAAGTAAATCATTTTAAGGGATGTATTACTGTTAAGTAGTCACTCCGTTAAAAACTGGTTTCAGACTTTTCAAACACACTTACACAGTTAAAAATCTGCATCAAACTGTTCAGTAATTCAACCGTTTTATAGATAACGGTGAGTTGACCATATTATGAAGCGTTCGCATTGGTCAGAATAAAGATAAATTACGTTTAAGTAAATCGCTTTCTGTAAAAACAGTTGAATGACTGAACAGTTTGCTGAACATTTTTAACAGTGTAAGAGTCTCGAGCACTGTTAAAATTCTGGAGCAAACTGTCCATTCATTCAACCGTTTTTATAAAAAACGGTTACGTAACCTTAATCTATCTATATTATTACCAATGAGAACACTTCACATTATAGTGAATTAATCATTATTTATAAAAACGGTTTGAATGACTGAACAGTTTTAACACTGTAGTAATCTTGCGTTCTAGCAGGTGATTATTATTAAATTGGCCATATTTAGTTCTTCTAGAGCTCGTACTAGTTATTATACTTGAAACTTGGTATATAGGTGATTTTCAAATTTCAAACTCTGGATATTTTAAAATACACTGTTAAAATTTTGCAGCAAACTGTTCATTCATTCAACCTCTTGTATAAAAAATGGTTACATAACCGTAATTTATCTCTATTCTGACCAAACGTGAACGCTTCAAATTATGGTCATGTACCCATAATTTTTGAAAATGGATGAATGACTGGACAGTTTGCTGCAAATTTTTAACAGTGTATATATATTTCTTTAACTCAAAAAATTTCGTTTTATATAAATATGCATATATTCCATCGTTTATTATCAAACTGCCACATTTTCTTTACATGCTTTACAGTTAATTGAGTTTTAACTTGAATTTTAAGAATTCCAGGAGAAAATGTGAAATCCCTTAATGAAAAAAAATTCATTTAAAATGATTTTTTTTATATAAATGTTTCTTTCAAATTATTTAAAATATTTTTTCTTTCACAAAGTTTGATTCTAAGTGAAAATATATAACAATTGGTCGTTCAGAAATATTTCATGAATCTGGAAAATAAGGGTAATTATATATCTGTCCTTACGAATGAGAAAGCTTCATGGATATGTTTAAGTAACCGTAATTTATGAATATGGTGAATTATGGGAGCATTTCACACTGTTAAAATGATGGTTTTTCTACTGTGGAATTGTTTACATAGCAATTTGACCACATATACTGAATTACTATGGTATAATTATGAATTATGTATAGTAACATGAACACTGCCCTCTTATTAGAAGACGAAAGTACAATTGAAATAAAATATAAAACTCCGAAGAAACCTAAAACACAATTTTTAAAATGAGACTTAAAGAATTTTTAATGTGAGCAATGTAGACATGTGACATTTTAATGCGGAATTGTGTATCAAAACAAAAGCTCACTAATCTAAACACGGTACATGTTTAAATTAAAATTTATTTTTAATAAAATGTTACACTATAAAAATAATTTTTAGAAAAACAATCTCAACTAAATATAATTCCCTTTTAATTATAACAGAAAAAAATAATTATTTTTTATTGCGCAAAATCATCCTACGTGCACTAAATTAAGGTTTCTATTTTACAATTAAAACTATATGTTGTATAACGAATGCTCTGTTAATCACTGGTCTTACACAATCCTCTAATACGACGTTGGTCATATCCATTGCATGTTTTTGAGGACTGAAATTTTTCGACGCAATAACTTCTAAAGAAATGTTGAAATTTTTAAGATAAAAAAGTAATAAAACAAATATGCAGGAAATCCTACCATTAAGAATTTGACAGTAAAACCGGAAAATTTACGAGAAATCCTGAAAGTTTGGAGAGAATTTATTAATAATCCAAAAAATATCACTAGAGATTTTCTGCTTATATTTCTTTCCTTTGTCAATCTGATAAATCGAGAACAGTGTTCTTTTTATTCTCAGAAGATCATCGATTTAACTGTTAAATCCAAACAATTGATTGCCTATCGTTCCTTTAATAAATAAACGAATCCTTCGTAAATCAAGGCTGTAAGATATCAACAACAGTTGTTTCCAAACTGTTTTGTATCATTGATAAATGGTGCTTCTCAAGAAACTGCCTCAATTCTCTACGCGAGCATATTTAAACTATCTATGCATCAATCGATGCATGTACGTGTGGCTCTATAAAATTGCCATTCGTCACGGAAGTGATCAATCTTTATGTGCATGTGACGTAAACCGGTCGCGCCATGTATAATGAAGAAGGAAAATTTTACTGAATATGTAAAAATGTATTGCAGTTCCGTATAATGTCATTCATTATTAAAGTAACTAGATTTAATTTTTTTCGTCTTGAAAACTAATAGATTATATTTTTTGAAGAGTTTCGAATCTGTATACAACTGTGTTGTTATCGAAATGAATAGGGTTTTTAGATAATTATTTAATATATTAATTAATTAATTTTTTTTTGCGTTATATGCGGATGCAAATCATATTTATGCGCATGTAATCTAAACCGGTCGAAAAAGAAGGAAGGAAAGTTTTAGAAGAAGGAAAAATTTACAGAATATATAAAAATGTATTACAGTTCCGTACAATGTCATTCATTATTAAAGTAACTAGATTTATTCTTTTTCCCTCTTCAAAACTAATAGATTAAATTTTTTGAAGAGTTTCAAATCTGGATACAACTGTGCTGTTATGGAAATGAATTGGGTTTTTAGATAATTATTTAATAGATTCATTTAAGTTTCTTTTTTGCGTTATATGCGGATGCAAATCATATTTATGTGCATGGGATCTACAGGGTGTCCATAATTAAACGACCCTACTTTAAAGTTGTCTACAGACGAAACTATTAGTCAGAAAGTTGTGCAATTTTGTGAAGGACATAATGAAGCAATGGGAATTTGTTTAAGCGAAAAAAATAGTTCAGAATTTCGCCACCAGATGGCGTTTTTAATGAATCAATCGCATTTGAAACATTTGGTAAGTCATGATAAACCAAGAACGTTTAATGAATTATACATGTAGCATGCATTTTCGATAGTTTTCATATTTTATTGCAACAAAACGTGTTCCATATGCCGGCCATCAAATTCAGCTACCATATGGAGTCGTAGGATAGCATGTTCCACAGTTGACAACAGTGTGTTCTGGGAAATGCTAACAACATGTCGTGAACATATCTTTAAGATCAGGTAAAGTTCTTGGTTTATCATGACTTACAAAACGTTTCAAAAGCGATTGACTCATTAAAAACGCCATCTGGTGGCGAAATTTTGAAGTATTTTTTTTTTTTTTTTGCTTAAACAAATTCCCATTGCTTCATTATGTCCTTCACAAAATGTCACAACTTTCTGACTAATAGTTTCGTCTGTAGACAACTTTAAAGTAGGGTCGTTTAATTATGGACACCCTGTATACCGGTCGCACCATGTACAATGAAGTAGGAAAATATTACTGAATATGTAAAAATGCATTGCAGTATGTCTTTACAGCATTGCAGTAATGTATTGCAGTATGTGTAATGTTTTGCAAATGTATTGCCATTGAATGTCATTCATTCATTATTAAAGTAACTAGATTTAATATTTTTCCTCGCGAAAACTAATGGATAAATTTCTTTAAGAGATTAAAATCTGTGTTTATTTATTGAAAAAAATTAAGTTTAAAAAAATATAAAGTTGAAATACTTCTTACTTTTATTAAATGTGCCTGCAAATCATGTTCATGTGCAGGTGAACTAAAGCGGTCACACGATATTTAATGAAGAAGGAAATGTTTAACGAACCTGAAAAAAAATATATATTGCAGTTCTATTCAAATTCATTCAATATTAAAGTAACAAGATATATATGTATATTGCGAAAAGTTTGAATAGGGTGTTAAATTATATTTTTAACTTTTTCTGAAAGACAAATTCTTAACATTTGCTGTAATGCAAACATCATAACGAAAAATGTTATGTATGTAATGGTGTGAAACTTTGTTAAAATACTCTAAATTGGTTAATTTAGAGAATGAAATTTTACACACTATGGAGCTTTAAAAAAAAGAGGATAGATGTAGTGTTGTTGTGAGTGTACGACTGAGAAGTAGTGACTGAGGATGTAGTCACAAGAGGGTGGCTATTGTTTGCTAACATCTGATCAGCAGGGCCTGATTACCGACGAAGTAATCTTACACCAGTAAATTTGAATAAAAATTTTTTCGTTATTTAAACGCCTTATTCATGCAAATTTTCTATCATAAATCGGGCAAAAAATTCTATTCGTTTATACTGATGGAAGTTTCCGCCTCTCTGTATTATAATCTCTTTCATTGACATTGATAGAAGGATTGTTTATCTAGTCACAATATGATGGAACCACAGGGCTTGACTACCGCCGGAGCAATCTTAAAACAGTAAAAACAAATAATATTTTTGCCTTGACTATGACAGAAAATCTGCATGAGTAAAGCGTTAAAATAAGGAGAACATTTCTATTCAAATTTATTGCTGGAAGTTTTCTTTTGCTGTAATTAGCCCTTGCGGAACTGGTTACAGTTATACCTTCAACATTTTGAGGCTATGTCAATTCCTCTTTATTCATATTTCCATGTTACTCACCTAGTCATAAATATACTCCTGTGGTTTTAGTTTAAATTCATTATAATACAAGTTATGGTTGATATAAACTTTTAAGATTTTTCTGTGTGTCACAAAAGTATTTGTTATAACTTAAGAGCTAGTCACGCGAAGAAACGCGCAAGCTATTGTTAATCCTATAGGAGCGTTCTTTAAATATTTATTGCTTGTATTTTAATATTTTTAAATGATTTTTTTCATAGGGTAGACAAGGTTGATCTATAACTTGGCGAGTTTTTCCTTTTCGATTTTGGTTTCAGATATTTTTTATAAAGCAACTTTAAATTTCGGAACCGATTCCGAAAGTGAAAATAGCGTCATTAAAAATAACTGTAACCAAAATAGAAAAGGAAAACCTAGTCCAGTTAATGTTTGACATCATCTATCCTATACCAAAAAAACTTTTAAAAATAATAAAATGAAAGCGAGAACTTTGAAAACAGCGCTCTTATAGGATTAACATTAGCTTAGAAGTGTTTTTGCGTAACTAGTGTAGGCTTTTAAGCAGGTCTAAAATAAAGAAAGTGGATCCAAGACGTTACAGTAATCATAATACAATTTATAAATGAAAAATATCTTGATTTAAGTTTGAATTTTGATGTATTGCATGATAAAAAAATTTTGATATTTTAAAAATATTTTTAAGAGAAAAATAAAAACAATTAAAAATTTAAAGCTATTTTACATATTGTTTAATGGTTTTTAGATTTATTCTACAATATAATGCACATTATTAGTCACTTTTATTAAATATTTAACACGTCGACCGCCCACGAGTCCATATGATCACATGCGTGTTTTTCATTCTGCACACCGTGAGACGATGCGGTCTTATGCGCAGAGTGCCGTTGATTCGTCTTTGATTATTGCTGAAATTATTGTTGTTAAAAGTTGCTGATAGTGGGAAAACAAATGCTTAACATTTTGACCGCTTATCCCAATATTTCCGTGTGCAACGCAAATGGAGCAACATTTACTTATTCCGGATTACCGCGGCCGTGGATTTTTTTCTTTTATTCAATAGCGCTTCCCCAGTTCCCCCGGGATAATCAGTAATAATACTTTAAATACAATATTTAGACGTTAAATTAGATCTTGCCAACATATGGTAGTTATTGTCCACTGATTATTTTGAATATGAGCCATTTCATCTTTGTTCGCTATTTGCAAATCAGAAATGCCTAGATGAAATTGTTTAGCGAGTGACAAAAAATATATTCTTTATAATTTATCGGATTCTGAAAGTGATATTTGTGGTTTTGAAGGAAAAGATAATAGTGATAGTGGTTGTAATTTATCAGAATACTCTCCCTATAGCGATGGATTCGAAGACGATTCATTATCCATGCTCATTACCCATTTTCTTATTTGTATAAATTTTACTTTTGTATTTTATATATTAAATAGGAATGTAACCATAAATTAATTGAGAATTATTTTAAAAATTTCCTTTTTATGTCATAGCGAGTGAAATTGATTTTCCTGATGAGCATATCTTTTCGCAGGGTTTAAATCTATAAATAAAAATCTCTTTTCCAAAATATAATTGCATATTTTAATTCCCGAACATACAGGGTATCCCAAAAGTCCTTGATACATTTTAAAATTCAATATAAGATCAAGCCTTACGAGAGTGCGGTTTGGACGAAAATACTTGTTATGATCTGAAATTTTGTTTAAGGGAAAAATAATTAGTTCCCAAAATTTTTCATAGATGACGCTGATTCTGGAAATATATCGAATAGGTAGAATATCTTCATACATAACAATGGCAAAAGACGCATAATGCGAATGCACAATTTTGGTCCAAAATATGGCAATCCACATTCCAGAACTTAACAATACTCGCCCTCCTCAATTCGATTAGACGAGCGAGGATGGATAGACAAGTATTGTTAACTTTTGGAATGTGGGATGCCATACTTTGGACAAAAACTGTGCATACGCATTGTGCGTCTTTCGCCATAGTTATGTATAAAGGCATTCTACCTATTCGATACCTTTCCAGAAGCAGAGCCATCTATAAGAAGTTTTTGGAACTATGTTTATTTTCTTAAACACAATTTCAGATAATAAGAAGCATTTTTGTCCAAACCGCACTCTTGCACGCCAATTGCTTGATCTTTTATTGAATTTTAAAATGTATCAAGGACTTTTGCAACACTCTGTATATAGATTTGAAATATGCAATTTAAAAATACCCAATTTCTGAAGAGATTTTGGTCCAAAAATTGAGAGGTCAGTGACTTAAAGGGTAGATAGGAAGGGTTTGATGAAGTAATCAGTTTCAGCCTGGCGGTCAACGTGTTGAAAAAAAAAAAAAAAAAAAACCTTGGAAATATAGGCGGATGCAATAAATGTTTTACGCACCTTTAATTCTTTCAGTAACATGCGCTGCCTAAGCAATTAAATGTGCTTACCTCTAAAATATAAATTATTTATTAAGTTTATATATTTTGCTTTATATTGAAACATTTATTCGTAATTATCCATCAATTGCTTCTGTAGATAAGCAATAAAGAACATTTCCAACAATTTGTTATTGATTATTCAGTTACATTTAAAGTAGAATAATTCAAAGTACCATGAACCTGATTGGCTAACCTTACATAAACTTTCATTAGAAAAATATGAAGGCAATTAACAAAAATGTGAACATAAGTTCCGCCGCAACATTATTAATATTTTCGTTCTTCCCACGAATTCGATCTTAACCTTAATTAAATATTTGGTGCTGAAAAAGTTCTTCGAAAATCAATATATTTCCCGCCGGATAGTGAGAAAATTGTAAATGAAACTTGTAATTAGAATTTTCAAGCAGATTTAACTTCTAAACTGTATTAATTATTTAGTTATGTTGTATTTTTATGTGACTGTATTTTATGGAGGTAAAATGTTTATTCAATAATATAAAAGGTATTAAGACAATTTTAAAAGTAAGATTTCGAAGAAAAAACTTATAAAGTTTCTTATGTATTTTTAAATTTATACTCTTACATTTTAAACGATATTAATGTATTTAGCCAGTTGGATGATAGCTCAAAAATATTTTTTTTTACTTAAAAAAATATTTTTATTCGGGAGAATTTTTTATATTTTTACAATTTCTTTGCATATTATTTTTTATTTGAAGGAATTTATTTTTTTTATCTCTGTTTTTTTCTTCATGTTTTTTAAAAGCTATTTGTCTTTAATTAATAGTCTTATGATGACTGATGCTGGTCTCAAAAATGTTTTAACCGGTCCTGATGCATTATTCTGTACGATCAATGTAAAAATATCTGTTTAAAACATTTAAGTGCCTAAACTCAAATCAGACAATCCTGCAGATTTTTCAGAAAAATCCTGTCAGTAATGCTACAAGTTTTTTCCTGTAGCTTGTACAGAGCCATTCTGTTAAATTGGTATAGATTTTCTATGCATGAAACAGAATTTATCACTGTTAAAGACTGGGTAATCCAGTTATATTGTGACAAAATTTCTTCATAAAATTCAAACTTTCTCCAATTTATAGAACAGACAATCCTGTTTAACACCAAAAGTGTTTCTTTGTATTAAACAGAACTTTTAGGCGTTGCGTAACAAGATTCTTATAAGATCGTTTTCCTTTTCCTTTACAGAATTTATGATATAAATGAAATAATTAACGTGAAGTTATTTTTTTGAGTCCATTTCCATTTTCCTTCACAGTATTTCTAGTATTTTAAATTTTTTTGTGTCAATTGTGAAGAATTTTAAGACTTTAAAATTTATTGGTGGAGGACAAAAACAATATATGTATATGTAGGATAACAGAGAAATACTGTATTTCACATAAAATGGAGTTTTGTTTAAAACGCAGTAGAATATCAGTTAAAACAACAAGTAATTTTAGCAGTGTACTCTAGTAACGCGAAGGCACTCTCAAGCTGATATTGAACGAATGACACCGCTTTTTTTCAAATTTCTCATTTGCATTTTAATATTTTAAATGATGTTTAATATTTTAAATGATGTTAAAATAATAGGATATCTGAGGTTAATGTCTTATTGACGCTTTCGTACTTTTTCGATTTTGATTGCCGTTTTTTTCTGGTTTCGAAAGCCAAAGTGTCCTCGGAAAAAAAAAACTGCAATCAAAATCGAAACAGTACGAAACTACCCGATTAGACATCGACCTCAGATATCCTATGCAAGACAAATTCATTTAAAAATATTAAAATGCATATGAGAAATTAAAAAGTAACGCTGCCATTGTTTTAACATTAAATTCCAAGTATCTTCGCGTTACAAGCATAGACTGTTAAACTAACAAGTAAATATCCGGTGTGAGAGGTAGTACAACAAATAATTTTTATACAGGAAACCAGGGTCGCAATTCATTTATTCCGTTAAAAATACGCAATGTTTCTTAGATATTATTCATAATTTTAAGAATAATGAAGATATTTCATCCGAATTTTCAACAGATTTGCCTCAATTCCTTCAAAAAATTCGCAGAGTCAGGAAAACGGCTGGACTATCCGCAGACCACTAAAAGACCACTATCCGCCCCACCAGTGGCTGATAGGTTCTGCTCTCAAATATGGTAGACGGGAAGTGCTGGGATCGAACCCCTGTCGCGCTCGTCGTCCTAACCATTTGGAGTAAATATGGTTTAGGATCCTTCAGAAAGACCCCTCCCTTTAGGGCTTCTATCCTACGTGTAGATAATCGGCCGTCATAAAATCAACCAACCGCAGCCAATCAGTGTTCAAGTAGACGCTCCATATTTCGCAATGTAGTTTTCATTACATACGGTCTCATTGATCGAGCCACTCGACAACAAATTACTACAGCTTTTTTCGTGATTAATAGTCGTCACATGTCACATAAAGCAAGGTTAAAATGGTCGTTAACAACATCTTTATTGTTTTGAAGATAGATTAAAATAAACCTGTTCTGGAAGTGGAGTGAGACGCCCTGTAATATTCAATGAATAATTTTGTTGCAACCTTGTAGTCCTAAAAAAAAAGTGTTGTAAATGGTGTAAAATTTATAACCCTGATACTGGGACACCATGTATTTTCTCGAGTCACTTTCATAGACTTCATCTCATAGTATTTTGTAACTAAAACCGACGCAGATATTTTATTACTTACGAATTCTAATGGCTTTGCTAATGTATAACGAGTCGGGATTTCATACACTATCAGATTATTAATGTTACAAATACACATCAGTTCTTACATAGCTTTACACTAGGTTCATATAGGTTTCTGGATATCAGTTTGATTTTTGCCATTGCTGTTTTTATATTTGAATGAAAAGTTTTTTAACTTTGTAAAAGTTTGTATCTGTAATACAGTTTTCAATAGTAATTTAATTTGCTTCAATTTGGGTATAATTCTTTTCAAAATTAATTAAATACCAAGTATAGAAATTACGCAATATTTGAGGCATAAATCTTTGTTCAAATTTAGAATTTTCAATTCTCATAATCACTAACAGTTAGAAAAATATGATTTTTATCGTTGTGTTTTATTTTATTGTTGTTTAAAGATATTTTGTTAACAGTATTTGTAATTAATTAATAAAGAAGCAATAAGAAAACCAATGAGCTAACGTTCATTCTAAAAACAGCAAGTAGAATTATTTTAACTACCCCCCTTTAACTCTGCTTTGTGGTCTTTCCACATACTGATTTTCTTGTTGTTGTTTATGAAACTATTTGCCAATTTAACAATAGTGATCTCCGTAATTTAATAATAATTTGGTAGTCACAAACAATTAGAAATATATGTTTTTATCAATGTGTTTTTACTGATTACAGATATTTTGTTTAGAATATTTTTAATTAATTAATAGTGAAACAATAACAAATCTAATGAACCAACGTTCATTCAAAAAAACAGAATTATTTATATTTCCCTCCTATAATTCTGATTTATGCCCTTTTTAAGTAGTGACTATATTTTTCGTTTATGAAACTCTTTTGCAATTTAACAATATCAATCCCAATCCCATATTGTATTATGGAAATCTGATCAGAAACATATTTTATTGTTACCGTATTCTGCAGCATGAATTTACTGTGTTTAAAAGTTGTCCCATAAACGATAACTAAACAGTTACATTAAACATTATAATTATACTGTTAATGTGTTTAGAAGAAAGCCTAATGTAAATATTAACGGAACCTGCTTCTAGTTTTATAGAAATATCGATATCTAATTTAATATCAAACAATGGAAATGTTTTAAATAATGTTCAAAGTCTCTGTTTAAATTTTGCAGAAAATTTAGCTGTATAATATTATCATGGTTAATGTTGCTTTTGTGTTTCGGTAGCAACACCATTTATATCTTGTGCTTTGAATCAGAATGCAGCCGATTAACCTAGCACTTTATCTCTTAAAAGTAGCCAGTTCATTAAGACGTGGGATTAAATTCAGCGCACAACTTAATGGAAAGCTTATGGTTCAATAGCAGTCTTGAAATATAGCGTGTAACGTCTATTTAGTGGTTAAACTGCAGCTGAAATTTAAATCAAGTATTAATGTTAAAATATATCTGCATACAGTAATTTTAATTCTGTTACGTTGTCTTGTTTCTGCGTTTTCCAACTATTTAAAATTTTATGCTATTAGCCACGTTTTAATAATTAGTATATTTGTATGAAAGGTATCATTAATTAATGTATACTTTAATAAAATATATTGGGCAGATGGGGGATGAATGGGACAAGGGATGGATGGGACGATCTCAATATTTCAGGCAATAAACTTTTTTTTAGTTGCTTTCTATCCTCATAGATTTCACTACCATAGTGTGCTTCAGAACCAAAAGCAAGAGCACATGGCTGTTTTCAATTTTCTTCAAATTTGCATTTCCTGAAAACTCTGCTTAAAAGTAATTTTTTTTTTTACATTTGAAGTTACTTAAATATCTTATGCAATATAAACAATTAAGATATGTTGTAGTTTTTTATTTCAAGGCTCAATATTGGTAATTAAAATGAATGCATTGTAACAAAATAATTTTTGAAACAAAATGGCTGACAATTGAATGTATGCATCATGGGGATGATTGGGACATTTCAAATGGGATGAATGGAACTGTCACATTCATCCCTAGAGGATGCTGAAAAATATATTTATTAACTAAATAAAATTATATATTATATAATCATCGTCCTATTTAATCACATATTTCTGTCATTAAATAGCACAAATATTTCTATACAGAAATACTGGTGGTTAAAAAATATTCAGCAGCTACGTTCATTCTATGCATCATTTCCCTTTCATTTAAAATGAACCAAAACACTTTAAATAATTCCATTTAAAAGCGCATAAGAAAATTTTGAATAGAAAAAATAATTGAGAAAATTAAACTGTTTTCGATTTTAAAAAGTTAGTTTTACTAATTATATCAATACTTCTAATCTGCTAGAAGCAAAATTTTCTAACGCATCACGATTACGAAATTTTTTCCAAAAAATATAAATTCGAACTTCTGAATTAGTTTTTCGTTAAATTTTTGAAGCTTTCTTAATTGTGCACGAAACAATTGAATCTAAAGTGCCCTAAGCATCGTAGAAAAACTTTGTTAGTTAACAATACAGTAAAATTAAACGGTTAATTAATTCTTAAACGGTAACTATATATTATTATACATTTTAATCCCATGTGCGTGCGTTTAACATTTTTTTAAAATTTATTTTATATTTTATATTTTGATTTTTTTTTATTTTTACAATCGCAATTATATTTCTTTATTCCTACTTCTTTTTATTTGTTTTATTAGTTCATTTTTTTATGTATTTCTTGTGTCAACTATTTTTTTATCGCTTTTTTCTCTTTTTCTCCCATTTTCCAATCGACTATTTTTCCCATCCTTCCCTGTCTCTTTCTGTATTTGCGATTTTTTGCCAGTTTTGCTTAGAGTTTCTAAATAGTAGCATTCCTGATAACACCATCACCCAAATGTGACCAGAATGTAAAAGCATAATGATTCAAATTCAAATCTTCCTGTTTACGTTGTGGTCAAATAATGTGGAAAAATAGTTGTGCACCCGTCACGTTGAAGTCGATATGCCCCATTTCTTAAGGAGGTACAAATGTCTCAAAAATCGGACACGGTTACTTCACAGTGGAGTCACAAAGCGTCGGTTATGCGAGGGTCATAAAGTGACGAAATAAAAATGCTATATTTTGATTTCCATGGAGACTATCACCATTTGCGATAATTGTAGCATGACCGTTATGTCACATTCTATAGTATAGTGACCCGAATGTGACCAAAATTCAAAACATTATGATCCAAATGCAAATTTTCCTGCTTACGTTGTTGTCACATAATGTGGAAAAAGAGTCGTATACTCGTCATGTTGAAGTCGATATGCCTCAATTCATAAGGAGGTATAACTGTATCAAAAAATGGATACGGAGACTTCACAGTGGAGTTAGAAAGTGCTGATCACATGAGGGTCATAATATGATGAAATAAAAATGCCATCTTTGATTCCCATTGTGAGTATGATCAATTGCGATGATTATAGCATGGCAGTTATGTCACACCAACGGAATGTTCTATTTAGACTTTAATAAATTTTCCACACATATAAGTGCGATTTTATGTGAAATTTCTGTCTTTTAACGGAAACACTCTGTTGTGATTGGAAGTCGTATATTTTCATGGAATAAAAGGAACATTTCCTTTTTATCTTTACTCGTTGAATGTTAAAAACGGAATTGTACTTTTCAAGACAGACAAGCGGAAATGTTCTTTTCAAGACAGACAAACGGAAATGTTCTTTTTCAATGGACAGAAAACCAAAAAATTCCAGTTTAATTTTCGTTATTGCTGTCTTTGCTTTTAACCAAATAGTTATATGTGGCCAGTTGGTATAGGATATAGAGCATTCATCATATAATAGCGAGAATTGAGGTTTGAATCCGGAGAAAAACAAGGCGATAATAGAGGGCCTGATAATATTCAATACAAATACCTGATCATTGTACATATGCATCAGTATACATAATTATAATTGATTTTTATTTTAAATATCCCGCTATTACTCACATTTAATTTAAAAACAGAAATTTCCCGTTTTGAATAGCTGAAAATTCTGCCTTGAAAACGGGGGGATATCAAAACGGATGTTTTGTGAAAAAAGAAGAATAGACGGCAACTGTGCCGTCAGTACATATTCCGTTTTTTCACAGATTTATTTTTATTTATTTATTTATTTATTTATTTATTTATTTTACAGAATAGAAGAGTGTTATTCATAATTAAGGAAGAGTCAGTCTTTTCAAATCTGTTCTTCTTAATCACATATAATCATTTAAACCCGATTTTAAAGATCTGTTCAGAACGTGATATTTTTTTATAGAATACTTAAAAAATGTTCTATTGCAAAGAAATGTACAGTTGAAAGCCGATTATCGGAACCAAGTCCAGTTGGGATGCACAAAAATTTGGATACATAGACAGATGAAAGCTCGCTTCACACTGACTGTAATGCTAATTAAAGGAAATAATTGCGACACCGCTTTAAAATGTACAAATTGCAAATTGAGTTTCAACTGTTCATACTACTAATATTCCCTGGGATATAAACATCTCACAAGATAAGAAAGTTTTACTCTGCTTTCATAATTAAATTGTTTTTTACTTACCCATCATACGTAGTATAGGGTATTACTTACCCATCATACGTAGTATAGGGTAAGTCTTGTAATCGTTTTGAAAATCGAAAATTTTTTTTGACGGATTTACACGTTTCAGACACTGGAGATTCCGAAAAACATATTTTTAGAAAAAAAATTTTGCCGTCCGTCTGTGTGTCTGTGTGTCTGTAAACGCTCTATCTCCCGAAAAAATTGAGATAGAGACTTGCAATTTGGTATGTACTTAGTATGTAATAATGGGAAGAAGCCTATTTCATTTCAATAACCTCGATTAACCGGAACAATTTTTTTCGGACTCTCGAAATATTCGTTCTGATGAAAGGTATATAAAAATTTTCGAAATTGTTTATTTTAAGAAATGAATATAAAAGACAATAAAAAAACATAAATTTTGAATAAAGCATGAAGTCGATCGGATAATTAGTTGCCGCGATATTTGGAATCCTATTTTCCACACTCTTCGATTTTTCATGACCCTGTATTTCATCCAAATTTCACTTCAAAGATATTTTAATTGGAAATTTGACGCTTAATCAGATGCAATAAACCGCTAGTTAATAGGATTATTATTTTTGGAGTTATAAGGAAAAACCTCTTTCAAGCAATTCAGTAATCGAGCCTTTAAAGTTTGTGACGTCATCAAGCCATGATTTTATTTGAATTGCAATGCATTTTATAAGTAGTTTACACATTTTTATTTTAATATTTTACATTATGCATATCCATGATGGGTAAGTATTACGGTGGCCCCCAACGACTAGTTTTAATTTTCGTATTCATTGTTATCAAAACTATACTTCCAGTGCCACTTTTCTTTTGAGTATCATTGACAATTATCAGTATCCGATAATCATTGGCATATTATAATAAAAAGAATTATTTTGAATGATTTCTCTCTATGAAAGTGATCTAACTTGTTTACCAGCTCTTTCATTAGTTCCAAGATATTAATAGCATTAGTGTGAGATTTTATCTGTTCACGGGCAATTCGGGGAAAAGCTTTGTTTACTGGATAAGGATTTTACTTTTTGTGGCGGTAAGTTTGAGAAAAGTGTTAAGCCTTTTTAATAGCACCTTTTGGTATTTGCCCAGAAATTTTGCCCTTACCCAACAGCTTTTCTCAAAACTCACTTTGGATTAAATGGATAACTTATGAAATACGCCGCAAACACGAGAATCTCAAATTTTCTCAACTAATTTAAAGTCGTATTCTTATTTTTTTAAGTTTTGCGTTATGCTCCAATTCTTATGAATTAACAAATAAAAATAATCTATGTTTAAGTAGTAAGATTTAAAAAAGAAGTTGAAAAAGATTCGGTTAAATGAACATTCGGTTAATTGGAGTTCGGTTGACCGGCCCTTTTCTGTAATGTGATATGACAATAAAGTATATGAAAATGTATTTATATCAGAAAATTCAACAAGAAAGTTTAAGAAAAATATTTCTGATAAACACAAACATTTATTTTTATTTTTTACTACTTATTTTTTATGTGCACTTGTCAAGGCGTTATATATATATTTTTAAATGATGCAGATGAATGAAATTTAATCAATCAGTGTTAATACTCCAACACAGAATCTAGATTGAGCGCTTTTTATGGACTAACTAATTTTTTTTAATATATTAATTTGGGTGACATATGATGTTACTATAAAATGATTTATTCTTCAATTTTTAGTGCATTTTATTTTGTAGCTTTCTTTCATTCTATTGTTTCCTAAAGCAGTTCATCTTAATTTAAGGGGCTTCAAGACATGTTCAAGTAGATATTTAAAGACAAATAAAGTATTGGAAAACCAGGGCTATTAATGTTTTAAAAGTAAAATAATTAAAAGCCAGAACTTTTAAATTATTATTGATCTTAATTTTAAAACATCATCATTGATTTGTTGTACGGATTTAGAAAATTTTCTGTGGTGTTAATTCAAAGAATTTTAGGAAAAAACATTAAAAGTTTATAAAGTTTAAAAAATGAATGGAAAAAGATTGTCTTTGTTATATATAAAATAGACAGTTATAGAGTGTTTTTCGAGGTAACATTTTCTTTACAAGAATAAAAAATGTCGTATGTTACAAAAAGACTCGCTTTTTTATTGTTCGGCAATGTTTTGATTTATAAAAAATAAATGTGTTTGTTTTTTCTGTAGTGCGTGTTCTCTTTCTTTTTATGTTATCTAAAATAATTTTATACGTAATTTTATATGAAGTTTTATATTTCCTGACAATATAATTTATTGATCCAATAAAGACTGTTGCGATGCTGAAATGAATAAATGAATTAGTTTAATTTCATTTTAAAATAAAACATCAAATAAAAATCCTGTGTCAAGCATACATTATGCAACACTTTCCGACACTTCCAGAATACTGTAAGACTTTATAGTTTAAAAAAGTATCTAAGGAAATAACGTAGAAAACGTGTATCTCATTTCAAAACCAAATTTCAGCAATTACCGTCCATCGCCGATAAGGTATTCGAATTCGTAACACAGTCGAAAATTCACCTTTAGCAATTTCCACCAATAGACGGAAATACATTTGAAAAAAAAAATTGAACCCTGTATATTATCTACAGATTTTTATACACGCATAATATTAAACTTAAATTTATTTAAGGGAAAAAATCCATAACACAACTCAAAACGTATTTTCAGAAATTCACATCCATAGACGGCAATATATCCATTTTTTGTGTAACCCTGTATATGAATATATTTATATTCTACAAACCCATCTAAGTATACTACATATAGTTCAGCTTGAAAATTCATACCCTAATTAAAAACACCCTTAATCAATGTATTCCCATACACATTTACGAATTATTTTGTGTAGCCCTGAATATGATCTGTAGAATTTAGAAACGCAACGTCGTATTTTATTATCAAAAATTTAGTTAAATTTAAAAACACATACCACAACTGAAAACGCACTTCCAGCATTTATCGCTCATAGGCAGTACTGTAACCGAAATAATTTGTGTATATCTGTAAATGAGCGGTAACTATTATGCTCGTCATTTGCTACAGTAAACACCTTGTATTGCAGATCAATAATGTATATATCTGATGTACTGTTTGAAATAGTGTAACATTATTAAAATATTCTGCACTTTTTACTTTACCTGTAGAGCATAACATAGCCCAATTCTTTTGTGTTGTAAATGAATGGTAAATGCTTTGCTCTCTGTATTCTACAGGAAGTATGTTTTAGGGTACCTCTGAATTGCATATCGACTTCATTATGTTTCAAAAAGTGAAACAATATTAAAATACATTGCAAACGATTTTCCACCATAGATTATAATGTAACATAACTTTTTAGCATCTCAGTAAAATAACTGTAAATGCTACTCACTTCATTATCAATAGAGGACATGCTACAGTAAATCTCAATAACATATATTAATTACATGGCAATCCAAAAATACTTACAAGACTTAGAGCATAGACAGACGAAGTTATAAACACATTTCAACTATGCTGAACAATGTTAAATAGGGATAATTCTAAAGACCTGGTATGCTTATGCATATAGCTGGAGTTATTATACTGTAAAATCAACACTTTTTTTTGCAGTGTACGTGTAATATTGAATATATAGCGTTTTGAAAATTAATGAATCTTTTATAGTATTACAAAATATATACAGGAATATATTAAGAGTTTTGTATACATTTTTTAATATATCAGCATCTATTTTTATTTTATTTATTTCGTTTTAAAGAAAATAGAAAGAGCTTCTTAATACTATTAAAGAATACATTTTTAACATTTATGAAAATAGTTGAAGTTATTTCCAATGCTTTTTTAGAAAAGCGTAGCTGACTGACATATAATCATAAACATTTGGACAGAAGTAAGTAAAAATTAAGCACTCAAACTGAATAAAAGTACGTATGTAGCAAGCATATCAAATGTCATATATATAACCTGAAATATACCGAGGGCGCCATTAGTTCGTTAAAATTAAAAAAAATATTTAAAAAGGAACAAGTGATGCTACAAAATTGCGGTTTGCACGTATGGGATTAGAAATGAATCTATTTTTTTAATAACAAAAAAACTTGTGGTTCAAAAATTTACCAATAGATGCCGTTGGCATGTATAATATAAAACAGATTTGTGCAAATCAGGCTGTCAATAAAACACTTCGATGCTCATAGATTCTTCATTATTTGCCAGCAGTATGCTATCATTGCCAGATCATGCGTTGTCGGTTAAGTTAATTTGCAAGAAATGGGAATCAGCAACCTGCGCATTGCGAAAATTCCGCACGGCAAAAGGACTCAAGACGAGAAAAAGTCCCGTTACATGTGCTCGGATACTTAAACTTGTCAGACGCTTCAAAGAAGTGGGTCTTTTACTCGCAGAAACGTATCCTTTTACCAGAATGCCTAACTTGCATACATCTGCTTCCTATTATACATGCCAGCGCCATCTATTGACAATTTTGTGAACCACAATTTTCTAAAAATATTTTTAAAAAATCCAATCTACGTCTAATCTCATTGGTGCAAACCGCAATTTTTTAGCATAATTTGTTCCTTTTTAACAATTTTTAAAGTTTTATCGAATTTATTGCACACCAGGTATATCTATTTTTAATGGGAAGAAAATTATCTGTTTATATACAAATGACATAGATTCTTTGTGCTTAATCAGCTTCGTTCACACTATCCAGATATCATATACTGTTAAAAATCTGCATCAAAACTGATTCGGTAATCAAGACGGTAATTCAACCGTTTTTGTAAGTATCGGTTACCTGACAATATTATGAGGCGTTCTCATTAGTCAGTATTGATTATAATCACGGTTAAGTAACTGTGAAAGCGGTCGAATAACTGAAAAGTTTGCTGCAAATCATTAATAGTGTATGTGTCCATAACTGCATTTGCCACAATTTTAAAATTTTATAAATAACCAGGAAAATGAAAAATCAGTGCTATACTGCAAATATATTCTAAAAAATAAATATTAGAATCTCGGATTTAAAAGTATATAGAAAGAACTCAGCAAAATAATATGCTGTTTCGGGTAATACAAGAGGATACCATAAAAGGGTTTAATCTTCAATTTTTAGCGCATTTTACTTTATACTTTTCATTCATTCTATTGTTTCCTGAAGCAGTTCATCTTAATTTAAGTGGCTTCAAGACAACATCAAGTAGTTTGTTTTCTTCCGGTGAAGTATTTGAAAACTGGGACTAATGATGTCTTAAAACAAAAAATTAAAAGCCATACATTTTAAATTAATGTTGATCTTAATTTAAAAACATCATCAGTGTTTTATTGAATTGATTTAGAAACTTTCCCATGGTATAAAATTAAAATATATATTGTAAAATTAAACTATATATTGTGTTATATTGTAAAATTTTAAAGAGGTCGAGGAATAAGGAAAATGATGAAATAAGATTTTTTTAAAACCGGATTTCAACAGAAGAGGTTATATCCGATTTTCATTGGCGGGGCGGGGGGGAGGGTGTTGTTCGAAAGACCTGCAATTTCCCCGTTGCAATATTACTAGGTTTTCAATGGTCAGGTACCTTTTAAAATGACAAATTACATAAAAAAGTGACCCCAATATGAATTTCAATAACTGATCATCTAATTTGCTTTTGGATATGCAATTTTAAACGCACATTAAAAGATATATACAGTGACTTTTAATTAACCTACAACTTTTAACAGATAAGCCTAACTCTTGAGACATGTTTTATTTATATTTTATACTGCCACTATCACTAAGCAATCCACACAAACATAAAACCATAATTGCGCTTCAGTAATAAGATTTATTCTGCAAAATGAAACAAGCACTTTATCACCTCGAACATGACCTTCCACCTCCACACAAACTACAGCTGATCATTGGTACTCAGAACGACAATTCCGATTGGCTGGTACTAGTAATTCTTACAATACGTTTCTTGAATATCTCGCGCTTGTGCGTCTTTGTCTGACTGAATGTAGCGTAACTTTCCTTGTAATGCAAATATTTGACCTTTTGTTTATTTTATTGAATGTAAACTTCAATTTTCTTTCATTTGATATATGACGCATAGCCCTGCATGATGTGAAACAGTTGTTATGAGTATTCTAAGTTGAAAAACGGTCAAATTTTAAAAGGTGTCCGCAATTTTGGACACCAGTGTATTTGTATAAAAGAGAAAAACATTAAATCTATGGAATTAAAAAATAACAATGCGTATATAGAAATATCGAATAGAAATGAGAAAATTTCTGCAATATGAACAAGAAGTTTAAAAATTATAATTTTCCAACTATCGCGAAGCCTCCTCCATAATATTTTTGTCTGTTGACAGCAAGATATGCAAATAATTGTCAACATGTACCTGAGATGTGCATTTTTTTCAAAAATTTCAAAACACTGATAAGAATACGAATTTGGAAATATTAAAATCCCATGAAGTTAACGAAAGCGATGAAAAAAAAATTCGTAGAGAAAAAGCGTAAATTATAAATTTACAAGATTGAATAAAATGAATTAAAATGTATGATATCACCTGCGGCACAAAAGACCATATATATCTTAATGTCTATTTTTCCAGTAATATATCAGATGGTGCTGTAACATAATATATATAAATATTTTAAAAAGGAAATATGTACAAAGTCAAATAAGGATCAACTGTTGCATATTTTGCAAAGAAAGCTTGAATATGGGCCATGCGTAATGTACAGTTTTTTTCTTGATTGAAATATTCCAAAATATTTTAAAAGAAGTCATTATCACCGATGCATAATGTAAAATTTTTCATTCTCATTTTTCTTTCAATCTTATATGGTGTTTCTTTAAAAAATGTCCTGAGACTAAATCTTAATCCTCTTTGTGATTTACTCATACTTTTCTGCTTCCTGACAACAACTTAAATTGACTGTAGAATTTAGTTTTTAATAAATAATTTTTAAGAACGGTTTATGATGAAGTCATATAAAGAGCTTTTTATCACCAAATCACGAAAGATAATTTTTTTATCTGAGTTTTAAGATTATTTTAGTAAATATGAAGGAAAGCCATCTGACGCATACAGGTTGCTTTAGACTTTCGTAAAGACAAATCATATTTATTTTATCTAACTTACTTTGACTTCGGGATGTGCAATTTTATATTCTAAGAACGCTTCATATGTATTGAAAACTAAACAGCATTTTTCGACATTACTTGTTAAACATCTTGCTTAAATTTATGTGATTTAAATTTTGAAAGATTTAATGTATTACACAACATTTCTCAATTAAATAATATTAAGAAAATATCGCAATTTTCTAAGTACTTCCAGAAAAGCCCTTAAAAATCAAAGGCGTAAATTATAAGTGTTTTACAAAGTGTGATTTGTAAAACCAAGTAGTATGGGTATATTTAATCAATAATGTTAATCATTAATTTTACACATACATAATGATCATTACTTTTATCTTTTTTTAAGTATGAATAATTGGGTTTCAAATACATTAATTTGATATAAAGGATAATTAGTAAAGTTTTTCCTTAATTTCTCATTTTTTCACTGAAAGCAAAAGTTAATATAGAAAAAAAGATGTAAAATCATCTGATTAATCCGAAGACATAATTTATTTAACGCTTAATTTTTGTGTTTAACCTTCTGGAAACAAAATTTCCTTTAATAAAAGATAAGCCTTCTTCAAAGGTTTCTCAGCTGTTAAAAAGTTAATAAGCCTCAATTCAAATGTTATCTTTGGCAGGGTATTAAAATATTTGTTTAATTTTGATGAGTAAATTGTGCATAGGATTTGCTTGTTGAAGCATTTAAGCATTTTATTAGAGTACTGAAAATTTAGGGGATTTCATCTTAGATTTTGAAATATATTTCATTCATTTCGGATTTTATTAATGACAAAATGATAATTAACACAGAGATATATAAAGTTCCTAAAAATTCCTTTAGTTTATTTTGGAATTCATTTTTACGCATGTGCATAATGATTATTTGAGGGGGGGGTGACATTACTCACGAAAGCCTAAAGAAAAAGATCATATCGAAGTACATATATCTGGAGAACTACTGAAGTGATTTTTTTTTTAGTTTTGACAGCAGCTAAAGGATAAATGTTTTATTTGCACGATACAAAAATTTTAAAAAATGCAATGGTTACTGTAATGGTACTTCAAACATAAGGAAATTAGACACTGGGAGAGATGGAGTGCGTAGCAATTATTATTCAATTACAGGAAAACACAAAAAATTTGGTTACAGGACTGACTATGATCGATAATTCCTGAAAGTGCGTTTTCCGCTGTGGTATGTATTTTTAAACTTATCTCATTTTTAGTATATTACACGGGGTGTATAAATTTTTAGATCATATGCAGAGCTGTACGAACGAATTAGCACGCGTTACAGAATTTGAACAGAAATTGTAAAAAATGGATTTTTACTGTGGTCTGTGTTTTTTTTAAATTGTTTGTTTAAATACTTCATTTCATTGTATGAAAAACGGAAATTTCTTAACAATATTTAGATAGTGTTGGAAAGTATTGCATTGGACACTGATGCAGGATTTTTATTCTTGTTTAATATTGACACACTCCACTAGTACACTTTACTCATATTTCGTATATTTTGATAGATATACTTTTTTTAATTTGTAGTTGGGGTAAATGTTTCATGATAATTAATAGATATAAAGAAAAGTCTTCGTTATAAGATTTTTAAAATTCATGTAAAATAAAGAAGTATATGGTTCTCTCAAAATCTTTTCACTATAACAGGGTTGTAGAAAATCATAAAAAAGAAACTTTGGTGCAAACAGCTATGTTTGGTGACTTTTTTAATTGAAGTAATGACCATCATTCCCTTTTTTACGTATTGTGTTACGTACAATATCAGCTGCTTTCCGTAGAGCATCGTAACTGATTTTACTACCTTAAATGAGTGAGGATCATTTTCTAACCTGGTAGATAATAAGTAAGAACCGTGTCCAAGTATGAAATGTATGTATCCACTACTGAATAATATATCAGAGGATATACATAGTCTTATGGATTATATTGACGAAAATATTATTTTATTGGATTTCAGAATATATGTAATTGGATAGTCGTCTATAAATTAGTTGTATACTTCATGAGAAATATTATCGGAACGATCAAATTTTATACAATATCATGTTATCCATTCCAAATTTTGATGGTTATTTTATGGATTTACTCATTTGTCTGACATACACTGGGTACAAATATAATATTGCTATGTAATATAGTATCAAAGCATGTCGATATTATCTTTTCGTCATGGCATAAGTCCAAGTATCTGAGTATTCAAACCTCTTGTTGTGCCACGAAGAGAGGGTAGCCTAATCTAATAAGTCTCACAGTATCCCGAATATCTATAATGATATTGTTAGTAGAAGATGACATTAAAGGAATGTATATTAAGAAACACTATCTTTATATATATATCGGATATTTATAATTTGTGAAATATTGCATATATAGAACATGTATTTTCTAAAACATAATTTTTTTATATCGGCTTTGCAGTGTCTACTATGGAGAATCGGTGGCATTTTTTGAAATTTATTTTAAATTAGGTTGAACATTTTTTAATAATAAATATTTGCATTGCATGAAACACAAAATTATCTTTAATGATGCAAATTGGGGAAAAAAGCACAAATCGTAGTACACCTTCCCAACCGTATAGTGACAGATGATAAAATTAGCACACCTGCAATTTGGTTGATAATAAAAAGTTTACTAACCGATTACAATAAGTTGTCTTGTGATCCTGTTATTTTATTCTCCAAGTACTTGTATTAGTTTGTTCAAGTGTTTGTTCTGAAGTACATGTTACTTGTTCTGTTAGTTTTTATTTCTAGTTCTCATCTTAACCAACCAATAAATTAATATAAAGTTGCAGAAATTAGTCTAGGTCGCAAGCCAACTTATAGTGACCGAGTAGTACTTGATTTATGTAACGGTTACATTTCATTGATCTAGGGCAAGTTATCCAAATAAGACCTAGGATGAGATGAAACATTTGACGAGTTCCAAAAGATATTTTATTAAAAACAACAACACTTTCATGTTGGTATCCTTTCTATCGTATCAATGACGTGTGTGTTATCAAAATAGTTTCAATTAATGTAATTACAAAAACTGAATTGGATTTACGGAAAAATAGTTTTAAGTATATGTTATTCTAAAAAATTCTCTTTTATTATCCCAATAACACAGACAGTCGATCTGATGTCACACCTCAATCAACGTTACAAATTGTATCAGGCACAACAGTAAACGAAAGTTGGGTTTTGTTTTGCAAGGATGGTTTTCTGGTGATTGTTATTATCTGACTCTATTATAAAGTCAACTTGGCCTATGTTTTGAGCAATTTTCACCTCTTCACAACATGTGTGACATGGGACTTCACATTGACGTGTTTATGACTATATTTCTACGTCAAGTGAAGGAAATGCAGACCGTGAAATTTGCATTTGGGTCACAGGGCACATTATTGTCACATTCGGATCACAGAGCGATTAGGGTAGTGCCTACTCGTGAGTATAGAAATTTTAATTAAAAAATGAATATTTGAATAATAATTCACGCAATTTACAGAGATGTATTAAAAAATGGTGAATGCATTCATCAATTACATATATATATTTTATTGATTTTAATAAAGAAATATTTTCAAAATAACCTAGTTCACTAAATTCTAATTCATACCAAATAAATCTAAAAACTACTATCAAATAAGACTTATTTATTCAAAGTATATGCTTGAAAAACAGAAATTTTATTCCGTTAGACAACCTCTCAGTGAAACCTGTTTCGAGTGACATTATTTGAATTCAGGATTAATTAAAATTTTATTTTAAATAGATAGGAATAAATAAAATTATTCTTGGAATTGAACGGAAAGAATATTAATTCGATTTCGCCCTTAATTTAACTTAAATTGTTTAATAAAGACTAAATGCAAGAATTTACTTCGAATTGATCTATTAAAAATCGAAATGCATTTAAATTTGAATCATTGGTAATTGTTTGACTAAAATAGAAATTATTTTGAAAAAATATAGAAGAAAAATCTTAATTACATGTATTAATTTGATTTTTCTTAAGACATAATTAAATGGTTTTACAAAAAGTCACATACTGTGAAAAGGGGGAAATATTCCTCTAAACGACAATTAAAAAACTAAAAACAAAATGATTGAACAAAATAGTCCTTAATTAAAGTTTTCAAATTATTCGAAAGTAAAATGAAATTAACAAAATTTGAAGTTTATAAGTAATGACTTATGTATTGTTATTTAATTGCGTTGTACAATTAAAGAGAAAAATATATATTTACAAATGAAATGAAGCATATAAAAACTTTAATGAAACATTTTAAAAAGAAGTCCGAAAAATACTGTGTTTTTTGCGTACTACGCATTTCTATTTGAATAAAAATGCAATTCTGAAAACAAATTACACTTTGGAAGTATTTATATATTAGATGTTTGTAAAAAAATAACTGTCAGTGTCCTTTTAACTTCGTAAATTTAGCAGTTTAAAACGCGAACATCTGCAATCAAATAAATCAAATGAAACATCGTTTACTTTTGCAATATAAAAATTACATGTAGAAATTAATAAACCTGAAGCCGTCTCGAGCGACCGATGTATTACTTGCCCTAGCCCTCGTAAACACTCTGACCGATGTATTTACCTAAACGAAAATTGCTTGTATTTTTTCTGGTATGAACTTCCGTGTTCATACGCAACCATTTCGACTGTCTCAGTCTTCAAGTGTGGCTAATGAAGAGGCCGTGGTTCCGCTTGTTCTGCGAGTAGTGGTGGTCGGCTCCACCCGACCTCAGCCGAGAGCAATAAATAAGGCCGAAGCCGCCTCAGTCGTGAGATGCATTAAACTCCCCAGCCCTCCAGAACCCGCTGGTCGATGACTCTAACTTGTTGAGTTATGCTTTTATTTTTTTCGGTCCGACAGTTCGTGATCAAGACACTATTCCCAACTGTCTCTGTCTTGAATGGACTGCGATTCCGCCTGCTTCGCGAGTAACAACGATCAAGTAAACATCGAATAAGCTCGAATCCGCTGCGATTGTCAACGTATTAAACGTCCCATCATTCCAAAAAACACTGGTCCACGTCTTTAGTTTATTAAATTTCTCATTTAAAGTTTTGCGGTGGGATCTTCCGTCACCGAGACTATAAAAGAGTGTTAAAGAATGTTTTTAAGGAGTTACGTTAAGGTACTGGTTTGGAATGATTGTTGTAACCATACACACATTTAGTTATTTGTATAAACCAAGTGACAGCAACCTCAGGAGCTACATATGAAGAAAGAATGAATGTTTATTCGTAAAAAGCTCCATGTCACTGAATTACACGCAGTAGATAAACATTATGGCGAAAAGCAATGGTTACATAAAGCTAAAACTGTGAAGGACTCAAGCACAAGAGAGGTAAGTTACTCTATCAAGGACAGCATACAGAGTTCATTATCAATCACAAACAAAACTAGAACATAAATTTTGCCAAAATGTGCCAAGAGCACCGAATCGCGTTGCTGAAACCTTCTGTGAAAAAGCTCGAATGATAAAAGTCTTCAGCCATGTGTAAGTGAAATTTTATAATTCGCAAGGAACATAACTTATCGCTCTTTCTCTGGCGCAACTTGCAGACAGTAATGGTGCCAATAAAAAGGCTATAAAGAAATTTTAAGGAATGTGAAACGATCCAGATTGTTTATGAAAAAATCACGAAGATTGATTTTTGTATGAAAACATATGAAACATTTCTATCTATTGAAAAGGGAGCGACTGATTATTTAATCCATTATTTAGACTCGTGAGGTCATAAGTTGAACCTGACACATGAAAAATTTTTACCAGTCGTTACGACAAATAGTACGTTAATTTTCGACATCTGTTTTATATAGGATCTGTGAGAACGACTTAAGTGTTAACAGAGAAAATGAAATTTGATCACCACGTAAAAGGAAATAAAGATACTTTGTTAAAAAATTAAAATGAGAAAGGCCAAAACTCATTTATTTCATTTGGAAAGATATAATTAATTTGATTATCTTTTCCTTTTTGTATAGAGAATGTATTTTGAGGGGGTATTTGACAGTTTACTGAAATATAAGTAAATATAAAATATTCCATACATTAGTATCACAGGGACACCCTACCCAGCAGTCTCGTTTCTAAGGGTCTGCGGTTCCGTCAGTTCCGCCAGTAACTGTGGTCGGAAGAAATGCGGCCCCTTCAATCGCCCCTTCAAGACAGACTATTGGGAAGGGTACCCCGAGCACGGACGATCCCACCGGACAGAAGTGATTTTAGATATCGCTCAGCGGGAAGAGCCGAGTCGTTTAATACATCATCTTGACAACGTCGGCTTCGAGCTCATTCATCTTTCTTAAGAGCCTGCACTAGTCACGAGAAGAAACGCTCAAGCTGATGTTAAGTCTATAGGAAGGTTATTTTCAAATTTCTATGTCGCAGTTTAATATTTTTAAATGCGATTTTTAGCTTAGGATAGGTGAGGTCGATCTCTAACGTTGTTAGTTTTACTTTTACGATTTTTGTTGCAGTTTTTTATAAGCAATTTCGTAACCAGTTCTGAAAGTTAAAGTAGCCTTATATAAAAAAACTGGAAACAAAATCGAAAAAGTAAAAACTAACAACGTCAGAGATCAACTATCCTAAGCAAAAAAAAAATTAAAAATATTAAAATGCGAGCGGGAAATTTGAAAATAACCTTTACAGGGACTTAACATTAGCTTGCGCGTTTCTTCGCATGACTATTGTAAGTGCTTAATAACCGCTGAACAAGTGGTAACACAGTTCTTTCAGGGCTTTTGGGACTGAAGTAATCCGGTGATTCACCGGAAAGATTTAAAATCGGAATTCAATAAATTAATGTTATCGACCAGTGGGTTTGGGAGGGCTGGGACGTTTAAGGCCACGGGCGACCGCGGCACCTATTCATTTGCTTCATTCGACGAAGAGAAGCATTTCTGTGTTGGTTAGTTTTTTGGTTGCAGTTGCTACAGTTATATTTTGCATACGAGGACTCAACAGACCGGGTCCCTATTTTATAGTAAAATCCGACACCTTACATACACCAGAATCCAGCAAAATTTGTCTAGTAGCCAGTGCTTTAACCGCTAAAAAATGTGGTTGTCAATGAAAAAAATATATAGCATATTTAAATTAATTAGAAAGAGAAACAAAATCTATATCAATATTGACATTTTAAAAAATGTTTTCGAAATCTATAATAGCCTCGTGAAAATAAATTAATCGTATTCACTTTGGTGACAGATGGATAGAATACGAGAAAAAATATTCAAAAGAAGATTATAAAAAATCTTGAAAATAGTTTCTCCATTTATCACTGAGTGTCTTCTTAGACAAAAAAATATAGATATGTTCAGCAAGAAGCAGTTAGTTCTAAACATTCATGATATACTGTTTCATGCCATGTCTCGAAAGTATATAAATCATTATTATGAATAGATTTTTTTCAAAACAAAGACAAGCTAAATGATTTAAAAGCTTTTCTTTTGATTTGAATTATTTGGAAGCTAAAATTTTGACAATTGCTTTATTTATGCCATACACAAGAATGGGAAGTGTATAAATTATACAGCCATTTAATTAGTTAACAGATGGAACTTACAGATATAAAATGGAGTCTACACGTAAAAGAGGAAACATGAACTACTCAATGAGATCATTCGCATCTCCCTCTAGTGGAGAAATACAAAACTTAGCGATCGTATTCCGATAACTATTAGCGATATGGAATCAAAGTGACTTATAAAGATTTCCAACATCATAGATTTAGTAGCTGCCTAATAGCCTAAATTGATCGGGAAATGAGCAAATTTAAATTTGTGCGATACTCGTCGTTGCTACAATGCTACCTTCCTTACAGCAAAAATAGTGAGTGACGTAGGTATGGTAATTGTAATGAAATAACATGATAAAGACCGACGAAACACCATTTTATTGCTCACCCTCGATTTTTTCGCCGACGGCCGTAAATCGTTCACTCCTATCGGAGCTATAACGTAAATCGCACATTTTGTTTATGCTGATAGATAGTGTGTTTCCTGATCAATTTGTGATGCTACAAAACTTCTTTCTATTTATTTATTTCACCAAACATCTATAATTTTCGAGATAAGATTACTAAGTTCCAAATTTCGACGCTAAGGGTTCTTCGAGTGGTTTTATCTTGTAGCGCTTAATCACTGCCCTACGTGTCGGCATAATTTTTATGACTGTGGCCACATCTGTTTAAAAAATAAATAACATACGCTTTCCACCCTCTAGATATACTCATATTAATGAGTTATCCAATAACACTACCCAACAAAAAAAAATGTCAGTTTCCTGGTCCTAGATAGTCAATTCTTACTAATTTTGGGTTGAAAAAAACGAATATGTAAATGAAATTTTTTTATTAGCTCTTGTTTTCAAGATACAATACAGCCCACTGGAGAAAGACACACAACATCCCACACATCGATTTAAAAGCAAATTGAAGAAGAAAACAAATTCCTATGTAATAAATACAATACAATAGGCATGTTTCATTAAACAATGTTCATTTTTCAGAAAGCAGTGGTTGTTTTTAGCCTACTCTTGCAAACGTTTCCTTTTGAATTGCCTCTTGTATGTCAACGCCGGAGCATCTCTTGTAACAGTCCAGCAGTAGTCGGCCAGCATTGACTCATCCCAACGACCCTGATATCTGCGTTCCATTACAGAGATATCTTTGTGAAACCTTTCACCGTGCTCATCACTTACAGCTCCACAGTTTTTAGGGAAAAAATCAAGATGGGAGTGGAGGAAATGAAGTTTCAGAGACATGTTGCATCCAAGGTCATGGTACTTTTGTAGGAGTTCTTTCACCAACTGTTGGTAGTTCTCGGCTTTTCTGTTGCATAGAAATCCTCGTACCACACCTTTGAAGGCTGCCCAGGCTGCTTTCTCTTTCCCTTCCAAAACTTTATCAAAATCAGGGTCCTTCATTATTGTGCGTATTTGAGGGCCCACAAAGATTCCCTCTTTAACCTTTGATTCACTCAGTCTTGGAAATTTCGCTCTAAGGTACTGGAAAGCCTCTACATCCTTGTTCATGGCTTTCACGAAGTTCTTCATTAATCCCAGCTTAATGTGCAGGGGTGGAAGCAGAATGTTTATTGGATCAACTAGAGGCTCATTTTGGACATTTCTCTCCCCGGGATTTAGATTTCTTGAAGGCCATTTGTCTTTTATGTAGTGAGAGTTTCTATCTCGACTGTCCCACAAACACAGAAAACAGCAGTACTTGGTATAGCCTAATTGCATTCCCAGGAGTAAAGCAATTACTTTCAAATCACCACAAATCTGCCATTTATGATCCTCGTATTTGATTGACTCGAGAAGTAATTTCACATTCCCGTAAGTTTCCTGCATGTGAACGGAATGTCCAATGGGAATGGAAGGTTGCCGTTGTGTAGTAAGACTGCTTTCAAACTAAGTTTGGAAGAGTCTATAAATAACCTCCCCTTCCGTGGATCATGAGTTATGTTCATGGAATTCATCAAACCATTAACATCAGTACAAGCAACAACATGTTCTTTCTTCTCAAAGAAATGAAGAAGATTCTTGTGGCGAGTCCTGTATTCGGTGATCTTGACTTCTGGTTGGAGTAGATGCCATTGCTTCAGTCTTGATGCCAGAAGCTCTGCTTTCTCCTTTGGCAAGTCAAGATCTCTTACGAGATCATTCAATTCTGTCTGATTTAGTCTGTGAGGCTCATTCAAATCTTCTGCCTCGAAATCTGGGTCATGGGAAGTCCCAGGTCTAGTGACTTCTTCTTCTACAGCATCATCCTCTTCAATCTCATAATTTTGAGGTGGTTCAGGAATTGGCAGATTAGCCGAGTGAGGAACAGGCCGAATGGCTAATGGAACACTGGGATACTGTACCGATTCCTTCTTCTTTTTTGTCCAACGTCGATTCATGGAGGGCGTCATGCAGAAATAACAATTGTCAACGTGGTTTGTTGGCTCACGCCAAATCATGGGTACAGCAAACTTCATTGTTCGTTTCTTCCCATTCAGCCACTTTCGCAGTCTCACTGAGCAAGAGTTACAACAAACATGTGGGGCCCATGGTTTATCATGGTCACCTACTTTCACACCGAAGTAATGGAAGTAAGCTGTCTTTACAACTGGGCGAATGGTTCGCTTCTGGGCTTCAAAAGTTATTTCACCACAGATTTAACAAAAGTTGTTGACGGCATTAACACACTTCCGTGGCATTCTGATCTGAAAGCAGAAAATTTTAAATTTTAGTTTGAGTGATTAATTCTGAAATAACAAGTATTAAAAAAATAGTTTTTAAATCGTAATTCGATTTTAAATTGTCAATTTTTTTTTAAATTTTTGTATTTGAAAGCCCATATTTTTCTGAAAAAAAGATACCAAGCGTGTTAATATGCATCCGCTACACCTGTTGAAATTGCAAGCTCTATGATCAAAATGTTAGAATTCGTAATTGAAATATAGCCTCAAAACAGCAATTTTTACTGGTTTTAAACTCCAAAGTGGCTTTAAAGATTTGAAACTTTATTCAAAAGGTCAAATAGAGTGATGGATACCGTGTATTAGACTGATACAGTTGATATAATTAAATTGCTTACCTTTAGTTATAAGGAGAATAGCAGAGAATGTCACTTGAATTGTGCACTGTTATCTTTTTAGCACTTTCCAACCTAGTTGTAAAGTGCTTATGACTTCGGTTTGTCTGGCCGTCTGCCGTCTGGCCGCCTGCCGTCTGCCGTCTGCCGTCTGTCCGTGCTCTAACTCCCGTAAATATGCTCGGATTGCTCTGCAATTTTTATATGTTATTGTCGTTATCTATAGCATGTTCCCTATTTCAACGGAAGTGTGTAGCACTTATAGTTTTATTACAGGGACACTCAAAAGAATTCCGTTACATTGCGGTCTATGGGGAAAAATCATTTGCGGTTTATTTAAATAATGTTTCACTATTTTAAACGCATTGAAATTTATATATATCACTAAGGTGCATTAGAAGAAGCTTAATATGTAATAGGGTGTGCATAGCACTTATAGTTACTTTACAGGGACAGTCAAAAGAATTCCGTTACATGACGTCTATGGAGAAAAATCGTCTGCGGTTTATTTAAATAATGTTTCACTATTTTAAACTCATTGAAATTTATATATATATATCTAAGGTGCATTACAAGAGGCTTACTACAGAATAGTGTGTGTATAGCAGTCATCGTTCATTTACAGGGACACACAAAAGAATTCTCTACTGTCTGTTAACATTAATTCCTGGAAGTGCGTTTTAAGTTACTAAACGCGATTTTAATTTTAACTCGCTTTTTGTCTATTACGTGGTGTGTATAAATTCTGTAGATCCTATACAGGGCAGCACAAAAGTTCGCGAACACATTTCCGTTTATTGACAGAAACTCCAGAAAGATAATTTTAAACTGTGCTACGCGTTTCCTAATTAAACTAAAATTTAGCATCCTAGCATATACAAATCTATAGATCATATACAGGGCTGAATAAAAGTATTCGGATATTTTTCCGAATATTGTATCTGTTGGAAATTCCTGAAATTATGTTTTTAAATATGTTATGCGTTTTCCAAATTGTTTACTTAGATGTTATCTTTTAGCTTATTAAACGGTATGTTTTGTAAAATTATTTTGGAAGCGTTGGAAAGTGCTACATAATCTATGCTTGACGCATGATTTTTCGTTCTTGTTTCGTTCTACTGACGCTCTCACCGGTTCAAAAGACGGTCGGTCCCAGGGAAGGTGCTTCCATCTGCTGGGGAAAAAGAACGTCAAAAACATTCTACACAGAGAATGCAGTTGAGGAGAATTACAGCTATTAGGAGTACCAACTTCCGAACATTCGATTTCTCCTAAAACAGCAATAGTGAGATTTCTCAAGTTGGTTCCTATCTTGAAAACAAGAGCTAATCTCAACTTTTTATGTTGATTTTCGTGTTTAGCGAGACAAAATACTTCGGAAATAACTATTTTTGAGCCCGAGACATTTTTGATGTTGGGTAGTGTAATTTTTCTCCTGAGGTCCTCTTAAAACACAACACAGTCGTGATCGATAATTTTATATCAAATTTCAACTGAGTATACTAAATTTTATATTACGCTATCCGCTATTAATTTCATTTATTGTCACATAAATTCTCAGTAGTTAAGTAATATTTGTTCTATTTGTGATGTTGAGCTTCGATATTGCGTCAATATTGCCCCAATATATCAATTCTAAATTGGAAATATTTGTAATGAAATGCCCTGTTTAGGAAATACTGGCTTTACACTGGAAATATTTGTAATGAAACGCCAATATTGCAGAAATATTGGTTTTCTATTACAAATATTGTGAAAATGACAATATTACCAATAGTGGTAAAGATATTTAGCGCATTTAGATAAAATTGCTTTGAGACCTTTTAGCTGCTGTGGCTGTTGTCTGGAATGATCCCTTTTTTACATAATCTTAGAATACATAGAAGACTTGACATAAATTTCTTCATTTTTACATATATCTTCTTATTTATTTCGTCATGTACATTCTTCTATACACCTGTTACAGATGACCCACAGCACCACACACATACAGATGGGAACTCCATACCAAGACCGCTTTTCTATTTACCGACACGAAACCGAAAACTCGTACAGGATTGTTTTTTTACGACATCGATTGCATGCAAAATGCATTTATATACATTATGACAACAAAATCGTCATCGAACCGGTTGGTTGAAAAACGCGTAGTGTATATGAATACATATAACGTGCACCGATGTCACAATAGTATAAGATTTATCGGTTTCGTGTCGGTAAATGGAAAAAGCACTCTGAGTGTGTGCAATGGAGTCAGCAGGAGTTGAACCCGGCACTGCCACCGTGACAGGTGAACGCATATATGCTGTCCACCACGAGGTGCCTATTGGCCAAGATATTGCCAAAGTGCCAATAAAAACATTTCAAGGGGATACAAAATAAACTTGAACGCCAATAAAAAAAACGTTTTTTAATGTTTTAACATTTTAGAATTAAATACGGTTTTTAGGTGTTAAAATATTGAAAGTTTGTAAAATAAGATGTTTCTGTAAAATAGATTAGTTTTGACTGGCATCCTAGCTGACACGATTGTCTTCCTAAAACATGGAGTTTTTTTTGTGGTGTAAGCCATATGAACTGTGTAAAGTAAAAGTGTAAAATAACTTTCGTAATGTATCTTTTACGATATATTTTTTGAATGCGTAATAAAAGAGATATTTTTTTCAATATCTAAAAATACATGTTTCAAAAATGTATTTACTAATCATTTTTTACATTTCAAGTAACTGGAAATTTTTCTTTTGAAAGACAAAACACTGCAAACCCTCTTAAATCAGGAAACTGACATAATAGAAAAAAGTATAAAAGCATAAAAACTCTTTAATCAAATTCTTCTCCACATAATTTCTAGAACCAGCATTCTGGAAATTAAATTTACCTTATATGAGAGATAAAACATTATAAATCATTCTCTAACTAGATAAAAAGTAGCTGAATAAGCTGGAAAAGTAAAAAAAATCTTTTGGCAGGGGAATTGAAATTATTAATCACTTCAGCCAGTCAGATATAGTGAGGAAGTTACAATCATATTAGTACATTGTGAAATAGAGAATGAATGTGTTAATATATACACAAGAGATAGAAAGTTATGTAATAAAATTTTAATTTCAGTATCATGCTGCTAAAATGTACATTTATTAAAATTGAAAATTAGGTTTTCTTTTTTCAAAACACATTTAATTAAGTAATTGTTTTTAATTTAAATTAAAATGATGATTTGCTAGATTGTTTGAAAAGTATTGAGAGATTCATTGATTATTCAATAACTGAAACCTTTTAAATGCTTATATTTTATGAAAAAATTTGGAAAAACTGCAAATACGGGAAAGCAAGTTTCTTGTAATTTATTTACTTAAACAAAAATATTGTTGAAATTTAACATTCGTTCTGATCCAGAAAAATATTTTTTAAATTAATATATATAATAAGACAGACAATATTAATCAGATTTGATCATAGATAATAACTAAACATAACTCAGGTATTATCAAAGCTGCCTACTTAAAATAAATATGTTTATTAAAAGTCTTACCCATATTTGTCATATTTGATAAAAGGTTCTAAATGTAATACGTTATTTCACAATCAATAATGTGGTATTTATACCTTAAGAAAAGTATTATCAATCTTATCTTGTTAATATATCTTAACCCTTGAATACTGAAGTTTTAAAACGCAATAGCATTCAAAATGCGGCAAACGCCTGAACGATGAAATATGCTGCACTCCCATTTTCTTCTGTCTGCCTACTTGTTAGTAGTACAATAAGAAGGCAGCTATCTTCAAAAATAGAACCTCCCTAATATTACTAGTAGAAAAGGCTCCCCATCCGTTGATTGCAATAATCCCCTACTTTGCGTCAATAGTTGTATATTTCCAAGGGGGAGAAAACGGAACACTTGTTTCTCAGACGATCGCTTGGTTTGGCAGTAGTTTGCTTGGCCGGGCGTATTGGGCAGTTTAGTAGCGAAAGGGTTAAAAAAGTGTTAATTATCGTACGATAATTATCGTGTTTATTTGATAATTTGGTACTCTTGTACGATGAATTATACTGTGATATATTTTCATAGATAACAAACATATTAAAATTACTAAAAGGTGCATAAAATTTATTTTAAAACCATATGTGAAAGATGTTATCTACATATTTCAAACCTAACCCGAGATCTTTCAAACACTAACGTGATCATTTTCAAGGGATATTAGCCTTATGATGAGCCTTAACTAAAATATCACGTCTACTGTGCTGTTTTATATCAATTTTGAACAAGGGCCAGTTTATTAATCTGTAGGGGGGCATATTAAGTCCGTACGTTCAGATGCTGATGTCCTTGATATTTTCAAAATATTGAACCATACCTGAGGTATGCTTTAAAATAAGCCATCATTACATGCGCTATTCCCTTTACACAAAATTTCTGATGATTTTCTGAATTTTAAAGTATAACAGTTCGCTGTATGTATTATAGTTATTGCATTTTCGAAATCTATATTTATATTCTACCGTTGATGTAATCTTGATAATACTGTAGACGGTCAGTTGAATTTGATGTCTGTAATGTGTTTCTTCAGTCTTTCCCTAAACTTTCGAGTAGTCATGCCTATATAGGTTAAATCGGTTTCCTTTTTTGTACTAAACGATATAGAATAGGCTTCTGCGATTTCAATGTTGGGTATGGCATTGATTTTTCTGTGATATAGTTTTTTAAGTGCTATTGACGGAGTTTGATAAAATGTAAGTGTTCACAATTAAAATTTATAATTAAATTCAATAATGTGGCCAAAACTTATATAAAGCAATGGTTATGTATATGAAATGAGACGTGCCTGTGAGCCGTTTTTACTGAAAGAGAAAGTTCCTCAAGTTCGCACGAAGCCGTTGTCTTTCGGAGATCCTAAGTTTGATCCAGATGCAACAATTTCATCATAAAAATAACGATTTTGTCTGAACTTGAAAACCCACCTCAATCTGATGACGTAATCAATGGCTTTCTCTTGCGGGGGCAACGGCTAAGCAGTATGTGATTTATATAAATCTAAAGGATGATTATTATTTGCACAAAGATAAAGATATCTGGGTCATAATGTTTCAAACCCATCATAACTATTAAAATACAACCTTATCCCTATCATAGTTGTGTTTTGTTATTATTATTACCTTGAAATGCATTTGATGCTTTCGAATCAAAATAACGAAATTACATACATATATCACAATTTCAAAATATGCAATGTATTACATTTAACTTAATCCATTTATTAAATTTCTGGAAATTTCATGAATGTCAAAATAAGGTGTAGTATTCCTCGAATATCATATTTCCAAAATAATTGTGTTACAAAGTGTCTGGATGCAACATTCTACTTTAACGAGTTCACATCATATTTTCAAGCTATAAACGGCCATCCACCAGTATTACAGAGAAATTTACATAGTGTTTTAAAGTTCGAGTTTATCTGAACTATTATAGTTCGAGTAGTTTAAGAATTCCAGCCTAACTGATTTAGAGATTTGTTGCTCAATTTTGAAGATACAGTATTAAAAAAGTGATATGTGCTTTTGTCTGTCAAGCTCAATGAAATGTGATATGTAAGTTTATTAGTAAATATTTATATTTTTAAAACTTTGTTGATGAACAAATCCATTTAAAAATATGTTACATATCTTACAGCGCTATTCATTAGGCGAATGTGGTAAATGCCAATGTATCATGGCCGCGAGTTTATAGAGGAACTAAACTTGGCTTGAACATTCTCCAGTCCTTTATGCCAAAAAACGTGATTACAAAAACAAAATTATGACCGCAAAATATTTTGCAGCCTAGCACGAAACTGGGAAATGAGAATAAAGATTTTTGAAAATAATTTATGTAACCAAAATATTTTTGCAAACGGTGCCGTTAAAATAGAAAGACGACTGGGTTATCATACATTGTACCACCGTATGAGCTTATCACACAGATAAGACAATTATTGCTCGCAGTAAACCTGTTCTCAAGGCAAGAAAATAGTATAAATGGAGAGGTATAAGGTAACTTTAATGACAAACATGTGTTTTAATTAAATATGCTATAGAATGTTTTAACACTTTGGAAAATATGAAATATAAATACAATCTTATGTAAAATATTTATCGTGAATAATAACATAAAAACGTTAAAACATTAAGTAAAACTGTCAAAACATAACTTCAAATTAGTGTTATTGATGTTAGTTTTAAAATACCTTTTATGCATTTAATTGAGTTTGTAAGATAATTTAGAACTTAATTATATATTAAGGTAGTAAATAACTGTTTTATTCTCATTGTTTCAGCTTGAAAACTTGCTGCTACCAGCAGATTCCACAATGCTCATTTACAACATTACTGAAACCTCTGTGGCACTTATTTTATCTTCAGCTGATGAGGACCAAAAGAGTTTTTTAACATTAGAAAATCACTTCCTGCTAATTGATGTAACAAGGTGCTTTGACTGCAGATTCCGAGCCTTAATCAAACCTATAGCTACCAGTTACAGTAAGTATCAGCACTTATTTTTATTGACTCCCTTTTTATTCTTATAATGAACTAATCACAAATAATAATTAATGATAGAAGAATATCCCTTATAATGTTTCTTTGATTTACGTTAGAGGAAGCAAATGTTGATTTTGTTTTTCTATTTTGTTTTTCATTGAATTTACAATGATATTTCAACATATGAAATGATTAAACTTATTATATTTAGTTATTGAAAAAAATCACCAAGCAACAGTTTTCAATTTATAATCACGTATATTTTATTGTTAATAGAAAAAAAATTGATAATTTCTGTAAAAATTTATATTTCAACGTTGTGTTTGAAATAGGAAAAATTTTAAATGTTCTTTTTCGTACTACTACGAAAGTAATACGTAGGAATTAATACCTTAAAATATAACCTTTATTTTTGAGTCGTGATTAGCATGAAGCCATTTAATCTAGAAATACAGGTTATATAATAGTATCCTATAAAAAATTTACATATTAATGCACTGAATAATTTAAATATGTTAAATTATGATAAATGACATGAATACATTTATCATAATTTAACACTTAGTGGGAAAAATATTACTTTATGCTAAAATCTAAGATAAAGTAATCAAGGCTTCTTAGAAAAATAATGGCATATTTATGCGCAACTGTTAAATATCCTTCTAAATATTCTGAAAATTTAAATTATCTATTTATGTTTCTTATGATCTATGTTTTATTTTGTGATTATTATACTTCTTGTAGTTTATACACGCTCACGCACTATTGTTTTAATAGTAAAATATATATTTAATAAAAATGATTAGTAACAGTCCGCTAATTAATTAATATTATTAAATATTCTCTTTCGTAAAGCATTATTTTACTTAGCCTAATTTTACCATTCTCTTTACTTCTACATAAAATATGATTCATTTCTCTACTACATAATGATTAACACACGCACACACAACAAAAAAACCTTTACCGATATATTAGTCCCTTGAGACAGTACCCTTCAAGGAAACGGGGTGTCAGTTCAGAGATGGGTATTTTAAGGCATGTGACAAGAATGAGGTGTATTATAGCTGCCTCCACAATTACCATCATGCCAAGGTTACAGCTATGAATTTGCTAAGATCTTCGCAAAGCTTATATATACATCATATACACATATATATATATACTCCAAATATTCATATATGTGCGATATACGTTATTATATACACATCATTTACGTCTTATATGTCCTGTATACATCATATACGTCTTATACACATGTCATATATATACATCATATGTCATGTATGAGTATAACTTGGCGATTCCTTCTCGGGGCCGCTATAACACGAAAGTACTGAATGAGGTTCCGAAAAACAACCGAGTTCTCACAATGTAAAACGTTTACATGACAAACCTTTATTTTCATTGCAAAATGATTATCACAGTAAAAAAACGTAAATGGCGTCGAAAGGATATCTGTATAACTAGAAACAGTAGCTTTAAACAATTATAAATAAAAGCAGTGGGAACAAAAATTAGCCAACACAGGCGACAAAATAAAATTCATTTTTACCAGGTTAAATAAATCCAACAAATCCGTTTCCAAAATCAAATACAGTAGAACTTCTCTTTAACGAAGTCCCTATTTAACGAAGTTTTCTTCTTAACGAAATTTTCTGCAGAACGTTGACTTTGAACACCATATCTCCATATTACGAAAACGATATTCTACATAACGAAGTTTATTCCACTTTTGTACGTATACAGAATTCAAAAGAAGAGGTTGCTGTTGCGATGGATATGAGAATTTATTTCAGCGAATCGTATGAAATTGAACACATTTAAATAATTTCCATACTGCATGGTGCTATACAAAACGATTTTTTTCGCACTAAGAAAAACACTTGCTATCACCACTCTCCCACACCGAGACTACAGCGCAGACAGATGGGGGAAGTCAAAATCCCCTTTTCACATTCAATGATATAGAAGATGGGGTGATGCAATGGCGCCAGATGCATTGGACCAATAAATATAAATTAGAGTCAGACATTTACCATTATGACCTTCCATTGCTGATACACCATTGCTTTGTACATCCACATGAATGTGCTTCAAAATGCAAATCGAAGAACATTAATGTTATTTTTGTTCCTGCCAATACAACTTCTAAACTTCAGCCATTAATCTAAGGAATAATACAAAATCTTAAAGTACATTACCGAAAAAGACAGAAAAAAGACATTGTAGTGAAAAGATTAGTTTGAGAATCTGTGTATCAGAGCTGATGAAACCTTGGGAATATGACGTAATTTCATCATTGAAACTGAAGCAAATGCTTCTGAATTCTGTTTGTCATATTTGAATTAAAAATTTCATGAAGTTGATTTCTATTTAATGATATTTCTTCATAACAAAGTTTTTAAGTGTAACGATCAGACTTCGTTAAATGGAAGTTTCACTCTATTTGCTTTCACAGCCCATGACACATCGCATGCAGCAGATTTTGTGTAACAATAAATCATCGCATATTTTCTGCCCGTAAATTTCGGAAACGTTGCCGAGTAGTTGTAAGTGTGTGTTAATAAACTTTCTCAAAATGGTATATCAGTTTTTCGGATGCTATGAATTTCCGAGTAAACATTTTCATGTTCAACAAACAAGATAAATTAACAGCATTCACATTCACATCAAAATTAATTTCATTAACATGGGTAAAAAAATTAGAACTACTTTGTTATTTTGACATGAAAAAAAATCTGTTGAGCAGCTAAAAATGTTTATTTGAGAATTGTTAATATCTTAAAAACTGATATTCCGGATAGAGAAAGCTGATTAATACACTGTAAAAAACTACTCGGAAACGTTTCCGAAAATTACGGGTAGGAAAGGGAACTTATGTTTTATGAATGCTTCTTTAAATCTCGGACATATATTGGTTTAGAGGCTTCTAAAAATAAAGTAGCACTGTTCGGAATAGCGGGGAACTCGTAAGAGGTTATATTATATTTTCGAAAAACTTAAGAAATATAAGAGCTAGATTAAGAAACATGTTCCAACATAGTTTAAAAGTATCTATAAATTCGGTTTGTCTGTCCGTGCTCATATTTGCGTAAATAAATTCGGATTGTCATGCAATTGATATAATTTTTTGTGGTTTATTATGGAATGTTCAGTTTTGAAAGATATTAGTTTTTTCACTCAAAATAATTTCGTTATATTTCGGTCTATTTCACTTAATGATGTTATACAATTTCAAACATATTGAAATATATTGAAATATATTGAAATATATTGAAAACACATATCTATAGATCATACACAGCGCTGCACAAAAGAATTCGGATATTTTCTGAATATTGTTGGTATTTCCTGAAATTAGGTTTTTAAATATGTTATGCGTTTTGCAAATTGTTTACTTAGGTATCATCCTTCATGTTATTAAACGATAAAGAGCAAATAATTATTTTGGAAGTTTTGGAAAGTGTTACATAATCTATACTTGAAGCATAAGTTCTCACTCTTTTTACATTGTACTCACATCCCATATACCATCCCGTTTATTTGAACAGTACGGTACCTAGAAGCACATTATCGACAAAGTTTTATCATGACCAACGTATGTGTATATATTATATATAAATTAATTTAAAAAAATAATTTATTACTCTCGTATATAATAATTAACGCTTTTTTTTAACTTCGCACTTTCTTAAAACTTTCTGTTCATTTAATTCTATATTTTGTTTAATATTATGTATTAAAAAATTTAAATTTTGTTTTCGAGTACTGGATTATAAATGTATATAGTGTTTTAGTTATGTATATTTTTTAAGTTAGTACTCCATCAAATTAATTAAAAAAAATTAATTGCCCTTTTTTCTTTATTCTTATGCTTTTTAATCACCCTCTCAATATGCTCTTTATTTAACTTATGTCAAAAAGTAGTAATTTCATTTCCTGGTACATAATATTTAATTTCTTTATTTTATTGTGTATTCTTATTTAATTTTAAAGTTCTCCACTTTATTCTGTACGTTTTTAAATATTTTCCTACCTTTTCCTGGCAAGCACACTTCTAATGAAAAAGAACGGCGCGTTAAGCAGCCTGCTAAAACAAACAGCGTTTTATAGCAATAAAATCACTGTTTTCGCATGAGCAATTGTCTTTTAGCTCTTACGTGATCTTTCTTTTTGAACTTTTTGCTTTAGCTATAGAAAGTCGTGCTTCAGACTTCAACCTGTTAACGACTTCCCAAAAAGCATCTGTAAATACTTTATCACGATGAATTTTCTGGAGGATTCTATGTTGTATGTATCATATATAAATGGTGATCCAGATGAATAAAAAAATTCACTGTAACAACAACAAAAAAACAATCCTACGAAATTGACAGAAAAAAACTGAAATTAGAATTAGAAACGGGTTATTTTACAAAATATTTCCGTCTTTTAACAGTTACAACAGCTAAAAAAAATATTGTTCGAAGAAAGTACAGATTGTTCCTTTAAAATAGAGTTGTTTAATGTTAATTCGGCTTCCAGGTATTTTCTGATAGTTTAACGTATTATTTTTAATGTGTCATTTGCTAACTCGAACTCCTCCGTTATAAAATCATTGAATCACCATATGCTGTACTTTACTGAGAGTGTCACTTGCTAAGTACTGCGTAAACAGGGTATCGGTGAACTATTGTAACCCTAACAGAATGAAGTTGATGCGATGTCACTGTGACTTTACAATCGTCAAAAATGGTCACAGATATAAACGTTACCAAAATATGCCATCTTTATTTCGTCAACCCTTAAGTGGTCGTTACTCCGTGACTTCACTGTGAAGTTACTCTTCACAAAAGTGATACTTAGACTTCAAAATGGGGTGGAAAAGGCACACTTTTTCGTGACGTGACACAAGTTCAAGAAATAAATATTGTATTCTGGTTATGGTTCTTTCAAATCTTGGTCACAATTGGGTCACTGGCTATTACAACATAAACAAATCTGCAGAAGCATAGAACTTAAAACTCAATCCACTTATTCAATAAAAAAAATAAATATTCCACTTAACCTGTCTAACTCCGATCGTCGTTCTAACTTTAACAGTAGCGAACAATTTTCTGCGATAATTTTAAAAGACTTTGCTCTGTGTAAAATTCAATTATATTACGAGAAGTGCATCTAAACAGCACTGATCTAGATGCCGCACGCTTCGGAATACAGCTGAGAGTACATACGGGGTTACTGATTGAATCACTGTGAATTTCTGAAATGGGCGATACTCACCTGCACAATTTCGAATAGATGAGTTGGACAAGTTAACAAACATTAGCTTGGAAATAATGGCACGCTCGTCCAGATTCTTAGCGATTCGGTGTTGGTATGTGTTGGTGTATTTATGACGGCCGATTATCTCCACAAGGGATATAGGCCCGAGGAGGGAGTGCCCTACATGAGGGTCTTTCTAAGGGAACCTAACCCCTATTTACGCAAAGCAATGCAAGGTTCGAAGAAAACCACGAAAATTCTGAACGATTAGGTCGACGGGCGCGATTGGGTTCGAACCCAGCACCTCCAGTCTACCAGGTTTGATACTTAGCGATTCGAGTTTGTCTGAAATCTTCCCTACCAATCAAATTTCATTGCTGTTTTTCGCCGCTCTCTTATAAAGTCTCAGTCATTGTTTGACTGTAATGCCTGTGAAAATTTTGGGCGTGACAGTGACGTAACATCCACTGGCGATGCTGGTTAGAATTTTTTACTGAACTATATTTCTGAACTTTATATGTATATATTTTTTTATCAAATTCCATTGCTGTTATTTTTATGATTTTTTTTCACATTCCATATTTAAATCTTGCATCTAATGACACAAATATATTTATTTACCTCCAGAAATGCTATCTAAAGAGAATAAAATGTCACAGTTTATACTTATAAAAAATATTGTTTCAGTTCTTTAGATGTCAGAAAACGAAATTATTTTTTTAATTAAACGTACATATCACCTTAAGAAATAAATTTCTTAATTAAATATACATGTCACCAGATGAAATATATGCCCGAGTTGTATACACATAAAAGAGTTTCAATTTTTAATGAATTCTAAAGAGAAAAGCTCACTTTAAACTTTACTTAGTATCATTTCATTTAATTAAACTTTTGTCAAAGAATTTTCATAAATGTGTGACTTTTCCATGCATTTATTTTTTTTTTAGATTTTAACCCGTCTGTCAACTGGCTTTAGCTAATTACTTTTAACTTCAGTTAATATAATGAGATCTTCTGTAATCTCTTGCAGGTTGAAATGTGACACAAACGAAGCACAAACTTGTAAAATAAATTAGAAATATTTGCAAATGCTGAATAATTAGTGAGCTTTGAATTTTATGCAATGTAGTAATTAAATAAATAACACGGCAAAGTGGATTTTAAATATATTATAAATGATCGTATATTCCGTCGAACTTTTCATTTATTAAACATACTATTATAATCATTTAATGAAGAACGAATATGTTGAATCCTCTGCAAGAATGTTGTGCAGGAATGGTTTTTCAGTTTAAACGTGAAAGCTTACAGAAATAGTGCGTAATAAGATTAGTCTTATCTTTAAAAATATTTTTCGCACCTTTTAAGTATTTACATTATGCACAAGACCTTGAAATTAAAAAAAACGCGTGCTAAAAGAGCAATGAAAATGAATAAAACATGTATATGCCTAATAGCAGTGTGACACAAATGTGACCAAAGTATGAAAGCACTGTGACCCAAATGCGATTGTTATTATCGTTCTTATTGTCGTGTGACGTGAATGTGGAGTCGTATCTACGTCACTTTGAAGTCGATATGCCTAATTTTGTGAAATGTTGTAAATGACTGGAAAATTTGTCATAGTGACTTAACAGTAAATTGAAGATATGACGATATCCTAAGGGTCATCATGTGACGAAATAAGTTAGTCACCTTTTATTGACTGTTCTGACTGGCCATTTAGAACAATTTTGACTTCACAGAGAATTCACATGAAATGGTCGTACTATTACGGCTGAAAGCCATGTAAATAGCATTATATTTGTAACTTTTTGATTGGAATTATTGTTGTTATTCTTTCGTCTGGAATTTCAGGGGCTATCTTTCCAGTTTATTGCTGAAGAGCCCGCTGGCGAAGTGTGCATTTCCACGTTTAGGAATACAAATGACTGACTTTTCAAACTATAATTAATATATTTTAAAGACTTTTGTTTTCTTTAAAACATCTTAAACTTTTCTTCAGTATAAAAATATACATTTATTAACACCTTTACAGTGTTCACCTTTAAAAACACTGACGGAGTGCGCCACTGAGTGAAAATACAGTTGCGAATTCCAAACTAATTACATGAGTAACACTTTGACCACTCAATCTAATACTCAATCGACTTAATCGACCAGTATATTCACTATTATTATATATTTCAAATCATCATGTATTTGAAATATTTAGCAAATATATGAGTTGCATTTTCACACATTGAGTGCGGATTTTTTTTAATTACTCCAAAAATTGTGTATTGTATTTTTTTTTCTACAAATGTCTAGCCCGTGAAAATCGCGGGATAAGCCGTCAGGAGGTGCCTCATTTGCCGTCTTCTCAAAGACCATTTTGTGTTCAACAAATATTTCAAATTGAAGCTCACAACGTTTTGTGCTCTATATTATTAGTTGTAGTGATAAGTCTATGCTAGCGTACGGAATATGATACACGTGCATTTGCCTAATTTATTCCAGTTTCTTTTTTATTTCAATTATGTTTTTGGTAAATTTGATATTTGTTACTTTTGTGTTATTACTAGACAATGTCGTAAAGCAAAACAGCATCAAAAGTTGATATTTAGTCTTTATAAGTTGTAGTTTATTTTAATGGCATTTGCCATCGTATTTAATGACATAAGTTCTAATATTTAATACGGCGGAGAATACTATTAAAATTTAGTGGTGACAATTAGCCATTTGTAACGCAGCACTTTCATTCCTGATACTTGACGTGAATTAACTCATTTTACATTGAATATTAAAATCTGCATATTTCAATCACATGTTAATGGCCCTGTTGCTGTATCAATCGATACCATGATATCTACTTACATATTGGCCACTAATTTCAAATTTTTAAAGATCTAATGTTCTCTTAAAGACAGAAGATCTCCATATTTTACTTCATGGCTAGAAAACAGGGCCAATTTTGTATATAACTTGCAATATTAAGTTTTTTCTAAAAAGCTCTGTGTTAAAAAATATCCTTAAGGCATTGTCCGTCGACGTTTGTTTCAACACCTGATTGGTGCTCTATTTTGCTTGGGTTATCAACTATACTTGTACTACAATCCTTTATTTCTAATTAGGAAAACATTGAAAATATTTCATCTAGTAACTTTGAAGCACGCTTTAATTAAAGTTAATACTGATGTAAATTCGTCTCTGATAGAATAGATTACAAGTTGCACTACGCAATACTTGGTTTTTTAACTAGACATTTCTTTGCATAACATTTAGTAGTATTTTAAGCTTTTTAAGGAAGCAGAAAAGTTTTTCGATCAATCCTTATAGGTTAATGAAAACAAGCAACATTATTTTATTGCGTATGACATTTATAAAATAAACTCTATAAATTTATTTTTCTTCTTTTCTCCCTTAGAATGCAATTCAACTCTAAGAATAGCTCGCGGATACTTAGAGCTGATGAAATTAAAGCCGCCACGTGTGTGTAATTTGATTTTTGAGGCGCCATTATTTCACAGAGTGCTAATGAAAATTGTGAATATGCACGCCTCAAGAACACTGTCCGCTGGTGAATCCTGCAACCCACGTATGCTCATACTTGGACCGCTCGCTGGAGTGCCTAAAGAAAAATCTTGGTAGCTATAGTTTTCTAATTTCAACATTTTACTGAAGTGCAATGGTTTACAATCTTTGTTTCATGAAACCTAAGTGTTTGTTGAACGGCACTTCCACTAATAAATAATCTAAGGTTCTCTGAACTGTAAACCTAACGCAATTGTGTTCTGTTAAATTCAAGGTGATTCACTGAGTAGTTACAACTTTCTGTGGAAATAAGTAAAGAAAAAGAAGCTGTAGTACTGTTAAGTCGTAGACGTTAATCAACAGACAAAAGAATTTTGAGCCGAAATAATAAGGATGTGAGCACACGATTTCCAAAATACTGAAACTTCACCACAGAAACGTGTTCAACAAGAAGACATTTTTCAGTTCATATTTGTTGTCGTTCTTAACGCTTACATATAATGCAGCTATACTTTTATTTCTGGTGATATTTTATGGATGGTATGTCTCATAACACTCCTGCTGCTTGATCAACAGTATGCTATGAAGGTCGAAATTGCATGGATTCCACAGATAATGTTCCCGTCAATAATGGAGTTTTTGTATTTTCAAAACCAACAAAGTTTAAAAAGCAATTCGTAACCGGTCTACGCAGCAATCTCAAGATTGTCACAAAGAAACGCTTCATATATAACTACCAGACTACTTGCAACGTAGAACACCGCCACGCGGTGATCAGGAGTAATTCGTCCCGTTGCCATGTGACGAAACCTCTTAAACTGGGCATTAAGTCATCCAGGTAGGGACCATGTTAGCGGTCTTAATGAGTACTTGTGTTTTCTATTCTTCACATTATAATAGTTGATCGCCAGTATTCATGCACGTTTCGACTGATTAGCTATCGTTTTATTGTAAAATTATCGGACTTAAAACGACATATTTACCGTGGTTCTTTCATCATCTATACGAATATTGTAACTACCCAATTAATCACCTTTTAATTAAAAATGTATAATCGGATTCAAGTTGGACTTACGCGTCAGTCTAAACTAATTAGTTCCGTTGGTCATTCAAATTTTAGAACCATTGCACTAGAACTTCGCAGTCATTAAATATATAAATTGTTTTCTTAAATATAAATACGACAAGCATTACTAAATTTATCATTGTCAGTTTATAAGGTCCCTGTAACAATATTGCACAATAAATAAATTTTATTTGATAAAATGAGTAATAGACAGTAATTTTACTAAATTTAAATTGTCAATTTAAGATCTGGTCCAACAAAATCATGTGGTCCATAAGATTTTTTTTATAGTAAACTTTTATATTTCTCTCCCCCATAACGTACATTACTTTTCATTATATAGGATATTATAATGTCTACGGAATAAAATGGCTGCAGCATCGTGAACATTTTCCATTATTGCCAACTTAAAACTAATAATTTTATAAGAGATCAAGAAATCAAACATTTAAAAGATAAAATTACACACTAATTATTGTATATAATAGTTTTATAAAAGTTATTGCGTGGCATGTATTTTTCAGACGTATATCGTAATGCGGCAGAAATAGTACTATGCAAACTTTAATTCATGTTATCGAAGCTCAATTAATGATTGCAATCAACTGATGAAGAATTAAAGATTAGTTTAACAGACATTTTTACAAACATAGTATAGAAGTAGCTAATTTTCTGTCGTACTTAATATTGAAAATCGATACTTGATAATATTGAATTTTGTAGTGAAACGCGCTTACCTAGCTGTCACCTTTTAGGCTTTTTTCCTACCACTAAAATTTTATAGTAAATTCAACCTAATTAAATCCCCGAAATCATGTGTTTCAATAAGGCAATTTTTTCTATTAATTTTTAGTGGTAGCAGAAAAGCGTAAAAGTTAGCACCTATGCGCTTAGTATGCTGTTAGCCACATGTATTATTTTGTAACATATATATTAAAAATAAATAAACTCATAGATGTTATTTCAATATTTGTATTTCAATGAGATAAATTACCATGAATTCATTTATTGAAATGTTTTATTAAGTATAATAATTTACCTGTTGTAGTTATTTTGATTAAATTCATAGTTAGACACTTTAATCATTCTTTAGCTACTTTAGATCATTTATTTTAAAAAAAGGAATTGCATCATATGTTTAAAGTGCATTTGTTTACTTTTTTAAGAGTCAAGTTATCTGTTGTTAAATTAAGTATTTCATATAAAAAAATTGAGAAAAAAAGTTTATATATTAAGTATTTAAGGTACTTTTGTAAAGCGTCATAGTAAGCGTAATAGTCTCTAGATATATTTTTGAGATTTTTTAAAGTACTTTTATAAACCATACTTTAAATTAGGAAAAATATAATATTTTAAATCATAAAAAATGATAATAGCGATTGCGATTAATTTTTTTTGTTTGTTTCAGCATAAAATATAAATTAACAATTTTTTCAATCAATAATATAATGTCAATACACATTAAATTCCTAATTTTAAACTCATATAAATTGTTTCTTAAGTATTAGAACGAAATTTAAAAATAGTATCACTTAATAACTGTATGAATATATTAATGTGACAATATGTATGAAAATGTAATTAATTTAAAAGAAGTCATCAATTTATAAAAGAACCAATCATTTTATGATGATAAAATGCTGTCAATTGCAATAAAAGTTACTTCTCTAATCAAAAGCAGTAAGAAAGAATGTACTGTTTTTAACGTAATTAACGAAGTGCTTTCGATTTGAATTTCTTTTTTTCCTTAAGTTATAATCTATTTTTAAATATAAGATTAGCAGTGCAATAAGACTTTATATTATTAAACAGAATTTTAGTGAAACACAGCTAGTATCGCTTGCTGTAGCTAATCAAAATATTCCTTTTTGTAGTAATAAATTAGCCTTATATGACGGTAATATCAACATCTGACTTTTATTTGACAATTAAATAAATAAAATATCGACTGATACATAGCTCAGAAAAACAAGTAAATATTCAAGAATTCAAGAAACATACAAGGTGTGTCTATTATATGACCGGACCGAAGTCATAAAACTTTTAATTCGTTACCAGTTACATCAGAAACTTTATAACTTTCAATATACTCCCCTTGGCGATCCCTGCATCATTCCATCCGAATTTTTCACTGTGCAAGGCAGTGTTTGAAGTCCTCTTTTTTCAGCTTGTTGAGAGTCTCCGCCGCTTTTGCTTTGACAAATTCCATGCACACGATCCTACTTCCTTCAGTTCCGATTTAACATTTGGAAATAAATAGAAGTCACAGGGGATACGTTGGATGAGTAAGATGGATGATTGAAGATAAGAATGGTGTGCTTTGCCCAGCACGCCTTCGCAGACAAAGCGCAATGAGCTGGCACATTGTCCTGGTGAAGGATCCATTATTCTTCATGTTAAATGTTCCATGCAAAATCTGACAAACACTATCTCTGTCGATTCCTGTCCAACAGCTCAGATACTCAGACGATGATTTTCACGGATCAGCCGTCGAATGTTTTGAATGTTTGCGTCCGTTTTAGAAGTGCAGAGTCGTCCAGGGCACGCAATGTCTTTGGTCGTTTCTCGCCCCTCTTTGAACCTTTTAAACCACTCAAAATCTTGAGTGCGCGATAAACATTCATGTCCGTACACTTCTTTTAACATAACAAATGCTTGCTTCTGTAGCGATTTCCCCGAATTTCGCAAAAAACGTAAAGTTAAACCGTTGCTCGATGTAAATATTTGTCGTTTTACCGGCGAGTCACTGGCACAGTTTACTTCGAGCAAATGCTACAGAAAATCTCAGCGACATGTGTCCTTGACGATAGAGCATTGGATTTGGGAAATACCACGTAGAAATGCCATATGCGCCAGTCCGGTTATTTAATAGCCACACCTCGTAGACAGTAGAGAACGATGCGGTCGTCACAGTTTTAAGCCATAGACCACTGAAAGACACGTGTGCCTTTAACCTCATAGCTTCTTTTTTCTTTTAGGAATATTTGAAATCTAAACAGACTTGAGAGGCGCGTGGCGGCCGGAATATTTAGTTTCTTCATATATGTATTTTCATCTCAACACTATATTTACGAGAATTCGTCTTTTGTCCGTTACGACTAGAAAACACTAGAATGGCCGGAAATTTTCTCCAGTTTTATAAAAATATCCTTCGCCAGAATTTTTATTTAAATCTATTTAACTTACTTCTCTGTTGTATATATTTAATTTATTTTATGAAAACATGTCTTGTGGGAATCGACATTTATTCCAGTTCAGAGTGAAATTAACTCCTACTGGTCGTTCTAGTGTTACAGTGCCTATTTGCGTAATAACTTTCTTTTTTGTTCCCTTGAAAAGCTGCCGTATATTATATATACCACTTAATTTTAATTCCGAAATGCCACAATGGCACCAGAATTTTGGTACAAAATATTTTATCTTTATATGGTATATAAAAGGGTTTTTTTTACTTATTTTCTCGTGTCAATCAATCATTTCAACATTTTAGCAACAGAAGTACTTTGCCCCTGAAAGGGTTAAACTGATATACGATATTAGAAGTCGGCGGAAAAAATAGTCTATGGTATATATTTGTAATGTAATACCTTCAAATTCATATTTCTAGAAATAGTTATTTTCTCGGATATTTTTAAGCACGGCATTAAAAATATATACCCTGTCAAATTGATTGGTTTCGCAAATGTAGTGTTAATTTTAACTATCTCTTTTTCATAGCTTATTTACTCTTACAAAGGAACTACTTTTGTTGACGCTCGCACCTAGCATTTGAACCTGATGCATATTGCTGCTCTACAGGCGAAAGATAGAGAACCGATAAAATTTAACTGCAAAAATTGTATTATATATACCGGGTGAGCCATAAATTCGTTAAGATATAAAAATTCATTAAAAAGGAACAAATTATTCTAAAAAAAATGATTTTTGCACGAATGGGATTAGTGGGGATCGCATTTTTTTAATAACAAAGTTTTGGTTCAAAAAATGACCGATAGATGGCGCTGACATGTATAATATGAAGCCGATGTTTGCAAATTAGGCTTATAGTAAAAGATATATTTATTCGAAGCGTCTGACAAGCTTCAGTATCCCAACACATAAAACGGACCCTTTTCTCGTCTTGAGTCATTTTGCCGTGCGGAATTTTCTCATAAAAGAGCCTAATCAATAGCATTCTGATGTAATAATTTATTAAAATTGAGGTGTTTTATTGACAGCCTGATTTCTATAAATCTGCTTAATATTATGCATGCCAGTGCCATCTATCGGTAATTTTTTGAACCACAGCTTTCTTGTTATTAAAAACAACCCGATCTCCCTCTAATCCTATCCGTAAAAACCGAACATTTTTAGCCTGTTCATTTAATTTTAACAAACGTTAAAATTTTAACGAATTTATGGCGCACTTAATTTAAAGTAATGAATTTTTAATTGCTAATTTCAGGCCAAAAGTGAGTTAGGTCACAAAATATGGTACTATTAATCCAAACCCCTAATCACACACAGCAGACCACTGTGACATTTAGCCAGGGTTGCCGGGTTGTCCTATGGTAACGGACACAAGCATATTTGCGCCCCCAAAAATGCAATTATAATGCTCTATTATTTCAAAATGAAATTCGTAAGTTCTTGAAGGAATTTGCAAACTTTTTTCTACATATTATTCTTATTATTAACTAATTTGTATTTTAAAGTACTTTAAAAAAAAATTCTACATTAATTGCCCGATAACTGTATGTTGCACTTTCCGAAAGGTATGCTGTTGTGAAATGAATAAATACAATTTTTGGAGACAACTTTTATTGGTTCTCTAACTTTTGCCGATAGGGCTGTAAAATGCACCCGGTCTCAATACAAAGTTTGATCTTCACCAAAAATGGTTCCCTTGCTAGCACATTCTTTATGCTTTTAACTCTTTCTAGGTCAGCGTGTGATGGCTTATCTCAGGCACAAACAGAATTCTACATATCAGACAATAACATATTTAATGTTAAGTGGGACAGTAGTGCGGACGGTGTTCGACTCAAATACGAGTTCTTTCCTTTATGTGCCAATCGGACCTTGGGTGAAACCTCAAGTGGTCACTTCTGCAGTCCTGGTTATCCAGATATATTTTTTGGTTGCAACACATCTTATTCAATTAATGTGCCTTTAGGATATTCGATTGAACTGCAACTGAGTGTCTTAGGCGTGACGGCCGGTGCCTTGTGTAAGAACAATTCACTTGAAGTAACTTCTCAAAATGCATCCCATCGAGAAAATCTGCTGTTATCTGTGTGCCTCGATGCTACAGATGGCCAAAAGGATCAATTTAACTTACGGACTTCAAACAATAGGGTGGATATACGAATTCAGCCCAAAGGTGATATGCCCCGTAAAGGATTTTGTGGGACATATAAAGCCATTCCTAGTGATCCAAACCTTGTTGCTGACTGTCCATACGGCTGGGTGTCTGGTCCGAAATTTTGTTATAAAATATTTGAACAAAAATCGCCGTGGATGGAAGCGGAAGAGAAATGCAAAGCAAAAGGAGGCCACTTAGCAAGTATTACAGATAACAGAATATCTTTCCTAATTGATGACATCATCAAGAACAGGTTAGTATTTTTAGATTAAATTAATCATTCAGTTTTTGTTTAATTAAACTATGTCCAAATGTGCTATTGTTATACAGGGTGCGTCAGGAAAATGTATACACAATTTGAATGATTATAACTCTCTGTTTTTATTCACTTATAAATAATATTTAAATTGCAAAAGAATCTTTATAAAATATATAACTTTTCCTTCGACCGTAGATTATCAAAATTATTACCGTTCTGGTCAATACACTGCTTATAATGGTAAGATGTTGACTCAGAAACTTCAACAAACATTTCATTGGGTCTTGTGGCACATTCTTGCTCAATTGCGGTTCCGGAACGTTGTGTCTGAACATCCATTCCTTTCAAACTTATCTTGTATCCTATGAATTGTAAGTCGCATAAATAAATTTCTTGAAACTCCCTGCGGCATTATTTTTGTACTTCTGTTACATTTTCATACTTACAATAGTATTTTAAAATAAATTTTCTTTTTTCAAAAGTTTATCTTGGTCTGTGCATTATTACCAATTAATTACACTTTGAAAAGGAAAAAAATAGAAAGTTATGACCCGTTAAACAGTGTAGGGGAGAGGGGGGCATATTTGAACACTTTTCAGTAAAGTGTAATTTTCCCCTCTATATATAAGTTCTAAGAAATAACACGGTTTATATTAAGACAATGCATTTATTTTATGGATGAAAAAATTAATACAAACAATATTCAATTAAATTAACACGCATTTTTTGTTTACTTTCAAATATATTTTTATTTTGTTCAAATGTACCCCTGCATGGGGAGCATTTGAACAAGCATGGGGCACTTTTGAACAAATGATCATTTCAATGTAAGTCAGACTTAAACAAGACATATACACCAGATATGACCAAATATTTTAAATATTTTTCTACTTATATACGTTAACGTAGTTAACATTAAAGTGAAAAAGTATTTCATTTGGAAGTTTCCAGGATTTATTGGAAATGACAACAAGCACATTGCTCTTTCTGTTCCTCCTGATAACAATCGTCTGGGAAGCTTAAAAATAATATCATTAAAAGAATCGGACCACTTGTCTTCATGGTCTGGGAAGGAAAATTTGTAACAACCCTCCTTCTTTATCAGGGAATTCACCATGCATTCTTCTGCTTCATTGTTTTCTCTTCACCTTGTCCATCATAATGGAGAATCTTTTTTTTTACTTACAATTTTACTAAAATGAAGTAATTTATTTTAATACCATCAACATTGAATTCTTCTATTTCAATACCTTCTTCATTTTCTGCATGATGAAATGACTCATTATCATCACTCTTTAATAAGAAATCTGCAGACTTATCATCGCTGCTAGTCTTAAAATCTTTTTCATGATGACTTTTTTTACAGATCCTGTTCATCAACTTCTTTGAAACTATTTTAGTTCTCTTTCTTAATTTTTGAATACTTTTAGCTTCAATCGATTTTTTATGGAGTGGATGTTAAAATCTTAGATTTACCATTTTTCCTCCATTTACATGTTTTACGAGGTGAAGCTATCGGGTAAGGTCGGAAGAATTCTGGTGTTAGAGTAGTAACAAAAATTTCATTTTTTAGAAGTACTTGATTTTGGTTCTACATTTGCATCAATGCAGATATTTTCTGGGCAATCACCCGCAGCAGCATACGAAAGATAAGCTTTAGTCTGCCTAACTACAGTGATATTCAAAGAATTTGCTACAGATTCAACCTGTGAAACATAAGGTGTATTATCTAATACTGGCTTGTGAGTTACTGTCGAGGATTCAAAAACATCATCATTAAAAACATTTGTATTAAAACGCCATCTGTTTGTAAAGCCTGCAATAATATTTATTCGAGTAAATGATAGATCAAATGCTTCATGAATCATACCTTTGAGATTTTATACTGAAATTGTTTTACCAGCATTACTAAGTAACCAGCTATTCTGCTTTTGAGCAAGTTTTGTTTGGAAAGGATCGAATACTGATGTATCTAACGGCTGCAGTCTATTTGTACAGTGAGGTGAAAATGTACACAAAACAATGCCATTTTCTCGAATGAACTGCATCATAAGTTCTAACATTTAAATTTTTATAAGTGATAGTCAATATACTTCATAAATACATATTAATTTTGAAAGTCGCTTTAATTTAAACAATAAGAGGAGATTTGAACATGTTCAAAGCTACCCCATTTTAAATGTTCAAATCTGCCCCTTATGCCACCATGTTGGTAAAGTAGGCTTATATATGTTATAAGTAAATTTAATTAAGATTTGTTATAATGATAAGAAAAGCATAAATCTACTAACTAATATGCCACTAAAGATGAGCAGCAGAAAACAACAACATAGGCTTCAGAAGCTTACAAAAAGTAACTTAAAAGTTTAAACATAAGATGTCAAAACACATAATCACCATCCAAGACTGAACTGTAATTATTATGTGTAGATATGTAACAGATAAGTAGATTAAGTAACAGATATGTAAGTTAGTGTTGCCAACATTACTTCTGATAAATAAATATGGTCACTGTTCAAAACTGCCCGATTTGCAAATGTGGCGTATACATTTTTATGACGCACCCTGTATAAAAATATTTCTTTGACATCTTATAAATAATTAACCTCTTTGGGATCATGGGTGCATGTATGTATTTTCAAAAGGTGCATACAACAATTGTTTTTGTTATCAGTATTAAGTAAATGTAATATCTGCCCTATTTAAATAGGGTAATTTTTCGAATAAATAAGTAAAGTTAACTGTTAAAAAATTGCTGCGACCCGAATAAAATTCATGTACAAGACGCTGGATCTGAGGGACTTAAAGAAGACGTGTATAGTTTCAGAAGCAATTGATTAGCGGTTCCCTTCATCAAATTTGATAAAAGGGGGAATATATTCAACTTTTTTTGAAACTGTAGTCGTGTTAGATATTTAATAAAGATACTGTAAAATAAAACATTAAGGAAATCGTCTATAGTTTCACAAGCTTTTAATTAGCGTCTCCCTTTATCAGCAGTGAAAATAAGTGGTCGCTATTTAATTGCTCACTATAATAATGGTAGCTCTTGTTTTATTGGAACTTCTCCAGAATAAAACATTAGGGAACACGAGTACAGTTTCATGAGCAATTAATTAGCGGCTTCTTTCATCGGAACTGTTAAAGGCGACTGCTAAGTAATTGCTATTGAAACTATAGTGGTGTTAACTCTAATTTTATTGGAGGTTCTGCCGAATTTGGCAGATTCACTTAAGGTAAAGCTAGGATAGTCTGCGCACAATTCAAAAGAATAGCAATAAAAATCTAAATATTAATTTTTTGCTAAACTATCCATGAATAATTTTTACTTCATTTGTTTTTTATGCATTTCCATTGCTATTTTGTTGTTATGTTGCAATTTAATAGAACAGTTGTAATAAAACCAAGAAAGTTATTTTGCGCAATCTTTCCTTACAGGGTTGGTGTGATTGCGCACATGGGTAGGAAAGATTGTTACTAATAATAACTACAATTAAATTGTTAACAATAATAATTACCCTTAAATGACATTGCTGTAAGGTTTTTGTGAACAAATTTTATTGTATTGGGAGTGAATATTTCAACATAATGCTTAAAGAATCAGAAAAAAGAAATAATTTTAAGAACGATTAAAAAATTTTAATTAAAGGAAAAAAAATTAAAGAATCAGAAAAAGCAAGTCCAGATAAGATTACAAAATAAAATTATGTAACTTAATAACACGTTTAACTTAAAATTAGTCCATTTTCATTTTTCATTTTTTAATGCAAATTTACCAATAAGCTGCGTAATCTCTCCTAGCATGGAAACTAATGGGAACGATGCGCCATCTCTCCTAAGTAGCAGATGCGCAAACTCTCCAATTTTGGTAGGAGAGATTGCGCGGCCTTTTATTTAAACATGGCCGTTACTAAAACGAACCGTTGATGCTCACATTGTTAGTCTAGATTAGTAACTTATGAGAAATCGTTTAAGTTTAAAATATTTTGTACTATTGACATTGTATAGAAATTCTGATGAATAGCTATGAAAGTTCAAGCACTTACTTTGGGAAAACAAATCAAAATAGCAATACTTTATCTTAGACGCTGAAAGCAATCAACGTGCACTTTCAAGTAGACACTCCACTACTGTTGTTGTATAACTACCTGGAGTTGCTGTGCTCTCACTCTACTCCTTCCTCTTCCCTCTGAACCTCAATGTGCGTAATCTTTCCGACCGCGCCATCTCGCCTGGCTTTACCTTAAACATTTTTGGTGTGAGTGTATTCTGATATCCGTGATGAAGTCGGCCAATTACTAATTGCTCCCGCAACTATATTTGTATTCCATGTTACTTTATTGTAAGTCAAAGAGTGATTTTTTTTTGTCTTAACTTCATTTTTTATACTCTCGTTTTACATATTGTATTAATATATATATATATACTATTGTTATGACGTAATTAAGAAAATCTTATCTTATTAAAATTTCATTTTTCACCAATAATCCTTGTTTTTATGTATGTGTAATGCATGTTTTCTGTAGCAATTAAAAGCATAAAAATGATATTTAAATAAGGCATGTTTCATAGTATTAATTCTATATCATTAAAATGTAATCAGTCATGATATCAAAAGAACTTTTTCAAGCAAAATACCTTTTTTTCATAAAGATTTTACTGCGTGTTTAACAATTTGAACAGTAGTAAAAATTTTGATGTTTGATTTCATTTTCTTAATAGAAACCATTTATCAAATATATATTAAATATTTTCAGCATTGTTCATGAAAAGAACCACGCTTTTTGGATTGGAGCCAACGATTTAAGATACGAAAATTGTTATGAATGGACCGATGGGCAGCCATTTGACTTTTATTGTAAGTTCAAAAAATTATTTATTCAATTACATTCTATGCTTTGTGAAGTACATTCTGAAACATTATTCAAAATTGAAAATTTCGCTGTCATTAATTTCAGGTTTATGGGTTATAATGATTTCATTTGTCGAAATACTACGCATTTTAATTCATTAAAATCTTTATGTAATTTAAATTTTTTTAAAGCAGAATTAAGAATGATGTTTAGCAAAAACTTCTTAGAAATTGAAATGGATAGAATTATAATCATTATAAATTATTATATGCATAAGATTTTCTTTCATTATCGTAGTTTATTAAGTTTATACAATGTTATAAAGTTAACAAATTCCAAAATGACTTCCACTGCTTGAATAAATGCATGGTGTGCATTAATATGAAAGATTATGTTACAGATTGAATATTATATATATTTGAAAAAAGTAGCAGTCAATCGAGGCTTAATAAGTTGTTATGCTATAGTTGTTTGCTGTCAGAATTATAGATTTCTTTCTTTTGAATTATTAATTATTAATTTTCGCACAACTTTAGCGGCTTAATACATACACAATTGAGAATTATCCAATAATTTGTAAACTTATCTCAATTACAAATAATAAAATTTACATAATCCGTGAGCATATATCCGCGTGCAATCTATGTATACATGTCTATTTATGAGTAACAGTGACGGGGTGGAACACCCGATTAGAACTGCAAAATAGCACAGCCGTTTGATGCGACGATACTGTGACATCACAGTGATCACATATGGTCATATCCGTATAGGTGACTAAAATTTGACTTCTTTATTTCCTCACATAGTGATTCGCAAAAGGATTTCAATAAGTGGCTGCACTGTGACGTCATCCTGACCGCTTTTTAGAACTTTCCAACCTAATTGAAAAGTGCTTATGACTTCGGTTACTCTGGCGTCTGCTGACCGTCTGTCCATGCTCTCACTCGAGTAAATACACTCGGATTCACCTAAAATTTTTGTATGTGACTGGTACTTACTATAGCTTGATTCATATTGTAAATGAAGTGTATAGCATTAATAGTTTATGTAGAGGGGCAATCAAAAGGATTCAGTTATATTAAGATCAATGGGAAAAAATCGTTTCAAGTGCATTTTGATGATGTTATGCTATTCTAAACATGATGAAATTGATGTACAATTATGTAGCGCACTAAAACATCCTTCTTCTAAAATATGGTGTACAAAGCATTTGATATTCATTTACAGGGTCACACAAAATAATTCTGCACACAATGTTCTACGGGAAAAAAATCGTTTTCAATGTAATTTAATGATGTTTCAATATTTAAAACATTATGAAATTTATATGTATTACTGAGCTGCACTGTAAATTGCTCACCGAAAAGTATAGTGTGCATTTCGTTTACCGTTCCTTTACACGTGCGCACAAAATAATTCAATTACAGTCTTTGTTCGATAATTACAGTTAAATGCGTTTTAAATTTTGGTTTGGATTTTTACGTTTGACTAAATGTTGGCATAGTACGTGGTGTGTATATATTCTGTTGATCATATACAGGGCTACACAAAGGAATTCGTAAGTATTACTAAATATGAGAGTAAATTGCTTAATGGTATTTTTAAGTGTTTTACGCATGTTCCCGCTCAAGTATATTTAGTAGACTAATAGAAGTTTGTGGAATATAAATAAAATCATATACAGGGCTACGCAAAGAAGAAGATAAATTGTCGTTTATGGTTAGTAACTGCTAGAAATAACCTAGGCGTTTTTTGCCTGAATTAAATTTTAGCTTAATATGTGGTGTGTACAAAAGTCTTTAGATAATATAGAGGGCTGTACAAAAGATTTCGAGTGAATTTCCATCGATTGCTGAAAATGGCTATATGTGAATTTTCTAACTGAACTAAATTTTATCATACTATGTCGCAAATATCCAAGTCTATAGCTCATATGCAGGGCTGCACTATATAATTTGACTATTTTTTTGACTATGGAAGGTAAATGCTAAAACTGGATTTTTAAATGTCTTGGATGTTTCGTAAACTATTTAATATCTTCTTTTACTTCAATTAACGGTGAAGTTCCGTTACAGTTTTCTAGCTGTGTTGGAAAGTGTTTCATAATCTATACTTGAAGCATCATTTTCCGTTCTTGTTTATGTATTTGCAACACGTAAGAAAATGGTAATCATGAGCTTCACAGTGACGTGTCACTAACTTCGTCGCGTGATAATAATTTCAACTACTCTTTTGACTATGGAAGGTAAATGCTTAAACTGGATTTTCAAATGTCTTAGATGTTTCGTAAACTATTTAATATCTTCTTTCACTTCATTTAACGGTGAAGTTCCGTTACAGTTTTCTAACTGTGTTGGAAAGTGTTTCACAATCTATAGTTGAAGCATGATTTTCTGTTCTTGTTTATGTATTTGCAACACGTAAGAAAATGGTAATCATGAGCTTCACAGTGACGTGTCATTAACTTCGTCGCGTGGCAATAATTTCAACAATAAGACTTGAACTTGGGTCACTGTTAGGGCGTTCAATCGCTGATTTATTTCATTCAATTTAAAGCATCGTAAATAGCGTGGATTGCCGAAATAAACTAATAAAGAAACGTAAAAAATCAACAAAAATGTACGTATGTAAGTTAAGATACAATCAAATACAACCAGAATCCTGTATATGGGAGGCATTCAAGAATGGATTTCTTTATTCTTATCGACATCTACTTTAGTTTTTATTGCTCTAGTATCGCTCATATTGACAATTGATCACATATTGGAATTTTGACATGTCCGTGTAAAAATGCTATACTACTACAGGGTTCGTACGCTTTTCCATAATTTTTTCATACAATTTTTTGCCTTATTTAAATGCAGAAAAGTATTACAAGTCCTGCAATTAAACGAGGCGTTTACAATTTCTGCTATTTAACCCTTTTTTGCATTGTGATGGAAATTTCCATCACTGTTTATTTAACTTTTAATAAATAAATCAACTCCTTCGCCACCACTATATTTATATAGAAATATTAATCTAGTAAATTTCTAGAACTATAATAATAATCTAGAACTATGTTGCTGAACAAAGTTAAAAATCTATCTTAAAATTTCTGGTGTCTAATATTTAATATATGTATAAAAAAGCAATTGTAAAAGAAAAACTCATGCAAAGAAGGGTTAAATATTAAATAGAAAAATATTGTATTGAAAAATTGTGGTAACAGCGTACGAACTCTGAAATATAACGAAACCATGACTATTTTTAAATCATAAAGTCGTACTTTTTACTTCAACAATGTCTTCAAATTTCATAATGATTGATCACTTTTTAATAGAGTCTAGAAAGTCAAACACTTTCTTAAGATTAGACAGACAAACAAACGTACCAATTTACTTACCCATCATACGTGGTATAGGGTAAGTCTTGTAATCGTTTTAAAAATCGAAAAAAAAAATGACGGATTGACACGTTTCAGACACTGGAGATTCCGAAAAAAATATTTTTAGAGGAAAAAAAATTGCCGTCCGTCTGTGTATCTGTAAACGCTGTGTCGCCCGAACAAATTGAGATAGAGACTAGAAATTTGGTATGTACTTGGTATGTAATAATGGAAAGAAGCTTATTGAACTTCAGTAACGTCGATTATTCCCGAACTATTTTTTTCGGACTCTCGAAATTTTCGTTCTGATAAAAGATATATAAAAATTTTCGAAATTGTTTATTTTAAGGAAGGAATATAAAATACAATAAAAAAACATAAATTTTGCATAAAGAATGAAGTCGATCGGATAATTAGTTGCAAGATATTTGGAATCCAATTACCACACGCTTCGATTTTTCATGACCCTGTATTTCATCCAAATGTCAATTCAAAGATATATTTTAATTGTAAATGAGACGCTTAATCCGACTCAATAAACCGTTAGTTAATAGGATTATAATTTTTGGCGTTATAAGGATGTTTCTTTCACGCAATTCAGTAATACAACATTTAAAGTTTAGGACGTCATCAAGCCACGATTTTATTCGAGCAATGTTTTATTTTTATATTTTATATTATGCATATCCATGATGGGTAAGTATTACGGTGGCCCCCAACGACTAGTTTAGATTCTAATGAAATTTATATGGTACTACAATTAGAATAATCCCTTTCCAACAAATCAATCAAAATAAGAGTATCCTTTCGAAAATTATACATGGGTTTACATAGAAAATTACAAAAGAATTGCATAACCTCTTTCATTCAAAGTCTGTTAAAAAGTTAATCGAATTTTAAAATAGTAAATGCGCAACTATTGAAGTGCAGTAAAACTTATAAATATGTATCGAGTACTTTCTTTGAACTTCAGCCATAGGTAAAAAATCGAAACTCAGATGAGAATAAAAAAATTATAATTTCACCATTTTCACCTCTAATAAATGCTGGAAGTAAATTTTTTATTTTAGTCAAAGTCTGCTTTTGAAGAGATTAGGAGAATTGTTCAGAAAGTAAGGATCTTTTCAGATCCATATTTATCTTTAAAGTGAACATTTTTGTGATAAAAATAAGATATGGTTAACTTTTTATTCCTTCAAAAGAGTCAATTTTAAGATTTGATTTGCGTTTAACATGCAGGTAATTATTCTTATTGCGGTTATTGTTATGAGCTCTTTATTAAGGCGAGATGCATTTTTTTCAAATATTCATATTTTTTCAACAAATGTGCATTTATATGGCCTAAAGCATGAACAAATTTAAAATAATATGATTTAAGATGCTGACCTTTAAATGATTCCGCCTACACTTTTAAAACGTCAGTTAACACACTATCGTCGGGTGACATAAAAATATGTTTTTATAGATTGACGGTAGAAATTATTGTTGGAACCGGAAAATTTGTAAAGAGGAAAACACAAAGTGTAACCCATGCATATATGCTCACTAACATCCATACCCCGACCGTCTAACTTCGACACAGAGACCGATTTAGGTGGTATGGGGCCCAAGGCCCAGCAATTTTTTGAGCCCCCTTGCACCAAAATAGTAGCTAGATTTTTTTTTCGGGAGCATTTGGGGCATTAAATATTACGATACGGTTGCCAAGTTAACCAAAATTTTTTTGGTTTTCAGAAAACTGCAATTTTAAGAATTTTTTCTCTAAATCACTTTATTTAATTTGGGTCCCCCATCAGCAGAGGCCCAAGGTTAGGGCCTAGTTGGCCTGTGCGGTAATCGGGCCCTGCTTCGGCATCACATATAGCGTGTAGAGGGGGCATTGAAAATTTAAAGTACATTTTAAGCTTTCATGAGTGCAAGGTGGCTAAGTGATATGATAATCCTTTTCTGAGTACCGGGGTGTAACTAGGCAGAGAAAATGTTGAAAAGGGGATTCATATTATTTTTCGATATATTTAATTAATCTATAAAAATAACAGAATCAAAAAGCAACAGTACCTGATGTGTTTCAAGATAAGGGTTTTTTGGTGACGAGCTCTATTTGCTGGACTATTATTGTATTTTACCAGAACATCAAAGCAGTGTAAAGAGACAATATTTAGGATTAGAAAAATTTTTATATATGAATTTAAGACACATTTTTATGTTTTATATATATACTATGTCTGTAGATTCATTTCGCTAAAATGCACCGATAAGAAGGTATGGATTATAAAAATGGTAAACAGTCGGTTTTTCTTCGGTTTTTCCTATTTTACGTAAAATTTTCAGCGATGTATCCCCAATTTTGCTGGGCTTTGGAGAAAACATTGCGATTGAAATTTATTGCAAATTATATCCTATACAAATTTGCTAATAACTTTTTTCTCTAAAATGCATTAATATGAAATCATTGCTGGAAAAACAGAAAACTGGCATTCCAATTTACCTAAATTCGGTATTGTGTTGTTGTTATATTATTTATTCTGAAATAGTGGTGATGATTGGCCTGATGACATATGAGTTCGCCATCCCTAATGTGTGGCCGTCAATGACAAAATTGTAGTGCACTTACTTTTTCATTACGCTTCCCACAAGTAAAAGTTTGTTTAAAAATATAAAAATATATAACACCATGTAATAATATACTTCTTTTAATTGGTAAAATTCATAAAATAAAAATATTATAAACAGTAAAGTAAGTTTTATTAGACTGTTGATATGTTTCGACTCCATCGGAGTCGTTATCAAATCAAATAAGAATATTCTACAAGTCCACGTTCTATGAAGTTATATAAAATACAATAATGTAACGATGCAGCATCATTTAACGTATCCAAATAGTGGCTCGAGTTACTCCATGGTTACAAATATGTAAATAAACATCCGAATTAAAAAAAGTCCTTCCGGCCTGTACCGGGAGGAAAAGGTTTATGTTTTTAAAAATTCAACTCCTTTTACTCAAACATCCGAAGCTAAATTGCTTGGAACTCGATTATAGAAAATTCAAGCCCGGTTTTCGTTAATACTGAATTTGAATGCTCATTTCAGCTGGTCAGTTCCAGCAAAACAAATATCAGATTGTTTAAAAATGTCAGCCATCCTAGAAATTCAAACTGCCATATCTCTGCCATTTTTTAAGATAAAGCCAAAACAAAAAATGTTCCAGAATCCTTATATGCTGATCTAACACTTAACGGAAACAACTTTTTCAATTTATAATTTTTTATACATCTTTTTGTATTTTTTTTTTAATTAAAAAAATTAACTTACCGCCATTTTGAAACGAGATGGCACATGGAGCTGGCCAACGAACTCGGTCGAAACCTTGGTATGTTCCGTGCACATGATGACTCACATTAATATCGGTTCTTAAATACGAGAGTTACAGCATAACAAATATTAGATTGTTTCAAAATCTCAGCCACACTAGAATTCCAAACTGCCATATCAGCCATTTTTTAAGGTATAGCAAAAACAAAAAATATTCCAGAATCCTTGTATCACGTTCTAACACATTACACAAACATTTTTTTTTAAATTTATAATTTGTTGTACATCTTTTTGAATTTTTTAAAATTTAAAAATGTTTAACTATCCGCCATTTAGAAACAAGATGGCGGATGAAGCTGGCCAACAAACTCGGTCTAGGGTTTGTATGTCCTATACACGTACTCAGTCACATCCAAATCGATTCATAAATAAGAGAGTTACAGCATGACATATGTCATATATATATATATATATATACATATGATATATAAATTTACATTTGAACGGAAGGTGGTTTGGGGGTCTGGAGGCCATGATCGGTTAAAATATACCAAAAATTTTGGAATTGCTTTCCTCCGAACGGCTGTAATAGGTAGCTTTTTGTAATGAAAGCTACCTAATAACGTGTGCAATTTGAAAAATTAAATGATGGCGTGTCAAATAATAATTTTGCAGACCGTGGAATTGTAGAATATTCTTATTTGTTTTGATAATGGTTCCGATGGAGCCGAAACATGTCAACAGTCTAATAAAGCATATTTTACTCTTTATAAAGTATCTATTTTACGCCTTTCAGCAATAAAAAATGTTTGTTTGTAAAAAAATTAACTAAAATATTTTCATTTTTTCATTTATTCTGTGACCGGATCTCGGGGTTCGAGTTTCGACTTTTCATTATTTTAGATTGCATAAGTGAATTGTCATTCCTATGCCGATTTCCTATGCAGATGTTGTTTATTTATTATCAATCTTGATACTTTGCCCCATAACTTCTGAAGCACCCTCTTTAAAATAACTCCATCAAAACTGCGTGAAAAATTAAACGTTTAAACTGTTTTAATGATTTATTTCCTCTTTACAATATTACAAATAGTAATATTTTTATTAATAAAAACAGTTATATAAAAAGTATTAACCAGCGCGTTTTTAAGCGGTATATAAAAAAGTAAATTTAAAAGAAAACTCCGCCAGCTGGGACGCCCGTACAAAACTTTTTATTTTGGAAATTTTTTTTAGAAAAATATTGTAGAAAAAAAATTAAACGATATTTGATTCTTAAAAAATATAAATTCGTAAATAGAACGTTTTTTTATATAATCCGAAAAAAGAGGGTATTTTTTACTGAATCGCACCTGACAATTTTTCTATTTAATTTACTTTTTTTTTTTCAATTTAAGAGTTACAAAAATAAAAGAAAATACTAGATTAACTTTTCCTTCGAAAATAAAAATTATGTGTGGCAAGCTGATTACGAAAATCTTTTCAACATCATGCTTAATTAACATTAAAAATATATATATTTATTTCATTTACGAAATCTTCTGTATTTGTAATAGACTCAATTTTTTAAATAGACGAACATGACTGCCATTAATAATAAATTCGAACATCCTCATATATTAAACAATACTAAATGATAAACAGGGTGTCAAAAAGTCTGAAAACGGTCAAATAACTCGAAAAATATACATCGGATTGAAAAACGGAAAAATGCATGTTCAATATTTTCAAAAATCTATTTAGGGATATAAAAATCCCCCCCAACTCTGCCCCCCTGGGGAGAAAGGAGGGCAACTTTGAAATCATAAAGGATAACCCCCCCCCCCTTTTTTTATTGCAAATTCGGATTCTACGGGGAAAAATACGTAACTTTTATGTTGAACATTTTCTTCGGAAAATTGTATATGGCACTGTAATCGAGTAAAATACAGTGAGTGTCGTTTCCATTGGAACGTCTGGAAACAATGCAATAACTCGAGAAATCTACATCCAATTGAAAAACTGAAAAATGCATGTTCAATAGTTTTGAAAAATCTATTTAGGGATATCAAAGTTGCACCCCCCCACACACACACACACTGCTCTGCCCTCCTGAGGAAAAGGCGGCAACATTAAAATCTTATAACTAAATCGAATAACTTCAGGAATATACATCGGATTGGAAAACGGAAAAATACGTGTTCAATATTTTATGATAAATGACAAAAATTTTATGTCCCTAAATAGATTTTTCTAAAATATTGAACACGTATTTTTCCGTTTTTTCAATCCGAAGTATATTTCTCGAGTTATTCGACCATTTCCAGACTTTTCAATGGGAACGATTCTCACTGCACATTACTCGATTACAGCCCCTTCTACAATTTTTCGAAGTAAATGTTAAATAAAAATGCTACGTATTTTTTCCTGTAGAGTGTATATCTGCAATAAAAAAGGGTGGTTATCATTTAATATTTCAAAGTTACCCTCCTTTCTCCCCAGGAGGCAGAGTTGGGGGGGGGGGCAACTTGGATATTCCTAAATGGATTTTTCAAAACTATTGAACACGCATTTTTCCGTTTTACAATCCGATGTATATTTCTCGAGTTATTCGACCGTTTCCAGACTTTTTGGTCACCCTGTATGTGACTCAATTGTAAGGGGAAAACTGTCTGAGTGATGCACAGTGCTGCTGTAACGAACCAGCTACAGAAGCAGTTTAAATTTGGACGTGTTTGATCAACCACCGTATAGCCCTGACTTAGCGCCGAGTGATTTCCAACTCTTCCCCGAATTAAAGAACTGGATAGGAGACGAAAGATTCCAGACGAATGATGAGCTTCAAGCTACCTTTCAGACTCATCACACATCACTGGCGGCAACGTTCTTCAAAGAGAGGATCGGAAGGCTCGTCTACGATATGACAAATGCCTTAATCTTCACGGTGATTATGTAGAGAAGTAACCATTTGTGTACATAACTTTTGGCAATACATTCATTTTGTACTTTCTTTTTTCTTTTTTTCATGGTCCTAATAACTTGATAATAACATAACTTGGATATTCCTAAATAGATTTTTCAAAACTATTGAACATGCATTTTTCCGTTTTTCAATCCGATGTATATTTCTCGAGTTATTCGACCGTTTGCAGACTTTTTGGTCACCCTGTATGTGACTCAATTGTAAGGGGAAAACTGTCTGAGTGATGCACAGTGCTGCTGTAACGAACCAGCTACAGAAGCAGTTTAAATTTGGACGTGTTTGATCAACCACCGTATAGCCCTGACTTAGCGCCGAGTGATTTCCAACTCTTCCCCGAATTAAAGAACTGGATAGGAGACGAAAGATTCCAGACGAATGATGAGCTTCAAGCTACCTTTCAGGCTCATCACACATCACTGGCGGCAACGTTCTTCAAAGAGAGGATCGGAAGGCTCGTCTACGATATGACAAATGCCTTAATCTTCACGGCGATTATGTAGAGAAGTAACCATTTGTGTACATAACTTTTGGCAATACATTCATTTTGTACTTTCTTTTTTCTTTTTTTCATGGTCCTAATAACTTGATAATAACATAACTTGGATATTCCTAAATAGATTTTTCAAAACTATTGAACATGCATTTTTCCGTTTTTCAATCCGATGTATATTTCTCGAGTTATTCGACCGTTTGCAGACTTTTTGGTCACCCTGTATGTGACTCAATTGTAAGGGGAAAACTGTCTGAGTGATGCACAGTACTGCTGTAACGAACCAGCTACAGAAGCAGTTTAAATTTGGACGTGTTTGATTAACCACCGTATAGCCCTGACTTAGCGCCGAGTGATTTCCAACTTCCCCGAATTAAAGAACTGGATAGGAGACGAAAGATTCCAGACGAATGATGAGCTTCAAGCTACCTTTCAGGCTCATCACACATCACTGGCGGCAACGTTCTTCAAAGAGAGGATCGGAAGGCTCGTCTACGATATGACAAATGCCTTAATCTTCACGGCGATTATGTAGAGAAGTAACCATTTGTGTACATAACTTTTGGCAATACATTCATTTTGAACTTTCTTTTTTCTTTTTTTCATGGTGCGTCGAGGTTGAAAAAATAAAAATTAAAAACCTCGTACATAAAATATTCCGCTAGTACAAGAACTCAGTTTAAATTTTAATACTAGCTTAATAAATTTTATGATGAAAGTACAATTAGCCGTAAGAAATATTCCAAAGATTTTATATTATTAAGGCTGTTGTTAAAAGTGTATATTTGCCAGCTAAACAACATGAAAATCCCTGACATTTTCGTAAACTCATTTTTGTGTAAAAATATGAAATTTTTATGCATAATTACTAAAGCGCTTTTGAATAGAATACCGTTTTTCATTATTCAAAGATTTGTCACATTGTTTGTATTAATTGAGTGCTCCCTCCTGACAATCTTTTGCAATCCATCGCTTCCAGAAAATTGGTTGAAAATGTGAATTTTGACATCACTTTCAGAAAGACTCTATCTTTCCCTGTGAAAGATAAACGTTATTCAATTTCTTTTTAACAGAACACGAATACCTGCAAATTTTGGGAATTTAAAAATAAAAACGACTTTGTAAATGTGCAGAAATTGTCAGATTGGAGAACAGCCTTAAATACCGGGTACGCCGTAAATTCGTTAAAAACTTTAAAATTTCATTAAACAGGAAAAAATGATGCTAGAAGATTGCGATTTTTGCACGAATGGGATTAGAGGAAGATCGGATTTTTTTTAATAACAAAAAAATTGTTCTTCCAAAAATTGCCGATAGATGGCACTGGCTTGCATAATATGAAACAGATGTATGCAAATCAGGCTTCTTGTCAGAGACCCATTTCAGTGAATCTTCTGACAAGCTTCAGCATCCCAGCACGTGAAACAGGACCTTTTCTGGTCTTCAGGCATCTTTTCGTACAGTGCAATACGTTACGCAATAGGTTACGCAATCCGCCAGTTGCCGATTCTCCGTTTTTGGAAAAGTAGTTAACCAACAGTGTAACGATTCTGGTAACGATAGCATATTGCTGAGATATAGAATGAAGAATCTGTGTGCATTGAGGAGGTCTATTGACAGTCTGATTTGCATAAATTTGCTACATATTATGCTTTTAGCGCCATCTACCGGTAATTTTTGAACCACTTTATTATTATTATTATTATTATTATTATTATTATTGAAAAAATTCCAATCTTCCTCTATTCCCATTCCTGCAAACCGTACTTTTTTAGCATTTTTTTTTTTTTTTTTTTACGAACCTTTTTTTGGCGCAGCCGGTATTTAATGTGAGCTAAAGAAAACATCCAGTTTCTAATTTCTTTAAGTTATTTTTAAATTAAAAAACACTCTTTATGTTGTTATACGGATTTTTAAACATATCCGAGAATGGCTATATCAGCATAATGTTTTTACTCGAAAATATTTTACCTATCATTAATTTTTATGTTCTCTGAGGGCTCCGTTTTTGCAAATGTCTAAATAAAATAAACAATTTGCGCTTTACTGACGCTATATGTAATTACTTTTCTGCATTACAACCGCTCTCTACATATTTGAAATAAATGAAACCAGAAATGTAGTTATTTCTTGGGTTAGTAAATTTTAAAAGTGGGGAAAATACTTGCAAAGCTATTGAATTATCGTTTGAAATTGAAATTCCTGGTTTAAATTCTTTTCGTGCTGCTTCTTAATAGTTTGAAATTCCTAAAGCGACAGAAGATGATGAAAATAATTTATGAATAACGCGTAGGCAATTATTTTGAGCTTGAACAGCTAGATAGATTGCGATTGTATGCCATATTAAATCTGAAACAAATTACGAAAATTATTAGTTCATTTTAAAGATGAAATTTAAAATGCTAACTGTTATGCGTTTTATCAATTTTATAAAAATAATCAAGATATTTCTGATTATTTTTACTGACAATACTTGATTAAAAAAAACTTGGTTTATAAAAAACCGAAATGTAATCATGCATTACAAATTATTTATTTTTTGCTAACTTGGCATGAGATGGAAATATTGAAAATTTAAGCGATATTTCGTCTGGGATAAGTTATTTAATTTTTCGGTTTATTTTGAAGTTGAATATAGAATTTCTAACAAAATTTCAGAAAATGCATTACATTCAACGTATCAGAATCTGGTAAATTTCTATCTACAACAACGGATTATTCACAGTTTTACTAGTATAACGAAAGATTTTTTAAATGTAAATCCCCCGACCCAGGGAGCGTATGTGAGATAAATACTTGCAAAGTTATTGAATTATTGTTTGAAATTAAAATTCCTGGTTTAAATTCTTTTCGTACTGTTTCTTAATAATTTGAAATTACTAAAGCGACAGAAGATGATGATAATCATTTCTGAATTACACGTAGGCAATTATTTTGAGCTTCAACCACTAAACAGTTTGCGATTGCATGACATATTAAATCTGAATCAAATTACGGAATTTATTATTTCATTTTAAAGATGAAATTTAACATTGCTCATTGTTTTATTTTTTATCAATTTTATAAAAATAAGAAAGATATTTCAGATTTTATGTACTTGGTATTTAGAAAATTCTTAGTTATTGAAACAGCAAAAAAGTAATCATGCGTTACAAACTATTATTACTTTATTATTTGTCATGAGATGAAAATATTGAAAATATAAGCAGTATTTGATCTGGGATAAATTATTTAATTTTTTGGTTTATTTTGAAGTACAATTAAATTTTTCGAACAGAATTTCAGAAAATGCATAAGATTCAAAGTATCAGAACTCGGTAAGTTTTGCTCTACAAGAATAGCATACTTACAGTTTTACTTGCATAGCAAAAGATTTTCTAAATATAACTTATACGACAAAAGGAAATTATAAAAAATTATATTTCGTAATAAAAAAAAAAAACTAAGTATTTTGACGTAGACGGATTTTGATATGATTAAGAACAACAACTGAAACCTTTTTACTGTTGTAACTAAGCCTAAAAAACAAACGGCCTAGGAATTAGCTATTGATCAATGTTTCGAAGGGAGATTCTGCATATGAGATATTACGTATTTGGTTAATAGAAATTTTGGTTATTAGAAAAACAAAAAGTAATTATATATACAAATCCTTTTATTTGACAACTTGTCAGGAGACTAAGTAGGGAAAAGGAGACTAAAATATGGTTTAAGGTATCTGACTACGTTTAAAAAGTGGTTTTCGACCAAAATTGTCAAAACGATTTTATTACATTTTATTAAAGTCCAACTTTTTATCTTTCTAAAACTGTATTTATTTTTATTGTACTATAAATAGAGCCGGAGTTGCAGCGGTTTTTAAACTACTCAACAGCTATCACTCAAACCGGAAGTACTGTTTAAAGGACCGGAAGTACTATTTAAAGGTACTAACTGGGAGGGGGAAAGCAAACATATGGTCTTCTAGAAATAAACAAAGGCTCAGTACTTGAAAAAAGAGTATGGCTCATAAAAACAGTGAAGTTTAGATGCATATTACTGTGGAAATTCTTGTAGTAAAACCTAAAACTAAACTTTAAATGCATTTATGGAATATGTAATTTTTGGAGAAAATTCCATACGCAAAACATGATTTCTCAAAAAGTTATTAGAATATCTCTATGAAATTTAAATTGCATGTTGTTTACACTATTGTGACGGCAATGAACTAAATATTTAATGTTAGAATAAATATTTTTTGTTTTATGGGTGTTTTCGTGGAATGACATCAATAAATTTTATGAAAATCTGCATGCAAAAAGGTGCGATATACTATAAATTTTGAAATATTTAAAATATCTCTTAGATTTTAGTTCATTGCCTTCCTCAATGTCATAAGTATTATGTGTAAAAAGAAAATTAAGATACATGCAGTAGAATGTTCTGTAGAGTGTTTTGCGTATTGGGCCAAATTTCACTAAATTTTACCACAAAATCACCCATTTACCAAAATTTCATCAATGAATGAAATATTATTTGCTTTTTTCATAGTTTCTAGTCATATTCTTAATAAAGTCTCTAGTCATATTCTTTTTTTAGTTACTTTTTCTTTGTCACGTCATTATGACTCGATTCAAGATTTAGAAATATAGGCAATGTTAATGAAAATATGGCGACAGTTATGCACGACCCTAAACATTTATTTATTAGTTCTATGAAATTATAACATATGTATTCAATCATCTATATTTTTCTGTACTTTTAGATAAACACTGTTGAATTAGAAACGTTAAAAGTAGATGTTCTGCTATCTAAAAAAAATCAAAATTATTTTTTTACCATTTCAATGGCGGTGGTATATATATAAAACCACTTACTTTTAATTCCCAAACACCACAATAGCACCAGAATTTTGATATAACATTTTCCGTTTGGTATGTATGAGAAATATAGCTTTTTCTTATTTACAAATAAATGTGTTCGTAAATTCCGGCGTCAGTCATCCCTTTCAACATTTTAGCAATGGAAGTGCTTTGTCCCTGAGAGGGTTAAATCATCCTGAAAATTCGAAAAAAGTATTTATTTGTTGCATTCCTGTACGTTGATTTCTGTAGTAAAATTTATGAAGACATTTTTTCTCAACATGCCTTTAAAAGACAGACATCATCATACAATTCAAATAAAATAATTCAGTGAATTTAAAAAAATCAACGCTATTAGTCGTATGACTCCCCGGCCTTAAACTGGTTAAAGATTTCTTTCAATTGAGGTGTGAGCAATTTTATCCGCCAACGTTCCGGTTTAGAAAAAAATATTTAATGAAATGTTTTTTTCTTTTTCTACGCGGTTAACCACTTAACAGTTTTTCCCGAACACCGCTCGGGCAAGAAGTGTCTGCTTGCTTCTTTACAAAAAGTTTTTAGATACCACTAATTACTTACCCACCATACGTAGTATAGGGTAAGTCTTGTAATCGTTTTGAAAATCGAATTTTTTTTTTGACGGATTTACACGTTTCAGACACTGGAGATTCCGAAAAACATATTTTTAGAAAACAAAAATTGCCGTCCGTCTGTATGTCTGTGTGTCTATGTGTCTGTAAACGCTCTACCTCCCGAAAAAATTGAGGTAGAGACTTGAAATTTGGTATGTACTTAGTATGTAATAATGGGAAGAAGCTTATTGAATTTCAGTAACCTCGATTCTCCGGAACTATTTTTTCGGACTCTCGAAATATTCGTTCTGATAAAAGGTATATAAAATTTTTCGAAATCGTTTTAAGGAGTGAATATAAAAGACAATAAGAAAATTTAAATTTTGCATAAAGCATGAAGTCGATCGGATAATTAGCTGCCGAGATATTTGTAAACCTATTACCACACTCTTCGATTTTTCATGACCCTGTGTTTCATCCAAATTTAAATTCAATGATATATTTTAATTGGAAATGAGACGTTTAATCAGATGCCATAAACCGCTAGTTAATAGGATGATTGTTTTTGGAGTTATAAGGATGTTTCTTTTAAGCAATTCAGTAATCTAGCCTTTAAAGTTTATGACGTCATCAAGCCACGATTTTATTCGAATTGCAATGCATTTTATAAGTAGTTTACACATTTTTTATTTTAATATTTTACATTATGCATATCCATGATGGATAAGTATTACGGTGGCCCCCAACGACTAGTTTTTAATTGGCAGAAATTTTTCGATTATATAAGGCACATATTTCAGTATGGAAAAAGTTCTGATATGTCCCTATTTTGAGTTTACTATGTCAAAAAATGAACTGTTAAGCAGTTAATTATCAATTCTTTTATTTAATAAAATTTCTGGAGATATTTAATTTTAAGGAAAAAAAACAGAAAGTTGTCGGTTAAGAGAAAGTTTGAACGAATTAGCATCACAAAACTACCAAAAGTGATTAAATATTTAATGATTATATGAAATTAATTAATTATTATTATTCCCATACGATAATGTATCGCATATTAGCTGTGAGATTTTTAACTGTTGTAATCAATTTATCTGTATATAAACAAAGTTTATTATGAATTCAAATAGGATGCTTGTTAAAAAATATCTTCTCACCTATGCGAAGATTTATGTATTATTTTAAGATGGCAAGTATTATTTTAGTTATAATTTTAAAAATTAGAATTCAGGTAATATTTTAAGATGCAAAAACTGAATTTTAGAATAATTAACTTTAACATATAAATAATTAAGATTTTATTTCTCCTTTTGTATCACATGCTTCAAAGGTCGCAGCGTTTTATATTTTTTACATATTTACTACCACTATTTTCAAACTATAATCGTTGTGGTAGATTTCTATTACATATGATAAGGATAACTGTCTTGAAGATTATAGTTTAACTGTAGTAAATATATAAAAAAATAAAGCATCGAAGATGATCCTTATCCCTCCATACTCTCCGGACTTGATACCCGCAAACTATTCCCTGTTTCTCAAACTGAAAACATCACTAAAGGAAACAAGATTTCTGGATATTGATAATATCAAGAAACCTGACGTCCAACATTAAGATGATTTTCAAAGATGGCTCTGCAAGTTGTTTCAAACAATTGTACAGCCATGCGCAAAAGTGTATTACGTCAGACGGAACTTACTTCGAAACATATTAAACAGTTATGTACTGTACATTCATATTTCAGAAGTTATTTCACCAGTCCTGGAAATTAATAGCCGCACTTTGTAGATGTTTTTCAAATATAGTCCAAATTAAGAAGTTCGATATTAATTTAATTTAATGCAAAAGTTTCATCAGATTAGACTTTCCTGTAATTATTTTGTGAGAGAATTTTGTTTCGTATAATATTTTTGATAATTATAGATCTCTCCAGATATAAAATGAATTGATATCGTTAAATATCTAGTTCTATAAATTTCATTTTCAACGATAAAATGCCCACTGATTTTTTTTTTAATTGACTTTATTTACAATGATTGGAAATTATATTTATTGCAAATAATGGATAAGTAATGCCCAAAGATAGACAGTTATAGCAAAAAATAGAGATATAAAGTATAAAGGTTATAGATATAAAGGTTAAAAATGTCAGAATGATAAGTGAATTCCAGAATCATAGAAATATTTCAATCGAATCATCTATAAAATGTCATCTTTATGTTTTTCAAAATTAATTCTAGAAAAGTAATTACGATATTATTATTTTTAATATTCTATATGTAAGCGAATTAAAAATATTTTCGACCACATGAATTTAAAAAGGACTGAATATTTATCATTAGCTGAGCGTATTAGAAATCACTCATTCAGAAAATTAAATTTGAAATTTGAATAAATAACGTTTATTGTTATTATTTTTTAATGAGAGAACAAAACAAATAAAATCAATAAAAAATTTATCTAATAACATCAGAATGGAATTATCAGTTTAATGCAATATTAATATGAGGCATATGCACCAGCAGCTGGATTAATGAGGTTCAAGGGTTCTAATATATCTTTTTTTAATTTATCTTCAAATTCATTTCACATTTTTTTAGAAAATTAATTTAGAAAATGTATACATTTTGCAATTCATTTAAAAAAGTATATATGAATTTCAACATATGCATGTTTAACTGAAATCGATTTCTAAAAGCTTCAAATATGCGAATCCAGAAGAACAGCTTATTCCGCCAAGTAGTTTTTAAGTTATGATGAAAACACTGCCGGCATTGTATTCTGTATTGGAACAATTATAAATGAATTTACATTTGGAGTTTCAAACTTTAAACTTCATAATTCCAAAATTACTTAACCGAATGATTGTTCGTTTGATATCCGAAGGTAAAAGTTTCCGAAAATTCCAAAAATGATGTCAACATTAGGCGTTTGTATAGACAATTTTAGATTTTGGTACAATTTCATTATGAATATGGCCTCCTAAGCTTATTTTACAACGTAAATAAAAAGAAGACGTGACTCATATTCGAATGGCTATTTCCATTTCTTTCTGCGACAGTTTGGGGATTAAAAATTATGTAGTGTTCTCTCTTTTGTTTCGGCCAACTGTACATGGATTCATTTTTAAAGTGGAACATAAAAAAAAGATATGTACTTAATATTCATTATCACTAAAACTCAATGCAGTACGGTGAATACAAGAGATATATCAGTAGCCAATATATATATTATCTATATATATATATATAAACCTTTGAATTCAAAATACAAAAAAAAAACAAGTTCTAGCAACAAAACTGACCAAATCTCCAATTTTTTAAAGATAGGTAAGTATAAAGTATATGAAGTATACTATCAATAAGTAAGTAATACACTAAATAATGAACTTGAAAGTAGATGTTATAAAAGTGCATTTGAAAATACAAAGGAAGCAATTATTATTTGTGTCTTATGTTGGTAAATTATTTTAGTTTATTAGATTAATTAATCACCAGAACTAAAAGAAACAGAAGTAAAATTGAAAAAAAATACTTCTTACTTAGGCAGTTCCAAAGTAGCACCGTTGCAGTCTTTGAACGTACTCCTGTAATTAGTTCTGCGGGCACGTGCGAAGAATGTCCAAACTGCACGTTTTCCTAATATGTCACTCTAGAGACCGCTCTTCAGAACGTTTCAACCCTTTATTCCTCGATGGTACTTTGAAGTATTAAAAAAATATATACTATAAAATTCATTTAACACATCGATTGGTATTAATAGAATTTAGGTTGACTTATAGATACTTAACTTCCTAATATTCTAAAGGTATTTTTGACGAAAACACAACATTGTACAAATATGTCATCTTTTTAGCATCCTTGATGTTGAACGACATGGAGTGAAAAGTTTTAGTTGTGAAAAATGTCTAGATTTATATTGTCAAGCCATTACATTTCCTAATTTTATGAAATACTAAAAACAGTATTTTACTGTAATGTATTCAGTAGAGTTCTAAATATTCTACAAAACACCTATAACTACTTGCTTGGTTTATTAATTTCATCGAAGAAAAATAATGGGTTGTGGAATAATTCATGATTTTTTTTTCAAATTTAAAAATGCGTGCAGAAATAAAACGAATTGGCAAAATGTTTCATTGTATTTGAAAGAGCGTTTTTTATTCTACTAGTGAATGTATTTTGATTTTTGTGAATTTTTAGGTACATAAAATAGAATGTCAAGTGGACAAAAACTGAGCATTTTTGACATCATTTGCTTTTTGCATTCGCCATGTACTCCAGACCTGGCGCCATTAGATTTTTATCAATTTCATTCGCTTTCGCATAGGCGCGAACTTCACGGTGGCAAAATCGGCAATCCGGCATACTTCTACCACTAATTTTAAAAATAATTTTAGTCCTATTTAACCATTGTTATTAATTCACACAAAAAAAATGTTAGTGGCGGAAGTTTGCCTGATTTGCCCGCTTCGTCCCGTTGGCGCCTATGCACTTTTGAACGCTTTGTTCAACAATGCCATAGAATTGCTTGCTTTGACATATTTTTGAGTCAAAACCGGCGGATTTCTATCACCGACTTATCAAAACTTTATTGAACGATCGGAGGAAGTATTAAACAACAACGGAGATTATATTATTGAATAATTTGCTGTAATGCTTTTATTTAAAACAAATTTAAAACAAAAAAGTCGCTCATAAGTTATTTCTCAACCCAATATTTCTAATAATTATTTTATGATACAAATTTCAAAGATGTTTTCAAAGATTCTGTGTAAATGCATTGGAAGAGGAAATTTTCATTAATTCATAATTTGTGTGATAAAAGGATAAAATGATCTATTTTTAATCGTTTGTTTTACAAACACGTTCTGGGAAAATTCCGATTATACAGGAATAAAATTTCTCCTTTGTTTGCAGTCCAATAAATTTAATAAACGGCGTGAGCATGCGCTTTATATGTAGACATTTGGAAGTATGAGACGAATTTCGCGAAAATAATATTACCAGAAATCAAATACCATTAAAAACATAAGATTTTCTGTACTTTGATACAGCAAGGCTAGACCGCCCTCTGAATACTAGGCCTACGTGCTGACACAAAAATGGCGCTGTCACAGGTGGATGTATTTTCGCCTATTGTATGGTCACTTCAATGTCGAAACCAATAATTTCTAAAAGTATGCATTGCCTTATTTTTTATTTCTATTTTTTATTTTTTTATAAAGCCGAAGTATTCTTTTAAAAAGTAGTGGAGTTCAAATTCAAGGCACCTTGCAAAAGCTAAAAAAAAAAAAAATACACTTAAAATAGCCGTCATTTTTGTGTATTTTCTCGTATTCAGAGGATTCTGGGAGGGCGCATACCGATATAATTCATACTCCATATTTCTGATGTATTAGCTACTTCTGATGTATTAGCTTAAATATTGCCAATATATATTTCAAGGGAAGTTACTAGCTCTGCTGTTACGTACGCCCAAAATAATTTAAAAATACATTTTAATAACGATCAGTGTAAATATCTGACTTTTTGTCTCCGATAGTGAAAAGACATATGGTGGAAAAGATTATATAAATACAGTACAGCGCATTTAATGAAAAATCTCGTATCTACTAAAATAATAAAAATAAATATGTCTGTTTAAAAACCTTGGGTGGTTTCAGTGGACTTTCTTTGGTTGAGAATCGCATTATATAAATTAAAGTATATTTATTTAACATACACCATAAAAAATATCTCTCATATACTGAATGATTTTAAGGAGCAAGAAAAGCAAAAGCTTCAAAACAAGATTCAGTCGAATTTTCAAGACTCCTGATTATGGTAAAACTTAAAATAGATTCATTTTTTACCATCTTAACGCAATATGTAACAGCTAATCAGAACAAATAGTTCTATGCATTCCTTATATGCTGCTTTAGAACAAGCTGATATACGCCTGGTTGTCTAGTAGTTAGAACGTTTACTACAGAACAAGAGATGTCAGGTTCGAAACTCGGTTTAAGTCTGATTGTTCGCAGTATATCGGTTTCTGTTATAATCATTTAAGACCGGTGAGGAAATTTTTCGGAAAGTAAGAAATATATTTTTTAAAACGATGTAAAATATTTTTTCTATGTTCACATTTTTTATCAGAATGACCTTTTATATTTCGTATTTCTATGTATCGCAGTTCTTTAGAACTGTTTGATTTGCTAGAAAGTCACAAAATTCAATAAATGCGATCATGGGTATTCTGCCAAGGCTTAAATAAATCGTTAAATAAGGATCGCAATCTAACTATCATTGTTTTCAAAATATAACCCGTAAGGTAAAGCCAGGAGAGATGGTGCGTTCGGAGAGATTGCGCACATAGAGGTTCTGGGGGAAGGAATAGAGTGAGAGAGCAGCGACTCCAGGTAGTTGTACAACAACAGTAGTGGAGTGTCTACTTGAAAGTGCACATTGATTGCTTTGAACGTCTAAGATAAAGTATTGCTATTTTGATTTGTTTTCCCAAAGTAAGTGCTTGAATTTTCATAGCTATTCATCAGAATTTCTATACAATGTCAATAGTATAAAATATTTAAAACTTAAACGATTTCTCATAAGCTACTAATCTAGACTAGATCTGTTGAAAAATTGAATGACACCAGAATTTACGAACAAATTTATCTGAAAATAAGTAAAAGCTTTTCTTTATGTATAATAAAGAAGCAAAATTGTATTCTAAAATGAAGGTGCTATTTTGGCATTTAAGGATTAAAATTAAATTGTATAAATTATATCCCACCGCAATTCAAAGGGTTAATGTTTAACATTTTACCATGTTGTAGATAAATATTTTAAAAGTTCATGGTTCAGAATACACGAGTTTGTGGTTTTGCTGGAGACCAAATTTTGGAACATTGGTTTCCCATCTTATGTTTACAACGTTTGTGCCACCATGTTAAGAACAAAATTTTGATAGTGTAATATTGCAGTTCAAAATCCTTTATTAAAATGTTAAGATATTTTTTTTTCTGTTTAAAAATAACGATTTTGTTTTAAATCATCGCATTTCTCTAAAATTTACAGCATTCTATGAACAACAGAAGTCACAAAGACTTGGCGTATTCAAAATAAAAAATCGAAACTCTCATGAATCTTTTAATAACAAACTACTTCAAGAAACTTTAATCACTTACAAATAAATTACAAAGACACCAAAAAGTCAAACAATGCATGTCACATACGAAAGTTTTTTGTTAGACGTAGAAAGGAATTTCAGCTTTCTTTATACAAAAACAAAACTTCTTAAGTTTTAAAAAAAAGTTTTGACTTATTGATTTTGCTTCACAAAAAAATCGGATTTTTTTTTAAAAAACCTTTCCCTAATAACTTTTGAAAGTAATTTGTTTCTTTAAAGAAGGTACGTTTCCGACTTGTTTTCTTCCTTATAATACCAAATATATTCTTAGAATCCAGGAAATTGAAATCGAATTTTTCTATTTAAAAGTAGCGGTTTTGTTTTAAATCATAATTTTACTCTAAAATTCATAGCACTCTATCTACGAAATTGAAATTATAAATGACTTGTTGCATTTAAATTAAACAGGCAGAACTCTCATAAAACTGTTGATAACAATGTGCTTGACGAAATTTAATCAGTGTCAAATAAAATACAAAGATACGAAAGAGTCCAAACAATGCATGTCACATTGGAATCTTTTTTAGTAGACATACAGAGAAATTTGAACTTACTTTATACGAGAAAAAAAAATCCTCTCGAGTTAAAAAAATTTGACTTATTAATTTTGTGACAGAATTTTTTAATTAATACATTTTTAAAGATTCCTTATGAAGTGTAAGATGTCGATTTATTTTCTTGAAGCTTCCTTTTAGTATTTTCAAATATATTTATCTTAGAATATTCATGAAGTTTTAAACTATTAAAGGAATTCATTTAAAAAAATAAATTTTAGTGAAAACTATTTTCTGATTTTAATTTTTCTTTCCAATACTTGTTTTAAAATGATGTCTACAATACTTATAAACGCATAAATAAATATCTACTAGCAGGAGTTTAATATACTATCACAGTTAAAAGATCCTTATTCAAAATTTAGGTTATATTTTTTTATTTAAAATAATAACGAGTTTGTTTTAAATCATCACAGTACTTTATTTATAAAAAGAGAAATTATAAAGGATTTGGTGAATTCACATTAAGGATGCAGAACTCTTTTTTGTAGCAAAACTTTTAATAACAAATTACTTGAAAAATATTTTAATCACTGTAAATAAAAAAAAAAAAAAAAAAAGAGAGAGGAGATACGAAATGCAAAGATACTAAAAACCCAAACAATCTATATCACATTTGAATGTTTTTGGCAGACATAGAAAATAAAAACTAAAACTTACTGTTACCAGAAAAAAATCTCTTGAGTTCATAAAAAAGTTTGACTTATTGATTTTGGCCCATAACATTTTAATTAATACCTTTTTTAAGTAATGTGTTTCCTTATAAAGAAAAGATTTGGATTTCTTTTCTTGAAGCTTCTTTTTAGTATCATCGAACATATTTAACTCAGAATCCACAAAATTTAAAACAATTGAAGGAATATACAGGGTATCCATAAATGATTCTCCAGATTTCCTTACCTTATAAAGTTGATTTAAGAATATGATGAATAATATTATTACATATTCGTAAATTACAACTCAAAAAGTTTTTTTAATAACACAATTCAAGTTACACATGCGTAATATTGCAACTGAAAACGTTATTAATCAAATAATAATTAATATTGAAATTATATCACATTTATCAAAACATTATTAATGTAATACCTATCTATCTAACTTTGTACTAATAATTTATTAAGAAGCTACTTCACTTAGGCAAAAACACACGCTCACTAATGTTAATCCTATGTGGAAAATAATTTACGATATCTCGTTCGAAGTTCAATATTCTTAAATGATATTTTTTTTTTTTTGCATTGGATAGCTGAGGTCAATCTCTATGCACGCCCCTTTGTACTTTTTCGATTTTGATTACAATTTTTTTTATTAAGATACTTTCACTTTCGGAACCGGTTTCGAAAGTGAAAGTATCCTCAATTTAAAAAAAATCGAAAAAGTACAAAGAGCGTGCATAAAGATTGACCTCAGCTATCCAATGCAAAAAAAAATCATTTAAAAATATTGAAATGTGATCGAGATATCGTGAATTATTTCCCCCATAGGATTAACGTTAACGAGCGGGTGTTTTCGCCTGAGTGAAGTAGCCTCTTAAGAGTTTTGATAAATTTGATAAATAATTATTATTAATTATTATTTGATTATAATCGTTATTTCATTAATAGCGTTTTGAATTGAAACTTTACCCATATGGAACTTGAATTGTGTTATTAAAAAAACTTTTTGAGTTGTAATTTACGAATATGTCACAATATGTTTCGTCATATTATTAAATCAAATGTTATGAGGTAAGGAAACCGAGGCAATCATTTATGGACAACCTGTATATTAAACAGTATATTTTAGAGAAAAAAAAACTTTAATTTCTGAAAATTTTATTGTTTTAAAATCATTACAGTGCTCTTTAATTTACAGCACCCTATTACTAAACTAGTTAGATGTGCCAATCCCAAAACTTTCTTCTATCTCACACAGGTTTCGAATACACTAAAAAGAATTAGCACCATTTTATATCAGGGTTTAACTGAATCTAAAGTTTTATAAATTCCGTGCATTAGTTCTTGAGATATGACTATTGCTAAAATCGTGTAAATCCTGCAAAATGCAGCATAGTAGCGCCACCGGTTGGGAGATTTACACCAAAACCTAATCAACAGCAACGTATGTCAACGTCTAACTGAATCTGAAGTTTGAGGAAATTCCGTGCATTAGCTCTTGTAATAGAGCTATCGTAAAAATAATGAAAAAAGTGGTATAACAGCGCCACCTCTTGATATATCTACACCAAAAACGTAATCAGCGTCAATATATGTCAAGGTCTAACTGAATCTGAAGTTTGATGAAAATAAGTGCATTAATTCTTTAAATAGAGCTATTGTGGAAATTTGAAAAAATGCAGCATCCAACTTATATCAGGGTCTAAATGAATATAAAGTTTTATTAAATTTCATGCATTAGTTCTTGAGATAGAGCGCCCACAAAATTTGTGTAACATACAGACAGATAGAAATTTTCTAAGAACAGTCAAATCGTATTCAGGACCTTCTAAAACGTATAAATCTGTCGAAAACTGGAAGTAAAAAAATTTCATGAATCCAATACTTTCTTCTTGTAAAGATAGAAGAGAGTAAAAAATAAATTATAAAGAACTAGAAGCATTTAATTTAAGAAGGCAAAACTCTCATAAGCATGTTAGTAAGAAAGTATTTGGAGACATTTTAATCAATGTCAAATAAAGTACAAAATACGAAAATATACAAACAATATATGTCATGTACGAAAATGTTTTCGTAGACATATAAAAGAAACTTCAACTTCCTTCATACAAAAAAAAAATCTCGAGTTCATAAAAAAATTAGACATTGATTTTGTTTCACAAAAAATCGAATTTTGTTACAGAATCTTTTCCAAAATAAATTTTAAAAGTAATTTATTTCTCTAAGGATGGCAATTTTTTGATTTTCTTATTTGAGCTTCCTTTTAGTATAATCAAATATATTTATTTTAGATTCCAAGAAATTTAAATTTATTGAATGAGTAAAGTTTAAATGATGAATTTTACCGAAAGTTTTAATTTCTGAAATGTTTCTTTTAATAAGCCTATTTTAAAATAACGAAAATAACGTGCAATATTCATAAATAAATAAATAAACACCTACTTGTATATTTTCAACATAATATCAAAATTACCAGACCCTTATTCAAAATTTAGGCTATTTTTTTTTCTATATAGAAATAATAGTTTTACATTAAATGATCTCAGTGCTCTTAATTATGCAGTACTCTATTCATAAAAAATGAATTATAAAATACATGGTGTATTTAATTAAGAATACCGAACTCTCGTAATTTTTAATAACAAAGTACTCGAAGAATTTTTAATCACTATGAAATAAAATACTACAAAATATGAAAATTCGACAGACTATAATATATCGCATACGAATTTTTTTGGTGGACACAGAAAGAAACTTTCTTTATACCAAAAAAAAAAATGCTTGAGGTCATAAGAAATTTTATGTATTCATTTTTTTTCACAAAAATATCTGATTTTTTGGCTGAATATTTCCTTTAATAACTTATGTAAGTAATTTGTTTTCTTAAGAAAGGTAAGATTTCTCTTTTTGAAATTTCTTTTTAGTATCATCAAGTACATTTATGTTAGAAAATATAAAATTTAAAATTATTGAAGTTCCGTATTTACTCGCGTATAAGTCGAGGAATTTTTGACAATTTTCGGTAAGCAAACTTATATGCGAGTCAATTAAAACAAAAAAAACTTCAAATACTACCAAAATATGGCTTTTTATGTGTAAGAATAATAAAATAATATTTAAAATATACAAATAATAATCATTTATCGTTAAAAAATATTTCATTGATTTGTTTTTGTTTACTTACCACTTTTTTCGCATTGGCGAATCTCTCCTACCCTATGTAATGCGTCTAGAAAGTGAAATCTTTTGCTTGATTTTATGCAAAATTGAAGTAAAAACATAAGGGGTCGACTTATACACGGGTTTTTGATTTTTTGCAGAATTTGCATTTAAAAGTTAGGGGGTCGACTTATACGCGAGTATATACGGTAATATATTTTAAACGGTATATTGCAGAAAATGTTTTTATTTCTAAAAATGTTATTGTTTTAATCTATTACAGTGTTCTTAAATTTACCGCACCCTGTTTATAATATATGTATATATAAATAACTTGAGGTATTTAATTTATGAAAGTAACACTCTCTCAAAAACATTTTTGTGATAAAGTGCTTGAAGAAATTTTAATCACTGTCAAAGAAAGTACAAAATACGTAAATGTCCAAACAATACATGTCATGTACAAAAATGTTTTGGTATACATAGAAAGAAATTTCAATTTGTACCAAAAAAAATTCTTGAGATCTTGAAAAAAAAATTGACTTATTGATTTTGTTTCACGAAAAAATTCAATTTTGTGACAGAATGTTTTGCCAAAAAACTTTTAAAATTAGTTTTTTTCCTTCAAGAAGGCAACTTTCCGACGTTCTTCTTTAAGCTTCTTTTAAGTATAATCAAATATATATATCTTAGATGCCATGAAATGAGTACATTTTAAACGAAAAATTTACCGAAAGTTTCAGTTTCTGAAGCGTTTCATTTAAAATACGCATTTGGAAAGAACGAGAAATCACGTGAAAATTCACAAATAAATAAATGAATACCTACTAGTACGACTTCAACGTAATATCAGATTTAACAGACTCACATTCCAAATTTAATCTATGTTTTTCTACATAAAAAAGCAGTTTTACTTCCGATGATCTTGGTGCTCTAAATTATGAAGTATTGCTAATCATATAAAAATAATTATAATAAAGAAAGTGTGTATTCAATTAAGAAGAAAGAACTCTCATTAACCTTTAATAACAAAGTACTCGAAGAAGTTTTAATCACTGTCAAATAAATGACAAAAAAAAAATCCAAACAATACATGTCATGTACCAAAATGTTTTGGTATACTTGGGAAGAAATATCAACGTACTCTACAACACCAAAAAAAAACCTTTCTGAGTTCAGAAAAAAAATTACTTATTTATTTTGTTTCACAAAAAATCGAAATTTGTGACAGAATCTTTCCCTTAATAACTTTTGTAAGTAATTTGTTTTCTTAAGAAAGGTGCGTTTTTGATTTCTTCTCCTTAATATTACTTTTAGTAGCAACAAATTTACTTATCTTACATTCATTAAATGAAAAACTATTAAACGAGTAAATTTTAAACGGTAACATTTTATCGAAGAATTCGAACTTATTTAATTTAAACTTTAATTTTTCTTTTAAAAGCCTGTTCAGATAATATGTGTAGAATCCATATGAACTTATAAATAAATATCGTAATTTCCGGCTTATAATCAGCGGATCAAACAATCAAGTTTCTACCCAGAATTTTTATTTAATAAAATAGAACTTATTATATCGCTGTAAATATTGGAATTCAGTTATTAAATTAAATTTCTGGGTCGTAACATGATTGTTTGATCCGCGGATTATAGCCCGGAAATTACGGTAAATAAATAAATAAATAGTAGTATGATGACTTAAAAAAACATAAAAAAATCCATAACTTCAAAATTTTAATAATTCATGAACTGTGCTATATTAAATTATGAAATGAGTTACATACTTATCAGGTAGCTCATGAATGTTTTGTAGAACAATTATAAAAATACTTTTAATGTTTACCAACAGATGGCGCTGATAGATATAGCTGATATTATTTTGCGTTTCAATTGTAAACAGAATATACACTAAACACATAGACACTATTGATGAAGTTTTACACGTTTGTTTGAATTATCTTGAGACACCACTGCACCCTTTATTGACGAAAATTAAACTATTATGTTAAATACTCTCAATAAAATTTATGAGCTACCGCCTGAGCATGCCAATTATTTCATCTTAATATTTATTATAGTTAATAAATTACTGAACTTTGAAGTTTAAAACCCCTTTTTTAGGCATTTCCTAGCATTAATCTCTTACAAAATATTAAATAATTAATGTTCAATGCATTTAAAAACTGCGATCCATTTACTATACAATTATTTAAAGTTAATATTTTTAAACTTTTATTTAACGAAATTTTCAAAATTGTCTTTTTTCCAACTGGGAAATTTTACAGTTGTTATTTCTTTTATACTGATATTAATATTCCATTTATTATGCTGTTTGATTAGTTTATGAAATTGTTTTTAATAAAAATCGAAAATGTAATACAACTTTGGACCAAATTTTTCATTGGATTACCATGCATTTTAAAAGAAAGTGAGTAGATAAGCATTGATTTTTACTCAAAGATAGGGTATTTCTTTTTCGTTTTTCGAATATGTTTTGGTTGATTTAATAGAATAATAGAATTTAAGGTATATATTTAACGTCTGATCAATTCCCATCTATTGAAAAACATTAAAAATATTTTTATAATTATTCTATACAAAATACATGAGCTATCTAATAAGGGTGTAACTTATTCCATATTTTTATATATGTTATTTTATATATATATATATATTAACATAGCTTCTGATTCCAAAAAATAATAATCATTACGATTATTTTTAAGCAAATTGTGCTCATTCTTGTGCATTAAATAAGGCGAATTCATTATCCGTGCTTTAGTTGAAATTTATAGCGAGAAGTTCAAACGCACACAAAAATTTTACATTAAACATTATATTAACTGTCATTTAAAATTTAGCCAGATATTATTTTCCTTCAAAACCAAAATTAATAATTTCAGACGAATTCTTTTGTATAACACTGTTTGAATTAAAAATAAAATAGATATAAGAGACCATTCACTCTCCATGCTTTATTTGAAATTTATAGCGAAAAGTTCAAAAGTACACAAAATCTGCTAACATGTTTCTAAAAAACAACTTCCCGATGAAATATCAAACTTTTTTTTTCAAAAGTTTTAAATAGCATCTGCTCTATCTGAACATTGCTCTTAGGTTAGAAAAGTAAAATAACACTCGCTTGTTTTTTCAAACCATTAAAAAGACTTTAGTTTCAACAGTTTTTTTTTTTTTTTTTTTTTTTTTTTTTATAAAACTGTTGAAAATATCACATTGCTTTTTTAGCCTTTAATACACTAAACACTTTCAAAAGTAGCCGAAAATTGTTTGTGGAAAATTGCGACACATTTCACCTAAATCTCTAATTCTCTTTGAGAAAGGGAATTTCAGTGGGCTAAAGTTTTCGCGCTTCGGAATATCTTCTTAAGATTTGCCCATGTAGAAGCTTACAGTAATTTAATTTATTTTTCAGACGGCGCCAGGATTCTTTTTCAGTAATCTTTTAGCAAATTTACTCTCTTCAAAGCACGATTTTTTAGACGGGTTGGTTTATTTTTCTATATTAAGTTACCATTTTACGGAGGAGGTTTTATCCAGAGATTTTAGACAAACAAAACTTTTCTCAATTCTTCTAAACAATTATTTTAACACTTTACGCCCCAAATTGAGAATAAAAAAAATCATCTCAATAATTTTCTTTCTTAATGTCATAATATTTAATAGAAAATTTATCTAATAATAATATGAAATTTAGATTATTTTGTTCATTAAAACTTATTTAATAAATCAGTAATTATCTATATTTTTGTAAAATATTTACAAGAGTAATTGTAGATTAATTAACAGAAATAGTATTAGAGAAATCTCGCAATTATTATAAAAGCAAAATGCATTGTGATCCTATGTGTAAATGGGATAAAGTTTTCGCGCTTCGGAATACCTTCTTAAGATTTGTCCATGTAGAGGCGTAGAGTAATTTAATTTATTTTTGAGACAGCGCGGCGCCAAGACCTTTTTCAGTAATCTTTTAGAAAATTTCTCTATTCAAAGCGCGTTTTTTTAGAAGGGTTGGTTTATTTTTCTATATTAAATTACCATTTTACATAAGAGGTTCATTGCAGAGATTTTAGGCAAACAAAACTTTACTGAATTCTTCTAAACAATTAATTTAACAATTTATGCCACAAATTGTGAATCAAGACATCCATTTCAATAATTTTCTTCCTTAATATCACAAGATTTACTATAAAATTTATATAATAATAATATGAAATTTAGATTAATTTTTTCATTAAAACTTATTTAATAAATCGGTAATTATAGCTATTTTTGTAAAATATTTACAAGATTAATTATCGATTAATTAACAAAAAAAACTGTTTGGAAATTCTCGTAATTATTCTAAAAAATGTACATGAAAATTGCATATAAAACCTTTAGTAATTAAATTCAGATTAAATATAAAAGTTTCACATACATACACACAAAAAAAGGAAATCTATTTTTTTTCAATATATATTACTTATTTCGCGTACAATAAGAAAATTTCCATTAACTCTCACATAAACTTCCACCCCATATTATAATTTTTCTTCCAAAACATAATTCATAATTTCAAATGATTTCTTTATAATTATGCTACTTGAATTAATAAATAAAATATATATAAGAGCTAATTTAGTCTTCGTGCTTTTGTTGGGGTTTATAGCAAAAAAATTCAAATACATACAACAGCATGGTATTTCTAATATGATTTTAAAATTTATTAGATATATCATATATTATTTCTAAAGTATATTAGCTTTAGTATTGTGGTCCTATCTATAAATGGAAAGGGTTTTGTAGTTGCAAATACATTTATAAAAAAATTTAATAAGAAAAAATCTATACCTATGTAACTGGTTGAGAAAATAACCATTTAAAAAAAATATTTAGCTTCGGCTATTTTGCTGTACTTTCTACATGTGATCAATCAAAGTGTTTCGTTTCAAAAGTAAAATCTACTCATATTAATCAACGGATTACATAATTTTTTTATTTAATCTTCTTTCACGATACATAAAATTACCGTCGGAGCATAAAAGGTTAAACATATAATTCATAAGGATCATATTTAATACAAAATAAATAACAGTCAAAAAGTTCATTGATTTGTCATGTAATGATATACATTCAGTTCAAGGCATGAATAAATTATGCGGAAATCAGAATCAAAGCGGATCTAATCCATAAAACATTATTCAGAGATATTTGGAAGTAAAGTTAATGGGTTCAATGCATGAATCATAGGAGACTAGCATGATGTGTTGCTCACATTTTTAACCAAGGATTTGGTCTCTTACGACACCAAACAAATTATTGTCTCTAGAACAAGATTTCATCTCAAGCTCTGTTCAAATACAAAATGAACTTGATTACCTTGGTCAATTTGGTTCGTATTAAGTGCTTTAAAAAGAAACTTTTAAAGTTAGATCTTTATTTTAAATTTGATTACCATCAAAATAAAGATAAATACAGTAGGAATAAAGTAACAATGTAATTTAATTTTTATAATTTTTTGGAATTATGTTGACGTTTTTAATTTTAAATGTTTCAAATGTCGCACATTTAAAAAAAACATTCCTTCCAATTGGTCTATATACTCTTTAAAAAATATTTAAGTATCAAGTAAAAAGTGTTCAAGGAAACATATTTTAAGTCAGGCATTGATAAATTTTCCCATAAATTGTACAATAATAAGGGTTATATTTCTTGTATCGGTGTTAGCTAGGAGGCTCTGTGGTTATGACTGTATTTATTTCTGATCTTTAACGCTGCAGTAGTTTTTCAGCACAAAAAGTTGTACTAGATCACATATTTGAAATAATTAAGGTTTCTTGTATCAGGAGAAGTAAGGTGAAAAACTTTGTGATTTGATCGTTTTTACCTGCAACTGTATTGGAGTATCACCAGTGCTCCAACTATACTATTTCTGACTCTGACAGTTTTCATATGTCAATTTCAGATTCATATATATGTCCTGTAGCAATTACATCAAAATTGAAGGGGCTCGAGTAGGGACCATACTCAACTTATGGCACTTAACATGAAATGACCCAGATACATATAAAAAAGTTATAGGTTGTGTCAACACTCCTGACAGAAATGCAAGCTTTACAGCTTTAAAAGTTACTGTCCAACTTCCATTTTCCCACCTAAACTCAATTTCTTAAAATCCATTAAATACCTTCTGGATGACATATCCTCCCTTCCACACTCGAAATGGTGTCTAATTTGCATATTTCTGTCTAGAGAACATGAATAACATTGAACTACTTAATAAAGTTGACATTGAGATGACACTCTACCATATTTCATTGGACTTCGCTTAATACAATTAACATAAAGTTCCTCTAATTTTTCACGACAGTCTACACTGTATAGACAAATGATTTTTATTCTACGCAAATATAATATAAGCACGTAAGAAAAATATACAACAAGCACTTTCCAGTTACCCACGATTCCAAAAATATTTCTTTATCTTTAGAAACCTCGGAAACCAACATATTTTCGAGATTGAAAGATGCGTTTATAAAAACAATGTTTTATTTTTGCTGCAAGGGATTTTCGGAAACGTTTTCCAGTAGATTTTCAGTAGTTTTTCAGTAGACCAGGATAGTTTTTATAATCACCCTGTATATTAAAGAGTAATAAGTTCTAAACACTTTAAAACAAAATGAAGGACACTCATAACAATTGTTAAATATGTAATATTTTCAAAAATATAACTTTAAAATAATGTTTTTAAAACTGCGAGGTTAGAGCATTGCCGCAATGTAGATAAAAGATTTCGATATTTTATCATGACATTTTCAGGATATATAGTTTATGGTAAGCTCTATAATGTGAACCTAAAATTTCATCTTTTTTTATGAAAAAGTGTTTTTACTTGGTGTTTATATTGGTAAAAATTTGAAAATTTTATAAAACAATGTACAATTTTGTTTTTAATAGAAAAAATGCTATAAAAAATACTTTTTTCATTCAGTGTAAGCATCTCACTATCAAGTACAATTATACACCAAAAATTTTGTTATACATGCAGAAATTCTTTTGTAATTATGCGCGAAACATGTGATTCCACTTTTTTGATCGACAAGTTCGAAAACGCCTGTAGCAACTTATTGTCCCCATTATGATCTGAAACAAATATGAAATGAAAGAAGAAATATGTATTTATTACTACCTTCAAAAAAAAATTTTTTTTTTGTAATGTATAATTTTAAGATATACAATTTGGAAATTATACGTCAAACGTGACAAATGAGGTGTGTTAGTACTATAACTAGTTCTATAAATATTCAGATCTTGTTGCAATAAATGCATGAATGCTTTTTTTATGTGCAGATTTTCATATTATAGATATTAATTTTATTTTAATAAATTAAGTTTCAATATACTTTTATAAACGATTAATTACAATTCTGTTACATTAAAATTATACTATACGCAAATATACAATACAAGATAATGTAAAAAAATAAATCATCGTTATTATTTCAGTGAAACGAATTATACCGTCTGTTAATATGCTATTATTAATTTCCGTAATAAAATAAGTACATTTTAAGTTGTCAACATTATACCTTTCGTTGACATTTACTAAAAATTCCAATGGGAAACTTAAGCCTAGCTTTTAAAATTTCAGAACTTGAAATCTATAAAAGCAAAATAAACTTGAGTCATGAAAAACACAATACTCAATTGAATCAAATTCACCTCTGTACTATATAATTGTTTAAAAACAACACAAAATGTCACAAAAACATATATGCATCATTTATTAAAAACTTTTACTTTAGGTGTTTTAAAAATATACAAAACTGCATTTTACATTAAAAACCTAGCGCTTTCGAGCCGTCCTGGCTCATCATCAGGGTTAAAACATCACCACGCAGATACACACACAAAAAAAAAAAAAAAAAAAAAAAAAAAAAAAAAAAAAAAAAACACGACTAGTCTGAAACACTGTAAAAACATCAATGTCTGCTGAAGACAAGGTCAAACCATTATAAACAGGGTGGGAAGCATAGGGAGGGATGTGCCAATCTTATTCATTCTTGAACTATCTGTAAAAGCTTATACCATACTTTAGGGATATTGTACGAAACTGAATCATTGCATGTTTTATTTTTCCTGGTTAAAATTTCTATTGATTCACTTATTACTGCTTCATAAAAAGAGGATGTGGGTTTAATAATTTTAGCGTTATCAAAATCTATTATAATCGACTGCTGTTGTTTTAATCTGGAAAGTGCCGTTTTACTTCTATTATACTTGACATCTGCAATATGTTCTTTTAACCGAATTTTAAATTTCCTTAAAGTCATACCAATGTAGTCTTTAACTTTATAAGATTTTATCCTATTTTCAACTATTTCCATAAGAACTGGGATTCTATAAATTCCTGCTAAATCTTCAATCGGTATGGGATCAATCTTCTTATGTAGTAACGCATTCAATTTAACTGGAGGGGATGCTACCAAATTTATTTCATATTTCTTTAAATTATATTTTAATTTTTCAAAAAGTTTCGGAATATATTGGAACTTGTAAAATTTAGTTGGTTTTTCTGTTAATTCTTTTTGTTTTTTACCCTGATATTGATATTGACAAATTAACTTATTAATTAACCTCTCTGAAAACCCATTTTCATTTGGTATAATTTTAACTCTGTCAAGCTCCTCATTGATATAACTATCAGTACACACTTTTTATGAAGCAGTAATAAGTGAATCAATAGAAATTTTAACCAGGAAAAATAAAACATGCAATGATTCAGTTTCGTACAATATCCCTAAAGTATGGTATAAGCTTTTACAGATAGTTCAAGAATGAATAAGATTGGCACATCCCTCCCTATGCTTCCCACCCTGTTTATAATGGTTTGACCTTGTCTTCAGCAGACATTGATGTTTTTACAGTGTTTCAGACTAGTTGTGTTTTTTTTTTTTTTTTTTTTTTTTTTTTTTTTTTTTTTTTGTGTGTGTGTATCTGCGTGGTGATGTTTTAACCCTGATGATGAGCCAGGACGGCTCGAAAGCGCTAGGTTTTTAATGTAAAATGCAGTTTTGTATATTTTTAAAACACCTAAAGTAAAAGTTTTTAATAAATGATGCATATATGTTTTTGTGACATTTTGTGTTGTTTTTAAACAATTGAAATCTATATTTAGACTCTTTTTCCATTTAATATCTATTTATCCGGAAATATCTATCCAAAAAACTGTCGGTAGATTATATGTTTGCTATAATTAAACAATTTTAGTATACAAATTCGGTTTTTAAATTCAGTAATACGGAAATAATATGACTCCATCTTAAATAGGACGTAATCACCATGGCAGCCTATAATCATTACCTATCATGGGATATCACTGAATTAATTACGTATGACAGGATTTAATAGAATGAAGAAAACTTTTATTAATATCTTTTTAAGTTTTGATTCGATTTTTATACAATTTGAAATGATTCGACAAGATTCTGCTGCGATTATATCTATCGGATTTCACACCATTTGGTTGGGTAGTTTTTGCTTTGTTATATTCGGATAGACGGACAGAGGGACAGACCAGATGACAACTATGGGTGCTACGTATTTATATAATTATGAACGCACCTAAAAATGATAAAATTGGTCATTTGTCTTCAAATTTTCTTTATTTTAAAGTCTTATGATCCCTGAAGACGATTAAATAAGGCAACATTTGCAAATTAATTTTGGTGGTAAGTTAAAAACTTAAAAGTCTGTACGTATGGACAGGGGTGGTGGCGACGCAAAAATGGGTATTGATGAATAACAATCTTATTTTTGTGCTCTTAAATTAACTTTTACTGACATATTTTTTTATAGATGCCAGTGTCACTTTGGTCACTTAAACTTTATCCTCAGATTTGTTTTTTCCTTCTAGAAAACTCTTTAATTAATTTCATCATTTATTTATTATATTTGACTTCTTCTTATAAGAATAAATGACTGTCAGATTGCAGTTTTATACGCCAACCAAATAATGCATTACCAATGTTCACAGATTTATCACCAGACATTAAAAGGTTTTGTCTGTCAGAAGAATAGGTAACCAAAAATGATATAAAGTGGTGTTTACGAAATTAAAATAAAATGATGACGATAACTAAAATACTCTGTATCTCAAAAAGTTTGGTACGCGCTATAATTTTACCTGATAGAGATAAATTGAAAAATGTGAAAAAATAGTAGGAAATAAGGTTATATTTAGGAAGAAGTCCTTTTATTAATTTTCAAAAAGTTTACACTTTTAACATTTTTATACGACCACTCTAGACAAAATTTGTCAATTATATTTTTTTCCCTTTTACTTGCAACATTACAAAAAACTGCATATCTTTATCTTTAAAATTCAAGTAATTGTGTTTAATAAAAAATTTACCATTCTGAATGGGGGCCGTATTACCAAATTAGAAATAGAAATATGTGATATATTGCGAGAAAATAAAACACGGACGATAGCATATGTGCAGTTGAGCGTAAACGAAAGATAATCGTTCTTGAAACAATGTTAGCAGCTAAGAACTCCAAAATATGCGGGAGCACTTTGAAAATGCTTTGTGCATTGCTTTTTTAAAAATTATATTTTTAAGATTCGGTACTCCATTTCTATCTTTACATGATTTAGGCCTGTGTAATGCTTTATTAAGATGTATTTGTGATGCATTTTTTCTCATTTGTTAATATAAATTTTAACTAAAGTATGTCACAAGCAATTTGTTAAAAATATCTATTTTTACTGACAAAATAGTCATTGAAATGGTAGAAAAATGTGGTATAAGTCAGCTTTTTCCTGTTTTCATAATTGAATTAGTTTTAAATATACAGGTCTGCAATTTTTTAGGGATCCTGTCAGAGCAAAAGGAAAACTTTTCTAAACGAACAATTTTCTCCAAAAAGGGTCATATAAAAATTCAAAAAATGCCACTTTTTGAAAATTAATGGCGAACTAATTTATATTAATAAAATAGTATAATTAATTAAACAATATTATTAATCAAATTTTCTGCTCTGTTTTGATCACCTTTGCAATTTACGTGGCATAATAAACCTCAACATGTAAAGCTTTATAAAACGTATCTTGAGACTTTTTGAGCCACTCTGTATTGATGAAAATAAAGAACGAATGAAGATAAGAAGAAAAGCAAAAAGCAAAAATATTGTATTGATGGAATATCTTTTTATTTTTATACCCCTGAAATGTCTTTTACTTTCATCTTTACTAAATTTCGGGTGTTACATTGCTCATTTACTTAATTTATAGATAATTGTATTTTCAAAAACCTTTTAAATAATGTCATTTTTTATTGATTGAGTTTGACTTCTGCTTTCAAGAATAAATTACTATCAGATTATACTTCTTTACGCTTATCAAATAAAGCAATTTCGATGAATAAATAAATTTAGAAAATGCTGCAGTAGAACCTTTTGCATTTTTCCGAACAATATCTGTAATTTATTTACACTGTAAGCAATGTGATTAGTGTGCAGTGAAGTATTATTATATCAACAAATAACAAGTAGTGTCTGACAATTTTCCTTATCGTCATAGTGCACTGCAAAATGTTTTTCGATAAAAGTTAGATTTGCACGCTTCCTTGATTTAATAGCAGTTATCTGGAACAAAGAAAACAGCATTCCTAATTCAAAAGATCGTTATAATTGTATTTTGTATGAGTTGTTTTGTTTTAGTAACATATATTTTTGAAATGTAATAAATAAAGTTCTCCTGTTTCTCGTTAAATGTTTTCTTTTATTTTCTCTATGTATTATGGTGCAAAAAATAAAATATGAGTTCAAATTTCCTATTATAAGTTGATAACGTCATATTATAATAGAAAAATTCATATGAAATCCGCATTTTTTCTTGAAAATTGATATTTTATTTTGCTTAATTATTAATACTCATTAAGGTGTTCGTCATTCAAAATTAATACCGTAATTTCCGGCGTATAATCCGCGGATCAAACAATTCTGTTTCAACCCAGGAATTTTATTCAACAATTGAAGTTAAATATTTACAGCGATCTTCTAAATTACATTATATAAAATAAAATTTCTGGGTTGAAGCATGATTATTAGATCTGCGGATTATACGCCGGAAATTACGATATATATGTTTATTCTTCATCTTATGGTTTGATATTCTCATCTTATAGTTGAAAAATTCCTAAGAAATCGGCGTTTTTCTTTAAAAATTGATATTTTTATTTTGCTTAATTTTTAATACTCATTCAGATGTTTGTCATTCGAAATCATATATTCTAATACTAGCAAATCTTGTGCGTGTGGTTATATATATATATATATATATATATATATATATATATGCAAATTTTATCTTAAAAACGGCTCTAACGATTTTGACGAAATTTTGTATCCTACCGTTTTGGGGTACTTGAAAACTATTGGGTTAGGTCACATGTTCGAGAAAATTTGATTAGTGGGTCATTTTGGGTCACCATGGGTCAGGGTCAAGCTAATTGTATCTAAAAAACCGTTCAAACGATTTCGACTAAATTTTGTTTCTACCATTTTCGGGCACGAAAAGACTATTGGGCTGGGTCACATGTTCGAGAACTTTCGATTAGTGGGTCATTTTTGGGTTACTGTGGGTCAAGCTAATTTTATCTAAAAACGGCTTAGACTATTTAGACTAAATTTTGCATCATATGGTTTTCGGGCACGAGAAGACTGTTGGGCTAGATTACATGTTCGAGAAAATTCGATTAGTGGGTCATTTTGGTCATGGGTCATTATGGGTCTAGCTATTTTTACCTTAAAAACGGCTCAGAGGATTTGAACTAAGTTTGGTATACTGCAGTTTTAGGGAACGAGAAGACTAATTGTCTAGGTCACATGTTCGAGAAATTTCGATTAGTGGGTCATTTTGGTCATGGGTTATTATGGGTCAAGCTATTTTTATCTTAAAAACGACTCAGACAATTTGAACTAATTTTGTATCCTACTGTTTTTGGGCACGAGAAAATCATTGGGCTAGGTCACATGCTCGAGAAAGGTGACTGTGGCTCAAGCGAATTTTATCTAAAAAACGTCTCGGATTGTTTTGACTAAATTTTATATCCTACGGGTTTCGGGCACGAGAAGACAATTGGAATTGGTCACCTCTTCGAGAAAATTTGATTAGTGGGTCATTTTGGTCATGGGTATTTGAACTCAAAGCTAATTTTGACCGAGCATAGCTCGGTCTTCACTGCTCGTTAATATATAAGGGTGGATCAAATGAAAACGGAACAATTGTTATAATTTAGTTCCTTTTTGAATGATTGTGGTGAAACTTTGTGTAGAGGCAAACCAGGAAGCAAGGAAGATAATCCTTACTACGGGAATAAACTTGAATTAGATAGTCACGCAGAACCACGTGTTATGCGCTGGCGGTCGGCCAACAGTACCGTACGGCCTGCAATCGGTTGTTGTTGTTATGCATCTGCATCTCTAGACTGTTTGCGAGTAAAAAAGAGCAACGCAGTGTCATTCTTATTTAGTGACAGAACGAGCTAGATTTTGCGATGTGCATCGGCGAATAGAGGCAGCGTACTGTCATTGATTCGTGTGCAGGGTGGACACAAGCATTTCCGCGAGAGAATCTGGGGAAGTTTCGGTGGATAGTATTGGAATACCAACCGTATAGCCTAGATCTTTCGACATATGACTTTCCCATCGTTGGTCCGCTTAAAAAGGGATTGAAGGGTTTCTGTTATTACTCGGAGTGCGAATCATGGAGAATGTTTGAAACTGGTTCCTGTTTCATCCAAAAGACTTCTACGAGCAAGGTATTCGTTACTTGGTAAAACAGTGGGACAAGTTCTAGTGTAACTTTGGAGATTTTGTTTAAAATAAACTATGTAATTTCATATTGTGGCTCCTGTTCGGTTTTATTTGATGCACTCTAATATATGTTTAAACTTCGTCTTATGATTTGATATCCTCATCTTATAGTTCACAATGTTTTATGAAATCAGCTTTTCTCTTAAAAATTTATATTTTCATTGTTTTGCTTAATTATTAATACTCAGTAAGGTGTCCTACATTCAAAATTAAAAAATATTTTTAATCTTCATTTTTCATATTGTAAAGATTTAAAATAATAATGAAATTCTATAGTAGTTTCATACTTTATTCTTTTAATCCTTTTATTACGGGGTTGGGACATATGTCGTCCCAGCAACAGTTTTTTAATCTGTTCGAACCACTTTTTGAAAAACAATCTCTGTCCTGCCGTTATATTAGAATATTTTCAAGAGAAATTTACCACAAAAAAATTTCTTTGTAAATTGCGGTAAAAATAGTCGCCAGTCCTGGCCCGTAATCAGAAGGTTAAGCAACTTTTTATTAATGTCATATTTATTAATTATATTTAACTCATTACATACACGAATTTACACATTGCTAACAAAGCGTATAATCTACAGAGTGAAAAATGTCAAAGCCGGGAATCAAACCCGGACACTTCGTACGACGCTCCAATGCTCTACCATTTAGCTACGAGGCCCACACGCAGCTTGGAATCTCTCACTTACTTATATCGGTAAGGCTGCAAACGTAGAACAAGACGGAAAGGTCTCCATGAGCACAAAATCCTGCGACCATCATGAGACGAAATCAAAGCCCAGTATAGGTGAACACATACTTTTTAATTAATTGTTTCAATTAATTTCAGCAGTAAATACATTTGTAAATTCATGTATGTAATGCTGAATATATTAATGGCGTAATTTGACTGCTGAAAATTAAAAAAGTTGAAATAATTAATTAAAATGTATATATATTTTACTCCTTTAAACACTTCGGTACGAACATTCAATATACGACTTTATATTTTTGAGAATCTCCACTTTCGAGTAGTGCTTACCACCTTACGTGATGGCAGATATTTTGTGATTGCACGAGGGGAAAATTTTTCATTCGTGAATAGTTATGATAAAAAATAAGAACTGTGCGCAACATTTAAGGCACATATACAGAAGGTCGTTCCCACTTTATGACGATTTTCGCAATTAATTTTTGAACATATATGTCATACTCTTCGCAACAATTTTACTCTAATATAGTCCTGACTCTGGATTATAACTCTGGATTGAAATATCCATCATAGTCGATTTTTCTCTTAGTACAATCATATCAGCTTTCTTCCGCACCTCTTGTAAACTTTCCAAAGTTTTTTTAACGTCCGTGAATTCATTTAAACAAGCCACATGCTGAAAAAGTCCATTGAAGAGGAGGATGGGGGTTCGTCAAGTGATTCCACGTGTATTTCTTCTATTGGGACACAATTTATTTCCGTTTGGGATTATTTCTTTGCTAAATATTCATCAGTTGAGTTATGGAAAAGTAGGCTAGAGAACTTTGATCATATGAAGCTCTAATGTATTTTTCATATAAAGCTGGAATTTCTTCTTCAAAAATAGATACTGTATGGAGACTGTAATAAATTATATCAATTAAATTACATTTTAAATATCCATTAACCAAAGAAATACTCTAGTAATAAATTAACCTCATTAATTAAAATTATTAAAGTTTACTATGACAACACCGATAAATTACAGTCTTTCCTATAAGAATATCAACAGTCAGCCAACACGTAATGATTAAATTACTTGCATTTAAAATGAGAATTTCGCGTGGTACGAATAGCGCGATCGATAAGGGCATTAGGTTTCTAATCCTTAGGTCCCTGGTTCGATGCTCGCCTTGGCAAAAAACTAATTCTCCCATATCATGAAATCTAAGTGCTTCAACAGATGACAGCAGTAGCGCTTTTTAACTTCTTTTGAAATTTTTTGCCATTTGTTTGCCCGGGTAAAAAAATAGCGATATTTCAGACATTTCAAACGACATTTCAAACACTCATGTATTTCAAACATTTCAGACACTTACAAGTGACTGAAAAATTCAGACACTTTAAAGTGTCTCTTTTTTGAACCATCCGTTTCAGACGCTTAAGTGTCTGAATTCCAGACATTTCGGTTTGCAGTGTAATGTTAAATTAATTTATAATAGTTTTGATTCCTATCTTCCTCAATGCTTTCTAAACATTGAGAAGTTCTGTCAACTTTATATTAAGCATCCCAAAATGAAATATTTTATTAGCTTTATTTTTTTTATATGTGGAATATGAATTATGAAATAAATATTTGAAGAAATTTTGAAATGTAACATTTAAATATTTTAAAGAAAATTAATTACTTGAGGTTTCTAATATGCGTATATAATTTTTTTCAATTTATTTTTTTCAATGACATTTCAAAAAAATGATGAATAGTTTTTAAACCATGCTTTAAATAACAATAGTCCATATTGTAATTGTAAACATTTATTTCATAAAACAAATTACTGAAAAATGTAACAGCGGTTTCAATTATTTTATAGACTTATTAAATTATTTTTTCAGCTATTCCTAATGTTAATGATATTTAATATTAAAACGTATAAATACAAGTTTTATTAAATGTCAACCTATAATTTATTTTTTTTCGTCCGCCCAACAAATTAACCTAAATTTCATATTCAATATCTACGAACTACACCCAGAAAAAGGAATTGATTAAAACTACAAAACATGTTTTGTTGAGTACATTTTGTTTGTTTTAGAAAAATTCAAGTAATATTGGACCATTTTACTTGAATTAACAAAACATTTTTTGCTGACGACACAAAATTTTTTTTTTTGGAATTGCAAAAAAAAAAAAAAAAAAAAAAAATTTTGTTGATTCAAACAAAATTTCCATTGACCTATATTTAAACAAAAAGTTTTGTTGGGTCAACCAAATTTTTGTTGATTCAACAAAACTTTTTTCTGGGTGCATTCACAGAAAATAAACAAAAAATAATATTTTGGTTAACTAGAAGGTCTATATTCGTATTCTGGTGTTAAAATTAGTTGTTTGTATAATTAATTTTAATGTTTGTTAGTTTTTCAATATGGACACAATCCCAAAGCTTGTTTTGAAATTAAAGATGACACCATTCTCAATCTAATGTATATTTTATTTTTTCTCTGTGAAAATTTAGCAATTAAAATACATTGATCAATTTATCTCTCTTTCTATGGTTATATTAATTACTAAAAGTTTTTTGAAACACCTTGCATTACATAAAAATATGGATGATAGGATACCTTATAACAATTGGTAAAATGTTTGGATGGTCACTTAAAAGAAGGAAAATAATGAAAAAGCTATTTTCTCTCTATATATACTTTCCACAGAATATAATGATTTAAAATCTACGAAGATTTGATAATTTTCTTTACTCTTTATCGCTTAATCACACTATCTTTAACATCAGATGCAAATAGCTTAAAGTTACGACATCCTAATTAGTTGGCTTTAATTTTATGGTACCTTCTTAATGACGTAATCACTTCTTATATAAGGTGTTAGTCAATAAAAGAAGCTTTACCATTAAAAGAAGCTGCTGGCTCATTTAATGTTATTAATACCGCATTAAAAACGGTGGTTGAATATTCAAGGTTAAGAATTTCCTCATCTTATATTTTTTAAAAATCAGCATCGTTGTTAATTGATGCAGAAAATTCGTATTATTTTATTTTTTATCACGTTGAAAATTGCGATACACAAATTGGTGAAAAAGCTATTTTTTTTATTTTGAATTAATAAATACTAGTTGACGCGCCCGGCGTTGCCTGGGCCCGTGATAAAATTTTAAATGAACCGCAAATAAAAAATACTGTGAATTAGTGATAAAAGTGCTCATAAGAAAACATTTAAATAAAGTTTTGTTGTCCATACCCTTTGAAATTTTTAATGGTTATAAATATAAAGGTTTTACAGTCCGTCTAAAAATTACGTCAGAAATAATATTATCTGACTGTAAAATAAACATATTTAATTCCCTAGAAACCAACCCTTTTTCAAATTCTATAGAAGGAGACAACGCCCCCCCCCCTCCCATTTCCCTTTCTATCCTTCAAAAAAGTGAAAGTGCATCCCTCCATTTCCCTTTTGTTCACCCCTTTCTTTAAAAACGCAGGTGGAAGAATGGATACTCCCTGCAGGAAGGGAGGATAAAAATAGAATGGAGAAGAATTTAGAAGGAGTATTTTCTAGGGGTAGGGTTATGAGCAGTGAAAGACAATAAGCGAGCTATTCTTTCCCGAACCCTCTTGATTCTTCTTAATTCTGTTTCCTGCGTTATTGACCCTTCAAAAATAGTTTAGACATGCGCAGTAAGGTCCAATTTGCACAGAAAATTTAAGACATTTGCTTTTCGCTTTAAATATATAGATTATTTTGAATTATTTTTATTAGACTTTAAAAAATGTAATTCCTTTCCACTTAAGGCTACAGTGTAGCCATAAAATACTTTTCTCTGTCTGAAGCCATCTTTAAACTGTAAAAAAAGTTCAAATGTTTCTTAATCGAAGAAAATATGATGTAACAAAAATGAATTCTTCCAAATTACCCACGATTCCGAAAGGCAGTCTTTATCTTTTGAAACCTCAAAAAGCAAGTACTTTCTTGTTTTAAAAAATACTTATTAAAACAAAGTTACTTTTTTTTTGCCATAGATTCTTTGAAACGTTTCCGAGTAGTTTTTATAGAATAATAATCATTTTTCTCAACCCGGAATATAAGTTGTTCGGATACGATCAATTCTCAAGCAAACATTTTCATGTTGAACAAACATGTTTTACAGGCAAACATGATAAATTAGCAACATTAACATTAAATTAATATTATTTTGAAATTATTAAATTAATATTACGTATTGCCAGCATCCTAAAAACCGATATTCTGGTTTGAGGAAAATGATTAATACATTATAAAAGCTACTCGGATACTTTTCCAAAAACCAGTGACAGCAATTAAAACTTATATATAAACAAAAAATATTGATTTCTGAGGTTTCTAAAGATAATGGACTCTTTTTCGGAATATGGGTAAATCGGAAATGGTTATTGTATATTTTCATTCGTGATTATATTATATTTTCGTAGATTAAGAAACCATTGTCCTTTTTAATACTTTCCAGCCTAGTTGAAAAGTGTTTATGACTTCGGTTTGTCTGCCTATGGCCGTCTGCCGTATGGCCGTCCTCTAACTCCCGTAAATATGCTCGTATTGGCCTGCAATTTTTATATGTTATTGTCGTTATCTATAGCATGTTCCCTATTTCAACTGAAGTGTGTAGCACTTATAGTATTTTTTACAGGGACACTCAAAAGAATTCCGTTACATTACGGTCTATGCGGAGAAATCATTTGAGGTTTATTGTAATGATGTTACACAATTTCAAAGACATTGTAATTGATATATATTACTAAGGTGCATTACAAGAAACTTAATATGGAATAGGGTGTGCATAGCACTTATAGTTACTTTACAGGGACAGTCAAAAGAATTCCGTTACATTACGTCTATGGAGAAAAATCGTTTGCGGTTTAATTAAATAATGTTTCACAATTTTAAACGCATTGAAATTTATATATATCACTAAAGTGCATTACAAGAGGCTTACTACAGAATAGTGTGTGTATAGCAGTCATCGTTCATTTACAGGGACACACAAAAGAATTCTCTACTGTCTGTTAACAATAATTCCTGGAAGTGCGCTTTAAGTTTCTGAACGCGATTTTAAATTTAACTCAATTTTTGTCTATTTTAGCACAAAAGTTTGAGAACACATTTCCGTTTATTGACAGAAACTCCAGAAGTAGAATTTTAAACTGTGCTACGCTTTTCCAAACTAAACTAAAATTTAGCATCCTATGTAGTATATATACAAATCTGTAGATCATATACAGGGCTGAATAAAAGTATTCGGATAATTTTCCGAATATTGTATATGTTGGAAATACCTCAAATTTCGTTTTTAAATGTGTTATGAGGTTTCCAAATTGTTTACTTAGATGTTATCTTTCAGCTTATTAAACGGTAATGATTTGTAAAATTATTTTGGAAGCGTTGGAAAGTGTTACATAATCTATGCTTGAGGCATAATTTTTCGTTCTAGTTTTAATACTGCAGCCAAAACAAATGAATGAAACGAAACCAATTTTTGTGTTTTGAGTTTGTAAGATATTGGAGATGAATTCGGTGAAAAAAAATTAGTAACTTGTACGGGATGCGTACAGTTTCAGAATAGTTTTTTAGCAGATTGTGCACCTTATTTAATTAAAGTTTAAATGGAATTATTACAAATTCTGTAATTCAAATATTAAATAGAATTTTTCTAGACTTAAATAGTCGTTCCTGACTCTTTGGAAATTCCAAAGAGCGTACGCATCTTCCCTGCAGTACAAAAGTTACAGATAGAGAAAATCGTAGCATTTTTTAAGACAAAAAAGTAATTGGTATTAATCGCTAATTATATGGATTATGAGACATGAGACTGTATTGTGAGTATGTCATAACAGAACAATTAATTTGATGTTGACTGATTTTCTGAGAATATATAAAGTAATATTGTTCTCGGGGTATTAACATTAGCATGATCAGACTTTGACCCCTCTTAAAACTATGAACATTTAAGAAAGAAAGCGTTACCTACTTTTATCTGTTGCCTACATCCGAGGAACACAAATAAAGTGTCAAAGTGTGTGTTGCTATTTGAAAAATAAACGTTGGTGCAATTTTGATTATATAGACGACCTATATTTAAAAGTTTTCAGCCACATTCTGAAAGCATAAATTATCAAGAGTCTAATGACATCTTCGTCCATTCCAAACGATCTGAAAATAAAGGTGGATGTATTGTTTAATTTGCTTCTGACTATACATTTATAGTACTATAAATATTATGACATGCGCCAATGGTTCTCATCCAATACTGAACATGACCGGCTAAAACTCGATGAAGCCTGACCGAAGTTCTAGTTGCGGACCATGGCCTTGTATAGCCCTACAACGTGATGTTGCCTTCCTAGGTTTTGCACAGCTGACCGTGCTCGTGAGAGTCCATACTCCCACACGAAGGCCTCCCTTGCTCGCCGACCCCTCCCTCATACAGGGGTGAACAGGACGCCCTTTATAAAATTTCCTCGCTTGTCTCTAGAAGACTAAACATAGTATTAAAACATCAGCACTTACAATGTACACACGATAACGGACTTTATTATAGAGTATTGTATAACATGCTTAAAACATGCTAAATACAACATGCTTAACATGCTAAATATAAAAGAGATGATAGGGATATAAAAATATTTACATATTTAAAAACATAAGCCAGACACTCATCTTACAACTTCTTCTCATCTTCCTTCTTCTTTGACTGCTTAAAAAGGTAAACGACCATGATGCCACTTTGATACCTTGACAACAAGAGTAATGCCCATCTTAGTTCAACACAGAAGAAGTCACCATTAATGTTACCAACTATAAATATTATACAGTATTTATTATGTGTTGGTCATAACTTTAAGAGATGATAATACACGAAAAAAGACAATATATATAGGAGGCCAGAGTCATAATCCACTTAGACCGTCAAAAATAAAAGGTAACTTTCTGTATGCCGAAATCAGATGTTCGTTCATAACTATAACAATAATGAAAATAAAGTAATGATTATTTCAACAGACTTATTTTGTTTTAATTAAAATATCCTGAAATGACGAGAAATGGTAGAAAGGACCAACATTTGAATCCACAGAATACTGAGCTTAACGCTCCATTTTTAAGATCTGACAGTACGTGCGATGTCACTGACCAAATTACAGGGCACTAACTGAACTTCACATGACTTCATCATTTTTCATACAAAGCAACGTTAATCTCATAAATATCTTACTAAAATACTTCATTTCTTTTAAAATTGTGAATGAAAATTCTGGTTCACATTTCAATGAGATCTCGGTATTTTTGACTGTAAACTTTATTTGTATGTTGATTTTGTTTCTTGATTGATTTCATTTTGGTGCTTGTTATCACTGGTGAATTTTCTTACTATTGATTCAGTATTATTAATTTATTGTATAAAAAATAAAATAAAAAAGAATTAAATAAATGTATCTAAAGTATCTCTATTAAAATGTATTTTCAGATTCTACTTTACTTTAGATCTTAAGAATCAAGTCAGAATTATTTTTATATACTACATCAGACATAAAAATATATATAATCAAAATTGAATTGTGTCTAGAGTTATGAGAAACAATTTCACGAACAACTGATCATTAGAGTTAACGGAAAACGAATGAAATTAGATGCAATAAAAACACTCAGTAGGATTATTTCCAAATCAATAACCCCTAAAAGTACTTTATTATCTTAATACGTATAAGACAAAAAGTATAAGAATTCAATTAATCAGCGTTTCTAAATTAATTTCTAAACGGAATATGACAAAATTATTCTGTATTATCGTAAAAATCTAGAGCATTTACTTCACATACGTCACCAATATTTATAGTACTATAAATATTATATCCATCATATAAATAAATAAAAATGGTAGAAATATATCTAATAGAACTTTGTTAAATTCATTTTTCATATTCTGATTTACTTAGATTTTGAAAACAATTCTAAATTATTTTTACCTACAACATCTGCCGAAAAAGAAAAACACAAATGAATTCATTCTTCCAAGAGTTATGAGCAACAGTTTCATGATTAACCGATTTTTTGAGTGAAAGGAAAACGAATGAAATTAGATGTAATCTAAAACACTTGGGAATAGCATTTCCAAATCAATAACCACTAAAAGTATTTTATTATCATGATAAAGAAGACAAAAAGTATAATAATTGAATTAGCCAGCCTTTCTATATCAATTACTAAATTGGATACGACAAAATATTTCTGAATTAGCATACAGTCATGATCTGATAATTTATATACGTGTAAATTTATTGTACTATAAATGTTATATTTATCGTATACAGAAGTAAAAAAGGCTTGAAGAAATAAATCTAAACTATCTTTAATAAAATAATTTTTCATAAGCTACTTTACTTTAGTTTTTAAATATCAAGTAGAAGTTATTTTTACATGCTATACCTCTGATAAATATGTATATATATATATATATATATATATATATATATATATATATATATATATAATCAGAATATAATGCTTTTCTGAGTTATAAAAACTTTATGAACAAACAATTATTACAGAAAAAGAAAATCAGAAAAATTAAATTAGATGTAATCAAAAAATCATAGGAATTATATTTCCAAATTAATTACATAACTAAAAGTACTTTATCATCATGATAAACAACACTAACAGTATAATATTTGAGTTAGTCAGCCTTTTTAAATCAATTGCTAAACGGTAATTGAAATCTGCATTGTGATAAGAAATAATATTTCTGCATTATCATAAGAAATATGAGCTTTTAATTCTTATACATGTACATTACATTTAAAGCACTATAAATTTTATATCTGTCATATAAAGGAATAAAAAAAGACGTCAAGAAAATATATCTAAAATACCTTAATTAAAATCATTTTCCATATATTATTTTACTTTAAATTTTTAAAATTAAAATCAAGTAAATTTTACTTATGAAATCACAATTGCACCTATTAAACTACTGAACCTATTATTTACTTACTAAATCCCATTTGAATCACAAACATATTTATCACATTTCAAATATTCAAAAATACGATTATTTATATAATCTAAAAAAACTTGGCAATAGTATTTCCAAATAAATAATCACTTAAAGTATTTTATTATCATCAGACAGAATACAAAAAGTATAGTCGGGCAATTCTGAAAAGTGGCCGATTTCACGTACAGGCGTTGCAAATAATAAAACCTTCAAGTTTTTCTCCCTAAAATATTCCATATAGTATTTCTTTTGTGCACAGTATATATATATAGTTTTTCTTAATGGTTTTTAATAAAAATTTGTCTAAAATACCAAGAAAATGTAACGACCGTCACGCGTACTCGGCGTATTGTGTGAACTTTCCAAGGCGATATCTACGCAATTTCACAATATTTCATTACAACTGTTTGTCAAAAATGTCGTGGAAAATCACCATAAAAAAAGTCCCATTTGAAATTTATTTAGTCGTTTACATACAGTAGTAGCTGAGCAAAGGCATGTAACCAGTCTTGGCGTGGACCGTCACAGAGAACATTTTCAGTTTTTTTCAACCGCCAACAGAATGCTCTACCATAAATAATGCAGCATTCAGTGATACAAGCTCAGTCTGCAATAATATACAAACAAGTTAAGCCAGTCCCTGCTTTCAGAAGATTTGCTTTTTTCGACCTTTGTTTCAAGTGAGTAATAAATACCGAGATACTTTTTGTGCAGAACGCCACACTTGTTAATCTATGATAAACAGTTCAATTTGATCTGTTGAAGTTACTAACTTATTACTTGGGTGGTTAAATAGCATCAGGACCGCAAGACATGATCTGGAGTGGATGGACATCCTCTAGTCACCATATTCAGCAACTTTTAAAGATCGTCACATCTCAATTTTTAATAAAACACTTTCGGTTAATATATTTGACCCTGCTTACAGAAGATTTGCTATTTTCGGCATTTGTTTCAAGTGAGTAATAAATACCGAGATACTTTTTGTTAATCTATGATAAACAGTTCAATTTGATCTTTTGAAGTTACTAACTTTTTACTTGGGTGGTTAAATAGCATTAGGACCGCAAGATATGGTCTGGAGTGGATGGACATCCTCTAGTTACCATATTCAGCCACTTTTGTAAAGATCGTCACATCTCAATTTTTAATAAAACACTTTCGGTTAATATATTTGACCCTGCTTACAGAAGATTTGCTATTTTCGGCATTTGTTTCAAGTGAGTAATAAATACCGAGATACTTTTTGTTAATCTATGATAAACAGTTCAATTTGATCTTTTGAAGTTACTAACTTTTTACTTGGGTGGTTAAATAGCATTAGGACCGCAAGATATGGTCTGGAGTGGATGGACATCCTCTAGTTACCATATTCAGCCACTTTTGTAAAGATCGTCACATCTCAATTTTTAATAAAACACTTTCGGTTAATATATTTGACCCTGCTTACAGAAGATTTGCTATTTTCGGCATTTGTTTCAAGTGAGTAATAAATACCGAGATACTTTTTGTTAATCTATGATAAACAGTTCAATTTGATCTTTTGAAGTTACTAACTTTTTACTTGGGTGGTTAAATAGCATTAGGACCGCAAGATATGGTCTGGAGTGGATGGACATCCTCTAGTTACCATATTCAGCCACTTTTGTAAAGATCGTCACATCTCAATTTTTAATAAAACACTTTCGGTTAATATATTTGACCCTGCTTACAGAAGATTTGCTATTTTCGGCATTTGTTTCAAGTGAGTAATAAATACCGAGATACTTTTTGTTAATCTATGATAAACAGTTCAATTTGATCTTTTGAAGTTACTAACTTTTTACTTGGGTGGTTAAATAGCATTAGGACCGCAAGATATGGTCTGGAGTGGATGGACATCCTCTAGTTACCATATTCAGCCACTTTTGTAAAGATCGTCACATCTCAATTTTTAATAAAACACTTTCGGTTAATATATTTGATTATTGAAATTGATTGAACCTTGTTCCGATCACTAACTGATAAACACCTCTTCACGAAAACAGAAGAAACACAGAAACACAGAGTGTATAATCATTGAATTAGGCTCAACTAGATTTCTCAACTAGTTAATAAACGTATAATTAAAAAAAATACCTCTACATTAACATAGAAATCATGCGCTGTTGATTCATCAACATGTCGGACATTTATAAGAACTGTAAATATTATTAAATAAATTATCACATTTAATCAAACATAAAAGTTACATAAAATACACTTAAAACATTAAAAACATTAAAAATACTGCAAACGTTTCAGGCTATAATTTAGCCCCTCATCAGTGCAACTACATACGTTGACCGGAAAATTTTCAACCATGTTTACACTTAATAACGATACAGTTAATAACTATGTTTACAGTTATTAACTGTAAACATGGATGAAAATTCTCCGGTCAACGTACGTAGTTGCACTGATGAGGGGCTAAATTATAGCCTGAAACGTTTGCAGTATTTTAAATGTTTTTAATGTTTTAAGTGTATTTTATGTAACTTTTATGTCTGATTAAATATGATAATTTATTTAAGACTTTTATTCATCAGCCGTTAAAATATGTTTAGTTATTTTTGTAACTATTATATTTATCGTATAAAGAATAAAAAAGAGATACATCTCAATTACCTTTTTGAAATAATTCTTTACATTTTACTTTACTTGAGATTTTAAAAATCAAGTTCTAATAAATATTACATGTATCCTTAGACAAAAAAAAATAATAATCACAATCGAATTATTTTCTGTGTTGTCAGAAACCCTTTCATGAACAACCTATTATTATTAGAGTTAAAGAGAAAATAATAAAATTAGATGTATTCTGAAACATTTGGGAATAGTTATTCCAAATCAATAACCGCTAAAAGTATGTTAGTATCATGATAAGAAAAACAAAAATCGATTTAGTCAGCCTTTCTAAAACAATTACTAAACGAATATGACAAAATATGTCTGCATTATCATAAAAATATGAGTTTTAATTCATATATTTGCCCTACATGTATAGTACTAAAATTTTATATCTATCATATAAAGAAAAACAACTTGATAAATTATATCCAAACTATCGTGGTTAAAATAATTTTTCAAATACCATTTTATTTTAGATTTTGAAAATCAAGTTTAAATTAATTTTACAGACTACTTCTGACCTTAATTTTTTTGTTACAATTGAATTCTTTTCACATTTATGAGCAAATATTTCATGAACAGCCGATTATTTAAAAAAATGAATGACACTAGATGTTTAGTAAAAACTTAGAAATAGTATTTCCGTATCAATAACCACAAAAATGCTTTATTATCATGATAAAAAAGACAAAAACTATAATCATTGAATTATTCAGCCGTTCTAAATCAATTACTAAACGGAATAGAACAAATTATTTCTATTATGGAAAACATGAGATTTTAATTCACATACGTATCTTATATTTATAGTACTATAAATTTTATATCTTCGTATAAAGTAATAAAAAAGACTAGAAAACATATATCCAAACTATGTTAATAAAAATGTTTTTTCATATACTATTTTACTTTAGAATGTGAAAATAAAAATAATAAATGTATTAATTAGTTTAAATTAATCTTATCTACTAAATCTATTAAATAAAAATGTATTGTCATAAATGTTTTGTTTCCATAGTTATGAACAACTATTTCATGAACAACCAATTATTAAAGGAAAAGGAATGAAACTTGATGTAATCATCAAAAACACTTGGGAATATTATTTCTGAATCAATAATCACTAAAAGAGCTTTATTATCATGATAAGGAAGGCAAAAATTATAATCATTGAATTAGTCAGCATTTCTAAATCAATTACTAAATGGAACAGGACAAAATATTTTTGAACTAACATAAAAATAGTAGTTGGTTAATTTATGCTATTTCGCTCCTTCTTCGTCAAAAATTGTGTAAGTTAATTGTATCCATCTTCATTGCTTTGAAAACAATTATGCAGAGTAATTTCTTATAAGTGATACCACTTAGTACCAACATAATGAAACAACTAGAAATAAATCAAAGAAAAAGTTTCTATAGGGATATTTCATATTTATAAGATCCATCGTGTTTACTAGTTAGAGAACTGACTGATAGAGATGGGATACTTTATTTTAATTTGTATAATCGTAGTAGTATAGAATACAAGCAAGAAAGTTTGTTCTAATTAGGTGTAACCCATAAAAAAATGACAGTAGTTCTAAAATAAAAATACTAACAACAAAACAGGGTAACGGAATCTACATGCAATATTCTGGTGTCGCATCAATTCGTCACGCACAATTCAACGCGGTACAATTCACCGCGCACAATTCCGCGCAGCGTCAATTCGTCGCAGCGCTAATTCATCGCAGCGTCAATTCATCGCGGCGTCAATTTGTCGCAGTGTCAATTCGTCGTAGCATCAATTCGTCGCAACGTTAATTCGTCGTGGCGTCAATTCATAGCAGCGAAACTGTTTTTGAAGGCGACTCTTTCAATTTTCTAAGCTAACAACATTAAACACTAACATTCAATAGGAGGTTGAAAACATTCAATTATGTCAAGCATAAATAGCGAAAGAAAATAATCAAGTTATAGTACCATTTGGATTTACTTTTGTAACATATAAAGGAAAAAATAAACTTTAATCTAAACTGCCATATAATGACATTAAATCATGCAATGGTCAGTTAGTCCATTCACAATAACAAACAGAATTTTGTGTACACATTCTGTCTATACTTTTTAATTTTTTTTTCATAGAGTAGGGGGAGCTCACAACACTCTCCCTTTAGTACGCCCATGCCAATTTATATATTTTTTGTAATTTTTCTATCATTATTCTTTGCTTTTTCTTTCATGATCTTAGTACTGTTATTTTAAATCCCACGCCATATTTCCGGTGATGAAAAGCAATATCTACTCTATATGTAGTTTAAATAAGAAATGACTTGATCTAGTCTAGTGTATTAACCCTTTAGCCGGCGGTGGTCACAAAAAGGGACACCTAATTTTTATTCCAAAACTGACAAACGGCACCAAGAATATTTAATTAAAATTTTCCTTTTTTAAAGTAGGAGAAAATAAGCTAGTTTTTATTTGCTAATGAATTCGTTTTTAAATTCTGGCGTCAGTCCAACATTTCATCATTTTACAAACAAACTTACTCCGCGCCGGAAAGGGTTAAACATGTATTTCTTTATTGGAAACTTCACAAAAATCACATATTTAAAGAAAATACTCTCTATTTCACTGATTGAAATTTTTATACTAGAGCAGTAAAAGAAGAAATATATCTATATAAATATTTTAACTTCATATAAAATCGACCTTTAAAATATTAGTTAAAATTCTCTATTTATGAAAAAAACAAAATATCATTAAATAATTTTACTAAATTTACTTTTATCATCATCGCCTTCAAAAATAGTTTCGCTGCGATTTTGACACCACGACGAATTTGCGCTGCGACGAATTGACGCTGCGACGAATTGACGCCGCGACGAATTGACGCTGCGATGAGTTGCGCGCGATGAATTGCGCCTGATGATGTACCGCGATGTATTGTGCACGACAAATTGACGCAGAATGATATTCTCGATATGATACGTTATACTTCCAATAATATGTGATAAATGAGCATAAAAATTATGTATAACATTCCATGTAAAGCTTCTGGTCCCTAAGACATCACTAAAATAAACAGCATTGTGCGCAGTCTGTCCTTTGTTGGGTGACTCCTGGGAAGACTTCATTATCGTTGGTACCTTGATACCACAGAGCGGCATAAAAATTTAGCGGTGTGTACAATCTTCTCACTTGTAGGTTGGTAGAAGGAAAAGGGGAATTGACACCATAAATCGCTGAGGCGCGCTCCTCTTCTTTTGCTCCAAATATTCCCTTTCACTTTTGAAATAGATTTCTAACAACTAACTTATGATTTTCGAGTATACATAAATTTTGAAATTTCAAACAGGTCAAAGTTATGTTACCCTTTAAAGCACCAATCCTTCTTTAATTACGTGGTGAATGATATGCAAACAAAATGGAAACAATAGCATGAATAATATGGAAACAATATCATAAGTATAATAAATCCAAATTGAGAATAATATTATCATCGTTGAACACGCAGAATGTGACAAGTTTTACCGTTCGTTAGTACCATCGAATATTGATTCCTTTTATTATACACTCTTTTTTAAATATTAAACACTTAACAAAACTTATTATATAGCATTTCTGACCACTCAACCGTCTTCAAATTTGCAAAATTTTAAATTCAATTTGCACGTAAACAAGTAATTAAAATAAATAAACCGAATTCAAGTTATTCTACCTTAACTGATTATATACATATTCCAAAACAGATGACGTAATTTAATGAGAATGGTTTGGTACTGTAGAGTATTTCTGTGGCAAATCTGCATTGTCGTTTATATTTAATCATGCTGTTGCCAATTTGTTCATTTTGACAAGTAATAGACAAACATATATTAAAAATTAGAATAATAAGAATAAAGCTATTAAAAAATGCTATGTAGGATATGACGACTATTTCGAAAACATATAACAGTACATCTGTACATATAAAAGTATAACAATGCATATATAGTAGTTTATGTATACCTGTATTTTTTTACAGTAGATAATCATATATATTATTTCTGTTGTCAACATTCCTTTCTATGCATTTACAAAACGCACAACAATGATTGAGGTATCATTCGAAAGTGTTTTAAACCAGCTTTTTACATAGTACACTCACATTTCGTTAAAACATGTTTTTGATTAAAAATTGCAGTTAACTAAAAATTAAGTCAGCATTGTTTTTATAAATAAAATAAAAGATTTTTTTTCAAATCAATGTTGCCACAAAAGTAAAATACCGCATTATATCGCGCTCAACAGTTATTGTAAGGAAATATAAATAGTACAAAAAAGATAAAGTGGGATGATCTCTGCACGGGCTTATTTTATATTTATGATTAAAAAGCAAAATTTAAATTCAAATGTTGAGAAGAAAAGGACACCATCGATCGATCGAAGCAGTTAGTATTTCATGTGAAATGTATGCTTTGTTATATTAAATTACATTGTATTTTAAATGTATTTAATTTATTTTTCTTTGTCCCGTGTTTTTTTTTTCGAAGCGGATGACGTCAGCCTCTAATACAGTTAATATACGATTGTTTTTTTTTTCCTCATTTGTACCTTTTATTATCTTCTATTAGTTTTACTTACCCATCATACGTAGTATAGGGTAAGTCTTGTAAACGTTTTGGAAATCGAAAAAAAAAATTTTGACTGATTTACACGTTTCAGACACTGGAGATTGTGAAAAATATTTTTTAAAAAAAATTGCCGTCCGTCTGTTTGTGTGTCTGTAAACACTCTATCTCCCGAACAAATTGAGATAGAGACTTGAAATGTGGTATGTACTTAGTATGTAATAATGGGAAGAAGCTTATTGAATTTCAGTGACCTCGATTATCCGGAACTATTTTTTTCGGTCTCTCGATAAATTCGTTTTGATAAATATATATAAAAATTTTCGAAATTGTTTATTTTAAGGAGTGAATATAAAAGACACTAAAAAACATAAATTTTGCATAAAGAATGAAGTCGATCAGATAATGAGTTGCCGAGATATTTGTAATCCTATTTTTCACAATCTTCGATTTTTCATGACCCTGTATTTCATTCAAATTTCAATTCAAAGCTATATTTCAATCGGAAATGAGACGCTTAATCCGACGCAGTAAACCGTTAGTTAATATGATTATCCATTTTGGAGTTATAAGGATGTTTATTTTACGTAATTCAGTAATAGGGTGTTTAAAGTTTATGACGTCATAAAGCCATCATTTTATTCGAATTGCATGCAATTTATAAATAGTTTACACATGTTTTATTTTCATATCTTATATTATGCATATTCATGATGGGTAAGTATTACGGTGGCCCCCAACGACTAGTTTACTGTAACATAGATCAAATAAATGAGATGATATTTTGGCTTGACTAATGTTGTTTGCAGATATTTTTAATCATTATTTTTTCTTTAGAACTTTAAACTTGCTTCTGAAAAATTATAGATATTGGTAAAAAATATTAGATTACAGTGCGAAATTATCGCATGGGTTTACTAGTAGGTATATAATAGCATAATTGTGTACCTATACATATTAATTTCGGATTGAAGTTGTTTAATATAATACACTGTTATAAACATATTTTAACTGAAAGATATAAGTTTTATTATAAAGTTTTTTTTTTTTTATATTTCTGTCGAATACTACCAAAGAGCAATTTTTCACCTTTTTTAACACGTTTTAAAAAATAGAAAATTTTATGAAATCAGATGTCATCTAATATATTCAAAATGCAAATAACATGAACCTTTTAACAATTTATAAAATACGCACTTTAGAAGAAAATCCTAAAGCAATGTTCCCAAAATGGGAGCAGTGGCGCTTAATGGGTTAATATCATAATCAAACTCCGGGGCGGTTAGAGATTTTTTTACTATATTTAGAGACTAGAAGGTTAAAATAATACAAGCAAATTGCCAGGTAAACGAAAATACCATTTCCGATCCTGATGAAATCGGTAGTGCACTACAACCAGAACAATCTCTTTCTAACAAAATAAGATATGGAAATCCGTTTAAAAGCATGCACATACATTTAAAAAGAAAAATGCAAACTAATTGTATATATTCTCCTTTGTTGGAAGTCGGTTAACAAAGACAATATAGTATGTATAGTATATACAATAAAAATATTTGATAAAATACTTATCGATAAGATTTAAAGAAAAAATATTTTTTTATGCGCCTTTATTAATTCAATAAATTTAGTGTAAAATATCTTGGCATATTTCAGAAACATAGAAATAGGGAAAAAATAATACTATATGGAAATTGGTCCAAAATAAAGTATAGCTATGTACAGTCGTGAAAAAATAAAGGATATATCCATATTAACTCTTACGAAAATCATTGTATAAAAATGGGACTGGTACCAATAGATTAATAATAACGTCTACTTAATACTTTAATTTTGCTTAGGGGTCATCTACACTGTTAAAAATTTGCAGCAAACTGTCCACTCATTTGACCGTTTTTATAGAAAACGGTTAAATAATTGCAATTTAACTCTATTATGACCATAATATGGGCAATAATATGGTCAGAATAACGTTAAATTACGCTTATGCCCCATTTTCTATAAAAACGGTCAAATGACTGGACAGTTTGCTGCAAATTTTTAACAGTGTATGTATAGAAATTGTACAAAATTAATCAGCATAAAAAAAAACTATGTTTGACATCATATCTGGATTCTTCGGTAAATGTTACCTCTGGATACAACACGGAAAGTCATTCGGTCAAGTACTTTAGAAATTACGTAGGTTTAAAGTTCGGAACTCCTAACGTTAAATTCATTTGAATCAATGCAAAGCACATTGCAATGCTCGTACTTTTTTAAACATTATTCTAAAACCACTTGCTGGAATGAGCTGTAATTTTAAATTCACATATTTTCAGTTTTTAGAAATCGATTTCAGTTTTTTTTTTTAAACCGTAGATTACAATTGATATATTTTCAAAAAAATATTTAATTTTGAAATTAGATTTTGAAAAATATATTAATTGTGATCTATGAATTTTGTACAGAAATCGGTCTCTAGAAGCTTCAAATGTGCGAATACAAAATTACAGATCATTCTCCAAGAAGTTATGCTTCTCGCACTGCAATGTATTTTTCTACGATTAAAAATGTATTTAACATTAGGAATTCCAAACTATGAACTTCCATGATTTCTAAACTGCCTAACCAAATGACATCCGGTTAGGTATCCGAAGATTATATTTACAGAAGAATATAAACATTATCTCGAAATTTGGTGTTAGTATTGAAAATTTTACAGTTTTGTACAATTTCTATATGAAGAAGCATTTAAGTATAGCATTAATTAGTAGACATTATTATATTTTTATACAATGATTTGCGGCACAGTTAGCACGAGGGTATTTTTTTCATGACTGAACATACAGGGTGTCCATAAATTATTGTCCCGGTTTCCTTACCTCATAACACAAATATTATTACATATTCGTAAATTAGAACACAAACAGGTTTTTTTTATTAACACTAACAAAAATACTTATGGCTAAAGTTGCAACTCAAAAGGCTATTAATCAAATAACGATTGTAATCAAATAAAAATTAATATTAAAATTTTATGAAATTTATCAAAAAGCTTTTAATGGATTATGAGTACAAAGTTAGATAGATATTACATAATTCATTAATTATTATTTGATTGCAATCGTTATTTGTTTAATAACTTTTCAGTTGCAACATTACGCATATGTAATATTCTGTTATTAAAAAAACTTTTTTAGTGAATATGTAATAATATTTTTCGTCATATTCATAAATCAAATGTTATGAGGTAAGGAAACCGGTACAATCATTTATGGACACCCTGTATTAAGAAAAGCTTAATTGAATGGTGTTCGATTACAATATTTAACAGCAAAAACCAAAGAAAAGAAAATAATAACAAACAGTATTCGTAATTTTATGGTTACTTATTCAGTATAAAAAACTACATTTAGTTTCACTCTTCCATCGAAAAACACATTTTTAATGTAGAATCGCCGCCGAATTTCACCTAAAAGACATATTTCACGTTCTTGTTTCCCTTTTCCTTATTTATTTAACCGTCTCAAGACTCTAAAGTAACTATCACTATTGAATTTCTTCCTTATTGGCTTTCAGACTTCAATATAAAACACATTACAATTCTTCTTTATTAAACCGCCTTTTGCAAGTGTTTCTAGACTTATCAACGTTGCGAAGGCGAACAAAAACATCCATATATTTTACCATTGGAGAGGAAAGAAAATACATTACTGCTGCAATAAAAAAAGGGAATGTATGTATATCTAGAAATACTATAAAATATTTAATACTCTTCATATCCGGAAACTAAACTATTCTACTAAATCAAATAAGTTGAAAGGGATGTACAGATATATATATATATATCGCGGATGTGAAGTTTATCCTTTAACACATATATAATCGTGATTTATAACAAATTTTAATAAATGTTCAATGAATTGATAAAAATTTGTAAAAATTGCAATCACGAATTTGAAAAAAATATGTGATGCTACTAAACGTATAACTAATATATACTTAATATATTTAGCTTAAAAGTTCTTGAATATAAATTTTCTTCTATTGTACACATTTAACTTGCATGGTGATATATTAGAACTCAGCTAAAAAATTAAAAATACACTTCAAGATACAAATAAATTAATCAATGGACTCCTTCCTAAATCTTTTAAAGAAGTTATTGTGAACAATATTATAATCAAAAAAGAAAAATATCTGAAAAGTGTGTTTTTAATTTATTCCTAACTAGCCCACCTGCAGACGTTGCGAGGACTGGTCCCAGACTGCCGAGAAAAATCAAGGCCGGGACTTGATCTGGTCCTAGTCTAATAAGAATAAAAAAAGAAAGAATGTGAATAAAATTCATAAAATAAATAATAAGAAAACATGCTCGACCCGGTCCTAGTCACATGAGTCCAGGACCGGTCCAAGTCTAATGAGAGAAAATCGGCCTGCGACAGTTCCACAGGCTTCAACAACAATATTCCTCCAGTTATATAATTTTAAAACGACGGAACGAAATTCAATGCTATCTAGTTTTTTCCTCTTCGAGCTACAATAATAATAGTAATAATAACAATAAGAAGAAGAAGAAGAAGAATGCCGTAAGGTAAAAGAGAAAAACACTTATATCTCACTTAAGAAAAATCCCAGTTACCGATATCATAAAAAGTCCTTTTGGTGATTAAAAAATTATACAAACCAACGTCAAAAAAATTCCTTCCTTTGGATTTTCATTCCCATTAACAAAAATTTCTCATTTTCTTATTGCCTTTAAAAAATCGTATAAATTCAAATTAATAATATTTTATAACTTTTTTTATGATTTCTCAGGATTTTCTCCATATTTGAATATAAAATGTAATATTGGATGGATGAAGTATCAAATAAATATCGTGTGATAAAAACAAGGTCCTCATTTTCAACGGAATCTGGACTTTTAAAATAAATCGTGAAAAATTTAGAAATCGCTGTACGAACTCCAAAGAAATTTTATTGAAGAAAGGTAAAAAATTACAATATTGGATTAAACAATTGAGTTTGGGTTGCTTTTATAAATGGCTTAAAATAGTTGGCAAATTCGGGGAAATATGTGGATTTTTTCATTCAATAAAAAGTAATATTAAATCTATTAAAATAATCCGAAAAGATTTCTCTAGCCATCACCAACATATACCACACAAGGACAAACATTTAAAAAAAAAATAAATTTAAGATGAAGTGTGCTAAATAAAGAGTGTAGAAATAATTTGGAGTTCGGATATACACAGATCTAGTAGGAAGTGTAACTTAGAATACAAACAAAAGTTGGTAACAACAAACAAATATACAAACAGAAGTTAGGTGGCAACTTCCAGCTAATAATCTAACATTAGATATTCTAATATAAAATCCGTCTGTAATAAGTTAATTCCCTATATGCAAAATGATTTGGAAATAATCGCTTGTCCTCTTCGGGATGGATTCTAAATTAAGAATTTCAACAGATGCTCCAATTTTCTTAATTGCATTTTGTTAAAACTGTCTAGACTTGTTTGTGGTTTGTTTCAGTTTCATTAGTGTCTAAAAATGATATGTTTGTCTGTTTATCTTTTTTAGGTAGCTTTCAATACTAAAAAGTATAAAGCTACCTATTGCAGCCGTTCGGAGGAAAGTAGTTCCGGAAAATTTCGATATATTTTCACCGATCATGACCCCCAGACCCCAAAACCACCCTCTGCTCAAATGTTGATTTATATATATAGATATATCCATATATATATATATATATATATATATATATATATATATATATATATATATATATATATATATATATATATACAGGGTCATTCATAATTCCCTCCGGGGTTTCGAAACGTTATAGTAAAAAAACGAAGAAGAATATGAAAAAAAGAAACATATGAAATTATTCCGAAACTATTCAAGTTTTAATTACATACATTACAGGTGTTCTATGTGTGAACCCTTGGTCACACGGCATACATCCATGCGATAGTCCAGTTCCTGCCATACTCCGTTTCTTTAAATTTCCGGTACCACACATGAATTGTTTTGTCAGTTGGTCCCTGTTTTCGATATTTATTACGAAAGGCCCGTTGAACTGACACCACTGATTCAGATTTAAAGAAACGGAGTATGGCAGGAACTGGACTATCGCATGGATGTATGCCGTGTGACCAAGGGTTCACACATAGAACACCTGTAATGTATGTAAGTAAAACTTGAATAGTTTCGGAATAATTTCATATGTTTCTTTTTTTCATATTCGTCTTCGTTTTTTTACTATAACGTTTCGAAACCCCGGAGGGAATTATGAATGACCCTGTGTATATATATATATATATATATATATATATATATATATATATATATATCTGACCTATGCCATACGATAACGCTCGTATTTATAAATCGATTTTGATGAAACTAATTGTGTGTATTAAGCTCACCAATGTCTCGACCGAGTTCGTTGGCCAGCTTGGTCCGCCATTTTGTTTCAAGATGGCGGCCATTTAAAATTTAAAACTAAAATAAATATACAAAATAATTAAAAATTCAAATTTATTTTTTAATTACGTGTTAGGCCTTGATACAAGGATTCCAGAGCATTTTTTGGTTTACCTCTATCTTAAAAAATGGCTGAGATAGAGCAGTTTGAAATTCTAGGGTGGCTGACATTTTGAAACAAAACAGCACATTAACGCCATTATTGCAAATTATTTTCTTTCATTGTTGTAATAATTCTCCCAATCATACGCATAAAACTATATATTCATATCCGTTAGCGCCAAAATTGGCGAAATTTGGCGAAATATAGCCAAATTTGGCGACCAAAATAAGTCTTCATAAATGAAGCCAATTTGGCTATTGCTCAATAATTTGGCGAATTTCTTATTCAAATTCAGTATTAACGAATCTTTTGTAAACGTTTCTTTGCATTTTAACTTGCTGTTTTCGTGTAACATTAGCTAAAATTTTAAACGAAGATATAGGAAAGCTACCTTTTCCTCCGGGTACAGGCCGGAAGGACTTTTTTTTTTTTTTTTTTTTCCGTAGGTTTTAACTTTCGCAAAAATTGACAAATCGTAACGAATTTTCAGCATGGTGGTAAAGTACACAGTACTACTGAACTTAGTTATGAAGTACTGAAAATAGTTATTATACCGTGTACAGTTTTTTACATTAACATGTAAAATTGTAACATATTATCGCCTTCTGTGCGTCAAAATGAGCGATACTGGTAACAAAAGAATTTAAAATGAATGTGGACCAGTGTATACATCGCGTCGGAAAAACGTCTTGAGTTCGGGTGAGGTTTCTGGTTAGTTTCATACGCCGTAATAAAAGACAAATGCTTCTTAATATAGAAAAATATAATATAACTACGAAAGGATATATACATTAACCTCTTCCGAGTTACCCATGATTCCAAAAAGCGTTCTTTATATTTAGAAACATCGGAAAATAATTTATTTTCGAGATTCTAAAAGTACCCAAAGTTCCTTTTGCTGGCAATGATTTTCGGAAACGTTTCCGAGTATTTTTTATAGTGAGTTAATTAGTTTTTTAAAACGATTTTTAGAATTCTATCCGTTCTCAATTAAACATTTGCGGTTGCGTAATTGAATGTACATGCACCAGTAACAAGATAATTTCTATTTAAATGTTAATGTTAATGCTGTTCATTTATCATGTTTGTCGGTAAAATATGTTTGTTAAGCATGAAAATGCTTTCTGGAGAATGGATAGCATCCGAAATACTTTTATTCCAGGTTAAAATCAATGACAGTCAAAGAAATTTTTTTTCTAAATTCTTCTTTAAATATCGAAAATATATTGATTTAGAGATGTTTCTAAAGATAAAGAACGATTTCGAAATTGTAGGCAATTCGGAAGAGATTATTTTTCGTTCGTGTTTAGATTATATTTTCCTTTATTAAGAAACATTTGTGTTTTTTCACCGTGTATAGAATTTTCGAGCCCTGATCGCGAATAACCCGAGTCGTGCCTGACTCGGGCAACAATAAAAGTTTGCCACAAACGCGAAGTTAAGAAACAATCTCTTAAGGTCGGTTTTATTTTACTGTTAAAAATTACTCGTTTAGAAAAAAAAAATTAAAAGTATTCTGCAGGAAAAATTCTGTTATGTTTTTGTGTTGTTATTAGACAGCAGCTGCTTTATTCTATAATAATTTTAGGATGTATTTTGAGTTAGGGTGGATTTTCTTTAACGTAAATCCACATGAAGTGAAAGTGGAACATTTTCGTGAAACAAAAATCGCGATAAACATAATTAGCACAGCTAGATCCGTGAAGAATACAACTGACAAACTATAAGCCCAAAATCTTTACTTGTGCGGAAAGTACTCTAATTATCGTACTTACAAGAGAACCACTTTTGGTGCAGCTCACACCTAGAATCAAGACATGGTGCATTTTGTAGCCCTCTAACTTATGTATATGATATAATACTTGGAGTATTAGTCAGAGAGTATTAATCATCACTCAGTGTTTTAAAACTGCATTATATCTGCAGAATTATATTAATTTAAAATACATAAAATTAAAAAAACTAATAAAATTTCTCTGTTAAAATCATATTTATAAATATTTTTATACTTTTAATTTTTTGTGGTTGGAATTTTAATAGTTAATTTCACGCTAAAAGCGAGTTATGTCGCCAAATAGGGTGCAACAAATCCAAACAACTTCTCACTCACACACAGCAGATTATGACGTTCTGCCAGGGTTGCCGGGAAAAATTCTACGGTAATGAATAAAGCCAATGTCGCGCCGCCAAAAATGCAATTATAATGTATTATATTTTCAAAATGAAATATCGTGTGCGCGTGCGCAGCTCGCCTACTATACGGTGTAGTAGGCAGCAGGGAACGTGCAGGAGTTTCGATTGGATAGAGTTTTATTTAGAACTGAGTGTACCCCCTAGCGGTGGGAAGTGAAACTAAAGAATTTTGCATTTAAAATTTGTCCGATTCAAACAAAGGTCCCGATTTCAACGACAATGCATTCATTCAACTTAACATGAAATAATTAAGATATAGATAACTAATTAAGACATAGATTTGGCGCCCCTGGCAGTGGAAAGGGGAGCTCCTGCGCCTACACAGAGCGCCTTCTATACGTTATCATAAGCAGCGAGGACACGTGCCGGAGGTTCGGAAAGAGGTTTGTTTAGAACAGAGTGCACCCCGTAGCGGTGAAAAATGTAACTAAAAGATTTTGCATTTAATCTTGGTCCGATTCAAGTGAAATCTTTTCTGACATTCTTCTGAGGTCTCCCAGGTACTAAATAATCTTAGGTATAATTTTTTCAGCCCTTGGTTACCTCTATTTATAAATATTAATATCAAGGGGGGTGATTTATTTTCTCGGGTTCTATGGGTCCGATTTCAACGAGAATCGGTTCATTCAACTTAAAATGAACTAATTAAGATATAGCGAATTATTTAAGACTTAGATTTGGTACTCCCTGGAGGTGGAAAGTGGAAATAACAGATTTTTCGCGCGTGCACGGCAAGTCTTCTACACGGTACCGTAAACAGCAGGAACAAGTGCAGGAGTTTCTTTCAGAAATAGGCTTATTTAGAACAGAATGCTCCACCTGGTGGTAGAAACTGGAACTAAAATATTTTGCGTGCCTAGCACGTCTTCTATACACGGTATCGTAGGCAGTGGGGACACGTGTCAGATAATTTGTTTAGAACAAAATGCATTCCCTAGCGGTGGAACTAAAATATTTTCCTGTGCATGTCCCAAAAATGGCTATTTTAATTGGAACCGCAAAAGAAAGTTACCGATTTGATAATCCCAGACAACGAAAAAGTGTGATTTCCAGTCATCCTCGAGTATTCAGAAAAAGTATTGGATTATTTGAATCAAAACTCACAGTTTATTTTTCTGAATCCAAAAATGCAAATTTCGTTAAAATCAGACGGTAACTTTTTTTAAATTTGGACCAAAAACTGACCCGTTTTGAATCGAATGATCCAGACATTTGAGGAGGTGGTATTAAATTTACCTCAGCTTCGTGTTCATCTCTCTATTTAATTTCCGAAAGACAAAGCGTTACCAAAGGAAGGATTTCGTGCAGCGATTTTTAGAGTGATTTCGTGCAGCGATTTTTAGAGTGATTTCGCGTTTCGTATTATTTTTTTATGATACTGGGCAACGCCGGACGGATCTGCTAGTACTATAATAAAACTTCACTGTTCAATAAGATGAAAGATGAAGTCTATTTAAACAATTTGTAAAAGGCATAACACATTTGAAAACCTATTTCAACCGTAAAGATTAACAGTCGTAAAACTATCCGAATTCTTTTCTACAGCCTTGTATAGGATCTACAGATTTGTATATATACTACATAGCATGCTAAAATTTAGTTTAGTTAAGAAACGCTTAGCACAGTTGAAAATTCTCTGTCAGAAATTTCCATCAATAAACAGAAATGTACTGGAGATGTAAAGTACAGTCCTGTATAGGATATATAGAATTTATACACACCAATTAATATACAAAAATAGTTGTTAAACTTAAACCGCTTACAACAACTGAAAACGTAATTTCAGCAATTATTACCCATAGACAGGAGATTAACCGCATTCTTTTGTGTGTCCCTGTGAACGAACGATGAATGCTATGCACACTTTAAGCATTTGCTGTAGTAAGCATTTTGCACTTCACCTCAGTGATATATATCAACAGTATGTTTGAAGTAGTGTAATAGCTTTAAAATACATCGCAAACAATTTTTCGAAATATACCGTAATATATATCAATTTCCATATGTTTGAAATAGTGCAACATCTTCAAAATACACCGCAAATTATTTTTCCCCATAGACTGCAATGTAAAGGAATTTTTTTATTGACTTTGTAAACGGACTATAAATTATACACACTTCATTTTCAATACCTAACATACCATACCAACTCAATAACATATTTCAAATTTACGCCTATTTTTACGCGAGTTAGAGCATGGATAGACACACGGCAGGCAGAGTGACTGGCAAACTGAATTTATAAATGCTTTTCAACTACGTTGAAAAGTGTTTAAAATAATCAATGGCATTTTTAATTAACAAATCCAAAATTCAATAATGTACAATTCAGCACAGACATTTTTTTCTCAAAAGAAATTTCCAAACTGTAAATAAATAAATAAATAACACACATGTACAAATTTTCAAATATTTTACTAAAATACTTGATCTTGAAAAATCTTACTAAAAACAGATATTCAATTATACAGAAATTAATATATCGAGTAATTTATCCTGTATCTGTCTAATAAAAATATACTTCTTCATTAAAACAGTATAAAATATTGAGGCAAAATATAAATCCAAAATATAAAGGACAGAGTTCGTGTCTGCTAGCTAGCGAATGTCACGAATATCACAGAATAGCTTTTCAATATGAAATCGCCCTCTTATCAAAGACGTAGTAATACATATTACTCATTAAATAGTCATGTTCTTTTTACTGTACCTGGCTTAATGCCAAAGCTATCATCAACCCAAATTCGCTTTTATGCCTGTAGAATTCGATGTTATCAAATACTTCTAATTCTTTCTCATTAATATCAAGGAACAGGTTTTAAAAGAAAAATAATGGGATATTTCGGAAAAAGAGCAAACAATACGTCATTTTCTTGAACAACACAGTTATTGAAACGAGCGAATTGTCATGAAGAAGATGAAGAATGTGTTTTGACTTCTTTATATTTTATTCTTGTTTTTCGTCAGGGAGTATTCTATCATACTATTAGACTCTCTCGTATCAGTACATTAAATATAAAACAAAAATTAGTTTCCACCAGTCTTTGTAATTACGCAAATCAGTGGACTTAATACATTTAATTAATCTGAAAAAACTACGTAGAATTTAAAAATTACTTTCCACTGCATTATATATCAGAATTATTGTTGTGTGGAAGTTTTTTATTTAACAGTCAGAGTATTTTGACGAAAAATGCAATTGTAGTTCTCTTGAAATGCATTTTGCCTTTAATGAACGATGTAATCATCTTTCGTGGTGCTTTCATTTTGTCAAATAAGATAATTTTGTTATAATAACGTGAAAGAGCTGCAAAAAAATGAGGTCTTATTATGGATTCATAGTCAAGTGAGATTTTAAATAACACTAAAACAAACAAATAAATCTTGATATTGGACAAAAGAGGATTGCAAATTTTAATGAGAATATGAAAAGAGTGTTAGTATTGCGATTTTTGTTTTACTGTACCTGGCTTTTCTTTTCACTGTACCTGGCTTAATGTCAAAGCTACCATCAACTCAAATTCGCTTTTATATCTGTAGAATTCGATGTTATGAAATAGTTCTAATTCTTTCTCATTAATATCAAGGGACAGGTTTTAAAAGAAAAGTGTAGGGATAGTTCGGAAAAAGTGCAAACAATATGTCATTTTCTTATACAACAAAGTTACTGTAACGAGCGATTTTTCTTGAAGAAGCTGAAAAATGTGTTTTGACTTCTTTATCTTTTAATCGTGTTCTTCATAAGTGTGTATTCTATCATAAAATAACAATCTCGCGTATCAGTGCTTTAAAAATAAGCAAAGAAAACCAATTGTTTGCAAACTGTAAAAAATACAAATGTTTCTTAACATGGGAAAATACTAGGTGCGCCAAAAGATTGTTTAATATTTTTAAAAATTCATTGAAGAAAAACAAATGATGCTAAAAAATTGCGATTTGAAGGAATGAGATTAGAGGCAGATCCGATTTTTTGTTATAACAAAAAGAGTTGTAGTTAAAAAATTACCTATAGATGGCGCTGGCTTCCATATAATATGAAGCAGATGTATGCAAATTAGGCTTATATGGTAAAAGAACTATTTCAGCGAAGTGTCTGACAAGCTTCAGTATCTCAGCACATGAAACAGGCCCTCTTCTCGTCCTCAGTTATTTTGCCGCGCAGAATTTTCGCAATGCGCCTGTTGCCGATTCAGCATTCTTGTAAAAGGGTTTAACCAACAGTGCTTGATCTCGTAGCGATAGCATACCGCTGGCGTCGAATGAAGAATCTGTATGCATTGAGGGGTTTTATTGATAGCGTGATTTGCATAAATCGGCCTCAAAATTATGCATGCAGCACCATCTATCGGTAATTTTTTAAACAAACTTTTTTGTTATAAAAAATCCTATCACCCTCTAATCCCATTCTTGTAAACCGCAATTTTTTAGCATCGTTTGTTTTTTTTAATGATTTTTTAAAGTTTTAACGAACATTTGGCGCACACGGTATAGCATAACCACGGATGAAAATATACAATAACCACTTCCGAGTTAACCAAGATTCCAAAAAGATTCTTCATCATTATAAACCTCAGAAATGAATATGTTCTCGAGATTTAAAGAGGAATTTATAAAAACAAAATTTCTTTTGCTGCCCCTGATTTTCACAAAAATTTCCGAGTAGATTTTTCAGTATATTAATCCGTTTTCTCAATCCGGAATACAGGTTTTTCGGATGCTATCAGTTCTCGAGTATAAAATTTTCATGCTCAACAAACATGTTTTACCGACAAACATGATAAATTATCAACATTAACAATAACATTAAAATTAATATTATTTTGTTTCTCTTGCATGTATAAATTGAATTATGCAGCTGAAAATTTGAAAATGAATAGCATCCTAAAAAAAGATATTCACGTTTAATATACTATAAAAACTACTCGCAAACGTTTCCGAATATCAGTAGCAGAAAAGATGACCCTGTTTTTATAAAGGATTCTTTAAATCTTGAAAATATGTTAACATGATAAAGTAACAGCAGTAACGTTAATAATAAATTAATATTACTTCGTTACTCAAATATGTATAAAAAATTTTTCGCAGATGAAAATGTTTACTTGGGAATAAATAGCATTATAAAAACCAATATTCCTGTTGAGAAAACGGATTAATACACTAAAGAACTACTCTAAAACGTGTCCGAATATCGGTGACAGCAAAAGAAACTTTATTTTTATAAATGATTCTTTAATCTCTAAAATATATTGGTTTCTGGGTTTTCTAAAGATAAAGAACGCATTTGGAAATAATCGGTCACTCGGAAGAGGTTATTGTATATTTTCGTTATTGGTTATATTATATTTTCGAAGATTAAGAAACATTTGTCTTTTGTACATTGCACAATCCTTTCTAATTATACAAATTAATGGATTCAAAACAATTTACAAATATGAAACAACTTCATAGCCTGTAAAATATACTTCCAACTTCATTATTCAATAGAATAAATAGTCACGTTCTTTCAATGTACCTGGCTATCATCAAAACCATCATAAACCGAAATTCACTTTTATGGCTGTATATTCTGATATAATAAAAGACTTCTAATTATTTCTCAAAAATATCACGAAACTGGTTTTCAAGGGAAAAAAAAAAAGAGCTTCCCCAAAAAAGTGTAAACAATACTTCATTTTCGTGAAGAAGACTTTAATGAAAATGCCGGTTTGTCTTGAAGAAGATTAATAAAATAGTTTGACTACGGTATCTGTTTTTCTTATTCTTAATCAGGGTGTATTATTTATACTAACAGACTTTATCGTATCAGTACATTAAAGAGAAAATTAAAAATTATTTTTAGATTCTACGTGTCCTTGTAATTATACTAGTGAATGGATGGAAAACATTTCAGTAATATCAAATGACTTCATAACATTTAAACCAGTCTTACTCAGTTTGTTGTTTCTAAAAAAGTTTTCTCACGCCACTAGTTGCAAAATGTAATATTCGTATTTTTATAGACAGAAATTCTACAATTAAATGCATGTGAAAAAAGGCTGTGTTCAAAAAGTAATGTATAAGTGATATTATTGTGAAGCAATTATACGTCGCAGAGCGTTCGGACCACTAGGGCTAGGCAGGGGGAGGCATGGCTTGGCAATGCGCTCAAACTAAGGCTGCTCCGAGTAGTGGTCACGTCAGCATAGCTGATTTTATGAACCTCGTCTCAAAGCCAATATCGCGACGCGGTCTTTTTCGACGCAAAATGTCTGGTTTACAAAGAGTTGGTACATGAAGAACAGCGCTACCTACTACGTGGATGTTCTCAAAAATTTAGATAAAATGTCCTCCGTGTGAAAGAAGATCGCCACTACCTGGGGGCTCCATCATGACAATGCTCACATCCACACAGCTTAGCGCGTGTGTGAGTTTCTGGCTAAGCACAACTTGGCAACGTTGCCACAACCCCCGAGGATTAAGACCGCCTTCAACGAACAACGTTTCGACGACATTGAGGCGATCCAAGCAGCCTTGGCGATCTCTCTAATCGAGGTTCCTCTCCCGCGTATCCTTCCTGGGAAAATTGCTGAACAAAATGTGTAGATGCTCGAAGGGAGTACTTTGAAGATTTTAAAACGTTTGTATCTATATATTGAGTAATTTCTTTTTTATGGCAACACTTTAATTACTTTTAATAAAGCTGTGGTCCACGGGCCGCAGAGTAAGTTCTCCTGATTTAAATAATATTCACCACTTAAATTCGTATTAGAATAAATAGTCATATTATTTTTATTATAGCTGTCTTATTGCCACAGATAACATAAATCTCAATTCTCTTTTATGACTATAGAATTTCATGTAATCGAAGAATTCTCTTAATAATATCACCAAACAGACTTTTGGGGAATGTAAGAAAAAATAAAACATCTTTTTATAGAACTTTCTCAAAAGATGCAAAAAATACGTCATTTTCTTGAACTGCAAACTTAGTGAAATCCATTTGTCTTGATGAAGATGAATAACGTGTTTTGTTTTTTCTTCTTTTATTCATTATCTTCGTCGGGATATAATCTATCACAGGATTATACACTCTCGTAATCAGTGCATTGAAGAGCAGTGAAGAAATTATTTAAAGTTTCAAACAATCATTGTATTTATGGAACTCAGTAGACTGAATACATTTCACTAATCTCAAGTAACATAGAAGAACATAGCATTTAAAAAATACTTTCCATTTCATTATGTCGCAGATTTATTGTTGTGTGAAGAAGCCTTATTTACCAGTCAGTGTATTTTTAAAGAAATTGCTATTATAGTTCTACTGAATTGCATTTTGTCTGTAATGAACGACGTAATTAATTTTCATAGCGCATTATTTTTGTCAGATACGGTATTTTTGTTATTATAATTTTAAAGAGCAGCAAAGAAAGGCAAGAAACGTTTCTCACGCTGTAATCACATGTAATTCTATCATTGGGAATGTCAGATACTTCCTCATAAACAGGTTTTCATGAGAAAAACGGTCGAAAATACACCGTGTGATAGCTTTCCTATCTTACCTTTGCCAATGACGAACTTATCGCGTTTGAATCTCAACCGATGGATATAAACTCGAATTCCACCAATTAGAGGGCTCTAAAATTAGTTGTTATCAATTACCGAACTTTAAATTACTTCTTAAAATATTTAGCAGCGATTACCCGCCAAATGTTCCGCATGTTGCTTACAATTGCGTATTCCGTTCGGTCTTGAAAATAAGCCTACATGCAGCACGAAACTGAAATGGATCGCTCACTGAAAGTGAGCCAGAGGCAAGAACATACATTTTAGATCGTACTATAGTACGTACGATAGACAATTTAATATGGTTTTATAATCGGTTGAGATTCTAAATAAAGCTAAAACAAACATGTTGACCATATATTGAATCCTTTGATGCTCGTAGAATTCGATATAATCAAAGAGTTCTGATTCGTTGTTTTTAATGTCACGAAATAGCTTTTGAGAGAAAGGCAAAGACAGCTTTCTGTAAAAGTGCATCATTATCTTGAACGGAAAAGCTACTCAAGTCTGCGAATTTTCCTGAAAAGAAGAATAACATGTTTTGCCTTCTTTATCTTTTATATTTTTTCTTCATCGGAAGTCATTCTAGCACACGATTTAACACTCTCGTATCAGTACATTAAAGAGAGACGTACAAAATTATTTTTAGTTTACGAAAATCTTTGTAATTATGCAAATCAGTGGATTGAATATATTTTACTAATCACAAATAACTTCACAGCATTAAAGAAAAAAATTTCCACGTATCAGAATTATTGCTGTATGAAATTGGCTTCATTAAAAGTCATCATATTTTAATGTAAAGTGCAATTGTAGTTGTATTGAAGTGCACTTTGGCTTTAATGAACAATGGAATCATATACCATGGCGCAATCTTTTTGTCATATAAGGTATTTTTATTATTATAATTTTGGAGCGCTGCAAAGATACGTTTTTTATATAGGTTGAGTTACTAATGAAAACAAAAACAAACATGTTAGTAAAGATACTGAAATTGTATACTTCACTAATTCGATATAATTAAAAAAATCTAATTCTTTCTCAGTAATATAAGGTAACAGCTTTACAAAGAAAAATATAGAGAGCTTTCCATTAAAGTGCAAACAATACATCATTATCTGGAATGGCAAAACTGAAAATAGCAATTTTTGCTAAAGAAGACGAATAACATGTTTTGACTTCTTAAACTTTTATACTTGTTCTTCATCAGAGTTTAATCTATCATACGATAAAATACTCTCGTATCAGTACGCTAAAGAGAGAAGTAAAAAATTCGTTTTCGTTTCCACAAGCCTTTGTAATTATGCAAATCGGTGTATTGAATACATTTAACTAACATCGCAAAACTTTATAGGATTTAAAAATTGCTTTCCATTTCATTATGTATAAGAATTATTGTGGTATGAAAGTTGTTTATTTAACAGTCATCGTATTTTTATGAAAAATGCAACTGTGGTTCTATTGAAATGTGGTTTGTCTTTAACCCTTTCAAGGGCGGTGTTTGCAAGGCGCGAACGCTTAATTTTAATTCCAAACTGCCAAGTGACACCCAGAAATTTTAATAAAATTATGCTTTTATAATATACGCAACGAAAATCTTTTAGTTATTTTCAATTAGATTTGATCGTTAATTCTAGTGTCATTCAAATATTTCAACATTTTAGTAAAAGAAGTTGCTTGCCCTTGAAAGGGTTAATGAACGATGGAATCATATTTCAGGACGCATTCGTTTGAATATATAAGGTATTTTTGTTATTAAAATTTTAGCGAGTTGCAAAGAATTAATATCGGTTTATATTTTATATAAAACTAAAACAAACATGCTATTAAAGATAGGGAATTATTTTATGCCTGTTGAATTTGATATAATCAAAGAACTCGTAATTCTTTCACAGTAATATTACGAAACGGGTTTTCAGCGAAATGTAAAGAGAGCTTTCTGTGAAAAACAAATAATACATTGTTATCGGAAATGGCAAAACAACTTTTAAAAAGTGATTTTTCAAGAATAATACAAATAACGTGTTTTGACATTTTACCTTTTATTTTTGTACTTCATCACGGTGTATTCTATCATAAAATTAATTTCTTTGGTATCAGCACATTAAAGAGAAAAAAAAAATCTGTTTAGTTTCCACTAAAATTTGTAATTATGCAAATCGGGGGACTGAATACGTTTCACTAATCTAAAAGAACTTCACAGAATTAAAAAATTACTTGCCACTTCAATATGTATTAGAATTGTGGTTTAAGGAAAGTGGTTTATTTAACAGACAACATATTTCTATGCCAAATACTATTCTAGTTCTATTGAAATGCATTTTGGCTTTAATGAACAATGTAATCATATTTCATGACGTATTCCTTTTGCCTTTTAAGGTATTTTTGTCATTGCAATTTAGAGATCTACAACGAAAGTTTTCATAATTTAGATTGAGATTCTAAATTAAACTGAAACAAACATGTTAAAAAATATAGTGAATCCCTTTATGCCTGTTGGATCCGGTATAAAAACTGAGCTGCGCCTTGCGGCGCATACGGGCGCTCGTCGAGCAAGTCAACTGCCCCACCCAAGCTCTAAAGAACTTTTAACGCGTCCAAACAGGAGAGTCCTGAGGACATTACGGCCGGTTGGGGCGCAGCCACCTGCTGAACTCCCCCGATTTCCCTAGGAATTGACGACAAAGGTCGCCGCGAATTGCGTTGATTCCCATACCCTTAGGAAGCCAACACTTCAACATGGGGAGATGTCGGAGTCCCCTGACAGCTTAGGAGCCGGAAACCCAAGAGGAAACCGGGAACTTGGCCTTATTCCGATAACTCTTGCTTTACCGCCGCCTTCGAGCATAGAACACCTACAAAAGTTACTACTGTAGTCGTCAGCAGCGGCCAAGAACTAGATTTCTGTATAGTCAAAGAATTCGAATTCTTTCTCAGTAATACTATGAAACAAGTTTTCAGCGAAATGTAAAGGGAGCTTTCCATGAAAGTGCAATCAATACATTCTTATGTGAATGGCAAAGATCCTTAAAAAAGAGAGTTTTCCTGAAGAAGACGAATAACATGTTTTGACTTCTTTATCTTTTATTATTATTCTTCATCAGGATGTATTGTATCATACAATTAATTTCCTTTGTACCATTACGTTTAAGAGATAAGTAAAAAATCTGTTTAATTTCCACCAGCCTTTGTAATTATGGAAATCATTGGGCTGCATACATTTCACTAATCTGAAAGAACTTCACATTATTTAAAAATTACTTTCCACTTCATTATGTATTAGAATTATTGTTGTATGAAACTGATTTCTTTAACAGGAAGCGTATTTCTACGAAAACTGCGATTGTAGTTCTTCGAAAACTGCGATTGTAGTTTTACGAAAACTGCGATTGTAGTTCTACGAAAACTGCGATTGTAGTTCTACAAAAACTGCGATTGTAGTTCTACGAAAACTGCGATTGTAGTTCTTCGAAAACTGCGATTGTAGCTCTATTGAAATGCATTTTGGTTAAATAACGATGTAATCGTATTTCATGACGCATTCCTTTTGTCATATAAGTTATTTTTACTACTGTAATTTTAGAGAGCTGCAAAGAAAAGTTTCTTAATGTTGGTTGAGATTCTAAATAAAACTAAAACAAACATGTTAATAAAGATAGTTAAGCTCATTATCCCTGTTGAATTCCGCATAATCAAAGAATTTTGATCTTACGAAGCGGCTTTTCAGAGAAATGTAAAGGGAACTTTCCATGAAAGTGCAAACAATACATCATTATATAAAATGGCAAAGCTACTGAAAATAGTGATTTACGAAAGAAAACAAAAACATGTTTTTATATCTTTATCTTTTATCCTTGCTCTTCATCAGGGTGTATTCTATCATGCGATTAAACTCTCTCGTATTAGGTCATTAAAGAGAGAAGTAATTTTTTTTTTAATTTTAGTTTTCACCATCTTTTGTAATTATGCAAATGTGTGGATTGAATTCATTTCACTAATCTGAAAGCATTTCGAGACTTTAAAAGTTAGTTTCCACTTCATTATGTATCAGAATTATTGTTGTGTGAAAAAGGTTTATTTAACAGTCAGCGTATTTTTACGAAAAATGCTATTGTAGTTCTATTGAAATGCATTTCGGATTTAACGAACGATGTAATCATGTTTCATGATGCATTCATTTTGTCATATAAGGTATTTTTGTTATAATAATATTAAAGCGCTGCAAACAAAGAGGTTTTATTATGGTTTTTTAACCAGTTGAGATTTTAAATAAAACTAAACAAACAAGTTAATAATGATATTGGACAAAGGGGGATTTGCAAATTTTAACGAGAATTTGAAAAGAGTGTTATTACTGCGATTTTGTTAATGGCAAAAAGGAACAAATATTTCTACAAATCCATGAATAACACTGAACTTACAGTTATAGGAAATTGGAAAATTTATAAAATAAAAATTGATTTATAATGTCATATCTATTGAACAAAATTTCATTGCTTTTATTAAGCTTTTAGCCACTATTCAGTGAAGTTTAAAATGTGGTAAAATAGAGCAAGATTAAAAATTTTATATAAAAAAAGAAAATATTACATAGTTAAAAAGTAACAATTCTGAGTTTATGCAAGTGATGTCAAAATAAAGCTGTAACATGCAAAAATAAAAACACAGGAATTATTGTAGCGAGCTGTTGCATATTCTATATTATATTTTTTATTCGGAGCTTTAGACATATGTATCTCAAATATATGTATTTTAATAATTTTTACGGCTATTATATAGACAATGTGAGAATGTCTAAAAAAGTCAGTGTCAGGACTAGTTAGAATTTTTTATTCGAAATAAATGCTCAAAAGCACTGGTAGCGTTAACTGTTCAAGATATTTATAAAATAAAAAGAAAATATAAATAAACTAAATGCATAGGATTATAAATTACGTTGTCATGTATAATAGAAAATGGCTCAAAACGTTTCATCCCGTATCTTTGGATTAAATAATTTTGAAGAAAATGTAATTCGCTAAAATGTGCCTGAAAAAATAGATAGTTGAGATCAGTCAGCACCATTAATATTTCATATAATTTTTGTCTCATTTATATATTTTTTGACTCTTTAATTATCTATATTATTATCTTTAATAATGATATTATTTAATCACCTTACATTTATATCAACTGAAATATAACCTTACAATTGTTCATATGTGAGAATGTTAAAAGCATGTACAAATATTATGTACACTGTAAAAAATATTTCTTAATCTACGAAAATTTAATGTAACCACGAACGAAAATATACATTTATCTCTTCTGCGTTATTCATGATACCGAAAAGCGCTCTTTATCAATAGAAACCTCAAAATTTAAAAAAGCATTTATAAAAACATTTTTTTTTGTGGTGGGGGGGGGGCTGCCACGAATTTTTAGATACATTTTCGAGTTGTTTTTATAGAATATTAATCAATTTTCTCATACCGAAATATCAGTTTTTTGGACGCTATTAATTCTTAATTAAACATTTTCAGGTGCATAATTGAATTTATAATAGGAAGACTAACAAAATAATTTTAAAATTAATATTAATGTTAGTTATTTTAATTTATCGTGAACATGAAACTGTTTGAGTATTGATAGCATGTAAAAATCTATATACCATGTTGAGAAAACGTATTAATACACTTTAAACCTACTCGAAAATTAAAGATATTTTTCAAAAGAAAATTTTCTTTATTATTTTTTTCTTTTATTAATATACTATAAAAACTATGTGGAGACGTTTCCGAAAAGTGTCAGTAAAAGAAACTTTGTTTTATTAATTGCTTCTTTAAATCTCGAAAATGTATTGGTTTCTGAGGTTTCTAAAGATATAGAATGCGTTCCGGAATCTTTGTTAACTCGAAAGAGGTTAATGCATATTTTATCTCGTGGTTATATTATATTTTCCTATATTAAGAAGCATCTGCCATTTTTTACAGTCTAGTCAGCGATTAAAAAAAAACATTTCTTTGTTTCCACATTTTTTTTTCAGTAATTTGGTCGAGATGACATCTTTTACGCTGTCCGTTACGTTTTTTCCTCTGAATTTTTTCTACAGTTAAAAATTAAACAAAATATTTGTTTTTCTTCAAAACAAAATTTATGTGTGTTTTCTTTTATTATTTGTTTCTTTTTTTTGTTTTAGAAACGAGAGAAACTCATTTTCAAATAAAATATCGTTTCTCCTCTATGATTAAAATATGAAATTAATTCCATTTTAGTATGTAGCATTTATCAGAAAAGAAGGGAGGGGAGAAATTGAAAATATGGACAATTTTTTTGTATAATTAATGGCTTTTTCTGTATGACTGCCTTAAAAAGTCCTAATAATTTACAAAACACTGACATGCATTTTTGTTTCTTTAATTTACTGTTAAAATATTTTCTACATAAAATACACTAGCATAGATGCTACAGTTTACAAATTTTTGTCACCACGCATTTATGCTATTTTTGAATTGTGAAATTTGCCTTATTTAATCGCAGGTTTCCTTTGATTTAATAAATCAGTTTTCTGTTTAAAAAAAAATGGTAAGAAAAATGCTTAAAATTTTGCAACTATGAACTGGTAAATAAAATATTGACATTTTTTGAAAGATTTGCATAAATATAAAAATGAAATTTTTATTTAATACAAATTTAATCAACTGAAAAAAACAATAATACTGCTGAATTAAAAAGAAAGAAAAATTGAAATACCTTTAACACAAAAAATGCTATCTTAAAGTTAATATAAAAAGAAAATTTCAGAAAATGCTCATAATTGAATTCTGAAGTAGTGTATTGATAAAAAATTCGTAGCAGTGAAAAATAAAAATTTTAATTGATTTTTTAATATATTCAAAAACATTGTTTTTAAAACAGTTTCAGTTAACAAGCTATATTACATGAAATTGCTCTCTTGCTTCTAAACTAGTAAAATATTTTTAAATACATTTTTGAAAGAAAGATGAATATTTACAAAAAAAAAAAAATCTGGACTGACTCCTGTCGATATTCGGAACACTGGTTTAAAAGTCCGGAGAATTATAACAACAATAATAATAATAATAATGTCAAAATGGAATCGTTTAGATTCGAAAGCGGGACCTCCGTTTAGAAAGTATAGACATTATCTCTGCACTACTAATGCTTGATTACATCACCTCAATATTTATCTCTTATACACTATCTTATTTCCTGACTGATTTTTCCTACACTATACAGGTGTCTTAAAAACATCGACCTCGAATTTTATTCCTTAAATATTGATTATAAACATATTTTATAAATTACAATGTTGCGTAAAAAAAGGTACACAATTTTAGGAAATCGAGTAAAATTTTCAGGGGATTAAATATGAAGAAATACAAAATTTCAATTTTTATACGTCTCCCGTCCAAACAATTTCCCAATGAGTGAAATGTGCCCCATACAGTAATAAAGTCATGAGTAAAATTTCAGGCTCACCATATTCTATATTATCATTGTTTTCTTCAATCATTTTATTCAATCATTCCTATCAATCATTGTTTTCTTCGTAATTTGTGTACCACCACTGAAATGCGATCATTTGACATGAATTTGTCCCTTTGCGAACTCATATCCAGGTATCGAAAAGTGATTTAAGTCAGCATTTATGTATTTTTATATCTCTGCGACTTTTTATCATAAAATGCTGAAATTTTTACATGCCCTATAAGTGTAAGAGGCCCATTTTACTCATTGGGAAATTTTTAGTGCGGGGGAAGTACAAAAATTTAAATTTTGTATGATTTAATCCCGTGTAGATTTTAATCAATATCATAAAATTCTGCACCTTTTTCTACGTAACTTTGTAATATAATAGATGTCTATCATCAATATTTACGGAATAAAATCCAAGGGCAATGTTTTTTTTGAAGATATAAATTCTCATATTTTATAGACAAATGTCGCCGGACACTTTCGATGTGAAGGGCTTTGTCAAAAATCTTGAGAAATACTTGACAAATTTGTGGTCACCATGTATATTTCCCTTGGTATTTGTTCGTCAATTCTTCCCCTTTTTTCGTAATGCACGACGAAAATGTAAAAACGAACTACCATACTTCTACAGAAAATATGACATTACTGAAAATAAAGTGGATATTTCTTATTTCGTAGTTTAAATATATAGAGTTATATCTATAAATCATTATTTATATAACAAAAATTTAGTAAATGGTAAAACTCTGAAATAAAAATATCTCTCTAATATCACGTAAATGAGCCAAATTTGAGTCCTTTAACTAGATGTTGAAAATTTTGTTATTAAATTGTTATCTCAATTTAATAGTATGATCGTGATAGTTCTACGGTGTATATGTTTAAGAGTATGGATGGATGTTTGGGTGCGTACTTATAGATTTGTACATAAATGTACAACTAAAATAAAAGAAAACTGGGAAAAAGAGTATGAAATAAACATTTGCTTCATACTTTTACGAATTATTTAATGTTTTTCTTATCTTAATTAACCAATATTAAACCAATATTAAGATATTCTGAAAGATTTTTAGTTTCATAAAATGCATTTCTTTACTTTTTTGCATTTTCCGAATGTCTGACATTCTGTAAATGTTCTCTGGAAGCCGTTTCTAAAAATTTAAACACATTGTAGTGATTCTTTTCTCCCAGTGTACGAGTGAACTGTGTTTGTTGCAAAGTTTTAAAGGCGATTCTCACAAAAAAAAAAAAAAAAAAGTTTGGAAATCGTGTTAAAATGTCTTGACAACGGATGAAGCGATTTTTTTTTTCTTTATGAGTGTGTGGTAGGAGAGGGTGTGTATTTATTTATTTATTTATTTATTTATTTTTAAGCTGATAGCTTCCCTAGCCCTTGACCTATCCTTTATATATACAGGGTGATTATAAAAAATCTATCCCGACATTTGGGCCCCTAACTATCATACCATTCACAAAAACTGAAAGAAATTTTGGCAAAAGGTATTTTGAGGTGTGCGCTCAAGAATGATATGGAAAACAACAGTGTCACTCAAACAGTTACGGTTACAGTCAGAAAATTTTGAAAAAATCAAATGGCAACACCCAGTTTTTTGTATTGGAATGTGATCTCCATTGTGAAAACCCCTAAATAGCGTTGGAACGGCAACTGTAGCATGAAAATCACCGGCGGTAGATAGGCTAAAAGTGAGGACAACCAATAAGGACAGAGAAACAACATAAAATAAAGCATTTTATTATGTTTCACAAATTTTCCACATGACCTCCTTCACACACGATGACACTTTGCATGCGGCTGATGGTGGATAGCAATACAGCACGTATCATGCCAATAGGAATCTCTTGAATCGCAGTTCTGATGGCATCTTTCAAATCAGATGAAGTTTGAGGACGAAACTGACACACTTTGGATTTCATATATCCCCACAGCCAGAAATCCATTGGTGTCAGATCAGGAGACCTTGGTGGCCACGGAAACGGGAAATGACGGGAGATAACTCTGTCATCAAACTGTTGAGTTAAGACACATTTGACTGAAGACCCGACATGTGGAGGAGCGCCATCTCACATCCACATAACTTCAGATAGAGCATTTTGCCGTTGCAATGCGGGAATCGCGTAATGAGTTAACATGTCCAGATAGCGAGCACTCTTTACTGTACACGTTTTCAGATCACCGGCAGTAACATCTTCAAAAAAGTAAGGGCCGAGGATGAACGTACTCGTTATACCACACCACACAGTCACTTTCTCCTCGTGCAATGGACGTGCATGCACATAATGTGGATTATTCTCTGCCCAGTGCACACAATTTTTCGAATTCACGTTACCAGTTAACGAGAAATGCGCCTCATCTGTCCACAGAATGCGTAAAGGCCAGCTGCTATCTTCATCGTACCGGATAAGGAATTGATTTGCAAAATTCAGCCGTAATTGATAGTCTCCCGCTTCCAACATCAGGACACGCTGGAATCGATACGGAAACATGTTTAAAACAGAGAGCAGAATCTTGCGTACAGTTGAATTCGGCAGATCCAGAACACGTGAAACACCGCGTGCAGTTGCGGGACGAACTGTGCTTATCGTCTGATGGACCTCTGCAACAGCTTCCACAGGAACGGAAGTCGATCGCATGTGCAACCAGTTTCTTCAAATTTATGAATCAAGTCCCGTACAGCTTTGAAAGTGCACGGGTCTCGCCGTAATCCATGGTTTCTGTGGTAAACACGCAATGTCTCTGTGGCATTTTATCCATTCAGGTAATAAATCTTTACGATTTCCCCACATTCTTTCCCTGAAAGCGGCATCTTGTTCAGAATGGCAGAAAGGAACATACGCGGCTCGCATTTCGCAGTGCCTTTTTTTCACCTAGCGTGACGACGTCAGTCATGACTGTGTCTTACGTAGAACCCGAAATTTGCGTTTCTTGGTTTCTTCTTCTCGTTTTGTGGAGAACTAATCAGGCTGGGATGTCAGCCAAAGAAACGGTGTGACGTGTGACGTAAATGAAACGAAAATCAATGCTCTGCTGCACGGCAAAGTCCTTTTTACTTTTCCCTTGCCTAGTTCCTGTGATTTTCATGCTACAGTTGCCGCTCCAACGCTATTTAGGGTTTTTGACAATGGAGATCACATCCCAATACAAAAAACTGGGCGTTGCCATTTGATTTCTTCGAAATTTTCTCACTGTAACCGTGAGCGCAGCCAAAATTTCATTCAGTTTCTGTGAATGATATGATAGTTAGGGGCCCAAATGTCGGGATAGTTTTTAACACTTTCCAACCTAGTTGAAAAGTGTTTATGGCTTCGGTTTGTCTGGCCGTATGGCCGTCTGCCGTCTTTCCGTGCTGTAACTCCCGTAAATATGCTCGGATTGCTCTGCAATTTTTATATGTTATTGTCGTTATCTATAGCATGTTCCCTATTTCAACGGAAGTGTGTAGCACTTATAGTTTTTTCACAGGGACACTCAAAAAATTCCGTTACATTGCGGTCTATGGGTAAAAATCATTTGCGGTTTATTTAAATAATGTTTCACAATTTTAAACGCATTGAAATTTATATATATCACTAAGGTGCATTACAAGAGGCTTACAACAGAATAGTGTGTGTATAGCAGTCATCGTTCATTTACACGGACACACAAAATAATTCTCTACTGTCTGTGAACAATAATTCCTGGAAGTGCGTTTTAAGTTACTGAACGCGATTTTAAATTTAACTCACTTTTTGTTTATTACTTGGTGCGTATAAATTCTGTAGATCAAGTACAGGGAAGCACAAAAGTTCGCGAACACATTTCCGTTTATTGACAGAAACTCCAGAAGGAGAATTTTAAACTGTGCTACGCGTTTCCTAACTGAATTAAAATTTAGCATCCTATGTAGTATATATACAAATCTATAGATCCTATACAGGGCTAAATAAAAGTATTCGGATATTTTTCTGAATATTGTATATGTTGGAAATTCCTGAAATTATGTTTTTAAATATGTTATGCGTTTTCCAAATTGTTTACTTAGATGTTATCTTTTAGCTTATTAAACGGTATGATTTGTAAAATTATTTTGGAAGCGTTGGAAAGTGTTACATATTCTATGCTTGACGCATGATTTTTCGTTCTTGTTTTATAATCACCCTGTATATATATATATATATATATATATATTTCGTTCGTTTTCTATAAACAAGACAAAATCCGATTTTATATTGAAAAATTAAACTTAAGTTCCGCTGTCCAACATTTTGTAGAAAATGTAAAATTTCAAATAAAAAAAGAGCCGATCAAGCACTAGACAAAAATATATTTTTTTAACGTGCTTTTTGATGAAACCATTCAAAGATATTTTGGACACCGTGAAAGCTACACGCTGATGTGCAACTTTGAGGAAGAATCTAACCTAAAAGGTCGCATTTTTAATAAAAATTAATAGAAATGTGAAATTCAAACTTCAGAATATGTGTTTTTATGCAAAAAGTTACATATTCTACTCATTCCTAAGCGTCAAAACTAGTTCTTAAAATATGCTTAATTTTCAAGCTGAAAAACTCCCATAACCTTTTAAGAACTTTAATGAAATCTGTTTATCGGTAAACTGACTATATTTTTAAATTTTTTACAATGTAAAAAAAGACAAATGGTTCTTAATCTAAAAAAATTAAAGTTGCAGAGACTAGATAAAACCCGGTTTAAACCTGGGAATAAACCGGGTTTTTTGGGAATAAACTTGGTTTATTGAGAATAAACCAGGTCTTTTGGTAATGAACCTGAGAATAAACCGGGTCTATTAGAAATAAATCCTGGGAATAAACCGGTTTTTTGCAACTCTAACATAAATATAATACAAACTAAAACAAAAATATACACTAACGTCTTCCGAGTTATCCACAATTTTAAAAAGCGTTTTTTATATTTACAAACGGGAGAAATTAATATATATTAGAGATTTAAAGAGGAATTTGTAAAAACAAAGTTTTTTTTGCTGCCACCGATTTTTGGAAGCGTTTTCGAGTATTTCTGATAGTGTATCAATCAGTTTTCTCGACCCCAAATATTGGTTTTTAGAATGGTATCAATTCTCAAGTAAACATTTTCAGCTACGTAACTGAATTTATACGTGCAAGAGTAACAAAATAACATTAATTTTAATGCCAATGTTAATTAACATGTCTGTATTTAAAACATATTTCTTGAACCTGATATAATATTTACTTGAAAAATGATACCATCAAAAAAAAATCCTATGATCTTGCTTAAGAAACTTATTAATAAACTATAAAAACTACTCAGAAACGTTTCCGAAAATCAGTGGTAGCAAAAGAAACTTTGATTTTATGAATACTTCTTTAAGCCTCGAAAGTATATTGCTTTTTTGACTTTTCCAAAACTAAAGTACGCTTGGTGAAATAGTGGGTAACTCGTAATCATCATCATCATCATCATCAACCGTTTTCAATTAACTGCTGGATGTAGGTATCCCCCAGATTTTTCCATTGTTGCCTGTCTAGTGCTTTAGTAATCCAGTTAACACCACTTTTCTGATTTCGTCACTCCATCTTACTTTTGGTCGTCTTCTTGGTCGTTTGACAGCTCTGGGATACCACTGTAGGGTGTTTTTGCTCCTACGCCTTGTATATTTTCGTTCGTGGTTAAGTTATGTATTCCTAGATTAAGAAACATTTCTCCTTTTTTAACAGTGTAAACCAAATAATCACCATGAAGCCTTTTACCGTATTTTGTGTACTATATGCTATAAATATATCTCACTCATAAAATACTCTTTTACTTGTCCAGAGGCAATTTAGAAAACTGGCGTTATCCCTTTTTCTTCTTTATACTAAATAATTGTGACGGCAATCATACTCCATTTTTTAATCCTTGGAGTATTCTTTTCCTCTTAACTCATCTTATATTTTATACTCTGCCTTTATTCTGATTTCAAAGAATAAAAGAACTACTATTATCAGTTCTTTATTTTCTGTCTTGGCCTTTAACACATATGTTCCACTTCAACCTCTTCAAAAACGAGATACTTTTCTTTTTCTTTTTTTTTATTTTCTTTTTATTTTATTTTTAACATTCTTCTTCTATTTCTATCATATTAATAATCCCTACTGATGATTTGTATACGCTTACAAAGAGTCGGATTTAACTTTTATGTTTTCGACGAATGTTTGAATTTCATTACACGTGACTTTGCTCTTTTTGAAAATCCTTGTGTCGCCTTCAGTTCGGAAAAATTCAAAAATGCGGAAAGACATTAGAGACAAATTAAGAAAAACTCAACGATGACGTAAAAAAGATAATATCCGAGTATTAAAAAAAAGAATTAGAACTATCTAAAATGTGGTCATTGTGTATATTTGATTTAGATGATGAAGCTGTTTCAATATATTATTTAAGCTTGATCCTTGAAGTGTCCTTTTCCTCTAAACTAATTTTTATATTTTATACTCTGCCTTTATTCTGATTTCAAAGTATAAAAGAACTGCTATTATCAGTTATTTGCTCTCAGTCTTGCCTTGCTTTAACACATATGTCGCACTTCATCCTTTTCAAAAGTGAGGTTCTTTATTTTGTATTTTTATATTTGAATATCATCTTCTTTTTCTTTCAGATTTATAATCCTTAAGTGATGATTTGTGTATTTTTACAAAGATTCGTAATTAACTTTTAAATGTGCAACGAATGTTTGAGTTTCATTAATCGTCACTTTTATGCTGTTCTTGAAAATCTTTGTGACGCCATCAATTTGCAAAAATTCAAAAATGCGGCAGGACATTCGAGACAAATTAAGAAAAACTTAACGTTGACGCAAAAAAGATAATATCCGAGAATAAAAGAAATATTTAGAAATACCTAAAATGTGGTAATTCTGTATATTGATTTAGATGATGAAGCATTTTCAATATATTCTTTACGCAAGATCCTTGAAGTGTCCTTTTCCTCTAATCTCATCTTTATATTTTATACTCTGTCTTTATTCTGATTTCAACGAATAAAATAACAACTATCTTTGTTATCGGTCTTGCCCTTTAACAGATATGTTGCACTTAATCCTACTCAAAAGTGAGATTCTTTTTTTTTTTTTTTTTTTTTTTGTAGTTTTTACAGTTTAATATTCATCTTCTATTTCTCTTAAATTTATAATCCATTACTCATGATTTGTATACGCTTAGAGATATTCGGATTTAACTTTTATCTGTTCAACGAATGTTTGAGTCTCATTAATTGCGACTTTTACTGTTTTTGAAAAGTTTTGTTTCGCCATCAGCTTGGAAAAATTCAAAAATGCGGTAAGACAATCAAGACAAATTAAGAAAAACTTAACGTTGACGTAAAAAAGATAATATCCGAGAATAAAAGAAATATTTAGAAATACCTAAAATGTGGTAATTCTGTATATTTATTTAGATGATGAAGCTCTTTCAATATATTGTTTTCGGTTTTGCCCTTTAAGAGATATGTTGCACTTTAACCTATTCAAAAGTGAGATTCTTTATGATGTAGTTTTTATATTTTTATATTCATCTTCTATTTCTTTCAGATTTATAATCCCTTTCTGATGATTTCCATAAGCTTACAAAAATTTTATTTAACTTTTATCTCTTCAACGATTGTTTGAGTTTCATCAATCTCGAATTTTACTGTTTCTTATCCTTGTGTTGCCATCAGTTTGAAAACATTCAAAAATACTGTAGGACATTTGAGACAAATAAAGAAAAACTCAACGATGACGTAAAAAATATAATATCCGAGAATAAAAGAAATACCTAAAATGTGGTAATTCTGTATATTGATTTAGATGATGAAGCTCTTTCAAAATATTATTTACGCAAGATCCTTGAAGTGTCCTTTTCCTCTAATCTCATCTTTATATTTTATATTCTGTCTTTATTCTGATTGCAACGAATAAAAAACTACTATCTTTGTTTTCGGTTTGCCCTTTAACAGATATGTTGCACTTTATCCTATTCAAAAGTGAAATTCTTTATTTTGTAGTTTTTATATTTTTATATTCATCTTCTATTTCTTTCAGATTTATAATCCCTTTCTGATGATTTCCATAAGGTTACAAAAATTTTTTTTAACTTTTATCTCTTCAACGATTGTTTGAGTTTCATCAATCGCGAATTTTACTGTTTCTTAAAATCCTTGTGTTGCCATCAGTTTGAAAACATTCAAAAATGCGGTAGGACATTCGAGACAAATTAAGAAAATCTTAACGTTGACGTAAAAAAGATAATATCTTGAGTATAAAAGAAATATTTAGAAATACCTAAAATGTGGTGATTGTGTGTATTGATTTAGATGATAAAGATATTTCATTATATTTTTTAACGCTGAATTTTTTTCTGTCTTCCGTCGTTAATTAAAACTGAACTTTATTGGTAAATTTATTTGGAGTTTTCTAATATTAGTAACAGATAAAAAACTGAATACAATGTGCTTACGCTTTCAGAATAATTTAATAAATCGCATATTGTTACTTTCGTTAATGTTAGTTTTTAAATGTTTTGTTGACTATAGAGTAATTTTGTTAATAAAAATAAAGCTTCTAGTAAAAATTTAGATAAAATTCATTACGCCCTGCGTGTTTGTTTTTGTCCTACGACTGCGAAAATTTTCGCTGTATTACTATAGCGAGAAAAATCTACAAAACATAATTAGACCAAAAGGAAGGAAGAACCATGTAAAAGATTTTATAAATTTTAACGAAGTTAATTTGTTTATTTGAAAGTACTGCAAAGTGTATCATATTTTGCATATCATATAAAATATTTTCTAGTATGACCATTATTTGAGAATATAATGGATGAGTTCAAAATTTTATATGTGTACTCTGTGTATATATACAGGGTGTCCGAAAAGTCTGGAAACGGTCAAATAACTCGAGAAATATACATCGGATTGAAAAACGGCAAAATGCGTGTTCAATATTTTTGAAAAATCTATTTAGGGGTAGGAAAGTTGCCCCTCCCCCCGGGGGAAAAGGGGGACAACTTTGAAATCTTAAATGATGACCCCCACTTTTTATTGCAGATTCGGATTCTACGGGAAAAAATACGCAACTTTTGTATTGAACATTTTCTTCGAAACATTGTAGATGGCGCTGTAATCGAGTGCAATGCTGTGAGAATCGTTACCATTGCAATGCCTGGAAACGCTCGAATAACTCGAGAAATATACATCAGATTGAAAAACGGAAAAATACGTGTTTAATATTTTAGAAAATGACAACTTTTATATCCCTAAATAGATTTTGCAAAACTATTGCACATGCATTTCTCCGTTTTTCAATACGATGTATATTTCTTGAGTTATTCGAGCGTTTCCAGACATTGCAATGGTAACGATTCTCACAGAATTGCACTCGATTACAGCGCCATCTACAATGTTCAAAGAAAATGTTCAATACAAAAGTTGCGTATTTTTTCCCGTAGAATCCGAATCTGCAATAAAAAATGGGGGTCATCATTTAAGATTTCAAAGTTCCCCCTTCCCCCCGGGAGGGCAAAGTTGGAGGGAGGGCAACTTTCATATCCCTAAATAGACTTTTCCAAAATATTGAACATGCATTTTGCCGTTTTTCAATCAGATGTATATTTCTAGAGTTATTTGACTGTTTCCAGACTTTTCGGACACCTAGTGATGTAACACGTATCATAGAAACTCGACAGAATTTCTCGCCAAGCAGAAGAAGCAGCAATGCATTGAACCGTAAATGAAAGGAATTTCCGCCAATGGATGCCAAACGATTTTACAATTTTTCTTTAACTCTGTCTAGTTTATATTTTGCGGACGGGACAAAACGGGTTTTTGACACATCTATATCTCGCGTTCTATTTATGATAGAAACAAAATTCTTGATTCTATGGAATGGGGCGTGCCACGTGACTAAAAAATCAAAAGAAAAGCAAGATATGTCGAATAGGTTTTTAGGAAATGCGATTTTAAAAGTGCTGTTTTTTGCACTTTTTAAATCTTGTACAGACCAAAAACTGTTGACATAGCTACAGCAATGTGTAATTATCGGATTTTTACGTGGTTTACGTCATTTGAATTGTTTTTATGAGTAGTTCAAACCTTTGTATGTTTCATGAAAAAATATTAATTAGTTTTTGATTTATATCAGTTTAAATTTATTGATTCCTATACTTAACATATAGCAAAAAACTGTTGACAGGGCTACAGCAATGTGTAATTATCGGATTTTTACGTGGTTTACGGCATTTGAATTTTTTTATGAGTAGTTCAAACCTTTGTATGTTTTATGACAAAAATATTAATTAGTTTTTGATTTATATCAGTTTAAAGTTATTGATTCCTATACTTAACATAGAGCAAAAAAATAATAAATGACCCAACTCTTTTAGAAATGGTCGTATACACATTATATTAAGATATGTTATTGCAGTCGACCCAAGTAAGCTCCCTATTATAAAAAAATAGTAACATTTAAGGTTCGTTTACAGGTTCTCACAAAAGATCTTTTGATATAGGGTAAAGAATTGTATAATTATCCTATTTTTACGCGGTTTTCAGCAATTGCATTGTTTTTATGAGTAGTTCAAATGTTTAATATTTCGTGTAAAAGATAATTCCTATACTTAATGTTCAAATGTTTAATATTTCGTTTAAAAGTAATTCCTATACTTAAGATGAAGAAAATAAATATTAAATGTCTAATTCTTTTAAAAAAGAACGTATGCGCAGGATGTTAAAATATGTTACTACGAACGACCTAAGTTAGCTTCTTATTGTAAAACACAATTGCAGAATTTACTGTTCGTTTACAGGGTAACTCAAAAGATTTTTTAATAAGACTAAATAGTTCTGTAATTAGCGAATTTTTACGTTGAAGTACTTGATTCCTCAACGCAGAGGAAAAACAATAGTATAAATAGCATAATTTTTGTCAAAGTGGCTATATACACAAGATATTCAAATATGTTACTGCATCCGATTCATTTAAACTCTCTATTATTTGTATTGTTGAACCATATACGTTTCGTTTACAGAGTCTCTTAGAAGATCTTGATTACATTACAACCAATGTATATTTACTGAGTGAGATGTATTTTAATGATTTTATACTGTTTCAGTCTCTGTAAGGTTTTCTTATCTTGCTTTAAAATTTAATACGCGTTCATTTTGTCCGCCTGAAAGCTCGTCGGTCTTAAGCTCTAAATCTATTAAAATATAGTATTTTCATCGATTAAAAAAAAAACTGTGTTTATTAATAAATGTATCAGGAATTGATTGAAAAAGCGATTAAAAAAATCCAACTTTACATTCATGCGCTGAGTAATATAATGTAAAAATGTTGCTACCCCAAGATTAGAAGTTTTGCGTTTAAATATTTGCCGTTCATCGAATCTCCGGCTATGACGAACTTAAAATGCTCTAAAAACGGGCCTAGAGCACAATGAAAAGGAAATATCTTCTTATATTCCCCATAAAAATTAAAAATGCTATATTTCGTACACAATAGGTGATCCGTAACGAACTGTTCCGTTTACGAACAAATCGATTAACGAACACTTTCGAGTGAGAATTTTATGTTCGGATAACGAACACATGTTCGGTTAACGGACACTTTCAAGAAATTTTTATGTTTGGAGAGCGAACACCTCACGAAACAAAGTCATGATGAAGCAATGCCGTGCTTTATATTTGCCGAGCTATACTTATTGCTTCAATTGTCGACTTTGGGAACATTTTAACAGTTGCATACATATGTCCTACTTAATTCATGGACTGCCGAGGATTGAGGACCTATATTTTTGTATCCCCGAATTGGAATGGACGGACTAGAAACATTAATTATGTATTTTGTGTCTTTATGTATTTTGTGCATTTAGTAAATATAATCCTTTTCGGTTTAATCACGCTCCTTTTTAAAATCTAATTTAAATCTTTATGATTTATCAGATCAAAAATTTTAATACAATTTTGCATTTTTTTTAAACGGTTCATTATGTACAAGCATTAGTCTTTGTGGTATATTTACAAAATCACACAAAATTTTGGAATACATGTCATCCTACGAACATTTTCTATTTTGAAATCACTTTAATAGTTTTTATACTTTTGCAAACGTTGCTAATCTTATATTTTTCCGATTCTTGAAACGTTGAGTTAAAAAACTTAGCAAATAAAAAAAAAGTTTTAAGGTGCTCAGCAATTTTCAAGAATAATATTTAATATATTAGTATAAAAATCCCTGTAAATTACAATCGTTCGTAGAAAAACAAATTTGATTATTCTCGGTAAAGTAAACTCATTGTTATAATTGACCAAAAAAAAGGTGCTTCTTATTTTTCCACATTTTTCTGAAACTGCAGTATTTTAATTACTTTGTAAACTACTGTAAAATTTTCTATTTTTTTGTTTTTTGAATGTATATAAATGGAAGAGTGATATTAACAAAAGAAAAAGGAAAATGAACATGTCATAAATAATCTGATGAATACAATGTAAGGAAATGAATATAAAAGTTTCCCCGTTGCTATGGTAGCGACATGTACATTGGAATAAGTCACACAATAAATTGTATAATTCTGATGTATAATTCTGTTTATAGCATCACAATTATTCTTTTATTTTGCCCCTTTCATCTTTCATCTTTCTTTTACCTTTTCTTTTCTGAATAAAAATGGGATCTGTGTAATTGAAATTAAACAGCTTACAAAAAGGAGTGATATCTCATCAAAAACAACTTGTTGTAAATGATCCCGCCAAGCCACAAACCTAAAAGGTCAGCCATAAAAAGAAGTGATATCACATAAAAAGAAACGATATAGAAGTGCATACTCCGAGTCCCGTGTAAAAATCTATCACCACTCATAATGTTTCCAAAGGACTCGGAGTGAGGTACAGTATGTGAAAACTGCTTGGCGATCTGCAGCCTTTTATAATATATGCAGTATATCAATTTTGGAAATCGAAAAAATAAATTTTTAATTTTTGTTATATAACTTTTATAAATATTTTTGTATGCGAAAGAACTGACAGAACGGATTTTTCCCCAGACTTATGCGATTCCGCTTACGCTAGAATTATTGCAATATATCTCAATTTAGTTAACGTTTATTATAAGGTGCATTGTTATTAATATGCGTATGATCATTATATATATATATATATATGTATATTACAAACTCAAAATCTTTACATGTTTACTTAAGAAATCTTCTTCGTAAGAGTGGTGTTTCTAGTTTAAATAATGGTAAATAAAATCAACAAATTAATTTTTCAAGCTCATAAATAAGAAAAGACATGCAAACACAGAAGCTTCAACTTTTTACAATTTTATGGGAGCAAAATAATTAAAAAAATAAAATAAAAATAAAAATAATATAGTCATATGCAATTGCAGGAAACGCAAACATTATAAAAGCTTGCAGGTCGCCAAGTAGTTTTCACATACTGTACCTTACTCCGAGTCCTTTGGAAACATTATGAGTGGTGATAGATTTTTACACGGGACTCGGAGTATGCACTTCTATATCGTTTCTTTTTATGTGATATCACTTCTTTTTATGGCTGACCTTTTGGGTTTGTGGCTTGGCGGGATCATTTACAACGAGTTGCTTTTGATGAGATATATATATATGGGATTTTCGGATACCAGCGGACAAATTGTGCAGAAAGGAGTCCTCTCCTAGAACACATGAAACATGTTCAAAGAACCATACTTCTAAATACCATAGTTTTTTTCGAAAAATGAGAATGAAAATGTATAACGTCTCATCCGGATCACCCAAAATAAACTTTCTTGAACTTAATGATGGATGGAAAAAATGTAAAGGTGAAAGAAAAATGTAAAGATATAAAATAGATGACAAACAAAAAAAATGTAAAGATTTTAAAGAATAAATATCCTATCCCTTTGAATTACGAAAGGGCGAAGGGGTGTTGTTCTATTTGACGAAGCACCACAAAGGCTAAACTCCAAGTTGGCTTCATATTTTCTGCACAGTTTTAATTTTAGCCGGAAGTTGGGAATATCGGCCGGCTCCTTACTCCTCTCGAACCTTCTGAGAAAGAGGAATTCCACACCACGTATTTAACGTGCCTGTCTGCGACTTCGGCACGGCACCAACAGCAGCGCAGACAGTGAATTGTCACCCCTTCCCCGACAGTACAAAAGTAACCATGACTGTCATGTACACACTCTCTAAATTAAACCAACTGGTGCGTAAATACAAAGGTAATGTTAGTAACATAAGTATTTTTGGCAATTGTGGCCAAGTCGTGGATTAAGAAATAGTAACTAGACGTCCGTTTTAAATTTTACACCTTTTTCATTTAGTTCAACTTGGTTTTTATTTTGAATTCAAATTTTCACCCAATTCTTGATATACTAGAATTATAAAAGTTATGTTCATACATGTATTTCCGACGTCAATACAACATTTCATTATTTTTACATTTTAATAGCCTTGTTTTAAAGCATTTTTCTATTTGAGCGCCACGGGTGATAAATCGCCAAATTGCTTTATGGTTACAATTGTATACGAGTTACAACAACAATCGCTTTAATTATGCGCCAGACCAAGCTCGCCAAAATCTGCCCGCAGTCTGTGAAACTGCCACAACGAAACATTTTAAACATTACAAAGTAGAAAATATAATAAAAATAGAGTATAATATATATTTTTTTAATATGCAACAATCAATTTATTGATTCCTATTAATTAAATTATGATTATACGTTGAGAAAAAAATTTGGAAATTCTAAATGATAATTTAAATTATACTTGTTTTTCTTTCATGCTAGAAATAGCTTAAAAAAGAAACAGAAATAAATTCACTCGCTAGCGCTTTCTACCCTGCCTTAAAAAAGTTTGTGAATTTTCCATAATCGGGTCGGTGCCCGCACCAAATTAACGTAATGTAACGGAAATTCTTTGGAAAAATCGTGAATTTCAGTCATAAATTCCGGCTCGATTTTCAAGATACACATTCAATGTTTATAACTCAGTATTTTTTTAAAAAGTCGATGTTTACTGTAACATTTTATTTGTTTCAGAAGTACTTGTTCCTTTTGCTATTCACTGATATCCTGCATATAATTTTACATGTTATGTAGGATGTAACTGACTTGGTTTTTCTTTTCACAGATTGGTTCCCGGGCTGGGAAAACTATGGCTGGTACAGCGTACAACCAAGTGATGACGGACTTTCTCAACAAAACTGTGTAGAATTGAGGAATTTATTTCGGTACCCAAGTAAAGGAGAAGGCATAACGGAGAGATATTTTTGGAATGACAGAGACTGCCAAGTAGCCAATCCATTTGTGTGTCAAAGGCTAAAACCTGGAGGTAATATATATTTATATCAGATCACTTATTAAAAAATGTATCGCTTCAAAAATAAAATGTTTCTATGATACTCCAACCATTAAATACGATTTACCCAATTGAAAAAAACCCTCCTCTTTTCATTATGACCTGATTACGTGGTAGACAGTAGTTACCATGTTATATCACTCTTTTATCATGTAAATGCAATAGTTATAGCTCGGATGAAGGGAATTAGCGCTGCATTTCGCAGCCAGGTCCAAAAAATAAGAGTGAATTTTGCCTGCCAGAATATCGTTCGGTTAGTTCAGTAGAAAGAGCATTGTCACGGCAAATTAAGATACAAAAGTTCGAGTCCTTTTCCGAGCAATTTTTGCCCTGTTAGACTAAACCTAAACTATGATACTCCAACCATTGAATAAAATACCATTGAATAATATCACTTCAAAATAAAGTGTATCCATACTTTGCAATACTAAAAATATCGCAACCTAGATATTGGATATATGAGGGGATTCGAATGACAGTGGAGTAAGTCAATATTTAACAATTTGAGAAATAAAAGGTTTTGTAAAACTTGTCGTATCGCCGTTGCATTAAGTGGTCCAAATTGTTTTGACCTCTAGCTACTCCCTAAGTGAAAACTATGACTTATTTGACTGTCGCACTGAACAGAAATTAATATACGTTCCATAAAAATATGGTTATCTAGATTTTTCAAATTTTTGGTTTACTTCGCTATCATTCTAACCCCCTCATATTGTAAGTACGATTTTAATTTGCGGAGATGGAAAATGTGGAATCACTTAACCCTGTGAATGGCGGTGATGTATTTTTTTGTTGCGCGTCATTTAATACAAATTTGTTCAAGAATATTTGAATATTTTTTTTTCTTTTATCATTATTGTGAGAAAAAAATTCATTTTGTAATTTTCAAACGAAACCGTTTGAACATTCTGATGAGTTTTCAACAGCACAGCAACGCAATTACTGCTCCTGAAAGAGTTAAATTGGGTGGATTAACCACTTAACTGTTTTGCCCGAACTGTGTTCCGGTAAGATGTGTTTGGTTGTTTCGTTACTAAAAGCTTTTGGACACCACTAATTTTTAATTGCAATCTTCCTTTATTAATTGGCAGACATTTTTCGATTATATAGGGCAAATATGGAAAAAGTGGTGTATTGTCCCTATTTTTAGCTTGTGATGTAAAAAAAACCAACGGTTAAGGAGTTAAATATAATTTTACTTTAATGACTTATTAGGTTCTGACTATTTTCTGTATTTTAACTTCAATTTCAATTTAAAAAAGATGTAACGTTCGTAAATATTTTGCATTGTTAGTCCAGTTTTGAAAATATCTGAGATACAGAGTGTTGAATAAAAACTATCTTAATTTTAAAATTCAATAATTCATTAATGTAATAAATATAAAGGTGAAAGTGGTGACATATATTTATCAGGTAGCTCATTCATTTTGTATTATTGTCATTTGAAAAATAATTCAAACTTCCGTCAATACATGGCGCTATTCTGTTCCAAACTGTAAGATTGTTGAAACTGACGTGTAAAACTGTATCAAAGACCTCTCAGTCTTCTATTTTTATTCTTTTGAACTATCGAAATGGAGAAATTGTTTTGTATTTTGAAACATTGAAATTAATTAGTATTTGGAAGCCTGATGTTAATTTAGAATATTATTTCTTTTTAATTTATTTATTTATGTTTTACAGAAAAAAAAATTGTTAAATTATAAAAAATAATAATAATAACAACAGTTTTAATAAGGTAGGACCGTTGCAAAACAAGTTTTGAAATGTTTTTGAAGTCTGGGTTACATATTTTGAATCTTCATTTCTTTTTTGAACTGCTTATTACGTTGTCTCTTTACGTAGTCTTTATTCTTTTACAGTAATTGAAATGAAAAAACTACTTTGTATTTTGAAACTTTGAAATTAATTTCAGCATTGACACAGTTTAAGGAAACGGGAATATTTTTAAATGACGAATACTTACTAAAGTTTAATCGTGTATTAGGAGGCGTGTGTTTAATTTAGAATATTATATCTAAAACAAAAACGTTGAAAAAAAAATAATAATTAAAAAATTATCCATATTCATAAAAATGTATCATATTTTTTGTTATAACTTTAAAAATACTTTTTTTGTTTGTTATTAAGGTATATTTTGTACAGAATTTAGTTTCTTTTATTTTAAAAAAGGAAACATGTAAATCCGTTAACTTGTTCAAAACTCATTTGGAAAAACCTCTGAAAAACAGTGTTTCGATATAATTGTGTAAAGATTTTGCCTTCGCAAGTATTGCTAGATCGACGTACTGCTTGGATCAACGATTACGGCATGCGTCTTTGTAATTTTAGTAATTTCTCCACTGGACCATCTGTAACGACACTGATAAATATTCAAACATCACGATAATAATAAGAACAATAAATATATTATTTCGTCATCTCAAACCATTCTGGTGCACTTAAAACAACAATGCAAAATCTGACGATAAAAATGTGACCTATTTTTAGATAATAGACCTATTTTTAATGTTTTGAGATAATTGTGTAAAGATTTTGCCTTCGCAGGTATTGCTAGCTCAACGTACTGCGCGGATCAAATTTACGGCACGCGTCTTTGAAATTTTAGTACTGGACCAACTATGCGACACTCGTAATGGTTCAAGCATAACGATAATAATAAGAATAATAAATAATTTTTTTCGTCATTTCAAGTTATTCTGGTGCACTTAAAAGAACAATGCACAATCTGACGATAAAAATGTGAACTATTTTTAGTAATGCTTACAAAATAATAACTCTTGCAAAATTTACACAATATTTGATCATTATATCTTTATTTGAACTCTATATTTATTATAGTTAAGGAATTGTTAAATTTTAAAGTTTTGGATTCCTGTAGGAAACACACACATAATTAAGCTTTTGATTACGGGATTGGGACATATGTCGTCCCAGCAATTATTTTTTATTCTACTCTTACCACTTTTTGACATATAATTTCTGCCACACACTTATACTAGGATATTTTCAAGAGAAATCTACCACAAACATACTTTTTTCTAAATTGTGGAACGATTGAATATAAAAATAGTCGCTAGTCCCAGCTCGTAATCAAAAGGTTAAGTAAGGCCATTTTTTAAAGGATTTTCATCATTCTAAAAATGCTTTTGTTCAAACTGGGTGCCCTATTTCAGTATTTATCCACAGCTATATGTATTACAGATATTATAAGAACTAAGGAAACTAACATTATCAACAGTAGAATTCAACCAAAAACATAATTTGTGGTCGGAATTCAAAGTTAGGGAAGCCAGAAAGGTTAGAAATGCTAAAAATTGAGTAAAGTTTGATGATGGATTAGAATTATTGTAATTTATTTAGTCTATTTTGCATTTATTGTTTTATGGTTTATAGAAATAGAAAAAAAATATTTGTTAAATTGTAAGAAAGCAATAACAAAAGTCTTACTATTGTAGAAATTAATCTTGAAAATTAGCTTTCCCACGATTTTGAAGTCCAGGATCCATATTTTTGAGTCATTATTTCTTCTTTATATTGCTTATTACGTTGTCCCGAAAACAAAAAAAAAATATATTGTTAAAAATTTTAAATATTATAATAAAAAATTCAAAATCCATAAAAATTTATCATATTTTTGTTATAACTTGAAATATATATATTTTTTTTTGTGTGTGTGTTTGTTTTTCAGATATAATTTGTCGAGAATCAAATCCCCTTTATTTACAAAAAAACATGTAAATCGTTAACTTGTCCAAAATTTATCATGTCAAACCGATGTAAAAGTTTGTTTTGAGATAATTGGGTTTATAATTTTGTCCTTTGCAGGTATCGCCGGTCTGCGCGGTCGTACGACCGTAATTTTAGGAATTTTCGGTATTTTGCGCCATTTATTTAACCCTGACCGTACAAAGGATTTGTATTCCAAACCGTGCCAAACATTGCCACTCGCCATTTATTGAACTAGAATCTTTAATCTTTCATGAAATATTTACTGCAATGCTAAGAGATGTTTATAAATTTCATTCCTATAGTTTAAATCGAGTTATATTTTAATATTTATTGCATAATATGTATTTGTTCTTTTATTTTAAGCATATATTTGTATTGATTTAAGAAAATAATTCGTTAAAGTCAGTAAATTTTATATTTTATATTTTTTTAATGATCACTTTCGTACCAACAATGTTATTTTTTTATGTTTCTTTTGGCTCCAACTATTACGCTTAGAGACAATGGTGGTGTAACACAAAGGTATCGAATTTTTTCTATCAGACCAACTATACGAGAAATCTTAAACGTTCAAATATTAAAATAATAATAATAAAGAAAAACACATTATTTTTATCATTTGAAATCTTTATGGTCTCCTTAAGGTGCTCGATATCACTTTTTCATTAAAGAGAAAGACTTTTTTTCTTCTACATACAGGACTCGTTCCAGACAAAAAATGACTCCCTTTTTCTGGCACCTTCAGAAAATTCCATTTCATAAAATGGATCTCTTTAGAGAATTCCATTCCATAAATGGGAACTCTACATTTCTTTTATTTTGTTGGGATTTAAAATGTGTAATTTGTAAAAAAAAAACTCAGCTTACTTGAAAGTAAAACTTGTCAGGAGGGCTTAACAAACTTAGCATTAATAAATGCTTCGTTTGGTTTCGATTACCTGAATTTGTTCTCTTCTTACAGAATTTTTAATTTTCACAAAATTCAAGTAAATTTCACGATAAAATTGTTTTTCTGAAAATGGGGACCCAAACAGAAAAAAAAACTTTATCGATCCCTAACCAGAATATTACAAACAAACAAAAATTTAATTATCGCAACGAAACATGACTCGCCGGTTTCTGCAGTCACGTTCTAATTCATACAATGAACGACACCAATTATCAATTTTTACACGTTTATTAAGTTAAAGAATTAATTTTAATATTATCCCAAAGGCAACTAGGGCAGTTATCTTTCGCTGAACTTTCTTTTAATTTTAACATTGATTCCAATGTATTCTACATATATTTTCATACATTAGAAAAACCTTTAAGGTAAGTACACATATACGATTCTAACAACAAATTAAGTCAAACTGATGTCAGGTTTCAAAAAGTATATTTTGAAGATACTGATTCTATGTAAATTTAACTAATATAGGCCGATACTTTATATTAAAAATTATTCCTCTTCGAAACACTTTTGCTGATGCGTGCTAAATATGGGCTTATATATATGTACATAATTCTTTATGTGTGTCAATTGAAATTTTAAACTAATAATTATTTTATATACAGAGTTCCTTATTACAAGAATTACAAACTTTAACTGATGAACCCCAATCTGAACGCAAACTTATTTTTAGCAACTTTAGAATTAATATAGTTAATTCAAATAAATTTTGAACATTATTACTTTGATTTATATTACATACGGTAACATCATAAACAGTGTTGGAAATGCACATTAAGTTTTTCAGCGGCACCGTATAATGTCAAATACATCCCGAAATTTTGGAATGTTTAATTCAACGCTGTTTGATTTTAACGCTTTTTGTGATGTCGTCACATTTTCCACTAAGCAAGGTAAGCCTGATGAAATTTTCCACAACATATCTACATTATGTTTAAAGTTAGGATTGAAATTTTGAATTGTTATTGGTGAGAAACGCCTCATATTTTTATTGAAGAAATTAATTGACACCATGCTTGCCTTTAAAAAATTGTGTGTTGAAGTAATATCTACTTATTTTAATACTAATTTCAACGCTTCTGGTAATGCTGACAAATTTTGCACTAAGAAAGGTAAGGCTGTTGAAATTTTCGGCAACAGATCTTCATTATTTTTGAAGTTATGAATGGAATTCTGAGTTGTGATTGGTAAGAAACTCCTCACGTTTTGATTGAAGAAATCAATTGCAACCTTTCTTTCCTATAAAAAATTGTTTATTTTAGTAATCTCTATCATCTTTTAGAAATGTTAACCCTGGTACGAGACCCCACTGAATATTTCAATTCCTTTGTCAGGTAGAAATCTTCTTGAGTACCGGGCATTTTTGGCCACATTGTTGTAGAGGGGTTGTCTGCAGTGAGGTCTTTTAAAGGAAAGGTGACTCAAATTATCGTTTTCATATAAGGTAAATCCTGAAACCTTTCACAGTCACCCCGCCCAGACCACGCTGGAATCATACTTGCGAAAATTGGCCCAAGCTTCTCATTTTGTGGCCAACATGCTCACCACAGGGTTGAATGGACCCTACTCTTTCGAGTAGGTTTATAATTCACAATTGTTACTGTAGACCACGTTATTGTCCTACTAATTTCTCACCCGTTTTATTCAATCATCTGTTTAAAAGAGAAGAATGGAAAAAAAAATGACGCATGATGGTTTGTGTCCCGTAATAGGAAGAACACCATTCAAACACATTATTTATAATCTATTAGTAAGACAAATATGTCGTGTTTAAACAGAAAACGGCTCTCTATTACAGATTCCTAAAAAATGTCAGTCAGTATTTGGATCATTAAGTTTATGTTAACATTTTGGAAATGAAAAAAATATTACAGTGTTTTGTCTTTAAATTTGGACAAAGTAGCAAATTTCAGTGATAAAATTTTACATTTTTTCAACGCAGAAAAAATATAGTAACTCCTACTTTGGGGGTTATCCTTGGATAATGAGCGATTATTGTTTGCGTAAATTACTGAAACTTTTTTTTAATTAAAAATTATTTTATTAATAAACATATATTTGGTTTCCCTTATAAATGTTATTATATCTAACCGAAGTTATTATAGACCACATTATTGCCCTATTAATGTCGCATCCATTTTGTTCAATCATTTGTTTACAAAAGAGAAATGAAAAAAAGTACGCATGATGGTTTCTGTCACGAAATCGGAAAAGAACCATTCAAGAAGAATGTCTCTAATCTACAGTAGGTCAAATATTTCTTATTCAAGAAAAAATAAAAGCTCGATCATACAGTTTCACCAAGAAAGTCAAAAAGAAAGTGAGTCAATAATTTTAAGTTAACATTTTAGAAAAAAAAACACCGTTTATTAACTTTTAAATTACTGGAAAATAATAAAGAAATTTAGGGCTAAATTTAATATATTTATTTTACCGGCTGCCATACAATGTATCAACTTTCTTACTTATAGAACAATTTACTTTATTTTTTCGTTGATAATACGCGATTATCATTTTGCCTCAATCACTGAAAAAATCGTTTTTAAATTTATTTTTAATTTATGTATAAATATATATAGTTCGAATCCATCACTTTAAAATCTGCTTATAACTAAACGATGCTACTATTGATTATGTTATTTTTCTATTAATTTCTCTTCTGCTTTATTCAATCATTTGTTTACAAGAGAGAAATTAAAAAATGGCGCATGATGGTTTCTGTCACGTAATCGGAAAAGAATCATTTAAGAACAGCATTTATAATCTATAATAAGACAAATATCTGGTATTCAAAAGAAATAAGCCTTCGCTTATACAGATTCAACGAGAATGTCAGTAAGGGTTTAGGTCATTATTTTACCTTAGTATTTTAAAAATCAATAAAAATGACCGTATTTTATCTTTAAACTTATCGAAAAAATTATGAAATTTATCGAGAAAATTAATATAATTTAACTTCCTGTCAAACAAAGTAAATGATTTTTCGTAAAAATCTTTTTGTTTAATTTAAAGCATGATATTCCTCCCCGCCCCCTTCAGGTAATGTGCTATTGAAATTTCAAGAAATTAGCAAATTTTAGTGGTAAACTTTATTATTTTTTTCACTGCTAGCAAAGGATTGCAAATCACATTTTCTATTTAAAATTAAAAGCATGGTTTTATGTTTTGGGGTTATAGGGTAGGGGGAGTTCTCCGAGGTTGTGCGATTATTTTTTATGTAAATAACTGAAACTTTCTTTTTAAAATTAAAAACTATTTTATATATAAGTATATATTTCAACTCAATTTGAAATCTGTTTATATTTAATCGAAGTTACTATAGACCACGTTATTTCTCTATTAATGTCTCATACGTTTTGTCCAATCGTTTTTTTTTTTACAAGAAATAAAAAAAAATGTACGCATGATGGTTTTTGTCACGTAATCGATAAAGAACTATTCATAAAAAATTTGTTATGCTATAGTAAGACAAATAATTCGTATTCAAGAAAAAATAAAAGATTACTCATACAGATTCACCCAGGATGTCACAAAGAAAGTGGATCATTAATTTTATGTTAACATTTTGGAAATGAGAAAAAAAAAAATCACCGTGTTTTATATTTTACATTAATGGAAAAAATAAAGAACTTTAGCGATATAATTTAATATTTTTATTTTACTGCCTGACATACATAGTATCATCTTTCTAATTTAAAACAGAATTTGATTTTTTTTTTGCAGTTGATAATACGCGATTATTATTTTGCCTAAATCACTGAAAAAAATCCTTTTTAAATTAAATTTTAATTTATGTATAAATATATATTTCAAATCCTTTTAAAATCTGCTTATAGCTAAATGATGCTTTTATTGATCATGTTATCGTCCTATTAATTTCTCATCTGCTTTATTCAATCATTTGTTTACAAGAGAGAAATGAAAAAAAAGCGCATGATGGTTTCTGTCACGTAATCGGAAAAGAATCATTTAAGAACAGTATTTCTAATCAATAATAAGACAAATATCTCGTGTTCAAAAGAAATAAGCCCTCGTTCTTACAGATTCACCGATAATGTCAGCAAGAGTTTGGGTCATTATTTTATGCTACTATTTTGAAAATGACCGTATTTTATCTTTAAATTAATCGAACAAATAAGGAATTTTAGTAATAAAATTAATATATTCGAAAAAAAAATTCTTAAAAATTTTATATTTTAAATTTAAAGAAAAAATATTTGTTTTTGTTTTTCTTTGTTAATGTGTGATTTTTTAAATTTAAATCATTGAAAGATTTTTTAATTAAAAATTATCATATATATATAAATATACAGGGTGTACATAATTAAAAATCCCTATTCAGGGCTGTCTGTAGTCGAAGCTAATATTCATCATAAAAATGTGAAATTTTGAATGCGTCTAAATGAAGGGATGCGAAAGACATGTAACAGACGAAAAATAATTTTAAAAATGGCCACCAGAGGGCGTTATCCGATAAAATTTGCAAATTGTGAAAACCACGTGATGTATATGCTTGCGCGCAACGAAAATGTTAAATACGGCGCAATGAATCGCTTGTCAATCTCATATTTTTCCCGCGGAAAATGTCGCGCAGTTTAAGGATCATGGTTTACTAGTGAACCTTTTTTTTATAAAAATTGAGATTCCGCACCAGAAGCTTTGCGTAAGATTCGAGCTTTGAAAAACATTCGCATAGGTGCAATGACTGCAAACGGAGCATTACCAGAATTCAAGGATAGAATTACCCGTCACACCCTCAACTATACAAAGAATTTACTTCGCGTGATTGTTAAACAAGCTGCACACCAGCGATATATATCAATTTGACTCTGTTTACAAGAGTGTTACGACATTAAAATAAGACACAAATGATTTTTCCCCATAGGCTGTAATAAAACGAAATTCTTTTGAGTGTCCCTGTAAAACAAAGATAAATGCTACATACTTCATTTTCAATACCAATCATGCCATACTAAACCTCAATAACATGTATCAATTTCAAGAAAATACGTGCATATTTACGCGAGTTAGAGCACGGACAGACGGTAGACAGTCAGACAATTCAAATTCATAAACACTTTTCGGCGTTGTTGGAAAGTGCTAAAAAGTATCCCACTGCCAAGACTGTAGTAAGACAATATCTGGCCACCAAAAGGAATTAGCGCTCGCTCTTAAAGATTCATAGAAAACGACAGCAGTGGTTTAGGCCATTAATTTTAAAGTAGGGAGCAAAACAAATTGGCATAGCTTATTTTCATACAATAAAAAAAAGTTAATAAATTTTGCGTTACCAATTCGCTTTTAATTTTGAAATACACCAAATAAGTAAGCTTAATGACAGTGTACAGAAATTTAGTTTTCGCAAAGATATAATTTTTATTATAAAGATATAATTAAATTTAAAATGTTATGAATATGGAATTTCAAAACAGACTCATATTTCTAAGCAAACCCGTTATTAGGCTTGTCTGAGAGCTGAAAAAAGAGGCTAGTTTAAGAACAGGAAATACCCTTTAGAACATGTAATGGAGTGATGAAAAGTTTTGATTGGGATGAAGGCATATAATTAAAGGCTAGTCACGGCGGAAGAACAGTATTTGCGCTAATGATCAACGTCTTCTGCTGAAATTTGCGTCTTTTATTTAAAAATACAGCATTCAAAATATTTCCTAGTACGAAAATGCAAATTTAATGCTTTACTCTTTTAACAGACTACTGATGAAATTTTGAAAGATGTTGGTCATTTTTAAGGGGTCCTCCTAAAATTATAAAACAGTAAAATTTCCTGGGAATCATGGAATTCAACAATTTAATGGTCCCTAAAATTCTCAGACTTCAGTAATGTTAAAATTTATCGAATTTACTGTAAAAAAAAAAAAAGAAAAAAAAATATTTTTAAGGCATGATATTTATATATTTTTTTTAATCGAAAAAACTTTTTAGATATTTTCACTCTTTTAAAAACTTTGTGTTAAAGCAGCTTTTTCGAAATTCGTATTGGTTCAAAAGTTATACGCCTATTGGTGCTTCAGTGTATAGGCTCATTTTTAGCGTGTGCATATAGAAAGAAAAGAATTCAGAAAAAAATCCCGCATAATTCATTATATTGGCCTGGTATAGATGATTTTATGTAAGTTGAAAATTGTCACTGTTGTTTAAAAACGTTGTTTGCTTAAAAACTTTGTAAAACTTTAAACCTGTTTTTCTCGAACTCTGTTTTACAAATCGGTACCAGATAGAATTCGAGATAGGATCGACCGATTTGGTTGAAACTTTCATACTTTTCTAGTGTATACTATTTTGTAGTCCTTCACGATCGCGTTTTTCAATATTCAAATTGTAATTTTTTTTTTTCTGGCGCGATTTGAATCCGAAAATTTTTGTCTAAAATCGACAACTTGAAATTTGAACGGCGCCCATTTTCTTCAGGATCGAAAAATTGATAAACCCATCTGAGAAGAACTACAAAATATCGTAAATTTTAATATCTATGTTTGGTTTTTTGTTACAGATAAGCACATTTCGCCATTCATCTGGTACCGCTTAACGCTTCTATTTTTGCACACCGCTGTATCAAAGATCGCCAGAGGACCATTTTTCAACTAAATTTGAAATAAAAAGTTATTTTTAAAAATTCAAGATATGCTATTTCATTTGTAAAAAACCCATTATTATTACAGTATAATTGCGCAAAAAAATTGCAAAAATTGGAGAAATTTTAATTAATAAAAAAAAAAGTTATAACATGCCTTAAAGGGGATAAAACCAGTATTGTGAAATTGAAACTCGCTGTTGTAGTTTTATGGTATAATATGTATTCTTTACCTTTGGAGTATTTTTTAGTATATTTCCCGAAATAGTAAAAAAAATGAAAAATAAACGATTATATATTTTGTAAATTAGGGTTTCTTAAACAAAACAATGTAAGCTAATTATAATGAGTCTTTTCCTATCATATTTGTGTATATTTATTTATGTTTGCCAATTTTTCTGCTCCATTACTAATATGTTAGCATTTTGGAAATGAAATATCACCGTGTTTATTCTTTAAATTAATGGAAAAAACAATGAATTTTAGCAATAAAATTGATCATTTCTCATTGTCTCTTTTATATCTCGTTAATTCAAAAAGTATTTTTCAGGTGTGAAAATCTTAAAAATTGAAAATTCACTGTTAAAAATTTGCAGCAAACTATCCAGCCATTTGACCGTTTTTGCAAAAAACGGTGACATAACGGTAATTTAACTCTATTCTGACCATAAATTAGGTGATAATATGGTCATAATATCGCTAAATTACGGTTGTGGAACCATTTTCTATAAAAACGGTCAAATGACTGGACAGTTTGCTGCAAATTTTTAACAGTGTTGTTTAATAAATAAATATAGATTTGGATTCCCTTTTCTATTTATAAATAACCGACGTTATATCCCTGTTAATTTTACATCAATCCTCTTTCTGTTCTTTTGTTCAATCATTTGTTTACATGAGAAGAAAATGAAAACATAAGGGCATTTGATGGTTTCTGTCACGTGAATAAAAAAGGGCCACCCAATATTACAAATTTCCTAATCCATAATAAGACAAATATCTTGTGTTAAAAAAATATGGAAACTAAACCCTTAATGATCACCAAGAGTATTTGCCAGAGTTTGAGTAATAAATTTTATGTTAATGTTTTGGAAATGTAAGAAAGCAATCACTGTGTTGTATCTTTCAAATTCATGGAAAATAATATATTTTAGCATGAAATCTTAATATATTTTCGCATATCTGTCAATGTTATAAATCGGACATTAAATCATTTTCTACTAAAATTTTAAATAAAAACTTATTTTACATATAAATATATATTTGGATTTTCAATTAAATATGTTTATAAGTAGCCGATGTTACTATAAACCTTGATTTTGAGACATTAAAAAAACATTGCGCCGTGTGTCACATGTGGAACAACGAAAAATATTGTCCACAGTACTATATACGCAAAAGGTAGGGATATCTGACCTGTACCGTGAAGAAATCAAACAATATGCATCTAAAAAAAATCCGTGAATTGACCGAGTTTTTACGTTAAGTTCTATTTTGTTAAAACACGAAAATTTCTGCTTTGCTTTTCCCATTTTCCCCAAAAATACAGAAAATGTCCCATTCAATCTTAAAAATTACCTGAAATCCTCCAATGTAAAGCTATATATTTTTTAAATCACATTGGTGTTCTGGCAACTGTGCTGTTTACTGTTTTTTCGTACGAGAAACGGAATTTTTTTGTATGTCCTTTTCCCCTCAAAATTAGAAATATTCACAAACCAAAGCTCAAAATTTCCTCAATTTCTACAGTCAGAAAACGGAAATTTCTTCAAATAGCAGAAAAAATCTCGTCCAATCACAAGGGAGTTTCGGCAACTACTTCCTGTACTTTTTGTGTTTTTGAATAAAATTTTTTGAGAGGGTGGCAACATATTAATTCAAACATAAATTACTGAATGCGTTGCTGCATTGCTGCATCCACCTGCAATGCTAGCAAAGGAAAATTCAAATTTAAATAAAACTGTCTGTGCTAACTTGGAAATATAATACAAAAAAGTTATATGTTGGAAAAAATATGCACTAATAATAAGCTAATGTATCTGTTTCGTATTTTCAATATCAAATAGGTGTGATAATACATATTGAAACGCAATAAAAATACATAAGAAATGCAATAAAAAATATTTTTCTACTAAAGTATTTATTTCTTATGATCTACAGAAATGAAAATACATATTTTCCTTATATACTCCTTTTCGCACGAAAACAAAAATGAAATTTTGGCATTTTAGCAGTAAAACTATATTTGTTCACTCTCTGTCAGAAATAGTAAACCAGACAGTAAATCATGGTCTAGTAAAATTTTAAATACATAATTGTTTATATATGAATATATATATTAGAATCCCCCTTCTAATATGTTTATAACAAAAGACCATGTTACTATATACCATGTTATTGCCCTATTAATTTCTCATCCATATTGCCCAATCATTTGTTTACAAGAGAAAATTTTTAAAAATGACGCATGATGGATTCTGTCACGTAATCAAAAAAACATTCAAGAACACATTCAAGACCATTCAAGAATAATATTTCTAATCTATAGTAAGAAAAAAATCCCGCGTTCCAAAGAAATAAGAATTCGCTCATATTGATTCACCAAGAATGTCAGAAAGAGTTTGTGTCATTAATTTTATGGTAACATTTTGAAAATAAAAAAATTAAATCATTATGTTTTATCTTTTAAATTAATGGAATAAAATGAATTTTTTAGCGATAAATCTTCAGATTATTTTACACTCTGTCATACATTGTAAATCATATTTCAGGAAACCTGATAATAAATCACGCTCTAGTAAAAGTTTAAGTAAAAAATTGTTTATGCATAAATATATATTAGAATCCCTTACTAATCTGTTTCTAACAAACCGATGTTACTATATACCATGTTATTGCCCTATTAATTTCTCATTCATTTTGCTCTATAATTTGTTTACAAGAGAAAATTGAAAAAAAATGTCGTATGAGGGATTCTGTCACGTAATCAAAAAAACATTCAAGAACAAACTCAAGAACAATATTTCTAATCTATAATAAGAAAAATATCCCGTGTTCTAAAGAAATAAGGATTCGCTCATATTGATTCACCAAGATTGTCAGAAAGAGTCTGGGTCATTAATTTTATGGTAACCTTTTGAAAATGAAGAAAAAAATCACCGTGTTTTATCTTTTAAATTAATGGAATAAAACGAATTTTAGTGATAATACCATGTTATTGCCCTATTAATTTCTCATCCATTTTGCCCAAACATTTGTTTACAAGAGAAAATTGAAAAAATGACGCAGGATGATTTCTGTCACGTAATCAAAAACATTCAAGAACACATTCATGACAATTCAAGAATAATATTTCTAATCTATAGCAAGATAAATATCCCGTTTTCAAAGAAATAAGGACTCGCTCACATTGATTCACCAAAAATGTCAGAAAAAGTTTGGGTCATTAATTTTATGGTAACATTTTGAAAATGCAGAAAAATATATAACTGTGTTTTATCTTTTAAATTAATGGAATAAAACGAATTTCATTGATAAATCTTATATTCTGTTTTACTCTCTACTATGCATTGTAAATCATATTTATAATTTCAGAGCATTATCTAATAATAATATATAAGTTAAATGAAACAATAATGGTCCGCTTAAAGGCATTTATCTAATTATCATTAAGAATTTAGTGAAATGCCAAAGATATGATTTTGTTTTATATTAATTCTAACCTTCATCTGTCAGAACGAACATTCGGAGTTTCAAAATCTATTCCCTGGGAAAAATGAAAATAAAAAATGTTACCTTCTACTCTGCACCAGTAGTGGCCATGCTAAATTTCTATTCACTAGTAGCGGTCACCCAAAAGTGAGGCATTCAAGTCTTTAGTGTAGTTAGTGTACCATACAGAAGTTATAATTTATGTTACAAAGCTTCAAAATATATATTCTAGGAAAAATGAAAAAAAATACTGCCTTCCTCTCTGCGCCAGTACTGGGCATACTAAATGTCTATGCACCAGTAGCGATCCCCCAAAAGTAAGACATTCAACACCCAGAAAAAGGAATTGATTAAAACTACAAAACATGTTTTGTTGAGTACATTTTGGTTGTTTTAGCAAAATTCAAGTAAAATTGAACCATTTTACTTGAATTAACAAAACAATTTTTGCTGACGATACAATTTTTTTTTTTTTAGAATTGCAAAAAAAAAAAAAAAAAAAAAAAAAAAAAAATTGTTGATTCAAACAAAATTTCCATTGACCTATATTTAAACAAAAAGTTTTGATTGGTCAACCAAATTTTTGTTGATTCAACAAAACTTTTTTCTGGTTGAAGTCTTGAGTGTAGTTTGTGTACCATGCAGAATTTGTAATTTGTTTTACAGTGTTAGAACAACTTTACATAATCGAGGATTTTTACTTTACAAAATAGAGGAAAATTTGTATTTAGAATTTGAGATAGCTACATTACATAGTTTTACAAGCAAATCTGCAGATCACGGGCCTCAACGTCAGATGTGCAAATCATTTTTATTTTGGTCTCACTTTATATAATATCTAAAATCGTACAATCTGCAATTTAAAATATTTTTGTTAATATACAGAGTGTTCCCATCTGATAGTTGATCAATGCTAATTCCTAAACTGCTAAGTCGAGAGATATTTTTTTCCACTTGCAAGAATGTTTCCAGTTGCGAATGATATTCTTCATCATATGAAAATCCATTAAAATTAAAGTAGTTATTATTATTTTTTAATTACCAAGTTTAATTTTTATACGGTCCTTGGGTCCTATATGTTGTATTTTGAAAAACTTCCACCACGTTCTAACAAGTAAAATAGAAAAAAATTCCTTTCTTCTTCGACGAATACCTGTCGAATTGACATTGAATTTTAAGAATTTTCAGTATTTGCTGGCATTAAAAATGATTTGTTTCATTTTTATATCGGAGATCGCCGAATTTTTTTAAAAAATCTGAGAATCTAAAAATTTTTTTAAAAATATTTTCCTACGTTTTGATCATAGAAGAATTTGATTTTTGAGGTTTTACATGTTAGAGCATGGAAAATATTTTTTATGTAATTTATAGTATTCGAGACTGAATTAAAGTTTAAATAACGTATACCTTAACAATTATATTATTTTGCCATAAAATGGCTTCTACGATGATAGATAACAACACTTGAAACATTTTTGCGAATGGAAATATGTCTCTAAAGTTAACGCTTTTAAGAAGTACCTAATGGTCAACTTTAAGAATTAACACACTGTATATATTTATAAGCGTATAAATTTTTTCCGAAGTTTCAGGATATCTAACTTTAAGAACTGTTACATTAAACGCCATTTCATGCAATGATGTTCTTGTTGTGCTTATTTAAAAAATAACGATAATAAGAGTAAAAGGTACATTTGTTCCGATTTGTTCTGAACGTCTGAAAAAAATATTTTATTTGTTACTTCAAAGAAAAAAATAATTGACGCCTCAAATCTCTTTCCCCCCCCCCTCCTCCCTCCCCGAATTTTACTATCCGTCCTCTTCTCCTTCAAAACATAATTTAAAGTCTTTAAACTATATATATATATTTACATTTTCTGTCTTATTTATTACATTTATGTAACTATATTTAACCATCAATTATTCAATTTGTTTTCTTCCCCTCAAATTTTTAGTGTCATCCCCCCCCTTCAGACAAATTTTTAAATATTTGAAATTCTATATATATTTTTTTTTATTTTGTACGATTTATTATTTTACAGAAACGATAAATAAGTAATCATATATTTAAATCCACAGCGAAATGTCTTTTTTCCTTCTTTGTCACTCTAACATACAAAGTTTAAAATATATTTTTTAAAAAATCAGACCTATTTGTGTTTTTTTTTGTCCTGGTGCGCTAGATGTCACATTTATTAATTTGAAGCAAGAAAAAAAAAGAAATAATGTATGTAAAACAACCACAAACGAAATTTCCAATCTCGCCTTTGCCCCAGGACACAGGTAAAAATATGTAAAATTTTATTCACGTTTTAATATTGCCTGCCCTTTTTGTTACCTTGAAGCAACTATAAATAAATGAACGATTCCCCTAAGTTCCTGTCTTTACAAAATTTATGCTTCACTCATTCGACCCATTTATGCGACTTTGGAGACTGTACCTGCAGGAAGATTTTTGTGTTAAGGAAGTTTATCGCAGAAAGAATAGTCATTTCCTGCCAAAAGGTCTTCATAAATGTTGAAAACTGCTTTCTTTAAAAAAAAAAAAATAGCTGTTTAAATAGTTAAATTAACTATGATAATGTTTTACTTTTCTTCAACAAATATGAGATTTCTTACAAAATACGACACGATGCCGACATTTTATTGTTTTTAATTTGTGTTCATGTGAATCTGTTTCTATATCTGTAACAATTAAATAAAACTCTTATTATTAAACTCGATTCGAATTATGTTTTACTGCACATAGAAAGAAATTATTTATTTAATATTCTGAAATTATTTCATATAAGTAGAACACTTTAAAAACAAACTCTAAATTCCATTAAAAAATGTTTTATTGCAACGAAAAATTAATACTATTTGATAAGTATAGCCATCTCCTGTAAAAATATATAAAAGCGTAACTATAATCTTGAAAATGTCGAATATATTGAATGTGTCAAAAAACAGATTTTAATGAATACATTCATCTTATTTTTTTAGACCATTTTACTAGTAATAAGGGGTTTAACATTAATTATGACTCATTTTCTAGATTTTTATGCATTTATAAGATAAATATAGATATTTTATAGATCCACTAATAAAACTTTCTCTAATACCTGAAATATTATGGTTTTGAAATCTAAAAATTACTCACAAATATTAAAAAATTCAAAAATGTATTTTTTATGTATGCAAACCCACTAATTTTGGTTTTACTACTCTTAAAATTCTATATATATTTTATAAATTATAATAAAATGGAATTTAATAAAAACAACCTGAAATTAGAAGATGTATTTTAGAAAGATGAAATTATAACATTTCAAAATTTCTATAACCTTATATTATGTTATTATGCAGTGCCTGGATTCATTTCGAATAGCATAATAAACTTTGCTCAATACCTGATAGTTGTTATTTTTAAGAGAGAAAATTCGTAAATATTTCAGAATACTTTTTACATAAATACTTTGTCGTTCAAAAAATAGAAGTTATTTCGAATGACATAATAAACTGTTTTCAATACCTGATAGTTGTTTTTTTTTTGAGTGAAAATCCGCAAATACACTATATTGCCAAAGGTGACCGGTCACTTGCGATTTTAGACGTTTTGTTAACTATCTAGAAAAGTACACGAGGAATTAACCTGAAACAGCAGGTGTGTAAACAGTATAGTATAGGTTATATATTTCCGCGAAGATTTTTTCCCGAAACCCCATAGGGGACTGTCAACAAATTGAAAAATAACGAATATCTTTTGGATTACCCTGTAAAAACTAATGTAGCAAAAGCGTTCAAACTCGAGATTATTAATAAGTGGCTTATTGTAATATACTGTGTTCATTTTTATGAGGATAGCATGTATACTCGAAGAGAAATTAAGGTTTTTATAAAAACAGTCCAAAATTTCACCAAGTTTTTTGCTTATAATTTGCATAAATCTTAATAATCATAATAATCTTGCAATAATCTTTGCTCAAAATCATAGCTTGAAAATTCTGAAAATTATCGTAGATAAAATAAGCTCGAAATCCGTTGTTCCCAAAAAGAAGCAAAGAGATGAGGGGTTGTCTGTTGATTAGTGCCAAGTCAGCGTACACAATATTGCACGTCTAAAATACATCTACTAATTTCAGGTTCTATTTATTAAATTCCATTTTATTATAATTTATAAAATATATATAGATTTGGATACAACCCCTCATTAATTTGCTTCCTTTTGGGAACAACGGATTTCGAGCTTATTCTATCGACGATAATTTTCAGAATTTTCAAGCTATGATTTTGAGACTTTCACAAAAGTTGCTCTATATACTTAGCTAATACATTATGCACATTATATTTTGATTGCATTCGCGCATGCGCAGTGAAACTTTTTTTAGTAAACCTGCTCATTTTTCATCCAATTTTTATTATATTTTAATTCCGATTGCAGAGTATTATGTACAATGTCGTTTGACATATTTTCTCAAAATAACTTTTTTTTTATATTAAGAACTCTGCAAATTATAAGCAAAAAACTTGGTGAAATTTGAGACTGTTTTTATAAAACCCTTAATTTCTCTTCGAGTATACATGCTATCCTCATAAAAATGAACACAGTATATTACAATAAGCCACTTATTTATAATCTCGAGTTTGAACGCTTTTGCTACATTAGTTTTTACAGGGTAATCCTAAAGATATTCGTTTTTTTAATTTGTTGACAGTCCCCTATGGGGTTTATGGAAAAAATCTTCGCGGAAATATATAACCTATACGATACTGTTTACACACCTGCAGTTTCATGTTAATTCCTCATGTATTTTTTCTAGATAGTTAACAAAACGTCTAAAATCGCAAATGACCGGTCACCTTTTGCAATGTAGTGCATTTCAGAATACTTTTTACGTAAATACTTTGTCGTTGAAAAAATAGAGAATGTAACTCAATTTATAAGTTTAGTATCAAGTTGTATTACTAATGTAATGAGCATTTTGAATATTTTTTAATAATACACCCAGAAAAAGGAATTGATTAAAACAACAAAATATGTTTTGTTGAGCACATTTTGGTTGTTTTAGCAAAATTTTTAGTTGAAGTAAAAAAATTGGTTTTGTTGCTTGAACAAAAAAATATTGTTAACACTCTTACAAAAGGTTAACAAAATTTCATCAATTTTATTTGAATTAACAAAATCTGTTTTTTTTTTTTTTTTAATTTTACAATAATTTTGTAATTCCAGCAAAATTTTGTTGTTTTTACAAAATTTAAACTGTTGTGTAGTAGCCATAACTCTCTCACGTAACTCGATTTATTTGACTTATATAGCTATATAATTAAACGATTAACATAATTTTTGGATAATTAAAACTTTTTTTCATTGGGTCGGACCAAGGTAGTTTTAAAAATCCCCCTGTCCCATTTATTACTATCTTCTATCTTTACAAGAAGAAAGTATTGGAATCATGAAAATTTTCGACTTCCGGTTTCTGACGGATTTTAGAAGGTCCTGAACACGATTTGACTTTTAGAAAATGACTGTCAATGACTCTGTCTGTCTGTATTTGACAAAAATTTTGTGGGCGCTCTATCTCAAGAACTAATGAACGGAATTGAATAAAACTTCATATTCAGTTACTTCCTGATATAAGTTGTTGCTGATTAGTTTTTTGGTGTAAATCGCGAACAGGTGGCGTTGCTATGTTGCATTTTTCGCGATTTCTGCAATAGCTCTATCTCATTTTCAGCAGTAAATTACGCCTGTAATCTTTGAACGTAACTCGATTTATTTGACTTATATAGCTATATAATTAAAGGATTAACATAATTTTTGGATAATTAAAACTTTTTTTCATTGGGACGGACCAAGGTAGTTTTAAAAATCCCCCTGTCCCATTTATTACTTTCTTCTATCTTTACAAGAAGAAAGTACTCTGGTACATAAGTACTCTGGTACTGGAAGAAAGTACACTGGTAAAATATAACAGTGAATTTTGATCCTGCTTTTTGCAGTTGTAATTCACTGCTGAAAATGAATTAAAAATTATCTATGTGTTGCCGTATGCAGGGCTTTGTATTGTCGTCTCATGTTTGCCGCAGAAATTTGCGTTCTCCTGATGAGATTTCCATTTGTGCTGCGGTTTCAGCCGTTCCGACATATATAAGAGTGAGAAATGCCGAGTTAAAATATCGTTCCTTGTAGCTCAGTGGTAGAGCCTCAGGGCGCTGTTCTGAGGACCCGGGATCGGCTTGGGCGTTTTTCACTCTCTCGTTTTTCGCTTGAAAAAAGGCAGGATAAAAATTCACTTGTTATTATTCAAGGTTTACAGGTGTAATTTACTGCTGAAAATGAATTAAAAAACAGTTAAAATTGCATGTTTAAATTGGTTCATTTATCAAAAGGTTTTGTAGTATAAACAAAACAAGTTCGTAATGTAACATATTTTATTATTTAAACAAACAAAATATAGTTTGTTAAAAAAAGAAAATAGATTGTTAAAATAACACATAGCATATATCTATGTAACAAAAAGAATTTTGTTAATTCAAGTAAAATTGAACCATTTTACTTGAATTAACAAAACATTTTTTTTGCTGACGATACAATTTTTTTTTTTTTTTTTTGAATTGCAAAAAAAATCAACAATATTTTTTTTTTTTTGTTGATTCAAACAAAATTTGCATTGACCCATATTTAAACGAAAAGTTTTGTTGGGTCAACCAAATTTTTGTTGATTCAACAAAACTTTTTTCTGGGTGTAATATACTCCATGGTAGGATAAATTTTCACGATGGAAAAAAAAGCCATTGAGGGTGTACTATTATTTACTATTTAAAATGCTATATACACTATATATAGTATTAATTTTATATTATAATTTCATATTATTTATATAATATATATAAATATATATTATAAATAATATATATTATAATTAATTATTATTATTATTAATTATTAATTATTAATCATAATACTATTAAATATAATTAATTAATAATAAAAGTATTATTATTATTATTATTATTATTATTATTATTAATTGTAATTAATAAATAATTAATAAATATATAACAATTTATAATAAATAATAAATTATAATATATTACAAATATAATTAATATATACAGTTAATATATATAATATAATATATTTATATAACATATTTAGATAATATATATTTGATATTGTAAGAGTATTAATATTTATTAATAGTATATACTCTAAATACTACATATTCTATTCATTAATACTATTTATTCACCCCCTTCACAGGGGATGAATAATTAGTACCATAGGCATAGTTACCAAGTTTTGCGCATTTTTATTAGTACTGAAAATTTATAGAAATTTTTACCTGATTTAATAGTAGATTTTGTCGTTTAAATAAGGCAAAATACTATTAAATTTTAGTGTTAAGAAGAAAGCGTAAATGTTTGCAGCTATGTAAAGTGCCCTTTAAATAGTCGTATTTCAAAGAGCTGTTGCCTGCGGCTACACAAAAATTTGTACGCAAAAATTTGCACACTCACTTAAAAATGATCGTAATCGATTTTTTTTTCAATTGGAATCTGTGGTCATAAATATTATTTTTATACTAAAAAGAAAAAATATATATAGATTGAAGGTTTTTTTCGATTGAGAAAATTTACTGTTACGTTAAAAAAATTATATTTTCTTATAAAACAATATTAAAGTATTATACACATGCAGTAAATGTACTGAAAAGTAATTGTTTTTCACGTTCTTTTTGTTAATTGCAGATTTAGATGGTTAAAATTCTAATAAAATTAATCGAAAACGCGATATTACCAAAAAACGTTTTTTTTTTTTTTTTTTTGGTTAGAAGTATTGGTGTTAGTGATTCAATGTATAAAGATAATTTTTATTAGATAATTTTTTAGATTCAATTTTTTAGATATAATTACGTGTGCTTTGAAAAATTTACAATCACTAATGCAAGGACAAAAGGTTGAAAATTTAATTTGTAAAGAATATTCAATATTATATTTTCTAGTCGATCTGATAAAAATTAAGAAAGCTACGTACCTTTAATTTATTTTGTTCTGTCATACATAAATTATAGCTTACATTTTTAAACGTGATTATCTCAAAACTATATTTTTAAAAGTCGCTGATCTCGGCAACTTGAACAAATTTCAACCAATTTTCTTCAAATTTTGAACAATTTTAAACAACAGTATTATCTAGAGAATAATTGTTACTTTTGGTGATCTGACGATTATTCCTATATTTTATAAACATTAAAATTTGAAGCTTTTTTGTGAAAATCGGTACCTTAATTTTGAACGGCCATCATTTTGTTCAAAATCAAATTTTAGAAAAACGGAACGATTACTCTAGATTTAACTCTAGATTGCTCTAGATTTAACTGTATATAGAGTAAAGACATTATGCTTTTTATAAATTTAGATAACATTTGACAGAGTTATGGTGATCACCGGGGACGGCTACCAAAACGACACCATCTCCGGGGACGGGTCAACTGGGTCTACACCCAACTGTATTTCGTCATTATAAAAATAAAATCTATTAAATTGTAATAAACAAAATACAAAATACCTTGTTTCATTTTCTTGAAAGAAATCCAAAATACGCATTTTCTCAGACGTTGCAGTAAACATATTTTCAAAAAGGCGCTTCCTTTGATGTATAGGATATTGAACCTTCTTATTACTCCTCGAATGCTAAGTTCTTCTTCTATTATCTGAGCTACGCCCCGGACATTCAGTTGATTCTCTGTGTTCAATGCTTTTTTCTCTCTAGGTTTTGGGTCGATATTGAGTCATTCAGTGAATCAGGGATCTCGTTGTTGATTATAGATATATTGAGTCATCTGAAAAGTTCGGCGGTTTTGAAAGCGAAGCGCAGTTTCGTCTCGTTAATGCTTTGCTACTGCTGATAAGGAGTGACCTCTTGAATTATCCAGATATGTACATTCAGTCTTTCCTGCTTGCGCTGCATAATTCTTGCTTTCGTTGTGGCATAATTTTTGTTTCAGTGCAGTGCTAAGAATGGATAACCAAAAACAAATGATCATGCACTGTACCTTTTGGAATATTTAGTCTATGTGATAGCTCCTGACCTGTGTAACCTGGATTTTCAGCGATAGCATTTTCTTTTAAGAGGTCCTTCTTTACAAATGATAGTCATCGAGAACGGACATCATTTTCGAGGCTGAAATTTCCGCGCTTAAACTTCTCAAACCACCTCCGAATTGTGTCATCTAAAAGAGCATTTTATCCATACAGCACAAATTTTACGAGCTGTGTGACTAGCATTTTTACCTTTCTCGAAATAAAAGGGCATAATATGACGAAAATGAACTTTTTGGTTCTCCATTCTTAGCACTGCACTAAAACAAAAATTATGCCTCAATAAAAGCGAGAATTATGCAGCGCAAGCAGGAAAGACCAAATGTACGTATCTTTCATTCCAGGTCACTCCTTATCAGCAATAGCAAAATAACTAGACGAAACCACGCTTCGATTTGAAAAACCGCAGTACTTTCCGGATGACACAGGTAACATAATATCTTAATAATTGTTTTAACACATACAAAATAAAATTGAGTGAACATTACTGACGAAATACATTTTTCCTTTTTTTTCAGTGAGTTTAGAGCCTGTATCCACTCCTCAGTGTAACCGAACCATCATACTTTCGTGGGAACATCCAAAGGATATACTAACCTCTCCAAGTTTCCCTAATAATTATCCTAACAACCTCAAATGTCATTATCATATTAGTACGACGCAAGGGAAAAGGATTGTGGCCTTCTTTACCGATTTCGTCTTAGAAGAAAGTGACAGGTATGTTAAGTTTAATATATATATATTTTTTTAATTGCCTATTATTTGCTAATATTCTCAGTTTTTTACTTGTTTAATGTTAATTATGCAGTATACATTTCTGGGTTATTTCCGAAAATTTCACGGTGTAAATTAAACCATTCGTTACTAAACTCCCCAAGACGCAAAGCAAACTACTGCCAAACCGACCAAGAAAAAGGCGTCCCTTTTCCCCCCCTCGGAAATATCCCACTATTATCGCAGAGTAAAGGATTATTTCAATCAATGGGTGGGGACCTTTTGTACTAGTGAAATTGGGGGGGGGGGGGGATTCCATTTTCGAAGATAGCTGTCTTCTTATTGGGCTGTTGACAACTACGCAGGCAGAAGAAAGGGGGAGAAAAATCTCGCAGCATATTTCAGCGTTTGGGGAGTTTGCCGTATTTTGAATGTTATTGCGTTTTTAGACTAGTTCAGTATTCAAAGTGTTAAATAAGGAGTAAGACATATATATATACTGGGATAGGACAAAAATGACACGTCTATAATTTTGATAAAAAAATTACTTCTTTAGCACAAAGTCTGGAGTAAATAACCTCTGAGGTTTATGGTTTACTTGCTTCGCTAAGAGGTTTTACAAAATTTGGATCGTTACCAAAAGAAGGAATCCCTAGGCACTGTGTTTCTCTCCCAACATTTTGATGATCTTAACAGTAATGAATATATTGTAGGATATTTTCTACAAAACTTAATCTGCTTTCTGCTAAACGGGATGACATGAACTTAAGTGCTGTGAATAGCTACCGTTCTCGTCCAAACAATACTGAGCATGCAGTATTCTGATAATAACAAATGTACTTACTCGAGTTTTTTCCATACATATTTAAAATCAGCAGGTCGAAGTTATAAAATATACACTTCTAATATTGTGAGGGAAAACAGTTAAAATTCCTTAGCTAGTATAGTTTATTTTTTCAAAATCAATTGACAATATACAAGGTGTCCCTAAAACATTGACCTCGGCTTTTATTCCTTAAATATTGATCGTAGACATAAATTATAAATTACAAAGTTACGCAAAAAAGGGTACAGAATTTTAGGAAATCGATTAATATTTTCAGGGGATTAAATTTGAAGAAATACAAGTTTACAATTTTTATACGGCCCCCCTTACAAAATATTTGATATGAGTAAAATATGCCCCGTACACTAATAAGGTTATGTACAAAATTTCAGCATTTTATCATAAAAATTCGCAGATATTTGAAAAAATATATATACTTTGTGATGCCTAGATATGAGTTCGCAACGGGAAAAAATCATGTCGAATGATTGCGTTTCAGGGGTCGTACACAAATTACGAAAGATAACAATAATTGCATAAATAGCTGTAAACATTTACCCTTTAATTTATGATTAACCCCTTACCAACTTTGTTTAAACATATCTCTGTGACTTTTTATGATAGAATGCTGAAATTTTGTACATGACCTTGTTAGTGCATAAGGCATATTTTAATCATTGGGGGAATTTTTTTGTACAGTGGCCGTATAAAAATTTTAATTTTGTATTTTTTCGAATTTAATCCCTTGAAAATTTTAATCGATTTCATAAAACTCTGTAATTTTTTTTTTACGTAACTTTGTAATTTATAATATTTGTCTATGATAGGGCATGAAATTTCAGTTGAAGAGGTACTCGCCAGACTAAAATTTTTGCTCGCCACTATTTTACATTCATTCAGACAGTAATGTCGGCCACCACACCTGCCCAGAAAATGAACTATTTATGGCAAACTGAATTGAAATTAACCATTGTTAGAAGGAGCTGTCTGTTAAATCCAGAATATTTTACACACATGAAAAACATGAAAAAAATTTTTAATGTAAAAATTCGGGAGTAGCTGAGCTTACGTGGCAAAATCTGATTCGCTTTGCACAGGAGTGAAGAGAGATCAGATTCAGCCTTGGAAGTGAAAAAAGCAGCGAGCGGTAAGAGAGCGGGGTAACGAATGCAGACGGGGGAAGATTGTTCTTCTGTATGAGAGAAATGGAAGTGGGTGACGCCGCATTTTTTCTTCTTTTGGAAGATAAATGCCGTCGCTTGATTTTAAAACACTTCCGCGTGTCGCTAGATTGAGGCACGATATTATTAGCATATACAGTTTGATTTGAAGCCCAAGATTTCAAAAGACGAAACTTATTCGCCAACCTTAAATATTTACTCGCCAATGGCGAGCTGGCGAGCGGAAATTTCGTGCCCTGGTCTATGATCAATATTTAAGGAATAAAATCCGAGTTCAATGTATTTTGGACACCCTCTATTAGTTATTTAGAAATAAACAGCTTTATTCAATAAACGAAATTTCGAAACAGTTATGCCATTCAGAAGTTTGTATGACATAAACATGTGACTTTATTGAACTTCAAGCATTTTTTCTGGACTGTTAAATCGGTGATCACCCATTATATTTTCGATTGTTGAGAACAAAAGTAAATCATTTGGTACTGTACCGGACGATTAAGGATAATGACTCGTGAAATTCATTGTATTTTAACCTTCAAATTATCGATGGTTTCAATTGTTATATTTGAGCTTGTATTTTCAAAGATGAAGAAAAGAATGATACTGCACTAAGAATGATGTGACATTTCGCATTTTGTTATCTGTGTTCAGCAACTATCTTTAGCAAACTCTCCAATTTTAATCAGCATTTATTGTTTTACGACTTTTGAAAAAAAAAAAAAAAAAAAAAAAAAAAAAAAAAAAAAAAAAAAAAGGTTTTCTTTAAAACATTTCGAGCACAATTTCTTTTATGATTTATTTCTTGTTTAATTGTTTAAACATAAATCTATTATTATGTTTTAAAATTTAGTAATACATAAGTTATTAATTACGAAATATCAAGATGTTTTAACCCAGGTAGCATTGACGAAATACCTGATTTTCTTTCAACTGTCCCAAATAGTTAAACACGAGATATCTCGCTTTGCCTTAAAATTTTTTCAATCTGAAAACGAGTTATCGCGTCAGTGGCACTCGAGGGGTTAAAACAAAGCTTTCAACTTTTACGCATTTATGTTACCACTTTTTCGAATAAAAATCGTCGTCTTATTTAATCGCAGACCATCTACGATTAAGTAAGGCAAGAATTTATAATAAAAAAAAGCTAACATAAAGTGTCAAATTTGGCAGCTGTGGTTAAAGGCATCGTTATTGCACCTTTTATTTTCTGGCGTATTTTTTTTTTCTTTTGAATTCAATTATGGAGAATCCCATCTGCAAAAATAATTAATGATATAAAATTTAATTTGCTTTACTCAAGTAATAATTCTAATTTATTTACTGCGGCACGATTTATTTCGCCTCTTTCTGTTCCAAAAAAAAATGCACAAGTCATACAAATTTCAGAAAATGCCTCAGCTTCATCATATGTGATTTCTCGATCTTAAGAATTTATTTGTTTCTTTACAAGATTAGTGATTTCTTAACAGCAAGTCAATTGTTTGGAAATTTTTATGACCACCATAAAATTTTATAAACCTTTTATTAATTGTTACTTTCAATGAATGGTTTACTAAAATTAAAAGATTCGATCAATACATAATAATTTTTTGCAACTATGTCAGCAATCTTAGTCTTTGACTTCAATCCATATATTGTTAATGTTTTCTAAACCTGAATATTGCTGTCAAAGCAGATTTTACTCTTTTAACCCATTGAGCACATTTGAAAAGTTATCTGGCTTCCACAATCAGGAATTTTCAAAAACATAAATCGAGATATCTTTATTTTGGCAAATTCAGGACTGCTGAAAGCTGCAAGATATTGGAGATTTAAAAAAAAAAAAAAAAAAAAAAAAAAAAAAAAAAAAAAAAAAGAGAGAGAGAAATATCCCCCTTGTCAATTTTAGGACAGTTAAAAAGCTAACGAGATATCTCGTCAATTTCAATCAAGGTGTTAATAAACAACTAATCAATATGATCAATTTCAAAAGAACAAAAGAAATTGCTGAACTATGTATTTTTAATCGCTATACAAATTTTCGCTGTTGGCTGACGACGTGCAATCATTGAAGTTGTTCAGAAATTTATCTATTGAAATATATAGCAATGGTTAACATTTATAGTATTAAAAATAGTGCTTTTCTTTTGGAAAGTTTGAAATGTTAAACATTTTTCTCAAGCATCCAGCAAAACGTATATAATTTTAATTTGAGGTTGAAATGTGAAATTTTAAACTCATTTTTCCTATTTTACTTTTCCTGCGTTTTATAACTTCTTTTTACCCAACTGCCAAGAAGGGTTATGTGTTTGAAGCGTATCTGGGTACGTATGTATGTGGGTGGGTATGTGGATTTCTTTATACCCTCGAAACATCCCAGCGGCTGGATGGGTTTTAATGAATGAGGTCTCTATCGATTCGTCTTAACCGTCCGATGGCTATAGACTAGGTTTTATTTACATAAATTCAAAATGGCGGCCATAAAATTCAAAATCGCGGTAGAGACAAAAAAAAATTTACCTACCATATTGAGTGGCATATCATTGGATAGGTCTTTCAAAATGAAGACGATGTTTCCTAGACTATCATACAGTCAGAAGCTCCGTTTGCATGTTTTTTTTTTAGTTCGCTTTTTATGCAAGTCGGGTTTTCTGATTTTTTTAATTTAATTTACGTGCTTTTTCTCTCTTCGTCTGACTATACGAAGAAACGTGTAAGCTAATGTTAAGTGTATAGGAACGTTATTTTCAGATTTCTCGCTTGCATTTTAACATTTTTAAATTATTTTTTTTCATAGGATAGCTAGGTTGATCTATAATGGGGCTAGGTTTTATTTTTTTTTATTTTAGTTGCATATATTTTTTTAGAAAGTCACTTGCTCTTTCGGAACCGGTTCCGAAAGGGAAAGTATTCTCATTAAAAAAAAAGAACTGCAACCAAAATCGAAAAAGAAAAACTATCCCGGTTCAACTTCAACTATCCTATGCAAAAAAGCCACTTAAAAATATTAAAATGCAAGCGAAAAATTTGAAAATAACGTTTCCATATGTTTAACATTAGTTAATAAAAGCCTACACTTAGTCACGCAAAGGCACTCGCAAATTTAACCAAAATCGAAAGAGTAAAAACGTACGTTTTCTGTTTTTAGAGCCAGAATAAACCAACAAATCATAAAATTCAAAGTAATAATTTTAGTTAATTATAGTTGTAGAAAATAAAATTTTTACAGTTTCACTTGTTAGAGAATAGAGAAAGCTTTTCTAAATATAACTTATTGGACTGAAAGCCATGTAAAAACTTAAATTTCATAACTTTTAAAAAAGAGCTATTTTGACGTAAATGAATTTTCATGTGATGAAGTACAACATTTGAAACATTTTGAAATTGAAAATATACATCTAAAAATAACGGTTTAGAAACTAGGTATTAGTCAACGATAAGACGGAACACACTGTATATTTAATAATATAAGCATATGGATTTAAAGACCTTTTTACAAGTTCATTTTTAACTAATATTAAGCAATAAATTTATATCATGAATTAAATGCAAATTTTAAATTAATATCTCTTTTCTGAACTAAATTTTATAACAAATTGAAAAAAATTCAGCTTCATTCACTTTTGTATTTAAAAAAAATCATAAATTTTTTTTATTTAATAATTCAAACATAATAGAGAGAAAATTTAAATAGCATAAAAATTGCTACTTACTTTCAATGACTACTTTTTTTTCTTTTAATTCAAAGCTTGCGTGCACTAAGACGCTACAGAAGATTTGAAGTACCTTGAGTAAAAATCGTAATTTCTTAAAATTATCTAAACATAAGCCATCATCACAAATGTCCACTATCTTTCAAACTTTCTATAAAGAACTTTATATTTTACCCAAACATAATTATGCACGGCAGGGATTATCAAAGAAAACAGAACCACAAATGTTTAGTAAAAATATTTGAATTTTACTTAAATTTACACTATTAAAAATAGCTACTTAAATTATTTTATAAAAATAGAGACAATTATTAAATGTCATAAATATTACTTTTTAATTTTGTTATTTATTATTTTGATTGTTCAAAGCGTGAGTGCACCAAGACTCTACAAAAAACTTGAATTATCTTGAATAAAAATTGCGTTTTCTTAAAATTATTCAATGTAATTATTCATCATAATAAATGCCTACCAACTTTCAAAATTTCTATAAAGAAATTTACGTTTTATCCAAACATAAATATGTACACCAGGGATTATCAGAGAAAACAGAGCCACAAGTTTAATAAAAATATTTGAATTTTACTAAAATTTTACACCATTAAAAATATCTACTTAAAATTTTTACAAAAATAGAGACAAATTTTAAATGTTATAAAAATTATTACTGATTATTATTATTATTATTATTATTTAATAATTCAAAACGTGGGTACACTAAGATTGAAGAAACGATTTGAATTATCTTGAACAAAAATGGTGTTTTCTTTAAATTATTCAATGTAATACATCATAATAAATGACCACTATCTTTCAAACTTTTTATAAACAATTTTATATTTTTCCCAAACATAATTATGTGCTGTAGAGATTACTCGAGAAAACAGAGCCACAAATGTTTAATAAAAATATTCGGATTTTGTTTAAATTTCAAACCATTAAAAATATCTACTTAAAAAATTTATAAAAATAGAGACAAATTTTAAATGTTATAAAAATTATTACTGATTATTATTATTATTATTATTTTTTAATAATTCAAAACGTGGGTACACTAAGATTGAAGAAATGATTTGAATTATCTTGAACAAAAATGGTGTTTTCTTTACATTATTCAATATAATACATCATAATAAATGACCACTATCTTTCAAACTTTCTATAAACAATTTTATGTTTTACCCAAACATAATTAGATGCTGTAGAGATTACTGGAGAAAACAGAGCCACAAATGTTTAATAAAAATATTCGAATTTTGTTTACATTTCAAACCATTAAAAATATCTACTCAAAAAATTTATAAAAATAGAGACAAATTTTAAATGTTATAAAAATTATTACTGATTTTTTTTTAAATAATTTAAAACGTGGGTACACTAAGATTGAAGAAACGATTTGAATTCTCTTGAACAAAAATGGTGTTTTCTTTAAATTATTCAATGTAATACATCATAATAACTGACCACTATCTTTCAAACTTTCTATAAACAATTTTATGTTTTACCCAAACATAATTATGTGCTGTAGAGATTACTGGAGAAAACAGAGCCACAAATGTTTAATAAAAATATTCGAATTTTGTTTACATTTCAAACCATTAAAAATATCTACTTAAAAATTTTATAAAAATGGAGACAAATTTTAAATGTTATAAAAATTATTACTGATTATTATTATTATTATTATTTTTTAATAATTCAAAACGTGGGTACACTAAGATTGAAGAAATGATTTGAATTATCTTGGACAAAAATGGTGTTTTCTTTACATTATTCAATATAATACATCATAATAAATGACCACTATCTTTCAATCTTTCTATAAACAATTTTATGTTTTACCCAAACATAATTATGTGCTGTAGAGATTACTGGAGAAAACAGAGCCACAAATGTTCAATAAAAATAATCAGATTTTGTTGAAATTTCAAACCATTAAAAATATCTACTTAAAAAATTTATAAAAATAGAGACAAATTTTAAATGTTATAAAAATTATTACTGATTATTATTATTATTATTATTATTTAATAATTCAAAACGTGGGTACACTAAGATTGAAGAAATGATTTGAATTATCTTGAACAAAAATGGTGTTTTCTTTACATTATTCAATATAATACATCATAATAAATGACCACTATCTTTCAAACTTTCTATAAACAATTTTATGTTTTACCCAAACTAAATTATGTGCTGTAGAGATTACTGGAGAAAACAGAGCCACAAATGTTTAATAAAAATATTCGAATTTTGTTTACATTTCAAACCATTAAGAATATCTACTTAAAAAATTTATAAAAATGGAGACAAATTTTAAATGTTATAAAAATTATTACTGATTATTATTATTATTATTATTATTTAATAATTCAAAACGTGGGTACACTAAGATTGAAGAAATGATTTGAATTATCTTGAACAAAAATGGTGTTTTCTTTACATTATTCAATATAATACATCATAATAACTGACCACTATCTTTCAAACTTTCTATAAACAATTTTATGTTTTACCCAAACATAATTATGTGCTGTAGAGATTACTGGAGAAAACAGAGCCACAAATGTTTAATAAAAATATTCGAATTTTGTTTACATTTCAAACCATTAAAAATATCTACTTAAAAATTTTATAAAAATGGAGACAAATTTTAAATGTTATAAAAATTATTACTGATTATTATTATTATTATTATTATTTAATAATTCAAAACGTGGGTACACTAAGATTGAAGAAATGATTTGAATTATCTTGGACAAAAATGGTGTTTTCTTTACATTATTCAATATAATACATCATAATAAATGACCACTATCTTTCAATCTTTCTATAAACAATTTTATGTTTTACCCAAACATAATTATGTGCTGTAGAGATTACTGGAGAAAACAGAGCCACAAATGTTCAATAAAAATAATCAGATTTTGTTGAAATTTCAAACCATTAAAAATATCTACTTAAAAAATTTATAAAAATAGAGACAAATTTTAAATGTTATAAAAATTATTACTGATTATTATTATTATTATTATTATTTAATAATTCAAAACGTGGGTACACTAAGATTGAAGAAATGATTTGAATTATCTTGAACAAAAATGGTGTTTTCTTTACATTATTCAATATAATACATCATAATAAATGACCACTATCTTTCAAACTTTCTATAAACAATTTTATGTTTTACCCAAACTAAATTATGTGCTGTAGAGATTACTGGAGAAAACAGAGCCACAAATGTTTAATAAAAATATTCGAATTTTGTTTACATTTCAAACCATTAAGAATATCTACTTAAAAAATTTATAAAAATGGAGACAAATTTTAAATGTTATAAAAATTATTACTGATTATTATTATTATTATTATTATTTAATAATTCAAAACGTGGGTACACTAAGATTGAAGAAATGATTTGAATTATCTTGAACAAAAATGGTGTTTTCTTTACATTATTCAATATAATACATCATAATAAATGACCACTATCTTTCAAACTTTCTATAAACAATTTTATGTTTTACCCAAACTAAATTATGTGCTGTAGAGATTACTGGAGAAAACAGAGCCACAAATGTTTAATAAAAATATTCGAATTTTGTTTACATTTCAAACCATTAAGAATATCTACTTAAAAAATTTATAAAAATGGAGACAAATTTTAAATGTTATAAAAATTATTACTGATTATTATTATTATTATTATTATTTAATAATTCAAAACGTGGGTACACTAAGATTGAAGAAATGATTTGAATTATCTTGAACAAAAATGGTGTTTTCTTTACATTATTCAATATAGTACTTCGTAATAAATGACCACCATCCTTCAAACTTTCTATAAACAATTTTATGTTTTACCCAAACATAATTATGTGCTGTAGAGATTACTGGAGAAAACAGAGCCACAAATGTTTAATAAAAATACTCGAATTTTGTTTACATTTCAAACCATTAAAAATATCTACTTAAAAATTTTATAAAAATGGAGACAAATTTTAAATGTTATAAAAATTATTACTGATTATTATTATTATTTAATAATGCAAAACGTGGGTACACTAAGATTGAAGAAATTATTTGAATGATCTTGAACAAAAATGGTGTTTTCTTTACATTATTCAATATAATACATCATAATAAATGACCACTCTCTTTCAAACTTTCTATAAACAATTTTATGTTTTACCCAAACATTATTGCAAAATTATGTGCTGTAGAAATTACTGGAGAAAACAGAGCCACAAATGTTCAATAAAAATAATCGGATTTTGTTGAAATTTCAAACCATTAAAAATATCTACTTAAAAATTTTGTAAAAATAGAGACAAATTTTAAATGTTACAAAAATTACTACTGATTTTTTTTGTTTATTTTTTTAATAATTCAAAGCGTGAGTGCAATAAGATTCAAGAAAAGATTTGAATTATCTTGAGTAAAAATTGTGTTTTCTTAAAATTATTTAATGTAATACATCATAATAAATGACCACTATCTTTCAAATTTTCTATAAACAAATTTATGTTTTATCCAAACATAATTATGTGCAGTAGAGATTACCAGAAAAAACAGAGCCACAAATGTTTAACACCAGAACTTCCAGCAGGAGTGGATTTAACACCGATCAAATGATTAGATGTCGATTCGATCCACAATTTTTTTTTTAAAATAAGTTAAATATAAACCACATAGAAATTAATTAAATATATAAGTTTAATACACTTAAATAAAAATTCTGGTTGAAAATATTTTTGTAAAGATTGGGTAATATTTCCGGGCGTTCTAGTGTTAATATCAATATTTGGATTTTATTTATTTTTTTAACCATTAAAAATATCTACTTCAACTTTTTATAAAAATAGATGGAAATTTTAAATATCTGAAAAATTACAACTTACTTTCAATAACATTTTTTTTCTTTTTTTTTTTTTTTTAGTAATTCAAAGCGTCGGTGTACTAAGACACTACAGAAGATTTTAACTCTGCTGAACAAAAATTGTGTTTTTTAAAAATTATTCAATGTAAATCATCATCATAATTGCCCACCGTCTTTCAAACTTTCTATAAGAAAAACATGGCACAACAAAGGATCTGGATTTTCTTTTCACTTTGCTAAACAGCGTAAAACCAACAGAGTGAAAAATGTGTCCAGACCGGGGATCGAACCCAGATACCTTGGTATTGCGCACCGAACACCCATCCAGTCTGGCATTTTTCACATATATATACGTTGGCAAGGCTGCAACTTTGCAGCGCAAGATGGAATGTTATGCATGAGCGCACTTTTCAGTGGCGTAGAGACAAATAAGATATATATAACGGATAATTTCAGTCCTACTAAAATTTTAATTAGAAAAATATGTTTTACCCAAACATAATTATATTCAGTAGGGATTACCAGAGAAAAACAGAACCACACATCTTAAAAAAATATTTGGATTTTATTTGAAATTTATTCCATTAGAAACAGAAATTAAAAATTTTATAAAAATGTAGCGAAATTTTAAATAAAAAATAATACGTACTTTCAATGACTTTTTAAATATTTATATATATAATTCAAGGCATAAGTACTCTAAAAGTGTACAGACTGTTTGAAATCTCTTGAATGATTTTTTTTTAATTATCTCACATAATAAATCATAATAATCATCATCATAAAAGTCCATAATTTTTCCAACTGCCTATAAAAAATTTTAAGTTTTATATAAAAATTATGATGTTTAATAGAAATTACCAGACAGAATAGAATCACTTGTCTTTAATAAAAACTTTTCATTCCTTCATCAATCTCCTATTAACTTTTGTAGTATATTTTTAAATATTTTTTCTTAAAAAATATGTATTTAGTGATTTAAAAAAAATTTTGGTAAGTTTAATTATTATAGAATTAGTATGTATTTTCAATTACTACTTTCTATAATTAATCACGTATATATTAATTAATATTATAATTAACGTATACATTAATTTTATTAATATATACGTTATTTATAAATCAAAGCGTAAGTACACTACAGGAGGTTTGATATTTGCAAAATAAAAACCGTGTTTTCTCAAAATTATCCCACATAATTTATCATCATAAAAGCCCACCATCTTTGAAATTTTCTATAAAAAATTTTCAGATTTACGCAAGCATGATGATGTTGAGTAGAGATTACCAGAAAAAAGAGAACCACAAATCTTTAATATAAACATTCAGAAACTTCATCAATCTTAATATTGGTGAAAAAAAAAAAAAAAAAAGGGAAAAATAAGTCACATTGATTTCTTTCTCTCAGCCATTCACTGACAAATATCGGATAGATTTGATGTAACACATAGGAAAAATAATGTATTGCATTATTTTTCCTATTTCTGCATTATCTACAAGAAAGGAAATTTGATTGTCCTGCATTATACGTCCAATCCTTTTAAGATCAATCTCCGCTAAGAATACTCCCCATCACAAAAATGTGTGTTTCATTTCTTCACCATTAGATGGCACCACAACACAATAAAAATAGATTCTTTTAAAAGAGGCAGCTGTTGAAGATAAGATGATTTGTATGAGTCATAAACTTTTTTCTAACAGTAATTCCTAACTTGTAACTCTTTTAATTTAACATCACGAGAGAAAAAACAAAAAAAAAAAACAAAAAAAAAAAAAACACTAAGGTTTTCTTATTGTTACTAAACAGTTTTTTCTGGAATGTTATGTAATGGCATTGTTGTCCGATCATCGATATATTGATCAAGTTCATGCTAAAAAATAAATAAAACAAAACATGGGAAGAAAATTCACGCACGCTATTTTGTATATATATATATATATTTTTTTTTTTTTTTCTGAAACTTTTTTTGGATAAGAAAAGAATAAAATACATAATACTAGGCTGAATAAAAATATGTTGTCAGCATCGAAGGAAAACTTATTTTTCAAGTTACTTACAGGATTACAGGGCGTGGATATTGAACACACCTACTTTCAGAATGGGCCAACCCACAACTATTTCACGCGCACAAACATACTCGTTTGTACAGAGTCGTAAACTTAGGCGAATGGGGGAAGAGGGGGTGCCCCCCCCTCCCCCGAAAGTTTTTCGATTCTCTTCTAAAGATTATTTTCCCATTCCAGTTTTCCAATTTCTATTTATCGTATCCTTGATATATAAATGCATTTTTTTTTTCTAGACATTTCGTACGATTTCTTTTCTTAACCCGGGAGAAATCGCGCCAGGTATGACATACCCAGGGTATGTACGGTTTTTACAATTGTCATGTCACCACGCAGAATTTGCAACAATTGTCGCTGACTAAATAAGGTGAAGATTATTAAATGTATTTATTGGTGGGAAAGAAAATCCATTCGTACCGTGGGTGTGCGCGACTTCTCCGGTTTAAGGCTATCAGTACAATCAGTGAGATTGCAAATTCTCCTCGCTAATGTAGAACCTTTGGCCGTGTGATGCATTCGTATTTTTTTAAAGATTTCAGTAAATTAAAAATTGTAACTTTTTTTCCTGTGTACACTTCTTGAAGGATGTCTCCCTTTTCTTTCTTTTTTTTTTTTTTTTTTTTTTTTTTTTTTTGTGTGTGTGTCCAAATTTTTCTAGTATATCTAGTTAATTTTATCTGAAGTGTTAAAATCTTACTCATTTTCGCTAAGATTTTAACGCATAAAATTATAAATTTAGCATATATTTTAGAAATATTTTCGCAACTAAAAAAGAAAGAGACATCCTTTAAGAATAGTACACACAAAAAGAAGTTAAAATTATTAATTTCTTAAGGAGATATTTTAAAAATACAAATGCGTCACACATTCGTTTATCCCATAGATTAAACATTAACGAGTGGAACTTCAAATGTCACAGTTGAAGAAGAGCCTTAACATTTTCCAATTTAGTTGAAAAGTGTTTATGTCTTTGTTTCGTCTTCCTGGCGGTCTGCCTGTCCGCTCTCAAACTTTCCTAATTATAAGCAGATATCTTTCGAATTCATGAATGATATTAACTTATAGTATAGCGTATTTGCTATTGAAAGAAGTGTCCAGTATTTATAATTCGTTAGCAGGACACATAAAAAATCTCAGCTATATTATGGTCTACAGTCAACAATTGTTTACAGTATACTTGAATGATGTTATATTGAGTAACTTATAGTATAGCGTATTTCCTATTGAAAGTAGTGTCCGTATTTATAATTCGTTAGCGGGGGCACATAAAAGAATTCATCTATATTATGGTCTACAGTCGACAATATGGTGTACAGTCGACAAACAGAACCCCTTTTCATCATAACAAAATTGACATATAATATTTAGTAATGTTTAAAACTTATTGTTATATTATGACTTTGTAAATTTGCCTTGTGATGAATTCAAGGTTGGGGAATTTCTCCCCTCCGGATTTTAAAATGACCTCGCACTGGGAAATCAGAGTTTTTAGATCTTCCCAACATAATTTAAATGTGTTTATGAATTCGGTTCGTCTGTCCGTCTAACCGTCTGTCCGTACTCTAACTCTCGTAAATATGCTCACTGTGTAATAAATATGTATAATCGCCATATGTATATAATATTGTCATACGTAAATATGTATCAAATCACCATGCATTAAATGTGTATTTATGATTTATATGTTATTGAGGTTTATTATAAATACTCGGTATTGAAAATTATGTGTGTAGTAATGTATAGTTCATTTACAGGGACACACAAAATAATTCTGTTACATTATGACCTATGGGAAAATCTTTTGTGGTGCATTTGATTAATGTTACGATATTTTAAATATCGAAATAAAAGAGGGTCACAGAGGTACACTACAAACATGTTTTTTTAATCGATTATGGAGGGCGTAACATTTATCGTTCATTTACAGAGACGCACAAAAGAGTTCGGTTACTATGATCGATAATTGATTGAGGTGCGTTTTCAGTTGTATACATTTTAAAACTGATCTACTTTTTAGTGTATTAAGTGGTGTGTATAAATTCTATAGATACAGGGCTGCACAGAAGAATTCGCATACATTACCGGATATGGACAGAAATTACTAAGCAAATTTTTTACTGAGTTATGTTTTTTTATTATTATTATTATTATTATTGTTTATTTAGATATATCATTTAGTTATATGAAAAAGTGACATTTCTGATTAATAATATGTTAGTGTTGGAATGTGTTTCATAATTTATACATGATGCATGATTTTTCGCTCTGGTTACTTATGAATATGGGATATATTTATTGCTGTGCCATGCCGTAATCCCTTAACAAATTACCCGAATCTAATCCAGTGTGTATAGAAGCTAAAAAGAAATGTAAACTCAATATACTAGTGTTCCCTATTAAACGTCTATACGAATATACGTATAACACGTATTATACGGGTACAGATTTTGGATATTTTATGTGTTAAAATCTTAGTGAAACTGAAAAAGATTTTAATACTACATAAAGTTAAGTATATATATTAGAAAAAATATACAACTAAGAAAAAAAGAAACATCCTTTAAGAAATGTACACAGAAAACAGAAGATAAAAATATTAATTTCCTGAGGATATATTTTAAATATACGAATGCATTCTACGCCCATAGATTTAACATTAGCGAGGGGAATCGGGAAGTTTACTGGCAAACAGGCTAAAATCCACGCCTACGAAGTCGAATATTTGCCCCTGAGCGCTGTGGACGATGATGACGGACGCCAGCCGCAGGGGAAACTGATGGCAGGGGAAACTACATAGTGCAACCCAGTCCCTTCACAAAACTTTAGACTTCGACAGTAGTACTTCCTTATATTGGTGTGAGATTAATTGCGAGAAAGTTCTATGTACCTTGAACGGTTGAATTTTGTTTTCGAGAACGTTCTGTGTACTCTGATTGGTTGAATCCTGTTTCTCAGCTTCTGTTGGGAATTTGTAGAAAATTCCTTCAGATTCTGAAAGCCAATTTTTTCGCCAAATATCGCCATAATATAGCGAAAAGTCGCAATTTTGCGGATATTTTTTCATTTGGCGCCAAGCATGTGCTTTGGCGATAATGTTAAAAGTCGATTTTCCCGTCAAATCTCGCCAATGTCGCCAACATTCGCCAAATATCGCCATAATATAGCGAAAAGTCGCAATTTTGCGGATATTTTTTCATTTGGCGCCAAGCATGTGCTTTGGCGATAATGTTAAAAGTCGATTTTCCCGTCAAATCTCGCCAATGTCGCCAACATTCGCCAAATATCGCCAAATTTCGCGAAATAATGCCTTTGCTCTCCGTATACTGCCAACTATTCAACCTTCACCCCCATTGAAATGCATTTACCGGTAGTGACCCCAAGATGATCCACTAATCAAATGTTCTCGAACATGTTACCTAGCTCAATGGTCTTCTCGTACCCCAAAACTGTAGGATACAAAATTTAGTCAAAATCTTTAGAGCCGTTTTTCAGATAAAATTTCATATATATATATATATATATATATATATATATATGCACACACACACAAGATTTGCTCGTATTATAATACATGATATGACGGCAAAAACTTAAGTACGCCCCGCGAGTTAACTTCTCTACTAGGTTTAGGCTCTTACAAATATTTTAGAGGGTGCCACTATTTTAGAGAAAATTTTGGTTGTCCAGGGTAAGTCTCACTTGGGTAGCACGTACATTCATAAACTGAAGACTTATGTAGTTAAGAGCACATTTAAAAGAGAGTGGCGACATACACACAGGGTGTATTTAGATTGTATTACTTTGTCCAAACGATGGCAACCCACATTACAGAATTCGCTCGGGTTAATATTACTCGGTATCGATACTCACTAGGCAAATTCCATTACATGTAAAGCTTCTCTAGCTTGGTGATAATGACAGGATCACTAAGTCACTTTTTATCAAAATCATCTTGACCATTCAAGCCTGTATGTCGCTGCTCTCTTAAATTAAGACACTCTAATGTGGCTATCACTAATTTCTCTTGTTATATTTAATTTAAATTTGAGCTCAAATCAAAGATTATATATTTTTCAATTGTATACGATCGATTCTGCTGTTTATTTGCCTGTTACACAAAGTGAGTGGACTAGAAATTTCACAGGCCCCAGTAAATAAGCAGGGAAACAATAACTGTAGAAAACAAAAATTAATCCATCAATATGTTAATTCAGTTGATAGAAAATGTATCTACTGCAAATTAGCGAGTACTCTTAAATTACACTTGCAATTTTCGTAGATTTGTGTTTGTTTACGTATTACACAGGATGAGTGCATTAGAAATTGACCAGACCCCAGTAATTGACCAGTTAAACAAAAACTTTAGAAAATAAATATTAATCCAGAACATGTTAATTCCTTTGATAGATAATGTATCTACTGCTGAATTACTGGGCCCAGGTCAATTACTGGTGCAATCTCACTATAATTTACATTTTAAATATGCAAGTATTTCATTAATCTGTATTATTATTTTTCATAATTTGTTTTTCAGTTGTGAATATGATATGGTGATTTTAAAAGAGGACGTTGTTAAATGGAGACGCTGTGGTGATTGGGAGAATAAAATTAAACTACTTCGATACACAACACAAGGCAATTCAGTCGACCTGTTATTCATAACTGACTTTTCCCATTCATTTAAAGGATTTCGAGTTGAGCTTTCCCTGCTTTCAGGTAAGTATTTGTAGAATGTGTGCTTTTGAAAATGTCTAATCTTTTCTACTTATTAAATTCAGACCCAAACTGATTCTAGGAAGTCAACGCTTAATAGAAGTGTCTCACATAATTGGAAAATGGTAACGTTTTATTTTTTACATTATTTTCATTTATCTCTGTCTGGAAGTCTCTGGATTACCTCATTTATATGCATATAATTTTGCACAAACTAAACAATTCTACTGATATTTTAATTAAAAATTGTTTGAAATGATATATTAGACTAGAAATTCTTCTACAATAAATGCATTTGTTCAGCGAAAATGTTTTCGTTAATTGAATTACATGTCAGCGGAATTAATGAAACAAGTCTATGGCAAAGCAATCACTGTCGTATTTAGTTAAACTCGTGTTTTGGTCGTTTAAGTGAACTTACATGAAAAGAGTTTATATAAATACATAGCTTATAAAACATAACTAAATGATTTTGAATTATAAACTTTGTTTGCGTATCATTTTAAGCTACAGTCTTTAGAACATTTCATCATTCTTGCATATTATATGTATATAATGAGAAAGTAAAAATTGCATTTAAAAGGTAAGATATTTTTACATAATAAGTTTATTTATTATTTCTATTGTTATTTTTTATTTTGATATATTTTTATTTGTTTATAATGTATTAGTGCAAAACTTTAATTATGTCTTAATGAAATATTTTTGTATGTCACTTTGAAATAAAAACTTATTGCTAATTTTAGACATATTTGTAATTTCTACTAAGAGTTCACTGAAGTAAATTTAATCATTAAATAACAGAACAGTACGTACAATATTTGCTACTTTTTATTGCAACTGATAATTAACCAATTTCAATTCAAATAAAATCGCATAATAAATAATGAATTATAATTCATAGTATTTAAGAAATACTAATTTTTCAAAACATAATGTAGATAATTAATTTGAAACTTAGTAAATACGGGTTAGGCTCCTTTAAATATCTCCTTTACAAATACACTAGCACGTGTGGCTTATTCCCCTCCAGTAGGCTTGACGTACACATAAATACCATTCAAATTAAATGAAAATACGTTTTAATTTTCCCCGTTTATTTCTATATAGGATTTCCAATGTCTTTACTTTTGTTAGTGATTTACTATCACTATTTATAAATATTAATATTCAATTTATTTAATTCTATAACTCTAGTTATATAATTAATTTGTTGAACCAAAAATAAAATTAAGTCACAATAAAAGTAGGTCAATGATATTTTTTTCAGTCGTTAAATAAAAAGTCGTCGTCAAATTCAGTCGAATTCAGTTCAAATACATTTCAAATTCAGTCAAATTCGTCATCAAATTTCGTTCGTCGTCAAAAATAAAATTAAGTGAGTAAAATTTTAAATCAGTAATTTTTTTTCGGTAAAATTGCTTAAAAAAAATATTTTTTTGGCATTATAAAAGTCTATTTGCTTTTTCAAAAGAGTTTGTTTTTGTAAAATATCTACCTTAAACACAAAATGAAACTTAATAATAATTTTGAAAATAGTTATATTTTAAACCCCAAAACTAGTCTTAAAATTTTACTTAATGTACTTAATTTAACTTAAACAGTAGAAGCTATATTATAATAAACACGCCCATACATCTACAAACGTTTTGTCAAATATTACGGTACATAAAATCTCATGTTCAGCAGATCATTGATCAAATTTATGAATTTATTCCGAGTATAATTCTTATTAAACAGAAAGAATAACCATTTGAAATTGCTCCCATCTTTCTATAGTACATATAAAATTTAATTAAGATTAGTAAACTGAAATGCTACGTAAAATATAAATCAAAGTATGAGTTAAAATAATTTTGATTGAAATAAAAAAAAATTATGCAATTTGCTAAATTTTACTTTTGTATTTATTAACAAATATCTGAGTTCATTTTGCAGTATAAAGACTCAAGCGCTAAACTAAAACATATTTGCCCCCCCCCCCCTCTCTCCATTTGAACAATAAATTTAGTTACGTGTTCTACAAATGAAACAAACGTCTAGCAAATTTAATATAAAGTATAACTCTTGTATATCTTAAAATTGTAAAACTTGTACAATAGTATCTATACTATTGTAAAATATTTATCTGTAACAAATATTCGCATTGTACTTAGATATAGCCCAAAAATAATAAATAAAATAAAAATAAATATATAGAAATAATAAATAATAATGTTATTAAATATATAAACTTAATAAATGATAATTATTATAAATATATAAAAATAATAAATAACAATTACCATAATTGGAAAATTCTTTTTCCAATTATAGTAGCATCTTTAATTTCTTTAAACAGAAACAGAAAAATACGCATGGCTTAACGATATTCTGTTGCATAATATACAATATCTAATATGTTTATGCTAAGTTGTACGTTTCGTTTACTTAGTATTTATCGTAAAATCATGCGCTAAATTTTGAAAGGATTGTGTCATAATTGGATACCAAAATTTAACATTCCTTTGAAATATTTATACCTTAACTGTCTCCTTGTATTAAATTTAATAAATCAGCTGAAAATTTAGTATGTAAATTGCTTATTTAATAAGTGAGGCTATAAGAACGGAATTCTAAATTAGAAAATTCACCTAATTTATGTGTCTAGTTTTTAGTTTCTTTCTAGAAATCGTTTAACTCATATTTTACCATAAATGAAAAAAATAATAATAACTTCGCAAAAAAAGGTACTGTTACAGGCTAATTATAAAATAAACAAAAATTATCAAACCTTATTGCTTTTCTTTTACAAACTGCCCTGTATATAAAACGATGGTACAATCCACTACTATAAATTGTGTACGTCTGTTTTCCAATTACTCAACAATAATGTATAAGATTTATCGTAATTAAACTTGCAGAGAATTTTGGCGTTATTTTTTACATATTTATTTCAATTTAAAAGAAAAATCTCGTGTCAAATAAAATAGTAAAATTTAGCCAAGTTAAAGTGAATCTCAATAAAATATTTTTTTCTCCGCTCAACAACGCCAGACTTTCTGACTCATTTTTAAGCTTAAACTAAGATACATGCACGCATGAATATTGAAGTGATTTGTAATGAAACAGTTTTTTTTTGCATTTATCGAAAAATAAATTACATCGTGGGTTGTAAATGATTACTATCACAGGACGGCAGTATTTTACTTTTCCTGCGAAGTCACGTCCAAAAATTAGGTACAAAATGCCTATTTTAACAGCATTTTCTAGAACATCTTCTGCCTAAGACAGAAAAAGAAACAGAATTCGATTACATATTTTCTGGATAAGCGCGCATGCCAGATTGATATGTTTGTGAACAAAAATAAATTAACAAATGTATCAGAAGTTAGCCAGGTTGGATATCAGTGCCTTAAAAAAATCTAGAAAATAAAAAAAGTATTAAATTGGAACTTGAAATAATTATAAATAACACTTATCAAACCTAATATATATTTTATTAGTGGGAAAGAGATTAAAAGTACAATAATACAAGTGAAAATTTGATAAATCTGATCTGTTCTACAGAAACCAGTTCTATACCTGTAAAGAAACCTGTTCTATACCTGTACATGAACCTGTTATATGCAAGTTATATGCCTGTTATATGCTGCTATATACAGGGCAATGGTAAAATATGGGTTAATAAATAAATTAAATGTGTTTCATGTTAAATGTTTCGCCATTTTTCCTCAGAAAAATCATCGCAAAGTGCGCTCTGCGATAATGACATGTTTCAACTGAAAGGCAATGACTGTTACTTAGTGGTCAACTATCCTGAGACAAGTTGGACTACAGCTAGACAAATATGCTCAGAAGCCCGATCAACTCTTGCAATGGTTGAAAACAGGCAACAAGTGACTATCCTGGATGATCTAGTGCGATCTACATTCGGATATATGTCTGGAATCATCTACTGGGTTGGAGCATATGCAACGGCTGGAAACTCAACTTGGAAATGGGTGGATGGTACAAGTCTAAATCCGGATGGTAAGTTTTCTTTTTTGTAAAGATTTAACACTAGAACTACCGAGGCGACGTGATTTTTCGCTCGTATCACTGTTGTTTTTCAGAATAATTATTTAAAATGGCTTGCTTTTCCTATACAGTGTGATTCATAAATATCGAAACAATAGGCTTGTACATACTTCCAATTCCAAAGTTTCATTAAAAAAAGATGCAAAATTTGATGAGATAAGTTGCAACTCCATGGGGGGGGGGGGGGGGAGGTCTATTTGAGAAAATACAAAAATTAACTTTTTTACGGTCACCGTGAGATAAAATTTCCAATTAGGAAATTTTTCCTTATCCATTCCTGAATTAAACAAAGAAAGTTCCATCTTGATATCTGCAAAACTCAGAGAGATATGCGCGTTGTAATAATTCGTGAGGTTTCGAGGGATCAGACACAAATTGGAATACGTGTAATTCAAGAAACAATGTTACTGTAAGGTGTCCAGGAAACATTTATTATTATTTTTATTTATTTATAGAGTTAGAATTATAGATTGTTTGTGATGTTTAACCATATAATTTGTAAACAGAATAGCATCATAAGACTTCTTACAAAATTTTTAAAATATATATATTTTTTTTTTCAAAAAAATTTGAGTAATTTAAAATTGTTATAACTATAAATATTATTTGTCGAATTGAATTTTTTCTTTTAAATAAACAGAACATATAAGTTTTAATTTTGATTCAGCATTTTAACAAATAAAAATATTTAAAATAGCAATTTAAAAAAAAGATGCAACTTATTTTAAACAGATTATATTTTCAAAAGTGAATATTTTTTTCAAATTTGCCGAATTAAAATTTAAGTAAAGTATTTGAAAAATATATATTTCAAGTTTGAACCATTTATCTTTAACGGCTATTGAATTACATCAATTTAAAGATGAGATTTTGAAAAAAAAAACCTATGATACAGAAAAATGCATTTAAAGTTTTAAACAAAGATTGGCACCTAATAGTATAATCTTTTTCGATCGTTTGTCTCTCGGGTACAGATATTAAATTTGTTTAATGCATACCATAGTCGGTCATACAAATCTGGTATTCAGCCAAAGTTACAAAATTTAAGTTTATTAGAGATATAATTTTATTTTATGCACTTTATGTTTCAGGTCATAAATGGGTTTATTGATATGATGCGAAAGAAAACCATTTTCATGGGCGGTGCACTTAATTTTATTTAAGTCATTACCTAGACAGGTGTCTGTGCATATTTTAGATTTCTGCACAGGCCGATATTTGTGCAAAAAAATTCCATTTTTCTTAAGATACAATTAAGATTATTTTAAAGAATACTACATACACTTTTATAAGAAATTTTACAGTATGTTTTAGATTACTATGTGTTGGCATGACAATTTCATAGCTACCAAAACTTCCAGTAATCCTCAGTAATATGTCGAATAATTTGAACCAGTTAACCACTTTAAAACCAGAAAATTTATTTAATGAATCTTTGCCTTACTTAATTTAAAGGTTTTAAGTCGAATTTATTCAATTGTATTTCTTAAAAGAGTTCGTACTAAACCTGGGTCAAATAAACACTTATAACGGGAGATTAGTGGGAGCTTGGCATCTATTAAAAAAATACGCAATAGCAGGTTTAATGATTATTTATACTCTTAGACTATTACATTCGAATAAAGATTTTTTTAAAAAAACAATGTCACTTGGAATAAATGAAAAATAGGTTTAAAAACATCATAACTTTTGAAGCTTTACAAAAAGTAGATTTTTGAAAATATTTCTGTGTAATTTATTAAAATATATTTCCAATGATTCCATTAACTGGAGTTTGATTATCGCTATTACTATTTTTACAAAACTTATTGCCTGTCCAACACTTCTTAAGAACAATAAAGACACGGACCGGCACAACCCGGCCAGTGGGGCGGGGCGCGCCGGTTACGGGCCTGGCGCAAAGCTCGGTCTCATGCAGACCTCTATCATATTTCTCAAGTAAGTTTAACGCAAAAATCTATACGCTGTTATATTATTTATATTTTGTCTTAGATCGACTTTTAGTAATGTGTAAATTTATGGTCGATTCCTAACTTGCATTTCAAATGAACTGATATCGCTTCGCTCAGAAGTATGCTTAAGTGGTGTAAGTCACAAATTTTGGATTTTAATATCTCTGTGAATTTTGCAGAAGACGAATTTTTTTTTTGTTTAATTCAGGAATCGATAGGGAAAAATTTCCTAATTGGAAATTTTATCCTGCGGGGGCCGTATAAAAATTTAATTTTTGTATTTTCTCAAATAGACCCCCCCCCCCATGGAGTTGCAACTTATCTCATCAAATTTTGCACTCTTTTTTATGAAACTTTGCAATTGGAAGTATGCGCCTAGGGGCAATATTTAAGGAGATAGCCTATTGTTTCGATATTTATGAATCACACTGTATATACAGTATAATGTTTCAACACGAATTTAGTTGAACTCCAACAAATACTGTTTTATCTAAGGCTCTGCATACACTAGAATTGCCGTGTGTAAGATATAAGTAAAAAATCGTTGACCTTATATATTTAATTTTTATTCAGTTTTAATATTTTATTAATCTTTAGGAACATTATTACAAAATTCGAAATTGATAATTAAATGTATATGATTTGAAAGATTTTCTTATTTTACATTTCTTAAGAATTCTCAAAATCTAAAATTATGTATTCAAAATTAGAAATTTAAATGTTCTTTCATGCTAGCTGATCATTATATTTCAGATTATGTAATATTCTAGAAGCTAAATTTTATTAATCTTTAATTAATAAATATATTATTAAACATCAAACCTGTGTCTGTACACTCTAAAAACGACATTTTCAAAACTGAGCAAAAAATAATCAAATCATAGTCAAAATGGCTCCGAATCAAAATTACTCAAGTTTGAATACTCATTTCTGAAAACATGCACACACTCAACAATAAAACATCATGTGCTCCTATTTGAGTATGTCCATGTTTCAAAAATGAGTATGAACTGACTTCTATGTGCTCATTTTTGAGCATTTCCATGTTTCAAAAATGAGTTTGAACTGATTCTAATCATTTTTGAGTATGTCCATGCTTCAAAAATGAGTATAAACTGACCTCTATGCGCTCCGTTTCGAGTATGTCCATGTTTAAATATTCTGAGTATTTCTGGTATTTCAGTATTGAAAGCATAGGGTCATCATATTTGAAACAAAAAGTTTTGTAACAAAATGAAAACATCGATTTACTAAGATTTGAAAGTGCCATTTTTCTCAGTGTATATCCCACAAAAAAACAAGAAAAACACCACTAAAGTCCATGGGTCACTTATGACCCACCCTGGTAGTTCTAGGTATACATTAAACATGGTTGTTCTAGTGTTAAGGGGGTCCGGGTTCGAAAATTCTCAAAACAAATGCATATTTTTTTTAATAATAAATACTACAAAGTTCGATAAATGAAACAAAGCAAACCTCGTATTTCTACGATGATTATATCAGCAGAGCAGATATAGCAATTATTGTGTTGTACTACCAGCACTGCCTTGATCGTAACCAAAACTTTAAGTGCATTTATCTGAGAATAGATTTTTTCATAGTTTGTCATGTTTAAAAGGATATGCTTAAACTTCCATGCACGCTATTTGTATGAAATTTTAAACAGAGTTTTTAACGTTACGTTTTTATAACATTGTTTTCAGGTTTTTTAATTCCATGCGAAAATTTTGAAAATATATACCTCGAATTAAAAAACACTCTCAAAAATCCTCTTTTTAGAACTTTTTAATTTATTTTAAATTCTTTAAATAATATTTTTATAAATGCTGAAGACAAATGAACAAGAATCATTTTATACTCTCAACAGTAAAAAAAAGGAATGAAATCGGATGAGTGGTTCTTGAGTTACATCAAAAATTAAATAAATTTTAAATAACAAAAAAAACAAAATTTCAAAGTTTTCAAAAACTTTTATTTTGTGAGAAGTCATCTTTATAGAATGGCACATTTCAGGAAAAAAATTCAATTAAAAAAATGCCTATAAATAAAGAAAAATATAAATTTGACCCCCCCCCGTCACCCTTAAGAGGACGTAGCCACCGAAGCGTCTTGTAAACGTACTATTTTTAAAATTACAAAAAGAAGAGTTGATTTAAACTATCAATATTAACAGTTATACATATAAACTGTGATTGCTTGCTTATTAAAAATGAAATATAATATTAAAAAAAAAATTGTGTCCTACGTGTATAAACTTGATTTTTTTCTGTATTCTTTCAAATGTTCATTTTGCTGTATTCGTCTTATAGTCTTTTTCCTACAACGCTTCGAAACCCCGGAGGGAATTATGAATAACCCTGTACATCTGTATTTAAATTTTTTTTAAGGTTTAAGTGTCTTAAGTCCCCTTAAAGTATTTATTTCTTTCACATTTTGAGTTCAGTTTTATTTTCAATATATACAAGATGTTTCGAAAAGAAAGTTTTACGAAAAATATTGAACGTAGATGCATAAGATTAATATTAAATTACATGTCTAGTCAAAATCGTCCCAAACTTTTACGAGCATATTCACTTGCACCCCTGCTTCCACGGCTGCTGTTATGCGTTTCATTTCGCCTAATGTAGCTGGAAGGGGAGGCACATAAACGTAGTCTTTTATAAATCCCCCCCCCCCAAAAAAAAAAAAATTAAAAAAAAAAAAGAAAGAAAAGAAAGAAATCGCATGATCTTGGCGATCTCGGAAGCCAGACGAACATTGAAGTGGTGGGCGAAGGAAGAACATCTGCGCTACCTGTCGGCAACTGCGTTAAATTGGAGATTTCCCGCTTTCTACATTGTAAAAAATAACCAATGTTTCTTTAATTTTGAAAACATACTATAACAACGAACGAAAATATAATATAATCTTCTGAGTTATCCGAAATTCCGAATAGCGTGTTCCATTGTCTTTTGAATCCCCAGAAACCAACACATTTGCAAAATGTAAAGAATTATTTATAAAAACAAAGTATTTTTCGCTGCCCATATTTTTCAGAAACGTTTTCACAGGGTTTTTATAGTGTATTAATTAGTGTCCTCAGCCTGGATTACCTGTTTTTCGAATGCTATCCATTCTCAAGTAAACATTTTCATGCTCAAAAAATATGTTTAACAGAAACATGCAAAATTAACAGCGTTAACAATAACATTAAAATTAAGGTTTTTTTTTTACTCTTTAATGTATAAATTAACTTATGCGGCTGAAAACGTTTACATGGGAATGGATGACATTTGAAAAACAGGTATTCCAGGCTGAAGACACTAATTAACACACTATAAAACCCTTCGGAAACGTTTCTGAAAAATACGGGCAGCGGAAAATACCTTGTTTTTATAAATAATTCTTTAAGTTTTGGAAATGTATTGGCTTCTGGGGATTCAAAAGACAGTGGAACACGCTATTCGGTATTTCGGATAACTCAGAAGAGTATATTATATTTTCGTTCGTGGTTATAGTATATTTTCATAAAATAAGAAACATTTTTCATTTTTTACAGTGTACCTATACATTATTTGATTAAAAGCTGAATAGTTGTGATTTTTTTTTTTTAAATCGGATGATCCTTTTCGAAACACCCTGTAGTATTAAAATATCTGGATATGTTAGCATAGAATAAGTCCCAAAAAGATTGAAACGCCATTTAATTTTTTACCTGTTGGAGATACGTAGGCTATGTAAATTGCAAACGTGTTCAAAATAAGGTAGCAATTATAGTTAATGTTAAAGAAATAGCCCGACCATTAATTTTCAAAAGGTTACACTTTTAAAAAATTTATACTGTCCCTGAGTCCTATCAGTTCTATTTAGAAAATTTGTCTCCATTCTCTACACAGAAAAAAAATAAAACACAATTTGGGTCGAAAGATTCTTAGGTATGTGCCCAAATTGGGCATGCCTATTTTGGTTACCACTGTGTATCCATTTTAGGCACTATTAAATACCCAATTTCAAATTTTTTTATTGGGTATTTAACAGTCCCAAAATGGATACACAGTGGTATCCAAAACAGGCATGGCCCAATTTGGGCACATGCCTAAGAATCTTTCGACCCAAATTGGGTTTTATTTTTTTCTGTGTAACAACTATAACAGTAAAGATTCCATTGTTCTACGATTAAACTTACCTAGATATGATACTTTAAATTTTATGAATTTTTGGAGCTTTCTGGAGCTACAAAATCGTCTGTCCATGTAGGATCGAGGGACCGTATAAAAATTTAAACAGTGCAATTAAAAAAATATAATAATGGTAGGACTATTTCTTTAACATAATCTAAATTCTTAACATATTTTGCACACTTTTGCAACTTATATTGCCTACGTAACTCAAACAGGTAAAACATTAAAACGCGATTCAGCATTTTTGTGACGCCCTATACGTACAAGCATCAGATCAGTATTATATGAGGCGATTAAAGCCATAGTGGTTTATGTCCAAACTTAAAAGTTCTCGATTTATTTCTGGTAGAAATTTTATTTTTCCCTAGTGAATTTAAAGTGAAATTAGCATTTCTGTAATTTTTTGAAAACTGTGAATATTTAAACTGTGAATATTTTAAAAGTTTTTCACTAACATGCAAAGTTAATGTGTTACCATAAAAAGAATCGCACTAAAAAAAATTTTAATATCAATAAGTATATGTAAAATTTATCAAGTTTTGGAATGTTTCTGCGTAAATTGGGAAATTAAACGACCTATACAAGCAATTTCCTTTCGGTATAATGCTTACAAACGTATTCAAACAAGGATACTAAACGTTTTACCTAATATAATCATATTTAAAATAACATGAAAAAAATTTATGATTTTTTTATAGAATTTACCTACAAAACATACTTTAAAGGTACAAGTATTTTAGGTTGTTTTACATAAGCAAAGCGAATGTTTTGAGACTAGTACTCATATATAGAATATAAATAATACACACATATTTTATAAGCTATATGAAATTTCCCAAAACTTGAAAACATTTCTTCATATTATGTAAAATTATTTTGTTACTTGAGGATTTTAGTGACAGAAGACATCTACTTTTCGGCTGTCAGTATTTGTAAAACATTTCCAAGAAAAATGTTCCACGAAATGGATATGTACGACATTTACAAGAGAAATCTGAAGCGAAAACCAATATTTATTCTTCACATTACCAATTTTACACTCATACACATTACTTAAAAACATGGTAAAAGTTCCACAAAAAACAGTCTATCATCACTAAAACTGTTAATAAGTTTCCATAAAACTGTCACCATTACAGAAACGTTTTCACCCCAGCTGGATCATCATCGACTTTTAAACATTTTTAGTGGTGATGGACTGTTCTTTATGGAACTTTTGCCATGTTTTTAAGTAATGTCTCAGTGTAAAATTGGTAATGTGAAGAATATATATTAGATATACTGACATTAGTAATTGAATGTCTCTTTTTAACGAAAATTTGGCAATAGTGGTAGCCAAAAAGTGGGATCGCTTCGAAACCCTGGAATATCTTGAATTTGTTTTCCCAGCAGATTTTTCAATGTTCACATATTTTCTGGGTTTGTTTCGTTGTTTCAAAATTTTTCTATTTTTTCGACTCGATTAGAAATCTGCTTTACAGCTATACATTCGTATATTTGGGGTACTGAGTATCAATTACTAAAACGTTTCTGTATTATATTGGAAATAATTTGCCTTTTAACAGGTTTTCTTAAATATAACAGTTCATCGTAGAAAGAAGAAGATGAGCCTTTTTCAGAGATCGCTACCTGGTGCTTAGCATTGTCCTTACTTAGCTTATCCCCTTGAGTCCGGAAGTTAAAATAATGCTACAAGTACACATTTATTGCTTTTGCACAAATAAAATGACACCATAAAAGACAGACAGAGTCCTTTTCTGAAATTTAGGGGACTGGTAATTTAGGTTCACACAAATATGGATCTAAAATTACGAGTCCCCTTAAAATATCAATTTAATAACCAATAACCTAAATTCATGCAATAAAAAATTGAAGGGCTTGAAACAAGTGAATTATCTACAAATACTCTTTTTTTTTTTTTTTTTTGTAAATTATTTAATTTAAATAAGGGTGCGTCAGAAAAATGTATACATACACTGTTTAACGTGTCATAACTTTCTAATTTTTCTTCTTTCTTTTCAAAGTATTCGAACTTTATATCAAACGTTATATCAAACTTTTGAAAAAAAAGAAAATTTATTTTAAAATACTATTGCAAGTATGAAAATATAGCAGAAGTACAAAAACAATATCGCAGGAAGTTTCAGTCAGATCCACCTATGCGACTTACAATTCATCGGATAAAAGATGCGAAACGAATGAATGTTCATAGACAACGTTCCGGAATCTCAATTGAGCAAGAATGTGCCACACTACCAAATGAACGGTTTGTTGAAGGTGCATATGTTTTACCGTGTACTAACTGCAACCAATCATAATAAAATTCTCATAAGTTAGTCAAGAATGTAACATTTCTATCTGAGCGTAGTAGTTTTTTTTGTAAATTTTAATTATTACAGGATTCGTATATACGGGCGGTTATAATTAAAGTTACACTACTCAGACCAATCTGGATGCCGATCTGATTGACGGATTTCGCGAAACTTTGTATATACATTATATGACCAATAAAAATAGTTCAAATTTTGAACACTAGGTGAAAAGATGGCGCATAAAGAACCGGAAACATAAATTGGAACATAAAATTTTATTTAATCGCAGCATTCGTTCAATGTGAATTTCATTTGTGTTGATGACATGTTCAAAGCATGTTAAATCATGTTCAACAGAAAGCAAGCATAACAAGAAATGTCACTTCAATTCCTAAAGAATCACTGGATAATGGGCGGCGCAGCATGTCCCTAAAGGGACTTTGTGCCATAAAACCCCAATCAACCAACCACTGGATAATGGTCCATATCAAGCAGGGCGGTCGCTCTGCCAAGCCAAGCTTAAAAAAAAAAACGCCACACAAACAACGCCAAGAACTGGACTAAAGACCGCTACTGCTTACTTACAGAAAGCAACTTTGCAATGTTAAATCGACAAACATGCCAGATTAAAATATCAGATATCAAATAAACCAAGCGTCGCAGAAAAAAAAACGAAAAATAGAAGAATCTAATGAAGCATTTCTTCAATTTAAGACCAAACTCATCTTCATAAGTGATTTATAAACAGAGATATAGATTTTTTTAAAAAACGTTGAGTTACTTAAAATGATCACTTTTTTCTTCGTGAAACTTTTTTTTTCAAACAAGCTACAAACCTTAATATTGGGCAGAATAAAAAAAGGATTGCATTTTTGGACAAGTAATTACGTAATCTATTGCTTTTATAAAATCCAGTGTAAAAAAAAAAAAAAAATATTTTCTATCCTTAATTAGCAAAAAACTGTTAATTAACATGGCGATTAAAAAATTATGCCAAAACAGAGATAAAACCCGCCAACGACCGTGTACCATCTGTATTATAATAGCACAAATCAGTTACAGGTTATAACCACATCAAATTTCATCTGCAAGTCAGCCATTTTCTTCTGAAGATATATATTTTTTTTTTAATAAAACTTCATAATTATAAGAACACACATTTTATCAGACAATTAAATATGACTGCAAACTGTGGCAGATGACTGTTTCCAACATGATTAAGTATGAGAAATTACCGGTCAAGGCTATCGGTGTGCGTGGCTCAGTCGCAGAGCGTCAGCATGGTACGCATAAGGTCCCAGGTTCGAGTCCTGGCTCAGGTCAATTTTTCACTCATGTTTGTTTAGTGTATTTAATTGTCTGATAAAATGCGTGTTCTTATAATAGTGTAAAACAAAGTAATCAGACGTAGTGCTTATGCTTTAAGAAATATTTTAAATATATAATTTACGTTTTTAGAAAGATCTTTAAAAATAAATTAGTTTTTGAGGGAAGATGTACCTTCTAAAATGTATACATTAAAAGTTATCGGCATTTAAAATTTCTTTCCAAACGTAAACAAAATTTTTGAAATGAATTAAATGTGATTTATTTATTTCTAAAAAAAAAAAAAAAAAAAAAAAAAAAACACGGTAAAGGACATGCATTTCGTTCGCAGGAATACGTTTCACGTCATTTTCCTATAAATTAATGAAATCCAGTTGTTAATTTATTTTTGTTTTAGAAGTGAAGTTTCCATTTAAATGTATTGTAACAGTACAATGTTTAATTGAATAAAATAATGTAAATCTAAGGAATTGCTAAGAAACTCCAAACATGCACAGGGCAACGCAAAAAATAAATAAATAAATAAATAAATAAATAACTAGATAAATAAATAAATAAATAAATAAATAACTACATAAATATATAAATAAATAAATAAAAATCAGCTTTCAAAAATTCTAAAAATTGTTCATATATCTTAATTACAAGCTAATAAGGAGGGTTTATTGCTATATTATTCTATATTAAATAGTAATTTCAGCAAATATATTAAATTCCAATGCGATCTGTTTTAAAGATGTTTAAAAAGATAGTTTATAACACATGATAAAAAAATTATAAAAAGAATGGCGCGTCACATTTCGGGGAGGGGATGGGGAGGGGTGTGAACAAAATTAGGAAGTATAATAAGGCTATCTGTTTGAAACTTTACCATATTTGATAACACATAACATAAATTTTAAAAATAAAGCCGCGTCAAAAATTATAGGGAGGGGCGGAGCGCGTTTTGCCTACATAAGGAGGGGAACAAGTTTCTAAATTTTAACGATATCCATCATGTCACATATCGTTACAAAGGGCTGTGACCACTTATTCATGTTATGCACCACAGGTGTCACCCCCACATTTTGCGCCCCCCCGACACTACTCATGTGATATATTGTTCGAAAGGCCTGTGACCGCTTATTCATATTATGTATCTTCGGGGTCCATCCTCCCACTTTCACCCCTCCAAAGGGGGCACTTTTCTAAATTTTGCCAACACCTCTCATGTGACATATCGTTGGAAAGGTCTGTGAACGCTTAATCATATTATGCAGGGGGGGGGGGGATTTTCTAAATTGTGTACATACCCCTCATGTGATACATCGTTGGAAAGGTCTGTGACCGCTTAATCCTATCTCTGGTGTTCATCCCCCCCTTTACTCCCCCAAACGCGATTAGCTTTCACCACCAGGGGTCGTTTTCCTATCTCTGTTTCTATGGGTCGGATCACGACGGGGTGTGGCTCATTCGACTCGACATCGATAGAGCTTTCCGATTTTAGTTCATTTTTTCACCACCAGGGGGCACTTTCCTATTTCTGGTTCTATGGGCTGGATCACGACGGGGTATAACTCATTCGACTCGACATCTATAGCCTTAACGATTTCAGTGCTCCAGGTTCATATAGAACAGATTGCGCTACCTGGTGGTGGAAGATGGAACTTGAACGCGCGCAGCACGACTGCTATAAAGTGCCGAAGGCAGCGGGGACCCGTGTCGGAGGTTCGTTTGGTTAGAGGTTTATACTATTCGATGTGCAAATTAAGCGATTATCTGGTGCCGAAGGCAGCGGGGAACCAGGTCGGAGGTTCGTTCGGTTCCAGGTTTATCTTATTCGAGGTTTTACAAGATTCGAGGCCCCGATGTAAATTAGGGGCCCGCTAGTGCTAATAATAAAAGAGCGTGATATCACGTTTGATTTCAAATGCAGCACTGACACGCTCTGTACGTATTCCATTTTTATTCATTTCATGGATAAGTCAATGATATTTTATACCGGAGGATAACAAGTATTATAACAAGACACATTTAGTATGTTGTTTTTAAGAGTGTAATTAGTTTAATTGAAAAATCTACTGGTATTTCTAGTTAACCCTTTAAACAATGACTGAAAGTAAAATGTAATTTTAAATTATTTCTCATGTTTAGATTATTTAAATTATGTTTAATCTATTTTAAAAAAAAGAAATGATATCTACAAAAACAACTTTTTAAAAGTAAAAAAAAAAGAAAAAAAGAAGTTGTGGCTTAAAAATGGTGTGATATCAAATTTCCAAGCTATTATATTACTTATTTAACTTTTTTCCATTAAATAATTTATCATATATATAAGTCGAGTGCCTACGTATATGTTAATAGAAATCGTTTTCTCCTGTACTAAATACATCCTAACGAGTTTCTGAAAATTCAATTTTTTTCAAATTATGCATGATGGGCTTGGCGGTCATCTATCCATATTTCAAAGCACTCAAATTTCTAAAGTAAAAGCGTAATATGTTTGCAATGTAATATGTTTATAAAAATTTCGAACTTCAGATTTTAACTACGGACAGATAAATTGTATAAGACTGATGCTTTGAGAAATTGATTTTTACTAGTTTGAAATTATTAATTACTCTACAAAATAAATCATAAGATGAATCTTTAAGATAAGTCATCATTATCTTAAGACACAATTTTCAGAGCATACAAGTCTATGAATGAAACGCTTAAAATATTTGCTTAAATAACCATTTTGAACTTCGGATTTTAACTACAGATTTGGGTGCTTAGAATTTTGTGAATAATATGCAAAGATGGCCGTCAAGCCCATCATGCATAATTTGAAAAAAATTGAATTTTCAGAAACTCGTTAGGATGTATTTAGTACAGGAGAAAAAGATTTCTATTAACATATACGTAGGCACTCGACTTATATATATGATAACTTATTTAATGGAAAAAGTTAAATAAGTAATATAATAGCTTGGAAATTTGATATCACACCATTTTTTAGCCACAACTCTTTTTTTTTTTTAACTTTTGAAAAGTTGTTTTTGTAGATAACTTATATACCAAGTTTCAACGAAATCCGTCAACCAGAACGGGCTCCAGATTGGTCTGAGTACTGTAACTTTAATTATAACTACCCGGTACTTCAAATGCCGTCCCTCATCGTAAGAAAATCCAGTTCCGTCAAAATAGTTATTTTTAATGCACTTTAAAACTCGGTTTGCTATTTTTAGCGCCAGTATGATTTATTAGACTGTTGACATGTTTCAACTAAATCGGAGCCAAAACAAATAAGAATATTCTACAATTGAACGGTCTATGAAGTTATTATTTGAAACGCCATCATTTAATTGATCAAAATTTGTGGCTTGAGTTACTCTATGGTTGCAAATATGGAAATAAACATCCTAGTAAATAAAAATAAAGATAACGTGGTAATTTGAAAAAAGACGTGAAAAATTAAACTATGGCGTTTCAAATAATAACTTCATAGACCGTGCAATTGTAGAATATTCTGATTTGTTTTGACAATGGCTCTGATGGAGTCGAAACATGTCAACAGTCTAATAAAACTTATTTTACTGTTTATAAAGTTTTTATTTTACGCCTTTTAGAAATTGAAAGAAGTATACTTTTTATAGTTTTTCTTATAATTTTTCCCACCAGTACTGTGAATTTTTCCCCTTGGAAATTACCCTTTACTATAAAATATATATTGACGGAGTTCTTTAATTTAATATGTAAAATGAAATAGTTTATCCTGGAGAATTTACGTTTCTTGGATAGTCTCTTAGTTGCATGTCTTTATATTTTCTTTTTAAGTGTAGTCATGAACATTCTCTCACAATTTTAAAACAATCACGTGATCTTTGAAATCTTTCTTTATCTATCTGCTGACTTAGAAATTTATCTTTAAAAGATTTTGATGCTTTTCAGCTGTGGAATTTCAATCCTATTATAAGTAAGATCTAAAAACTTCATTGTTTCCCATTCAATATCAGCCTGCATCATCCACGCATACATTTACGAGAGATTTTAAGAGATAGACCTTTTTTTTATTTCAAAAATGCACAAAGAAAGGTTTTCGCATAATCACATTATACCAAAAAAAAGGAAGTGTTTTTTTAAATAAATTTAATGTAGAATCACGCAGAGTTTTAAATTCCTTAGACAAAAAAAATTCTTTTGTTTCTAAATTCTAAAATTACGATGCATATATTCAGGATTTTAAATTAATATTTTAGTGGATTTAAGGGGGAAATTCTTAAAAGCAAGCCGTGTTTATGTTTCTTTTTTTACCATACGTTGAAACAAATTAACCATTGATTTTAATAAAATGTGTTTTATAACAGTCATTAGCAGGCTTTGCTCACTGCGCTGGTCAGTTTCTCCAAACGAACCTTGAATCAAACGAAATATGAGGGGGTCGGAGCAAAATAGTGCCAAGCCACATTTTTGAACTTCTGAGATATTTCAATTTGAAAATTTAATCCAATACTCAAATCAAGATTGATAACCTAAAGTTTTTTCGCCAATGTCTTAGTAACATTTGAGATATTCTGAGTAACACTATGGCATTACTTTAATGATATTACTATTAAGTTTTTTGTAAATTAGCTATCTTCATTGGGGGCATAATAAACGTCTGGGACAAATACGAAACCTGTCATATAGGCTGCCACCAAGTGACATTAGAAACATATTATATGTTGGATAGTATAATTTACAATATTAAGCAATAGATTACAGTGTTAGTTTTATTTCACCAAAAATATGGCTTGGCACTCTCTTGCACCGACCTCCTCATATATCGGTGAATCTGACCTTGTGTTTTAAAGCAATATGGACCTTTACATAGAATTTCCTTCCGCATTGCTGAAAATGATACGAACACCATTGTGCTGTTACATTTTCTAATGTGTCAGACAAAATTTAGGCTGTGAAGGACCGAATATTTGGTTGAACATTTACAGTATGATTCGTTAAAGAACGATAGAACTATATGCAATATACTAAAACCATCCCTGAAAAAATTTCTAACTAACAATGTAATTTAGCAATTAAAAAATATATTATTACAAGGTCTTATAGTTTGTTATACTTTTAACTCTTATGATGTAAGTGGATTTTCATATGATGAAAACTAACACTTGAAATATTTCTGAAACTTGAACTATATGTCTAAAACTAACGGTTCAGGAATTAGCTATTGGTCAACGATAGGAAAGGACGCCTTTAATATATTTTACAAAACAGAGACATTTAATCTTGTTACACTTTGAACGATCCTTAAAAATATGCTAACTCAAGTAGTTTAAAAATATATCTTTACTTGGATAATTAGAAAAGTAGAACAAGCATATTATAGAACATTTTGTTTTAACACGGTGCATTTAATTAACGACTGCTCTGGGGTATTAGATTAGCATATTAACAAAATCTCCTTTTAATCAACTAGAACAACAACTTTTATCTAAAGTATCCTCTGATAATATATTAACAAATTTAAAGACTACTTTGAATAATATAGAAAAGTACACTTAAAAGGATACTAACTAGGTTGACCATGCAAAGTGATATTTAATTTTGTGATTAATTTGAAATTTTATCTTTTCTTTAATATCAGAAGTAAATTGTGATAAACATATTAAATTTCTATAGAAGTATCAGAAATATAATACCTCTATTTTCTATGATTTCATACTATAATTTAAAATAACAGTGACTTCAATCTACAGGGTGTTTAAAAAATGACCGGTATATTTGAAAAATCAATAAAAACTAAACGGGCAGCGATAGAAATACACCGTTTGTTGCAATATGCTTGGGACAACAGTAAATTTTCAGGCAGATAAATTTTCAGGCCTTTTTAATTATATTTTACCAATTTATTAGTTATTTCGTTGATTTAAACGTAATTATTAAACGTAAATCTATAGCTTTTAATTTCGAAAATTAGTTAAAATTTTCAACAGAAGATGGCTCTGCAGTCTGGAAAAATCTAAACCACGATATTTTTCACATATCCACCATGCGCAGCAATAATATGGCGTAGTCTCTGAACGAAATTACCAGAAACCTTTGTAAACGTGTCAGGCGGGATGGCTTCACATGCAGAAGAGATCTACTGCTTCAGTTGTTCAATTGTTTCTGGATTGTGGCGGTACACCTGGTCTTTCAAGTGTCCCCACAGAAAGAAGTCACAGGTTTACAAAGGTTTCTGGTAATTTCGTTCAGAGAGTACGCCATATTATTGCTGCGCATGGTGGATATGTGGAAAATATCGTGGTTTAGATTTTTACAGACTGCAGCGCCATCTGTTGTTGAAAATTGTAACTAATTTCAAAAGTTTGTCTGCCTGAAAATTTACTGTTGTCCCAAGCATATTGCAACATACGGTGTATTTCTATCGCTGCCCGTTTAGTTTTTATTGATTTTTCAAATATACCGGTCATTTTTCAAACACCCTGTATATTGCTTCATCTCTCTATCCCTCTATCACTAGCCCTATATCTCTATAGTATGCATATATAAACATATATATACAAGGTGATCCAATTCAAGTTTTCTAACTTTTATTTAAGCAAAATCACACAAAATGTAAACTTATCGTATTTATTTTTGTATTACTAGGGGGCTCTGCCCCCTACGAGCTACGCTCGCCAACCCCCGTTCTGACACCACAAACTGTAAAAACACTCTGATTTGATCAACCTTAAAACGATTGCGGAAGATTGAACTATAATTAAACGACCTGCTGTAATCGGCTGCTATAATCGGCTGCTCGCTGTAATATTTGCTATAATCGGGTTTCCATTCATTTTCCTTTGACCAAGGGATTTTAAAGCCGAATCAACTGCTGTCGAGACAGCTAACAACTGTTGATAAAATGAGGTTAATTAAACATTTGAAAATCAACTCGTGCAAAATGGTTAAGTAAGCAATGTCATGGCATCGGGAAATTTTATAACGATGCTATAGAAAATTGGGTATTCCTCCATTATCCCGACTACTACTTTCTATAAAAGAAATGAACTGTCTCCAAAATATAGGACTTAAAGCCAAAAGTGCATATCTGTGGCGTCATATTTAATTGATACCAGATGCGTTACGCGTGGTAGTTATGTCATCGAGTCATCTTTAATTCAACGTTTATCTGTATTTTTAATTATATTTTACCAATTTATTAGTTATTTCGTTGATTTAAACGTAATTATTAAACGTAAATCTATAGCTTTTAATTGAAGGGAAATATTATTAATTACGCTGTTTTAAAATTTGCAATAATAGATAAAATATTTTGTCGAAATAAATTAATTTTACTCTACTTAATGCTTTGAAAACGCGGAATAATTTAATTATTTATCTTTTTAATATTCACGCGCAAGTATATTTTTTATTCCGTCATTTTCTACATTTATTGCTTTTAACACGTGATCATTTAATTATTATTTTAAAGTTTTATTTCTGTTTTTAATAGTCACGTGTTCATACATTTCTTAATTGAAAGGAAATATTATTACGTGCGCTATTTTACAAATTGGCAACGATTCAAATAATGGAATTTATGAAATATGAAATAAATCTTCGTCAAAATAATGGAAATTTTGATTAAAAAAATTGAAATATAACCTCAAAAAATGAGTCAAATTGAAAAAATAATTGAGGTCTCCACACCCCAACCTTGTCAACTATATCCTTACAAATTATTTTTAAATTCCTGTGTATAGTTTTCGTTTCTATAAAACTTTTATAAGAAAACTGTTTTGACCAACTTTGATTTTAAATATCTCTTAAAATAATTCTTAGATTTAAAAACTGTCTACTTCAGCGTGTTTATCGAACATTTCTTTATAAAACCACCAATTTTTAAATTTTTATTTGCAATAGTTGTCGGGATATTAGTCCAGAAAGACTTCACGGCACAAAATCTTAATTGACATCGGCGGCCGCAGGGGTGGTTACTTTTTTTTAATATAGAGAGAATCGAGTATTTGGTGTTTTTCATTAATTATGAAGAATGACGTCAGGCAAACGGCCGTCTCTGGACTTCTGCAACAGTTGATTATTTCTGGGTATTTTTCTATGACATTTTCGTAAGTTTCGGGGTTATGTCTGCTGCAACGTTGTGAAATAATTTGAAAAATATTGGAAGCATTGAGGACAGGGTAAGCCTTGCGCACCATCGTGGCGCATGTTCAGCCGAGAATATTGCTGCTGCTATTGATAGTGTGGCCTAAAACCCGGAATTATCGATTCGTCGGCGTTAGTTTGGGTCTTTCTTGTGGCTCCCTTTGGCGTATTTTTGGTACAAAATCGAATATATCGATGTGGAATACATGTAGTTTCAGCAAGATGGCGCAACTTGCAAGATATCGCGTGCAACGTTAGATGTTTTGCGTGGAAAATTCAGATGTCAAATTATTTGACGTTGCGGTGATGTTAACTGGTCGCCAAGATGTTTTACGGCCATTTAACGCCGTTGGATTTTTTTTGGGGGGAGGGGGTGCTTAAGAGTCGCGTCTACGCCAACAAATCTGCAACGTTGGGGCACTTAAAAACTTATATTCGCCAAATTATAGCAGAGATAATCCCGAAACTTACCAAAAAGTACGATTTCTGTTGTACTGAAAGGACTAGGAACTTGAAATTTGGCATGGCGGTTACTTTTAAGATACAAATGTTCGCTAAGAATGGTTTCTACAAAAATTCGAAATTTAAAAGGGTGAAATGAGCGTAAAGCGTTCTAAAAAGTTCTAAATTACAATTTTTACGGAATTGTTAGGGATAAGATTCTGAAATTTAACATGGCTGCTACTTTTATGTCGCAAAATGCGCGTCCAGAAAAGTTTCTAAAAATTCGCAGTTTAAAATGGTGCTGGAGCAAAAAGCGTTAAAAAATTTCAATTTATGTGATACAGTTGATATAGAAACCTGGAATTCGACAAGGTGGTTATTTTCTTGATGTAAATGCTCGCTATGAACTGTTTAAAAAAATTCGAAATTTTAAAGGGTGAAATGAGAGGAAAACTTTCTAAAAACGTTTTAAATTACCATTTAGTTGGATTTATTCCGGTTAGACACTTTAAATTGAATAAAGTGGTTACTTTTAAGATGCAGATGCCCGGTAAAAACAGTTCATTAAAAATTCCAATTTAAAGGTGTGAAATGAGCTGAAAATGTTCTAAATTACCGTGTATTCAGAACGGTTAGGTGTAGAAACTTAAAATTTGACATGTATGTTACTTTTAAGACGTTATTTACAAATTCGAAATTTTAAAAGGTGCTGAAGCAAAGAATGTTTTAAAATTGCAATTTTTGTGATATTGCAGGGTTATAAACTTGAAATGGTTATTAGTTTTAAGATTTATGAGCTCCCTAAGAGTATTTTTTAAGTAAATTCGAAATTTTTAACGGCAAAATGAGCGGGAAAGTTTCTAAAAACCTTCTAAACTATAACTTATCTGGAAATCGTTCGGGTTAAATTGTAGGGTTACACTTGAAATTTTACGTAGCTTTTACGTTAGAAACATGAATTCATCCATAGAACAGTTTTTAAAAATTTAGAAATTTTAAATTGCGCACAGACAAAAAACGTTCTAAAATTGCACTTTCTGTGATATAGTTGTTATAGAATCTTGGATAACGAGAAGCTTGGAATTTGGCATAGTGGCTACTTTTAAGATGTAAATGCTCGCTAAAGGACGGTCTCTAAACATTCGAAATTCAAATAAAAAACTAAATGAGCAGAAAACCTTCAAAATACATTCTAAATTGCCATTTATTTGGAATTAATTATAGTTCTTCTCATTCATGTAAGTCTAATGATTGACTAATGTAGTATGAAATTGATTTTTTCTCAAAATGTGGCTTAATGAGTAATTTTTGAGTTATCCATAGCATCATAATTTCCTCGAATAAATATAGGCATACGAATACCACTTGGCATATTTCAACAACTATGCGAGCAAAGCCACAGGTTTTGCTAGTATATATATATACAGTGGTGGCCAAAAGTGTGGACATTTTTTGAAAGTTTCATGTTTTACAAATTTGTGTGCTTGTAGAATATATTAATTTTCACTTAAATACAAACGTTTATATATCAAATTGAAGGTAATTTAATGTAGAATTTAATAATAAAAACAGTATTACAATATCTGTATTACAAAAAAGTTATGCAACTAATAGTAAGATCTATCTTAGATTTGCATTTTTTTAAAGTGATACTTACACAATCAATACTTAGTAGGATAACCCTTATTATTTAAGACAGCTTCACAGCGTCTTTTGTTCGCGTGAACAAGTGTTTGGAGTTCATCTTTCGTAATCGCATGGTGCCAAGAATCAATTATAGCTTCAATAAGTTGTCTTTTATTGGATGGACTTTTTTTCGTACAAGAATTTTCAAACGTCGCCACAAATTTTCAATTGGATTGAGATCAGGGCTGTTTCCTGGCCATGTTAATATATCTATGCCTTTATTTTGAAACCATGCTTTGCATACTTTTTCTGTGTGGCATGGAGCTGAATCCTGCTGAAAAATAAATGGTGCGTTGTTAGGGAAGAAATACCTGATGGAAGTTATCAATTTTGGTTCCAGAACAGTTTCGATGTATTTTTTGGCATTCAGGATGCTATCAATCACTTGAATTTGGCCCACACAATCTGCAGACATACATACCCAAATCATGACATTTGTTGGGTTTTTTGTAGTTGCTTCAATGCAATCAGGATCAAGTGCTTCTCCTACTCTACGTCTCACGTATTTTCTACCATCACTACCAAAGAGCGATATTTTACTCTCATCGCTCCTGATTACTTGCTTCTATTGATTTTCTGACCATTTAATGTGTTCTTTTGCCCACTTAACTCGTTTTTCGCGTTGCTTTTGATTTAAATATGGTTTTTTCCTTGAAATTCTAGCTTGTGGTCCAAATCCTGATAACCTTCTTCTTATTGTTCTTGAACTTACTGCAATACCCGCTGCATTCATTTCACATCTAATGGCATCTGATGAAATTTTTCTATCTTGAAGGCATAGCCGTTTAATTTTTCTATCGGCAGTAGCACTTGTGCATTTTATTCGGCCTGATTTGGCCTTTTTTTCCACTGATTTCGTTTTTTCATAACGTAAACAGAACTTTCGTACACCAGAACAAGTCACTGAAACACCAACTTGTCTTGCAATTTCAGAATAAGAGACGCCATTTTCTCTCAATATGACAATTCGGCTTATTCTTGTAGATGTCCAATTAGTTCTTCTTGTTTATGACATCGTTTAAAATTAGTTTAATTAAAAAAGGGGACTTTATATATTCAAAAACAGCAATACTCTATTTAATTGTACTAGTATGCATCATTCCGCAAAATATTTCCACAACAATAACTCTTTTACCATACAAATAACCTAAACTATAGTTACAGACATTTGATTGGTCCTCAGAACAGTGTTTGTGATTGGCTAGTACGCTTTTATTACAAAACATGTCCTTATTCAAAACGATTTGTGTTTGTTTGTTCTACTAAAATGAGCATAACTTTTCTTGAATTACAGATATTGTAATACTGTTTTTATTATTAAATTCTACATTAAATTACCTTCAATTTGATATATAAATGTTTGTATTTAACTGAAAATTAATATATTCTACAAGCACACAAAGTTGAAAAACATGAAACTTTCAAAAAATGTCCAAACTTTTGGTATACTGTATATAGATGGATAGATATATAGATATTCATATATCCATTAAAATCTATTTGTGATACTGCCCTATTTTGTTCGCACAAACTAATTTAATTATATTAAGACTATTTCGTATATTTTTAATATGTTACCAAACGTTTCTTAATTATAATGTTGATGTTGGTATAATTAGAGACATAATTATACTTGCTGAGATGCCATTTGATTATTCCCATTTTCACTATACGATATTAATATTATGTAAAACTACTTTTTCATTCGTGAATTAAGTATAGAATTTTTTTGAATTCCATAAAATGTTATAAGAATAGTTCTGTAGCTTGCGTGGTTAAAAAAATATAAATAAAATATTCTGAATATATTTTTAACCAATATCTTTTGTCAAGTATTTCTAAAACTAAAATAACACTTATAACAACATGTTGTTTTCCATAAAATATTGTACTAAAAAAAAACTGCCCATATGGAAATTCTTCCGGCAAGCCATTTGAGCTAAGAAAAATTCACCCGCCTTTATTTTGGATTTTGTTATACTAACAATTCATTTATTTTTCAAAATATTTGTTTTAAACATGCTCTCATCGAAAAATGGGTTACATCGTTGTTTTCATTGCAAGTTCAAAATTTTATGTTAGACTATTTGCTTTAATGCGGGATGATTTAAAAAACCTTATGGCCTATTTATTACTAAATTTTACAATATATTTGAAAGAGCGTCAAATATATTAAAACACGTATTTTGATCCAAAGTAAACGATCTCTTATGTAAAGTTACATCAATTTCTTCTTGGTTATCATACGTTTCCTCTATTATTAGAATGATATGAAATGTTCTTGGATAAACAAGACATTCTTCACTACAATATGTTTTATATTGAGTTTTTATTCTATAATGGGAGATTCAGTTACAATAAATTTGTGTAAACTTATGGAGATATGAGGATTTTACGTGTTTTGGAATTTAAAACAGTTTAATATTTTAATATTTTGAGCAAACGATAGTCTCTATATTGTATCATGGTAAATTTTTCCTGCAATAGAAATATGTGATATGCAAAATCTAATTTTTAGTTAAAATGGTTCAACAAGAATAATCAATGCGCTGTAATTTTTTGATTTTTTAATGCTGACAGTATTGCAGTTCTGTGAAAACTGAGGTATATTTTCTAGATAATAAAAGCGTTATGAAATATCTGCAATAGCGTTTAGGTATTTTTCCGCGTCAAAAAAACATATTTTGAACAAAAACATTTATTTAATAAAAATAATCTTTTTTCCACCATTAATTATTTATTGATTTTATATCTATACTATTAAAAGAAACATGTTTGTCTGTGTGTCTGTATGTGTATCTGCCTGTGTGCTATGGTTAGGAAAATCTACCGGGCGTTGAGATCTAAAAATGTGAATGAGGCTGGTCCAAGGCAGGTTCTAATTCACCTGAGGCTCAGATTTTTCATTTTTTGTTAATTAAGCGAGATATTAATTAAAACTGTTATGAACATCGCAAAATGGCGCGCTGCCGCCGATCCTGGCGATTTTTGAGTTTTTCCGGTGTTTCGCAACTAAAACAGAAACGAAAACGAAAAACGTTCAGTTTTTTCGCGTTTTTCCAAGAACGAATCCGCATTTTTTTATAATCAGTCGATATATTAATTTAATTCTCTAATTTAGAATGGAATTACGGCTAGATTTTTGACCGTCTTTCTAAACGTAAATCGGCCAAACTTTTCCCATTATTCCAAAACTGATCACACCAAATTAAACACCTAACGTTTACGTTTAAAACGCCCGCAATTCGGTTGAAAAAATATTATGTTAAACCTTTCGAAACAAAATTTCAAAAAAGTTTGATTTTTTGCGTTGAATTTCAGAGATGAGGAAAAACACAAAATACCTACTTGAAACAATTACTTTTTTCTCTGCGACGGTGCAATTCGTTTTCAGAAATACGAATATTAAACCTTTCAAAGAATTTGCGACTGGAGGTTACTGCCCCGCTCTTAGAGACACTTTTTTCTACTCTAAAAGTAAATAATCGCCGGTATTTTAACACAATCTTTTTAGACGTTTTGAGTACACTTGATTTACATCGCCTATAAAAATCTCGACATATTCGTATGACCAGAAGTAAAAAGAAAAAAAAAATCTGTCAAATCTGTTCACTATATTTTTACTATGGAAAAATTATATTTTAAGTAATACTAATTTCAAAGTGTTTGGACAATAACGACAATTGTTTAAAACATTTAATGTACCTGACGACCTCCGTGCCTCAATTTTGTGACATACTACAAAATAACGCATAGGATTGGCAAAAGAAAATATGAAGAAAAGAAAAAAATAGCGAACCACATGTACGTGCATTTTCCTTTCCAACGGCGCAATCCGTTTTAAAAAATACGAATAGTAACACTTCGAAAAGAAATATCTTTCTGAAAGTCATTTTTGACGAATTTTGTCATAGTATCCAAACAAAGGAAAATGTATGCAAGTGGATAATATGACGCAAAATAATCATTTACATAAATTTTACTTATGATTTTGGATAGCGTGGCACAAAACATAAATCAGTTTATTGAAATAAATACATTTGAATAGATAATATAGGCTCAGTGAAAGTAATATATTTAACAGTGTATTGAAAAATTAAAAGTATTGTTTGTATGTGTAAATATACTTTAGAAGACAAACGAAAAATAATTTAAATTGAATTTTAAAACAATCCTATTAAATTCACGTCAAGGTGCACTCAAATTTTGATATCATTTCTTTTAAAACCCATATTTTGAATTCCTGAGAGATCTGAATGAAAAAGCATCAGCGAATAAATTTTATATATGTTTTCATGTTAAGATAATAATTGCACCTGTGTATATAAATAAAACTAAAAAGAAATTGATGATTAAAAAAAATATTAACATAGCGTCACTCAAATTTGATATCATTACTTTTAAGACCCATATTTAAAATTCTTAGAGCCAAAAGAAAGTGCTGCGTCACAACTTTTAACCCGTTAAGGGTTTTTGTACTGATCGTATTTACATGTACTCTTATATAAAGTATGCAAGGTAAATAACAATAAATAGCTTATCTATAATTAATGTTAAAAGTAAAATATTTGCTACGCGGATATAAAATATTTGGGGTTAAAATTTCTGTAACAATTTTTCAAATTGAAAAATCGATTTTGAATCGAGTTTTCATGGATGTAAAATAAAACGAGACTTTTTATATAAATAAAAAATATTTCCTCTGAAATATCTCATGTTTCTTTAATTTAATTTGAAATTCCATATGTGTTTTTGCCAGTGATTTCTATAGATTGTTTCTCACGGAAGGTTATCGCCGAGAAATTCTTTATTGAATATCAAAAACGCATTGCTATGCATTTTAAGATGCATTTCGAGATTTCCACTTTGCATCTGGTTGCTTTTAACAATATTTTTTTTAAGTAATTCACATATATAAGTTTATTAATTAAAGAAGAAATGAAGCTATAATTCTGTTTTCTAGGAAATAGATATCATTAAAAATCAAAGATCACATTAACAATCCATTAAATTTTTACGCAGATGTAAGTTATTAAAGTTTATAAATTCGTTACATATTTTATTTATGGTTTCCTATGTGATAGGTTACTAATACTTTTTCTTCTAAAAAATATAACATTACTTTTTTGTCGACTTTAATGTGTTTATTTTAGTGAACAAATATAGAAATATTTTTTTTTTTGTTTATTTTTCTTAAATTCAAGTACATTTTTTTCGAATAATCAAATTATTTTTGTAAATAATTTTTGTATTTTTTATGCAAATATATTTACATTTTGACATAAACAGAAACTCAGTGATAGCGATCGTATTAGTTTCAATTATATTTATGTTTATATAATTTTAATGCCTGAGAAAGTATACAGCAAGTAAAGTAGGTCTTCAACACCTTATAAATGTATTATATTTATGGTTTCGTATGAAATAGGTTAATAATACTTTTTATTCTACGGAAGATGTAAAAAATAAAATTACTTTTTTGTAATCTTTAATTTGTTTAAATAAGAGTATAAATATTTATATTATATATATTTTGTTTATTTTTCTTAAATTCAAGTAAATTGTTTTCCGATAATCAAATTATTTTTGTCAAATATTTTTGTATTTTTTATGTAAATATATTTAAATTTTTCCATAAACAGAAACTCAGTTATAGAGATTGTATTAGTTTCAATTATTTTTATGTTTCAGACCAGTTTAATGTCTGAGAAAATACACAGCAAGTAAAGTAAATCTTCAAAACCTTATAAATGTATTAAGATAATCGCATACTGAGGATAAACATGCTAACAAATACTTTAATGCCCGGAAAATGAAAGAAGAAGAGGAAATTTAAAAGTATAATAAAAATATGGCCCCTCTTAATAGCAAACTTAGAATGATATGTTTTTTAATAATAAACTCCAATATCCGAGGGATAAAAAAGTTACATAAACTGATCCTAATGCGTGTAGGTGTAAAATAACTTAACCTAAGAACAACGCAAGAAATCTGTTTAAATCCATTAATGATATCAAAAAAATACATAATAGAAATAGAAGGCATAAAACGTTCTTTTAATAACAGCTGAACCAAAAATATGATTTCAACAAAACAATTATACATTAGTTTGAAACAATAGACTTTTAAAAGAAAGTCAAATTTACTAGGAAAAATCGGCATCCGTTTAGGTTCAGTGCAAATTGCTAATACGTATAAAATGTATAAAATAACCGTAAAAATTTATAGATCATGAATATATCATTACAGAAAAAAATACTTGAAACAATGCATCACGTACGTAAGGAGCCACGGGTAGCGAGAAGACAACCACGCAGTTTAATGAAATTCGTGAGCGTCCGTTAACTTTACATCAATTTATCATAACTGCCACCTTTTACGCTTTTCTTTTACCACTTAAATTTAATGGGAAAGTTTGCCTTATGTAGATGCTGAAATCAGAGACAAAATAAGGCAAAATGTTTTTGTTAAATTTTAGTAGTAACAAAAAAACGTAAAAGTTGGCAGGCTTAGTTTCTTTCTGAACCTGGATATTTATGCATAAAAATAATAAACATTTTAACTATATGAATTAAAAACAATATCCCCGTGATTATAAATGTATATGTTGCTTTTATACAAAGCATTTCATATATGTGACGTCTAGTTGCAAAACCGGCCAACTCCTCAAAATTTGAAAATGTGTTTTTTCAGCTTTTTAAGTTCTAAGTAAACGTTTATACCATCTGGAAACAATAAACAAGCCTAAGCTGGTCAAATCCCTGTGTTATATGCATTTGAAAATCACGATGTGCTGCAAAACCGTCCAAATCCGTAAACTAGTTAGGTTCAAAAGCGGCCATCTCCATATCCGCTAGATGGCACTTCTGCTTCTCTCAACAGTAACCTCTCACTTGTTGATTAGATTAATGTTATAGTGTTTTCTCTCGCCTGTGACTGCTCCTCCTTGATGCATACAAAGTTTCTAATAATTTACTTTCGTCTCTTCTCTGACTATGGAAAAGTTTGTGGAGGAAGTATCTCCTAATCAATCAAGGAAGAAGAAAAGTGGCCCTACGACATGGAAAAGGAAAAAAGCCAAAGTTCACCTTGTGATAACCAGAGGCGGAATAACATGCTTTTATGCTCTAGGCAAAATACTTTTCTGCGCCCTCTCCCTTCGCTTTCATAAAACTGTAAGGGAATTTTCTCTGATAAATTTAAGAATTTTTTAATTTATTAATTTTTTTAATAAAATATTATTTCATTCATTTTTTTTATAAATTTTAGCATTTTGAGGATTATAGATGCGGAATGAACGGCTTTTGCTGCACTTAAAATCTGAGAGAATACATTTGTGATTACATTTTCATAATTTCTGGCATTATTTTTTTCGGGTACTGCCCTACTGGTAAGCCAAGAAATCCAAGCTGTGGGCACTCTTCAAAAGTTTACCAATGCTCCTCAACGCTTACTCGAACATTTTTGTCTGTTTTCTACCCTTAAAAACACAATGTCACATTAAATTTAGCAAAAATTAATTTCTGGTTTGTTGCAAAGGTGGCCAAATCCAAAACAAAGACTTAAATAACCCCCTCATTTCATGTGCCCCTGCCACCTTATTTTGTGTTTCCAAACATACTGTCTTAATGACTATAAAACTAAAGAGTTTTGGTTCTAATCTTATTTTGGCAAAGTGTGGCAAAAAATCAGCTTTTCCTCAAAATTTTACTTTTTGGAGATGGCCGGTTTTGCAATCAGACGACACATTTATAGTTATTAATATCCAAGAGCGTACGCAGGATTTTGTTAAGGCGGGGTAAATGAAAAACAGTTGGTAGCTTAGCTGGGAAAAACGTTATGAATATATAATAGTTATAAATTGTAATTAAATATAAAACCTTTCAAATAAAACTATCATGAAATAATATTGTAATCATGAAATAATGAGTTCAATAACAATTACAAACAGCTTTTTATATTTATATTTCTTAGTACTTTTGAAAAAGATAATATTACTTTTTAAAATATATAGGGAGTTCCTGCCCTCATTTGCGTAAGCCCAAGCTAGCGCCTGTTTCTTGGTGCTTTTTCATTCGGAGATTTTGATGTGTTTCTGCGATCATTTGAGCAGTAATTAAATCTGTCTAAGCGATGTAATACAATATTTGCGCATCTAGAAATTTAACATAACTAAAAGGACTAAAATTGAAATCTACTTTTACCGATTAAGTCCGTTTCAACACGGACATTTCTGGTATCGTAAGAAATGTGTTGAGCACTTTTAGACGGATGCCAAAAACTGGTTGCTTCGTTTTATAGCTCATACATCACTTCTAAATATCGCATAAATTCAATTTTTGCATCATCATTTAAGCAGAAATTAATTTCAAATCTCTAGGTCAGTTTAGCGACATTTTATGAAGAGTTAAATAAATTTCAATCATGATTTTTTTTTAAATTTATCTAAAAATTGTTTTTTTCCATAATAAAATAAAGTAACTACTGGCAGATTTACCACAATTGGCAATTGATTGTCCATGCAAATAAAAAAAAAATAAAATCATATTAACTGCATTTAGGATCAGATTTACACTGATCTTAATGATTACCATAAGATACAGCACTTTGGTGGAAAAGTAAAATCTGTCAACGGGAAAACAGATTTTCATCTTATGTTAAACATAAACAAAATATCAAGTTAAGGGTGTATTCAAATCCAAACTGCTTATGTTGTGACTTATTTTAAATTCATTTTTGCTCTAAAATGCATCCAATTGGCAGGTTCTCTTATTCAGAAACTTTATAATGTCCGTATTGGTTGATTTTTTGATAAAGTCAGAATATATTTCAAAAAATGCGGTCAAAGTAGATATTTTTAACCGAATTTCCCGAAACTATAGCGCTGGAAACAAAATAAAATTATCGTACTGTGAAAATATTTGTTTGTAAATCCATTTCTAATTAATTGAACGACAAATAAAAACACAAGTCACTTATAAATCTCTTCATGAATCCGCCGCCAAGTTTCATGTTTTTACATTTAAAAATGAGTCTGAAAATGTGTCAGAAAATTTTGAGTTGTTGAGCGTGGAAAAAAAAAAATATTTTTTAATACCGCCAAGTTAGATTGGTTAAAAGATACGTTGCATCAGAATATGCTCGGAATTGTATTTTAACTTTTACTTTTCATTTCCCAATTTTGAACTGAGCTACTATTATCGTCTGCCGAGTTTTATGATTTATATTCTATCTCTATTCTAATTACCAAAAAAAAAAAAAAAAATATAGGTGCATAAGCTAGGGCCCAAAACGAAAAGAAAAGAACGTTTTTATATATTTTTAGCAAATGAATTTGACAAGCAGCCCAAACAAATGTGAAAATCATTTAAATTGTTATTAAAATTAATAAGTCATATAAATAACGTCTAACTCATTAACCCATTAATCTGACCACACCTTTTCAACCAACCTTTTTTACCATATGAGATCTGAAAGAACAAATAGCCTTTTTTCATGTGATAGAATCATAATTTACTCATTATCATACCACAGAATTTTGCAATTATGAAATTAATATTTGCTTTGAAATATTTAAATAAATAAATAAATATATATATTAATGTGAAATGGCTTGAATCTTAATATTTTACTATTTGATTAAAAAAGGTGAAGTTATAAAACGTTAAGAAAGTATCAAATATTGTTTTAACGCTAGAGTGTAAATATTGAAATCAATGTAAACTATCTGATTATAAATCTTTCTTAATAATTCATTTAATAAAAAATTGTTTTTTGATTCATAAATTCCTTGAATGAAATAATTTTTCGAAAATATTAATTTTGATAATTCATGTAGACCGATTAAGCATAGATGATGTATCATATTTAATATATTGTCTGCGAAAATGTTATTTACTGAAATAATTTGGAATTAGTTAAAATAATTCATGTTATAAAACATAACTGCGACTTTTATAATTGATAAAAGTCGTTGTAAAAGTAGAACGATAATCTTAAAAATAGTGATAAAAGTCATTTTAAAATTATACAGCAAGCCCTAATAATAAAATCCTTTTAAAAATAGTATGGAAATCCTACTGATAAAAGATATTTTAAGAGTAGACTGCAAATGTTAATGAAAAAAGTCGCTTTAAAAATAGAATGCTTGTCGTAAAGGCAGTATAGTATTAGTTATTTTAAAAGCAGAATGTTAATATTAATAACAATGATAAGACTCATTTCAACAGTAGAATGCAAATTCTATTGATAAAATTCGCTTTAAGAGTAAAATGTCCATCTTAAATACAGTGATAAAAGTCGTTTTAACCCCTTGCCTGTGACGCCCGAACTCAGTTCGGGCAACGCAAACGCGCCAATTTTGGAATGCCCAACCTGAGTTCAGGCAAGAGAAAATTCAATGTTTAAATTCCGTGAACCAAGAACTCAGTTCGTCCAATGCTTAAAAAACAATGCAAAGAAACTTTTAACTTGCGAAACATTTATATACCTGCCTGTCAAACAGAATGTGGTTTGAATGAAATTTGGGAAGAACTGCAAAATTACAAAAATCTGACAAATGACGCGAAACTGCCGAATTTTTCGCGGGAAAGTATCGCCATCTATTGGGAAAATGGGAAAGTAAGCTGCGCCGCAGGCGCCCATTAAGGAGCGCACCGCACGTAGACGACCACCGAACTCAAGTCCTGAGAGACAGTATCGCGCCAGTAGCTTTGGCTCGCTACGGCGCACAGTGGGTCAATCCTTAAGAAAATGTGAACATAGGGCCAAAAAATAATCATTAAATAATTAAATTTTTTCAATGAAATATTTTAAAAGAATGTCTACAAAATACGAATATATGTTTATCTTTTAAATTATACAAAATTATATCTTATTTGTACAGCTCGGAATATACATCTTTCAGCAGAGGAATTTATCTGCGAATTTTAGTGATTTTTAAATGTGCTCAGAAATGAAACCTAGGTAACCACTAATAATAACTCGTTTAAAATATCGTTATTAATTTCCTAAAACACATTTTAAACCACTACTGATTGCATTTTGATTGAATTTTATGTATCATTTTACATTTTGAACAGCCCATATAAAATTAACGGTATCAGAAACTTAAAAATTGTGTAACTTAAATTGCATGAAGTTGCCTGAAATTTCAAACACATCTTTGTGTTCCTAAAAGCCTGTATTTTAATGTGGTATAGGGCAATATTTGCGCAAACCTGCGCATTTTTGAAATAAATGGATTTGAAACACTCTATAAGTGGCTATCGCATAATTTTCCATTAACGGAAAGCATAGTAAATTGTCTGTAGACAAAAATATTTTTTAATAAATATTATACTGTAAGTATATTCTAAGATGAAATAATGTAAAAAAATAATTTAAAATTAAACTATAAAATTAAATTCAATATATACGTATCTTGTGTTAGATAAATATTTACATGAAAATGATGAAAAGAGCAAAGACTCTCAGAGGGTTAAATCTACTCTAATAAATGGATGCATAATGTGTGAGTGCTAAAATGTTATTTAAAGTAAAAGTTCTAATGCTTCTGGAAATTTTTTGTTCCTTTGAGCGTTTCTTACTTTGCGTCTAATACTGGAAATCAATGGCTCAGATGTTATAAGTAAATGGTGCAACAAGTCTTCGTTACATGCTCTTCGACTTATTTTTCTCGTATGGGAATCCCGGTACCTCCGAAACTCTTTATTTCGAGCTTCGATAGCTTCTTCCGATAATAAACCAATTGGCCAATTGGAACATCAAAATTTTCAATTATATTTTTTCCATGAATTAATAACTTATGAATAGAAGCTGGCATATAATACCACCCGTACTTCGAAACACATTCTTTAGCTGTTTCCAGTGCAAATTCGCCAATTTTTTCGGCATTAATTACTTCGTCACAGGAGATAACTTGCATTATAATTGCAAAACGTTTAATTAGTTCTTTATCCAATCCAGTGATCTCAGCTGTAATTTCAAACTCAGCAAAAAATGTCCTTGCAGTGTTTAAATCGTGTGTCAAACAACTTTCTTTTCTGAATTCGCATTGAATTTTTCTTTTTGATTCTTCTTTTTGCTTCTTTTGGTCTTCAGTTCTAGCACTTAAAGCTTTAAATGATAAATTGTAAGAAATATGAAGCAAATATTCCATAGACCGTATCTTTACATGTAGACTAGATACACCAAAGCTGTATGAGGATGCGTTTACACTTCTTTGAACAATTTTATCAATGTTATTCATTTCCGAAGGGCTTTGCACCACAAATATAACATGTTGAACAGGAGGATGTAATTGAAATTTCCGTAATAATTTTTCTATCAATCATTGTTAAATTCATTTCATGATCAATGGTTATATTTTTATGTGCTATATCAAAAGATCCTTTAAAACCCTCAGATGCTAATTTTTGTTTTGCTGCATGCAAAAGAGCTTCTCCAGAAGTATCCTCTCTTAAACGTTGAGTTAGTTTTCTTTTATGAGTTTCGGTTACATCTGAAAAAGATTTCCGAGACGTTGATTTCTGCGAATTTTCAACTTCAGATGGTTTAAATTCATTACCAACTTTAAAGGAACACTGAAGCCAAGAATCGTTTTTAGTATTGAAACGATCTAATTTTCGTTGAGATTTCTGCCATCGATCTTTTACAGCTACACAAAACTTACGTAAACGCTTCTTTAAATTTTCTTCATCAATTTCTGAAGCACTTAGCCCACAGTAGAACAGCACTTACAAAACTAAGAATTGATTTTTCATAACTAAAACCATTATTTAAATTATTTAGATACAGAAACAAATCTCTGTTTGTTATCATCTTTCAAAAGAATATAAAAAAAAGCAAAATGAAATAATCTTGCTTGAAATAAAAAAAAATACTAAAATTAATATAACTACAAAATTATTTTATAAAATTATTATTATATTATTATGATTATTATTATAATCCCGATGATAAAAAATATGCACTGAAATAGGCTCTAAAATGTTGCAGAAGAATGTTCCGGTTTTGTAGAACGATTTTGAAAAGTTATCTAAACATTACATATGTTGCCAATTAAAAATTAAACAAATATTTTGAATATTTTGCCAATGTCCTTAGGATATAAGTAAAAACATGATTGGTAATAAAATTATTGTCTGCTAAGCTTTTTCTTTTACTTTGATTTTCAAGTTTAATTTAGTTATCCAGTATGCCTCTAAAAGTCCTGTTTTAAACAAAAAAAGATTAAATTGCTCATAAAAACCATGCAAATCTATTGAATATAATATATTTTACTTCTTTAAACCTAAATATAACAAAAAAAAATCTTATATATAGGCTTATACTATTGTGATAATCCTATGTTCGACATCTGCTATACTTTGACCCACTGTGCGGCGCTTCGACCGGTCAGAGCACCGATCCAATACGGACCCTCTAAACTTGTACCCACGTGCCAACGACGTAGGCAGTTGCGATACGCGGTGAAACCACGGGGAGTCACCGCGAGACACTTGAAGACGGGCCGGCGTCCCCCAACAGCTTCGGAGCATGAAACCCAAAAGGGAACCAGGCCCTAGGCCTTAAGTCGGGATGTTCCAACCCGTACTTGCTCTACCAAAACTCGAGGGGTGTGAAAGCATACAGAGGTACTCACGGTTCCCTCTCGTAGTGGACCCTGGGAAAATGGTAGGTAAATCACATATTATGCATTGTACGACTGAGTTCGGGGTTCACGGAATTGAAATACCGATTTTTCTCTTGCCTGACCTCAGTTCGGATATTTCAAAATTGGCGCGTTTGCGTTGCCCGAACTCGGACGTCACAGGCAAGGTGTAAAGAGAAAAAAAAAATCCATTTTTCGCATGTTTTTCTCAAATATATTCCACAGGCACGGTGTTAAGAACAAAATGTTTTTCTTAAAGACAGCGAAAACATACATTTTAAGAGAAAAATACAAAAACTGCTGACAAATGTGGTTTAAAAAGTACAACGAAATCATTGAATAGAATAATAAAATTCACTCTAAAACTAGTATATATAAATTTCTCCTTTTGCTTAGATAATGTAAACTGTCTGATTATACTTGTTTCTTAATGATTCGTGTAATAAGAAATTATTGTATTTTGATTCAAAAATTTATAGAATGAAATAATTTTTCTAAAATATTATTTTCGATATTTCATGTAGACCGATTAAGCGCATACGATGTATCAGATTTAGTATATCGTCTCGGAAAATGTCATTTACTGAAATAAATGCAATTTGTTTATGCAATTCATGTTATAAAACATAATTGTGATACAAATCTATAATCACAGCCAGGTAAAGTTTTAAGTAGAACAATGTAAAATATATCAGCATTGAAACATAATATAAACTGTCTGATTGTACTTGTTTCTTAATAATTCGTGTAATAAGAAGATATTATATTTTGGTTCAAAAATCTTTTGAATGAAATAATTTTTCGGATTTTTATTTTCGATATTTCATGTTGACCGGTTAAGCGCATACCATGCATCAGATTTAGTATTTCGTCTCGGAAAATGTCATTTACTGAAATAATTGCAATTTGTTTATACAATTCATGTTATAAAACATAATTGTGCGACACATTTAAAATTACAGCCAGGTAAAGTTTTAAGTAGAACATTGTAAAAGATATAAGCATTGAAGTTCAAAATTTGTTTTCTATATTAATAACATGTCATCGACATTCTTTCTGTAACTCTTCTGCTTATTTCATTGAATTCCAGAAAACATTCATAAACCATTTTCTGAAATCATTCATAACAGTAAAAACAAGAAAGGAAAATGATGTGTTAAGCATAGATTATGAAACACTTTCCAACGCATCCAGAAAACTACTGAAACTTCACCGTTAAATAAGGTGAAAGAAGATATGCAGTAAACAGTTTAGGACACATATTACACATTTAACAATCCAGTTTAGCATTTTCCTTTCATAGTAAAAAAAATGGTCAAATTATTTTATGCAGCCCTGTATATGATCTGTAGATTTGGATATATACTACATAGCATGATAAAAATTAGTTCAGTTAGAAAATTCACTTTTAGCAATTTTCGCCAATCGATGGAAATGCACTCGAAAGCTTTTGTACAGTCCTGTATATTATATAAACACTTTAGTACACACCACATATTAAACTAAACTTTAATTCGGGTAAGAAACGCATAAAGCAACTTAAAACTCACTTCCAGCAATTACCAATAAACGACAATGTATCTTGTTCTATGCGAAACCATGGATATGAATTTATTTATATTCCACAAACTTATACTATTCTAATAAATATAGCTCACCAGGAAGATGCGTAACACAGTTAAAAATACCCTTAAGTAATTCACTTCCATAGTCAGTAATACTTGCGAATTTCTTGCTGTAGCCCTGTATATGATCAACAGAATGTATACACACTACGTACTATGCAAAAATTTAGTTAATTAAAAAACCCAATCCAAAGTTGAAAACGCACGTTTCACACATATACTGTAACTATCGCACAAAGACTGTAACCGAATTTTTTGTGTGTCCCTGTAAATGAACGATAAACGCAATGTACACCATACTATTTGGTGAGCAATTTAGTGTGCATCTCAGTAATACATCTAAGTTTCATTGTGTTTTAAATAGTGAATCATCATTAAATTACACTAAAAACGATTTTCCCCCGTACAACATTGTGTAACAGAATTATTTTGTGTGAAACTGTAAATGAATAGTAAATGCTTTGCACACCTTATTTTAGAAAAAAAACATGTTTTAGTGCGCTACATAATTTTATATGAATTTCATCTTATTTTGAATGGCGTAACATGATCGAAATGCACTTGAAACGATTTTTTCTTTTTGACCGTAATATAACTGAATACTTTTGACTGTCCCTGTAAATAAAATATAAACGCCACACACTTAATTTTCAATAGGAATCATGCTAATGTAAGTATCAATCACATACAAAAATTACAGGGCAATTCGAGAATATTTACGAGAGTTAGAGCACTGTCGGGCGGCCAAGCGGTCAGACAAACCAAAATCATAAACACTGATTGAAATAAGATGGAAAGTGTTAATAATAAAACTTCCCTTTTTTACAATTAAAATGTAAGATAGAGAAGTATACATTAATTTTAAAGAAAATAAATATTACTGGTTTAAGCAATGACCAATATTATGAATACAAGTTTGAATTTGAAAAATCATAACAACATTACGAATACAAATGATAAGAATAATATAATGTAAGAATACTATATCTTATCAGATATACATTTACCATTTATGCTTGGTAGGTACTTAATATAAAATTTGTTTAATCCACTTATTAATAAACTGGCTGACCCGACAGTGTTCCTCGGGCCCGCGAAAATAACTTTAAATAAAGCTCAAATTTGTATGATTTTATATCTTTAATCCGATTTTATATGAATTCATATTTTTAAATGAAAAATTCGCGAAATAAAATTGATTTTAGTTATAAAAATACTCGTATAAAAACATTTTCTTCTTTTCACGTAGGATCGTTTCTAAGTTTTAAAAAAATTGTTCTTATTGTCCGAACTCTTTGAACTTTTTATCGGTCATAAATATAACGAGTTTGCAGCCTGTTTAAAAATATCGTTAAAAACTATTTATATCTAGTTGTACAAAAAATATGTTTTATTTGTGTCGGGTCTATTAACATAAAAAAAATCATTCTTATCGTCCGAATTCTCTGAAATTTTAATAGGTTATAAGTATAACTGTGTCAAAGCAATCTGTAAAATCAAAGCCTACCAAAGATACGACACCTATAGATAATGGCTAAGAGCTCAATTTTGACGTCACGGCAGATCGGCTAATGATTCAAATGGTTACATTCAACCATTCCTGCAACCAAAATTCTAAATTCCTTTTTTTTTTTAACTTGCATAACAAAGTTGAAAATCAAATAATTAAAAACAAACACAATTTGCTTTTTACACTCGTAAAAAACAAACTGTAGGATTTAGTATGAATAAAATTTTGTTTTATACAACAAAATTTGAAATGCAAAATAGTTATTTTAAAAAAAATAAAATTTACCTTTTTAATCCTTTAGCGGGCGGTTTCCACAAAAAAAGGACACCTAATTTTAATTCCAAAACTGACAAATGGCACCAAGAATATTTAATTAAATTTTTCGTTTTATAAACTACAGGAATATAAGCAAGTTTTTATTTTCTAATTTTTTTTTTTTGTAAATTCTGGTGTCAGTTGATAAATTCACCATTTTAAAAGCAGACTTACTTCGAGCCGGAAAGGGTTAGGAGTTTTCAGTAACACTTTTCTTTTGTTACTGTGCAAATGAAAATTCATATTTGGATTCTAGCTTATTTTCATGAAAATTAATAATATTTCGATTAAAGATTGGATTGCTTTTAATTAAAGTAAGTACTTATTTACAGTATATATGTACATTTTTATCAATATTAAGAATGTTAATCGTTATGTATTAAAATATGTTTACTTTGTTGTTGCTAAATACTTGATTGAATATTTGCATCTGATAATTACATATTTCATTTATTTTGCCATATATGTAGTTTTTTTATAATCACCAATAAAAATCACCAGTTGTAGCTTACTATTATAAGAAAATATTATATATTTTTTAGTTATGTGCGATTGGAAAGCTATAATTTTATTACTTACCCATCATACGTAGTATAGGGTAAGTCTTGTAATCGTTTTGAAAATCGAAATTTTTTTTTTGACGGATTTACACGTTTCAGACACTGGAGATTCCGAAAAACATATTTTTAGAAAAAAAAAAATTGCCGTCCGTCTGTGTGTCTGTGTGTCTGTGTGTCTGGATGTCTGTGTGTCTGTGGGTCTGTAAACGATCTATCTCCCGAAAAAATTGAGATAGAGACTTGCAATTTGGTATGTACTTAGTATGTAATAATGGGAAGAAGCCTATTTCATTTCAATAACCTCGATTAACCGGAACAATTTTTTTTGGACTCTCGAAATATTCGTTCTGATAAAAGGTATATAAAAATTTTCGAAATTGTTTATTTTAAGAAATGAACATAAAAGACAATGAAAAAACATGAATTTTGCATAAAGTATGAAGTCGATCGGATAATTAGTTGCCGAGATATTTAGAATCCTATTTACCACACTCTTCGATTTTTCATGACCCTGTATTTAATCCAAATTTCACTTCAAAGATATATTTTAATTGGAAATTTGACGCTTAATCAGATGCAATAAACCGCTAGGTAATAGGATTATTATTATTGGAGTTATAAGGAAAAACCTCTTTCAAGCAATTCAGTAATCGAGCCTTTAAAGTTTATGACGTCATCAATCCACGATTTTATTTGAATTGCAATGCATTTTATAAGTAGTTTACACATTTTTATTTTAATATTTTACATTATGCATATCCATGATGGGTAAGTATTACGGTGGCCCCCCAACGACTAGTTTTGGTTTATGTTTAAATATTTTGAATAAATTGATTCAAATTCATAACAAAAATAAAAATATTTGCATAAATCGCGTTAAATCTTTGCAAAGAATTACATTGAAAAATATGAAAACTATCACAGCGAACAAAAACGAAATACATGAAATTATTTATGCACAACATTCTATTGATATGCATGAAAAGAAAGGAAGTTTTTAACGAAAAAGTGTTACATTTACAAATAAAGCAAATTCATATTGAATACAAATATTATTGGGCGAGACGTTAATTATTTACTAAATAAATAAATAGTGTAAAATTAATACAATATTTTTCACATCGAAAGCTTCGACAAACCTGTGGGATTTAGCCTACTCGCGCAACAAGGACTTAATAGATAATGATTAACATTGTTAATATTCATAAAAATGCACATATATACTGTAAATAAGTACTTACCTTAATTGAAAGCAATCCAATCTTTAATCGAAATACTATTAATTCCCATTAGAAGACAAAAAACATTTCGATTCCGAAGCACGTTGTCGCTGGAATGCACGATACATGGGTTACTTTCCTTATACTGCAGTACAAGGAAGTGAAGTGCAAAGGCCGAACTACAAATACGCCATTCAATCTAGTGTTGCCAGTACTGAGGTATTATCTGTAGGTAGTGTTGATCAAAGCCCTTGTGAAAAAATATGCATATTTGCTTATTAAAGCATGAGCTGAAGAAGCGCCGAAATTCGCGTCTCTTAGCATTTTACATCGAAAATTTTTCAAATTTTATTTTTTCAAAAATACTTCTACTCACCCAAACGTTTCGAAAATTTCGATGGTCATGTAAATCCGGTTATCGAGATACTGTAAAAAGATTGCGTCGAAATACGGACCTTTAGTTACTTTCAGCGTAGAAAACATATTGTCTCCAGTAGGAGCAAAGTAACCTGCATTGATGAAAGCCTTTGTGAAAAAATATGCATATTTACTAATTAAAACATGAGCTGAAGAAGAGCCGAAACACGCGTTTCTTAGCATTTTTCATCGAAAATTTCTCAAATTTTATTTTTTCAAAAATACTTCTACTCACCCAAACGTTTCGAACATTTCGATATTCATGTAAATCCGGTTATCGAGATGCTTTAAAAAGATTACGTCGAAATACGGACCTTTAGTTACTTTCAGCGTAGAAAACATATTGTCTCCAGGAGGAGCAAAGTAACCTGCGTTGATCAAAGCCCTTGTGAAAAATATGCATATTTGCTTATTAAAGCATGAGCTGAAGAAGCGCCGAAACACGCGTTTCTTAGCATTTTTCATCGAAAATTTCTCAAATTTTATTTTTTCAAAAATACTTCTACTCACCCAAACGTTTCGAACATTTCGATATTCATGTAAATCCGGTTATCGAGATGCTCTAAAGAGATTGTGTCGAAATACGGACCTTTAGTTACTTTCAGCGTAGAAAACATATTGTCTCCAGGAGGAGCAAAGTGACCTGCGGCAGCAAATTTTTGAAAGGGTTACAATCCGTAATATTTGAAAAACATCGCATCGATCAGAAAAAGGTCTCAGCTTAAATATTTTTTTTATTATTGGTACATCTAAAATTACGCTCTGCAGGAGCACTACCGTAAGAGAGGAAACGCCCATCGCGAGAACGATCCTTATTGAATTTCTTTTTTCAAAGAGTTAACAACGGTAATTTTTCAAACTTCTTACAACGTTTAAGACGCAAAAGTACTAAATTTAAGAATATGGCTTATTTTTTTCCGTATCCCAAACGGTTTGGCCGTAGTGCGTTAAAACAATTGCCAAAAAAATACAGCATTTGGATCTTTCCTTCTAAGCGCTCGGGGAAGAACATACTGAGCATGAGCGGTTGCGTTTGCCGATTAAAAAAAATCGTTTTCGATCAGTTTTTAATTACTCTCTCGGCTAATTATCAAAAAATTAAAAATCTGAGATTCAGGTTCATTATGACCTGCCTTGGACGACCATTATCCAAATTCTCAGATTTCTACGTGCGGTAGATTTCATTAGCCATCGCCATCCGACAGATAGATAGATAGACACACAGAGCGGAACTTTCTTTTATTAATGTAGATGTAGATTTTACATTTCATACAAAATACTTTACTCGATGCTCGATCACACTTAGCACAGCTAAATAGTTCACATAAAATACTTGAAGATAATTATTTTCTCCACCATTTGCATAGGTGTAGCATTTTTAAAAGAATTATATGAAAAAAAAAGTTACTAAACAAACCTTTGCATTAAAAATTAAGATCACATTTAGTTACATTATTTTTCTAAGAATTGGCAAATTTAAATAACAGTACATTTACAAGCTTTTATTTGAGTTGCTTTGTATGTCCGTTTAGCTAAAATCTTGCAATCCAAGTTTAACACACTTTTTGTGCTAAAATTGACCAAATTTATGGTAGTGTGTCGTATTTACGATGCCATTACAATGTTCTGTAATATATATATATATATATATATACACTATATTTCCAATGATGACCGGTCACTTGCGATTTTAGACGTTTTGTTAAATATCTGGAAAGATACATAAGGAATTATCCTGTAACTTCAGGAGTGTAAACAACATGATAAACGTCATATATTTCCGTGAAGATTTTTTCCTGAAACCCCATAAGAGGCCGTCAACAAATTGGAGAAAAACGAATATATTTTGGATAACCCTGTAAAAACTAATATTGCAAAAGCATTCAAACTGTAGATTTTGATTAAGTGGATTATTGTAATAATTTGGGTTCATTTGTATGAAGCTAGCATGTATACTCGAAGAGAAATTCAGGTTTTTATAAAAACGGTCCCAAATTTTACCAAGTGTTTTGCTTATAATTTGCAGATTTTTAATATAAAAACAAGTTTTTTTCAGAAAATATGACAAACGAAATTATACACAATACCCTGCAATCAGAATTAAACAAGAACGAAAAATCATGCGTCAAGCATAGATTATATAGCACTTTCCAACGCTTCCAAAATAATTTTACAAATCATACCGTTTAATAAGCTAAAAGCTAACATCTAAGTAAACAATTTAGAAAACGCATAACATATTTAAAAACATAGTTTCAGGAATTACCAACATATACAATATTCGGAAAAATATCCGAATACTTTTATTCAGCCCTGTATAGGATCTATAGATTTGTATATATACTACATAGGATGATAATTTTAGTTCAGTTAGGAAACGCGTAGCACAGTTTAAAATTCTCCGTCTGGAGTTTGTCAATAAACAGAAATGTGTTCGCGAACTTTTGTACTGCCCTGTATAGGATCTACAGAATTTATACACACCACGTAATAGACAAAAAGCAAGTTAAAATTAAAATCGCGTTCAATAACTTAAAACGCACTTCCAGGAATTATTGTTAACAGACAGTAGAAAATTCTTTTGCGTGTCCCTGTAAATGAACGATGACTGCTATACACACAATATTCCGTAGTAAGTCTCTTGTAATGCACCTTAGTGATCTATATAAATTTCAATGCGTTTAAAATAGTGAAACATTATTTAAATAAACCGCAGACGATTTTTCTCCATAGACGTAATGTAACGGAATTATTTTTACTGTCCCTATAAAGTAACTATAAGTGCGATGCACAACCCTGTTCCATATTAAGCTTCTTCTAATGCACCTTAGTAATATATATAAATTACAATGCGTTTAAAATAGTGAAACATTATTTAAATAAACCGCAAATGATTTTTCCCCGTAGACAGCAATGTAACGGAATTCTTTTGAGTGTCCCTGTAAAAAAACTATCAGTGCTACACACTTCCGTTGAAATAGGGAACATGCTATAGATAACGGCAATAACATATAAAAATTGCAGAGCAATCCGAGCATATTTACGGGAGTTAGAGCACGGACAGACGGCAGACGGCAGACGGCAGACGGCCAGACGGCAGACGGCCAGACGGCCAGACGGCCAGACGGCCAGACAAACCGAAGTCATAAGCACTTTTCAACTAGGTTGGAAAGTGCTAAAAAGAATACAAAAAGTATGAACAATGAGCAGATTTACTAAATATTGTTTCACTGGGCATGCGAGAATTGAATCAAAATATACTGTGCATAATATATTAGCTAAATGTATAGACCAACTTTTATGAAAGTCTCAAAAACATAGCTTGAAAATTCTGATAGTAATCGTCGATAGAATAAGCTCGAAATTCGCTGTTTCCAAAAGGAAGCAAAAAGATGAGGGGTTGTATCAAATATAGAATGAGAGACACTTCATTCTTATTATGTCAACTTTGATAAGCTAGTACATTTGGATACAACCCCTCATCTTTTTGCTTCCTTTTGGGAACAGCGAAATTCGAGCTTATTCTATCGACGATTACTATCAGAATTTTCAAGCTATGTTTTTGAGACTTTCATAAAAGTTGGTCTATACATTTAGCTAATATATTATGCACAGTATATTTTGATTGAATTCGCGCATGCGCAGTGAAACAATATTTAGTATACCTGCTCATTTTTCATACATTTTTTATTATTTTTTAATTCTGATTGCAGGGTATTGTGTATAATTTTGTTTGTCATATTTTCTGACAAAAACTTGTTTTTATATTAAAAACTCTGCAAATTATAAACAAAAAACTTGGTAAAATTTGGGAGTGTTTTTATAAAAACCTAAATTTCTCTTCGAGTATACATGCTATCTTCATACAAATGAACCCAAATTATTACAATAATCCACTTAATCATAATCTACAGTTTGAATGCTTTTGCAATATTAGTTTTTACAGGGTTATCCAAAATATATTCGTTTTTCTTCAATTTGTTGACGGCCCCTTATGGGGTTTCGGGAAAAAATCTTCACGGAAATATATGAAGTTTATCATGCTGTTTACACTCCTGAAGTTGGAGGATAATTCCTTATGTATCTTTCCAGATATTTAACAAAACGTCTACAATCGCAAGTGACCGGTCATCATTGGAAATATAGTGTATATATATATATATATATATATATATATATATATTTAAAAAAGTTTCCACCACCACTAAGGAGGCCAAAAACATTTCTCCAATAAGAGTATGCTAATGTCATGATATATGAGATCGCGTAAATTTCAATGATTGTTTCAGACACCGCCCACTAAACTAAGGTCTACGCGTTGTCACAAAAATGGCGGATGTCGGATTTTTCTCAGCGTTTGTACGGTCCTTTGAATTTCCATACCAATAATATCTATACGTTTTCTCCGCCTTATTTTTCTGAAATTAAAGAAGCTTCTTTAATTTCAGAAAACATGACAGTTTTCTTTGACTAGTCAAATAAAACTTTTAGAAAATACTGGTTTTTAAATTCTTAAAAAAATCCGCCTACGAACGTCGCCATTTTTGTGTCAACGCTTAGGCCTAGTATTTAAGGGGCGGGGGTTTCGGAAATCACCTGACGTTTGATTGAAACGTAGCATGGATGATAAATTCGCCATTTTTCAGTTCCACGCAGGGAGTGAAGGGATGTGTGTTCTATATGCAGGAAAATGTTCATCGATTTTGTTTCTTGCCAGGAAACTGGATTTAAAATTGTATATCTATTTTTATTAAACAAACTGGTAAAAAAATCACTCGTAATTTATTTTATTTTTAAATATATTTATGCCAATCAATTGTCCTTGAACATTTTTTCCTTTGTAGTGCATTATTAAAAAATCCCGTGTTTAATTACTTTATTTATGATTATTTATAATTAATCTAATTATTTTTCTAAATATTTTACAGAGATTTATATGATAGAGCTATAACTACTGATTTATTAAATCGTGTTAATGAAACGCAGATCTAAATTTCATATTATTATTATATACGTTTTCTAATATATCTTCAGACATTAAGAAAATAATTATTGAGGTGGAGTAATTTCTTGATTTATAATTTGGAGCATATGCCTGAAGTTTTGTAAAATGAAGGAGAGTAAATATTTTTTTTAATTTTTTTTATGGATCTATAAAATTAGAAAGTGCATCACTGAATACAGATATTTTATGCTTACATGTTTGATCTATCTTCATAATTAATAAGCTTCTTGGGAGAATTTTTTTAAATTGTGATCCATCTACAACTAAAATTAGTTATATTTTAATAACTATCAGGAAAATAATTATTGAGATAGACAGATAGATTAATTTCTTGAATCATAATTTAGAACATGTGCATTACGTTTTCTCAAATGAAGGAGAAGAAATATTTTTTTTTTTTAAATCTTTTATGAATCTATAAGAAATTATAAATTGGATAACTGAATTCATGTGTTTTTTTGTTTGTTTGTTTGTTTGCTTGTTTACATTTCTGATTACGAATGATTTATAAGCTTCTTAGGAGATATTATTTTAATTGTGATACATCTACAACAAAAATAGTTACATTTTAATAAACATCAGGAAAATAATTATTGAGGTGGAGTAATTTCTTGATTCATAATTTGGAGCATATGCATGCCGTTTTCTCAAATGAAGGAGAGTAAATATTTGATTTCAATTTTTTATGAATCTATGAGAAATTAGAAAGTGGATGACTAATTACTTGTTTTTTATTTTACATTTCTGATCTATACACATAATTAATAATCTTCTGCAAGGAAATTTTTTTAATTGTGATCCATGTACAACTAAAAACAGTTATATTTTGATAAATATCCAATTAATGGCAGAAGAAAAGATGATAACATCTTCAAATAATTTGTTTAGTATTTTTTTTTAAATATTAAAAAAAAAAAACATAATTTTTAAGTTTAATATCGGCAGACAGATAATAATTTAATCCACGTAGTTTTAAAGATTTTACTAAATTTATTTTGTGTCACTCTTGAAATCAAGCAGATTTATTTAGCCAAGTGAAATGCGCAAATAAGATCAGCGTGACTGAAAAAAGAAATTTCTTAAATGAAAAGTAGAAAGAGATAATGAAAGCTTCACAAAGTTGTAGGAAGAGATTTACCGCCCACACACAGAAAGGCAAAATGCTTCCACCAGTGTAAAGTGGCATAATACACACAGTTACATTCATAAAAACTATAATTGCGTGAAAATAGCGTCATTTTCTACTGATTTTTGCTCCATCTTTCTGAGTTTAAAGAATATTGAATACGTAATATATGTTATATGTACCGGGTGGGCCATAAATTCATTAAAAAAAGAAACAAATTTTGCTGAAAAATTGCGGTTTACACGAATGAGATTAAAGGGAGATCCGATTTTTTTCATTGACGAAAAGAGTAGTGGTTTAAAAATTACTGAGATGTGCCGCAGACATACATAATATGACGCAGATGTACGCAAATTAGGCTTATAGTAAAATACCGGTTTCCTGGAAGTGTCTGATAAACTTCGGTATCACAGCACATGAAACGGGCCTTTTCTCGTCTTGAGTCCATTTGTCGTGCAATATTTTTACAGTTGAAAGTGCCCGTTCTTGTAAAATATCTTAACGAACAGCGTTTGATCGGGTAATACGATAACACACTGATTGCTGGCATCGAATGAAGAATATATCTGCATTGAGGTGTTTTATTGAGCGCTTGATTTGCATAAAACTGGTTCATATTATGCATGCCAGCGTCATCTATCGGTAATTTTTTGAATCACAACTTTTTTTGTTATTAATAAAATCCGATGTCCCTGCAATCCTATTCGTGCAAACCGTAATTATTTAGCATAATTTGTTCCTTTTTAATATATTTTTAAAATATTAAGGAATTTATTTTCACCAGGTACGATAATATTCGGTCCAAAGTCAGACCCTCGGATCGTAAACCAGTCCAGCGTGTCTTTGCGTAACTACAGTTTTCGCCGCCTAGTGGTTGCATGAGCAGTCGTCTTGAACGTAACATTCAAATTATAAACCCTGAACGGTAGGCACCTCTTTGGCGCTTGAGAAGGAACTTTCTACGTCCCACTGGGACCGTATGTGGCGTCTACGGTTTCCTAGTACTCGCGGCATTGTATGGTTAGAGGGCTCTTCGGAACTCAGGAACCAGGTCGTCGGGAGGTATTTATGTGTTGAGTTCTTAAGCTGGGGGCCGGGAGATCCCGATCATACAGCCTACAGCCGAAGCGGGGACGTGTCTATGCGTCCAGGGAGAGTCTCCTCAATCTCCCGGGCCTGCGAGAGGAGTTCCTCCTGTTTCCTAGCACCGTCGGCTCTGCACGGTCTATAAGCTTTCCGGAGCTCAAAAACCAGGTCGTCGCGAGGCACTTGTGTGTTGCGTTCTTAGTGTGGGGCTGAGATATCCGTATCATGCCTCCTAAAGCCTAAACAGGGACGTGTCTATGCGTCCAGGGAGAGTCTCCTCAATCTCCCGGGCCTGCGAGAGGAGTTCCTCCGGTTTCCTAGCACCGTCGGCTCTGCACGGTCTATAAGCTTTCCGGAGCTCAAAAACCAGGTCGTCGCGAGGCACTTGTGTGTTGCGTTCTTAGTGTGGGGCTGAGATATCCGTATCATGCCTCCTAAAGCCTAAACAGGGACGTGTCTATGTGTCCAGGGAGAAAGTTTCCTCACTCTCCCGGGCCTGTGAAAGGAATCTCTATATTCGCCTTAGCCGACGAACATTGTGTCTTCTGTTATAGGACCTCCCATTCGAAGGAGTTGGTAAAACAAGACGTGACGCAGAAACTCAGCATGTGGCCTAAGGCCCGACTTCCTATGAGTGCTCTGTTCCGAAAACCGTCTGGGGGCTCGTTACCAAGTGTGATGTAGTGGTGTCCTTACAGCGTGGGCTACAGCGCAAATAGCAACGATCTTTGGCGTCAATCTCTGGGGATAATGGGGGTGGTGCACAAGTGGCGGCACCCGTGCCGGCTGTAGCGCACATAGTAATCTCCTGGTTGTGTGCATTATAGGTTCTTCGGAACCTGAGTACGACGGTGCTCACTTTTATAGTACGGACGAATCAAAAACAAATATATAATTATAATATAATGTAAAGCCAGGAGATATGGCGCGGTCGGAGAGATTGCGCACATAGAGGTTCGGTGGGAAGGACTAGATTGAGCGCGCAGCGACTCCAGGTAGTTGTACAACAACAGTAGTGGAGTGTCTACTTGAAAGTGCACGTTGATTGCTTTGAGAGTCTAAGATAAAGTATTGCTATTTGTTTTGTTTTCCCAAAGTAAGTGCTTGAATTTTCATAGCTATTCATCAGAATTTCTATACAATGTCAGTAGTACAAAATATTTTAAACTTAAACGATTTCTCATCAGCTACTAATCTAGACTAACAATGTAAACATCAACGGTTCGTTTTAGTAGCGGCCATGTTTAAATAAAAGGCCGCGCAATCTCTCTACCGAAATTGGAGAGTTTGCACATCTGCTACTTAGGAGAGATGGCGCATTGTTTCCATTAGTTTCCATGCTAGGAGAGATTACGCAGCTTATTGGTAAATTTGCATAAAAAAAATGAAAAATGAAAATGGACTATTTTTAAGTTAAACGTTTTATCAAGTAACTTAATGTTATTTTGTAATCTTATCTGGACTTGCTTTTTCTGATTCTTCATTTTTTTCCCCTTTGATTAAAATTTTTTAATCATTTTTAAAATTATTTCCTTTTTCTGATTCCTTAATCATTAGGTTGAAATATTCACTCCTAATACAATAATATTTGTTCACAAAAAGCTTACAGCAATGTCATTTAACTGCAATCATTATTGTTAACAATTTAATTGTAGTTATTATTAGTAACAATCTCTTCTACCCATGTGCGCAATCCAATCCTGTAAGGACAGATTGCGCAAAATAACTTTCTTGGTTTTATTACAACTGTTCTATTAAATTGCAACATAACAACAAAATAGTAATGGAAATGCATAAAAAACAAATGAAGTAAACATTATTCATGAATATTTTAGCAAAAAATTAATATTTAGATTTTTTACTGTTATTCTTTTCAATTGTGCGCAGACTATCCTAGCTTTACCTTATTCATTATAATTTTTTACAGTACGTAATGAATATATTACCGAGAACACCTATAATTTTATTTGGATTTATTGTAGTATTTTAATTAATATAAAAAGAAAGTTTGCTTCAATAAATTTTCTTTAATTCCTATATCCACTAAATTTCGAACAAAAATTTATGTTTTACGTCAAAATATGCGAAGTTAGTCAAAGTACAAAAAATCTTTAGTATGATTTATTTCAAAGTTCAATCTTATTAAACAAAGGATTGTTATATTGTGTTATGGATTTTATGTTTTATGGATCATTTAACTTTCAAGTGTGACTGGAATTGCCGAGTTGATATGGGTTGAGTCAGTTCCTTTTTGAATTTTATGGAAATATAAAATAAATTGTTTCACGTATATAAGCTTTCAGAGACTTGTGAAGGAGAGTAGTTGATTTGAAACCATTGTTTACAGCTTTCAATATAGTATCAAAGGCTATATGAATAAGGTAGTTATGTTATTTCCTTTTAGTCTTGGTAAAACAATCTTCAAATTATTTCAGCTGAAATATTTCTAATCCATAAAGTTTCTTTATTTTATTTAGAACTAGCTAACCCGCCCGGCGTTGTCCGGGCCCGATATAATAACAATCTGTTCTATACAAATATGACTGAAATCTGTAAGGCTGTCGAAATAAAGTTGAATGAGCCAAACCCCGTCATAATCGGCCCATAGAACCAGATACTTTTTTAGTTCCCCTTTCCACCGCCAGGGGGCGCAATATGTTCGTGAAGAGGCCTTTTCAGAACACTCGACCCAACCAAATTTTCTAGTAAAATTGAAATTTAACCACGGGTAAACATTGCCAAAATAGCGGAAATCAAAAAAGTGGGTTGCGCAAACAATCGGTTTCGAGAAGGTTAATGTAGATATTTTTTAAAACCCAACGGTGCGTTTTGAAGAAAATGAACGTATCTAAGATCTCGAGTCTACTGTTTGTCCATATTCGCATTTCCCGAGTCGAAGCCGATTTTTCAACCTGGGCCGAAAACGAAAAGTGCGTGAATGAGTTTTAGAAATGATTTTTCGGAGCGTTAAAAATAAAAATTTTCAAAACAAATACTACATTTTAAAAAGCAAAGGGGTGTATATATTGTCTTAGAAAATCTTCATGTCAAAGATACATCTCAATTTTCCCATAAAAATACATGGTTTCCATAAAGTTTGTTAAAAATTTCAAGCTTTTATTACAAACACAAATGAACAGGCACATGTACGGAAAGTAGTGTAATATTAGGAGGGTAGATATATTGTTTTTTTCATCAATTAATAAACTTCTACAGGTCGCCATTGCTTGAACGAAGCCCGCCAAGGCGATAATCATTTAACTTTTCTCTGATACATTTTTCATCTACTACTTGCTTTATCCAATATTGAGTCGGTCTCCATTCTTGTGCCATCCTCAATCAATTCGTGAATAGCACATATAGAGATTTATTAATTGATGCAGAAAAACTGCAGTATATGCTCCTAATATTGTACTACTTCCCATACCTGCATCTGTTCATTTTTGTTTGTAATAACAGTTTAAAATTGTACAGAGTCCTTGCGGTCACCCTGTACACTGTTAAAAATTTGGTGCTTGTTTGAACCAACTTTTGGTATTGCAGTAGCCTGCCATCATAAGATGGTGAAATCTCGTTCCAAGATTTGGAGTTATGGTTCAGCAGGATCTCCAAATGTTGGAACAAGACTCCACCATCTTATGTCTGCAGCTACTGCAGCACCAAAAGTTGTTTCAATCCAGCGCAAAATTTTTAACAGTGTATGTGTAAAATTATAGACAGTCGAACACGTTTATAGAAAGTTAGAGTTTAACAAAAATCTGGCTTTAGCGAATAAAAGAAATTGTTGCTAAAAAATAGTTGCACTAATTAAAAATGCTTTTCAGTAAACTCGGTTGCAAGAAGAGCGGAAACGCGGAAGTACCAGCAAAAAATGTACAAATACACTTTTTTCCAGTTTTTCTATTTTTCCAAGACAACATTGGGTATATGTTTGTTCTATACTTTCTTTGTTCTAAACTTCTATTTGTTTTACACTTCTATTTGTTTTATACTTCTATTTGTTCTATACTTCTCATACAATTTGTTCTATGCTTTCAATACAAAAGAAATATACATCGATAAAGGGTCATTATTTATTCAGTCATTTTTGAATGACTTAGCTCATTTACCGTACTCGATCAAATTGTAGTACCCTTTCTGAGTTCATTAAAGTAATTAGAAGAAACACATAATATAAACGTGGCATATTAAAAAAAAAATAATCTCAAAGAAGTATTCTTTAAAAATATGTGTTTCAATTAACAAATAACAACTAAGCAAGTTTTCTTTAATTATTGACTTTTGAAAAAATACTGACTAATTATAAAGTCAGAATTTGAAAATTTTAAAGTGATTGTTAAGACAGAATTTAATAATTTAATTTTATCATTTTAATTCAAAAATGTAAAATTGCATTGTAGGTTTTAATAATCTAGCTGATATTTTACTACACTGTAATTTTTTTTAATATATCAAAATATAATATAACTATGTACGAAAATATACAATTACCACTTTCGAGTTACTCATGATTCTGAAAAGCGTTCTTTATCATTAGAAACAAATATATTTCCGAGATTAAACAAATTATTTTTGTTACCAGAGATTTCAAAAACGTTTAAGAGAAGTTTTTATAGCGTGTTAATGCATTTTCTAAAACCAGAATATCGGTTTTTAGCATGCTATCAATTCTAAATTTAACAATTTCAGCTGCGTAACTGAATTTATACATACAAGAATAACAAAACAATATTAATATTATCGTTAACGTTAATGCTGTTAATTCATCATGTTTGTCTTTAAAACATGTTTGTTGAACATAAAAACGTTTAGTTGAAAATTGATAGCATCCGAAAAGCTTTTTTCCGTATTGAGAAATTGTTTCATACACTATAAAAAATATTCGGAAACGTTGTCGAAAATCAGTGGTAGCAAAATAAACTTTATTTTTATAAATGCTTCTTTTTATCTTGAAAATATATTAGTACATTCTATTATATAACTCTCTGGTTTGTCTATGTTTGTCACATGTTTTTCTTAGATCATACTCCGGAGTAATTAACAGATGGTGGCATCTATGCTTAAGTCAATCTTAAAGATTAAAACAATTATGGCTATTTTGACAAATAAATAATAAAAATATGATTAAAACTATTTTGCGTCACTTATAGAGTGTAAAATTCCTTTTCTATCAAAAACAACATAAGTCAAGAGGTTTTACTTATGTTTTTAATTCCTATAAAATAAATAATTGATAAGTGACTTACAAATTATAATATCAAATATATATAATGTTATATAAAAATATCAAAGATATATAATGATATCTAATATATATAATGGTATATATAGACATTAAAATATATATAATAGTATATAAAAATATCAAAGATATATAAGGGTATATAAAATTATCAATGGTATATAATGGTACCACTATTTACTTTTAGCACAGTTTCATTTATTTGTGAAAAAAAATTTAATTTGTGACTTAAGTAGGTTTTGAAATGTTTGATTCAATTTTTCTAGCAGGTGTAGCTTCTAGACAGATATAGTCAACTTTGGACCGGGTTTTTCACACATTTTTCCAATCTCTAAATGTTTTCTTAAAATGATTCTCCCATATTTAGTTTATCAGCAACAGAATCAAATTCAATTCTGAATGTCTGTCTTTTTTCTTTTTTCCAACCTTTCCCGTTGGATTAGGTTACAATTAAACACAACTTAAATTAAAAATCGTTTGCATTATTAGTAAAACAAAAGTAGCATTATATTTAAGTAACACCGTAATTTCGAAAATTAGTTTGGAATTGTATATTTATTCAATCTGGTTTTTTTTCTAAGAGTAATCAACACTGCAAAATTGATTCCCATAATATCTTCTTTGAAATTCGCATTAATGTTGCCTTTGTTAAGAAAGGGTGGAATTTTGAATGGTATTATAATTTTGTAATAGATAACATTTCAAAATTTAATTGATAGATACGCTGTATAAGAAATAGCTGTCACATTATAGTTCTTTACGACGACCAAAATCTATATTATTAGGCGTGTTTAAATGAAATCAGTTTGAAGCGTGCAAATTGACGAGATGGTGCTTAAGTTGGGAAATGGGCATGAGCAAGTAATGTCGTATGTATGCAGCATGCATTACGTTGTGAAATGGTCATTCCACTTTCATTGTTTGAAGGTGGCAGTACGTTAAATATAGTTGAAGTGATTATGAATCAGTCCAAACAAGATCAACGTGCAGTAATACAGTTTTTATCGGCATAGGGATGTATGAAATCCTGTTAAGATTCATTGGAGAATGGCTGCTGTGTATAGATAAAAGTGCTCATCGAAAACTGCTGTTACGAATTGGTCGCGAATTTTCAACAACGGCCGTTAGGAAACGACGGATTTGCCGCAAGATGAACCGTTGACGAAGCATTCGTGACTTGGAAAGTGAATTAAACGTTCCAGTAACAAACGAAATCTTTATTCGCCGATGGCATTCGACGCCTTCCGAAACAATGGGATGCATACCTTAACTCCATGTGCGACTTTTTCCAAACAAATGTGCATTCTGGAAGTTTAAATATATTCTATTCTTTCTGTTTCATTATGTTTTTTGTCTCCTTTATTCATGTTGCACTTACTAGAACTGTCGAACGGGTTCCATTTGAACACGCCTCATATATACGTTTTATAATGAAATTTCGATGATTTATTACTGGGTATGAAAATGTTTAGTCTGTGAAAATACCTTTTCAATCCAAAATGATAAAATTATGTTTAAGAAATTAAAATAAGAACGCTGGCTATAAAATATAAAACAAAAATACAGGGTGTCCTAAAAAGATTGGACAGCACTTTATATTTTTACTTGTTGGACATTAGTAGGCAATGTGAGCTGCAAAACTTTTAAAAATAAAATAGGGAATAAGATTATGTAAAAAAAAAAGTCCTGCGATTAATTTTCGCAAAAATTTATTTTTTAAGATTTACACGGCTCCTTTAGACAAAATTGATCAATTAAACTTTTTGTGAAAAGATCTTTACGAAAATTGCATATCTGTGTATTTAAAACTAAATGGATTAATTTCAAACTTAATTTCAAATTAATCATTATGAATGGAAAACATATATCGAATTTAATAAAATGCAAGTCAGTTTGATATTGTTAGGGAGAAAAAAAACACGGAAGATTATACAAACTCAGTTGACTTCAAACAGAAGATAATCGATGGTTGACAGAACATTAGTAGTGAAGAAAACCAGTGGCGTCGCCCGGGAGGGGGGTCCAATTGCTTTGGATACCAGTAATATTGTAAAGTTTTGTTGGTCTTTATTATCACAGAAAGTTTTCGGATTAGATAAGACAAAGAAAACTTTGGTCTACTTAGAACTTAGTGATATTCAGAGCATCCGGACCCCAACCCTGGCTACGCCACTGGAAGAAGCCTAAAATGTTTAAATTAAGCATTATTTAGATAGCTCAATTGTGTCTTCGAGAATGCTTTGTGAATTTTTCTTAGAATAAATTTCCTGGGATTTAGAATTTCATTAAAACTAAATTACATGATCTCTTCATTTGTAATGCATTATTTACATATATTGGTGATGCAACTTTTTGATAGTTTTAACATTTTTTTGACTTAAAGATGACTTTCGTCGTTTTGTAAATAAGCCCTATTTTTAATGATGACTTTAAATGGTACGAAAAGTTTTATAAGTCAGCTTTTTTTTATATTATAATTCAGCTAATTTTAAAGGTTGGAAATATGAAGCTTTCTGCAGTGACTCTTGTTAGAAGCAAAAGAAAAATATTCTAATTAGCCAATTTTATCTAGTGATGTCGTATAAAAAATTAAAAAGTGTAAATCTTTGAAAATGAGTTAGTGGAATATTTCATTAACATAAACTTGTTTCCTTTAAACTTGTTCGTATAGTTAATAAAGTTGCAAGCATAAAGTGTTTTCAATGATCGTGTGGAATGAAAAGGAAAAATAATCTAATTGACCAATTTAGTCTAGAGATATCGTATAAAAAATTAAAAAGTATAAGTCCTTGGAAATGAGTGGAGAACTATTACATTAACATAAATGCGTTTCCTTTAAACTTGTTTGTTTGGTTAATTTTAAAGTCGCGTGTATGCATTTTTTTTGCTGTGATCGTGTTGGAAGAAAAAGAAAAAATATTCCAATAGATCAATTTTGTCTAGGGATGTCGTATAAAAAATTTAAAAATATAAGTCTTTGGAAATCAGTGAGAGGAATATTTCATTAACATAAACTTTTTCCTTAAAACTTGCTTGTTTGGTTAATTTTAAAATTGCATGATTGCAGCCTTTTGCAGTGATCGTGTCGGAAGAAAAGAAAAAAAAATATTCTAATTGACCATTATTGTCTAGAGATGTCGTATAAAAAATTAAAAACATAAGTCTTTGGAAATGCGTGAGAGGACTATTTCATTAACTTGTGTTCACGAAACTTGTTTTTGCAGTTAATTTTAAAGGTGCATGTATGCAGTTTTTTGCAGTGATCTTGTTGGAAGAAAAGAAAGTTCATTCTGACTGACCAATTTCCTCTAATGATGACGTATAAAAAATTTAAATGTATAAGTCTTTCGAAATGAGCGAGGACTTATATACTCCTTATACAACAAGATGACTTATACAACTCCATATATATATATATATGAGTGAAATGAGTAACAGTCAAGGTCAAATGAGAGTCAGTCAAGTTAAATATTAAACGGGGTTCAACATTTTTTGGATAAACTTAAATATTTATATACGCACACACACACATATATATATATATAGACATACACACACACACACACACACATATATATATATATATATATATATAGACATACACACACACACACACACACATATATATATATATATATATATACACGCTCACACATATATATAGAGAGAGACATATATATACACACACACACACATATGTATATAAGATTTATGGAAATAAATAACTCATCAAAATTTCCATCGAATTTGAAATGTTATCATTGTATAAATCTTCCAAGAGGATCCTCTAATAGTTTTAGACACACAGTTCGCTGATATACAGAAGTTTGTTAGATGGAAACCAAATGTAGTTTACTGTTTATTGGGTAGTGATATTTGACATTATGTGCATTGCAGGAAATCTATCCAAATTAACAATGAACTTTATAATTTGCCTTGAAACATTTAGTATCAGATTTAATATAGAGTGGATTAAATACATGTTTTATATAAATTCCTTATGTAATACTTAAAATGCTTATCTCTAATTTGAATATGTTTATATTTTATTTTTATTGAACTTATAATGCTTTATGTTACCATTTGTAATTCGTTTAAATTTTAGAAATATGATTTTATTTTAAGAATGAATCTTTTTTCCTTCGTAGTTTTATTTTTTACGTCATTACTCTGACTAATACGAAAAAACAAATTAGACATCATTAGTTAAAAATATTTCTTTTTGTAAGAATATTTCCAATGATAAAACATTTGTCGAATATAAATTCTAAATAACCAAACATTAAACGTATAAACGTATTCCAAATTTCGATATATAATTAAACATCGAAATAAGCAATATTTTCAAATCTCAATTTCTTTTTTAATTTATCTCATTGCGAAGTTAAAATAGTACTTAAAGAATTTAGCTCCGTATAAAATAAAATACGAAACTAGGTAGTAATTAATATTCAAAGTTTGTTGACAAAATATATAAGTATCATATTAAATTAATATTTACTTTTTATTTAATTTATTTCAAATTATTTACTCATTAGAAAATTCTAGTTAAGTACTTTTCCGAAATCCAAAGAGTATTAACCCCTAACATATATTGCCCGAACTCATTTCGGGAACCTAAAAGTTACACTATTAGCGATTATTTAAATGCAATTTGATTTATGTAGCATTTAATTATTTTACAGGAAGGGCGAATTCAATTTGTTTTAATTTCAAATACACGTTTAACTATGTAATTCTATATTTTTGTATTGTTCTAATTATAATTAAGAGAGGGATTTGGGGAAGGAGTACAATTAGACGGTTTTTATCTGTCTTGCCATATCTTGGTACGATATGAGACAAAGGGGGCTACAGTTATTCATTTGGTGGTATTCGATATCAGCGTATCAATATCCTGTTTCAATTTCCTGCCGTAAATTCCATGACGAGATAGTAAACGCAAGTTAAACGATAAATTTAAATTAAAATAAATTATTGCTTAGTTATTAGCTGATACGAATTTATTTTAGTTCAAATCCAAAAAATAATTTACTTTTAAAAATACTCTCAGTTAGTTATTCTACGTGCTTTTTAAAGTATAATATGATAACATCCTTAATTTGATAACAAACAAATTGATAACAAACAAATTAGACATCATTTGTAATTTTAATTGACTTCTCAAGGTCAGTTTTCCGGTTCTTATCGTAGGTCAGTAATTATGGTAACATATTATTTGGTCGATTGACATCTCTACTTTTTTCCAAGACAACAAAGGGATAAAGTGTATGCCAACCAGCCTCCCACTAATCTTCCTCAAAATGTGGGTTAAATTTACTCAGGTTAAACACGTTTTGGACTACAAATATTTTAAAGAAATGAAACCAAATAAGTTCCACGTAGAAACCTGAAATTAAATAAATAAATATTCATGAAATATTTTTTCTGATGTGAAACCTGGCTTACCTTTGTCAAATTATTTGGTCGATTAACATTTCTACTTTTTCACATGACAACAAAGGGATAAAGTGCATACCAATCAACCACCCACTAATCTTCCGCAAAATGTGGGGTTAATTTTACTCAGGTTAAACACGTTTCGGACTAGAAATATTTTAAAGAAATGAAACCAAAAAAGTTCTACATAGAAACCTGAAATTAAATGAATAAATATTCATCAAATAATTTTTGTATTATTGAGAAATGTTTGAAAATTTCCGTTCTATTACTAATATGCGTCATATTAATCTTTTTTTCAATTGGGGAAACTTTTTATTTCATTTTCATTTTTCACGTGGAAATCTTTCAATAGAAAATTAATTATTGTAGAAATAATTTTATTGTGGATTTTTAATTGCTGGTAACTGCTATGACGAAAAATGTTTAAATTTAATAGAAAAATGCCGTTAGATTTTTGGTTTTTTATCTCTATATATTAAAATAATACGATTTTTTTAAATTTTATGATTTTGAGCTTCATAATAGGTATTTAGCTATAAGTACACAAATTTTCATAACTGTAAGTTACATAGTTTCTGAGAACCGGCTCTGTGACTGACAGACAACGAAGCGGGAGTAATAGGGTTTCGTGAGCTGAACGAAATCCTAAAAATAGTTTAATGCGTATTTCAAGGGATTTTAGAGCTAGCGATTTTGTCGCCAACATCGGCTATGAACCCAATTATGGAATATCAGACGAATAAGACAACTATTGCTGATTTATTAGCGATTAAACGTGAGAATTTTCAAGGGAAATTAATTTTTTTAATTTGATATTTTATAAATTGTTTTTGCAATTTTTTTCTTTTAGCGATCAGATTTCATTTTTTATATTTCCTTCTCTTCTTAAAATAATTTTTTTGGAAGTAAAATTTGCGATTTAAGTACTGATCGACATATATATGGATTAGAGTATGCAAAAGGCTTCGTTATAGTGAGTTGCCGTATAATACGTTTATATGCATGAAACCCACAAGTCTCTGTTAAAATAATTGTCATTTTAACGATTTATGCACCCAAAATTCCCAGGGCTCCATTATAGTGATAGCTGTATTAATGATATATGGCTGAGAAGCACACAGGGCCCCGTTATTTTGATCTATGTATTAACAATTTATGGGCGTGAAATCACACTGTTTATTTACAATGATCGCCATGTATCTTAGGCTATCCCTTTTTGTTTATTTTATCTGAAAGTTCACCCTTCCCCCTAGATAAGGACGGGAAAAGATGAGCGGGTCTTTATCAGGGGGCTCATGAAAAGAAAATTACTTTTTATGTCGCTAAATGTTTATTTATGTGCTTATATGTTACTCTTATTAGTTATTATCGTATAGTTTAAAATAAAGTATTTTATTTATATTTTTCTGTTTGCATGTAAAATGCACTTTCTGGCCCCAAGCGAAGTCCATGGCTATACGCAGCAGAAGACATCTGGGCTCCACACGGAAGCGACCGGCTAGTAAACATAATATTTTATTAATCTTCGAGTTTCTTCTATCTTACGAATATCGAGTTTCAAGATTATATAATTAAGTAGGAAAAGATTATTAAAAGTACGATAAAGAATTAACGATTTGCGTCAGCGTATCTTGGTACAATATGAGCAGATGGGGGAGCCAGTTCGTCGGTAAGGCGGTGCTGTCATCTCATCAAGTTTTGGACTGAAATTTTATCATGTTTTAGATCTCGACATGTAAAAAAAATTAGTGTGTCTTGGGATATCTTGGTACGATATGAACAGAACGGAGCGCAAATTGGTTATTTCGCCTGTGGTATCTCGTCATCGAGTTCAGGAATGCAATTTTAACAAATTTTATGTATCGATTACTACAAAATCAATATTTCAGTGTTCATCGCGTTATCATGGTACCATAATACCACGTTCTACTCATACCGTAAAAGCAGAACGTGGCACCAAATCTTTATTTTGGTGGGATTATCACGTCATCGAGTTTCAGAATGAAATTTTAACATATTTTAGATGTTAACCAGCACAATACAAGTATTTAAATCTACTTCTTGATATATTGTTAACGATATGAACAAACGATGACGCCAATTCATCGTTTTGAAGGCACTATCTCTTTTTTCGGCATGAAATTTTAATCTGTTATGGATATCTCATATTACAATTAGAATATATCCATCTGCCTCGTTATATCTTGGTCCAATGGGGCTCAAATTCATCATTTTAATGGTAATCAATATCAGATAATCCATATCCATAAAGTGTTAAAATTTCATGCTGAAAACTCGATGACGAGATAGTACCACCAACATAAACAATTGGACCCTCTTTCCGCTCAAATTGCACCCAGCTATCACAAAGCGGACTGAAATATTTATTATATAATATTCGATATATTTTACGTGTTAAAAATTTTATGCCGAAACTCAATCACATGATATCGACAAAAGGGAGAATTGGCGCCCCGTTCTGCTCATATCCTACCAAGATTGAAATATTTGTGTAGTACTTGTAGAGGTCTAAAACCTGTTAAAAATTTCGTTCCAAGATGTTCCCTTTTCGAACTTGGTGACATGATAGTACAGCCATAATGACGAATTGCTACCCCTATCTTCATGTATTGTACTAAGATATGCCGAGGCAAAGCATAAAATGTGTAACGTACTGTTAATAATCTGTTCTTATAAAACTGATTCATTTCGAAACTCGATCACGAAGTAATATGTTGGGTAATATAATTTATAATATAATATTTTTAGCGTCTCAGTAGCATTATAAGACGTCATTTCCTGTCATACATTTTAGTCTTCCGGACGTGTTTGAGAATTTTTTGAATTATAACAAGAATTTTTCGAATTATAACAATAGCAGCATTTTCAGCACTGAGGTTGTTTAAACTTTTCAAAACGAAATCCCTTGAATTCAGTATCTATCTAGTACATTTTCTCTTGATCGATTGAGTATAGCAGGCAAGTTTCGTGAAAATTGCTCCAGCCGTTTTCGATATCATCCGTAATCAGGAAAATTGCTTGCTCGTTTAATATATATGATAAATGAGCAGCAGGTTTCGCCAATATGTCATTTTGGTGGTATTATCACACGCCATTGAGTTTCTAGATGAAATTGCTGCTAAATTGAAGCTTAAACAATGTAGCGAAATCCAGTCGAAAACAGCTGATATTGAAATATCTTTTACTCGGACTAGAGCTATTTCAATAATCATTTTAATAATTTTAGCAGTAGCTAAACTATGGAATTATAAATTGCGAATTTTAGATAAATGGCGAAATAATGTTGGATTCTCACAGTACATCTAGTTCCTCACGCAAATGACGTGGTGCGCTGCAGGCATTCACTTAACAGGTTTTCATTTTTATAGAAATCTTGTGGGGTGTGGGACAGTATCACAACCTGGTAAATGTAAAACCGATGAAGCAAAAACATCTGTGTTATTTTCTAGAAATGTTTTTAATTTGATATTTGACCTTAGGGTCTAAATGGTCTCATTCTATATCCGAGTCTTAATAGACTACACTAGTCACGAAAAAACATCCACTAGCTGATGTTAAACCAATGCTAGTTCTATTTTCATATTTTCATTTCCATTTCAATATTTTTAAATTATTTTCTTGCATAGAATATCTGAGTTCGATGTCTAATGTTGTATTTTTTGTAATGTTTTTGATTTTGTTTGCAGTTTTTTAAGAAGGCATTATCTGTTTTGGAACCAGTGCCGTAAGCGAAAGTGACATTATAAAAAAAACATTTCAACCAAAATTTAAAAATTAAAAAAGTACGCGGTAAGAGATCGACATTAGATTTCCTATTCAAAATAATCATTTAAAAATATTAAAAGGTAACGCCAAAATTTTAAAAGAACAATGACATTGGTTTAACATTAGCTTGCGAGTGTCTTCGCGAAACTACTGTAAACATTAAACTGCTGTACTTAAACTATTGCAGGTATTAAACTAGATCCGCATGATCAAAACTTTCTACATTCTCAGCATTATTTTTAGATTCTAGATTCAGATTTTGTAGGATGATTAAACAAGACGGGATTCCGCAAAAATTTTTTTTTCCAAACTTCACCCCTAGGGTGATATGCAGTGCTGTGTAATAGAAAAGTGAGTTTAAAAAATGCAGAATCAATACTGAAATAAAATTACCTTTAATTTAGCTAATTAAATTCAGTTTCAATGTGGCCGCCTCTTTTGTGGACCACACATTGTTCTCTGTGCACAGCATTTACAACAGCAGAAAGTAACGTGTCTGAAGGAATGTCCCGTACTGCCCGTGATAATGTATCCTTCAACGTAACCAGGTCTGGGACATCTTCGAAATAGACCTGGTCATTAGGTAACCCCAAGGCCAAAAGTCGCATGGGGTAAGATCAGGGGACCAAGGCGGCTATGCAGTTGAAAAGCAGCGACTAATGACGCTTTCTGTTGTGAACTTCTGTCGTAGCAGATGTAATGTGTCGAGGAGCTCCATCTTGCATGAAAATGATTTTCTCCAGGCATTGTAGCTATATTTCACTCTGGTTATAAAACAGGTTACCGTTCGTTTCGGGGTAATGTTATAGAGGTATGGATCTATGATCATCTGTGCTGTGAAACCACACCAAATAGTTATCTTTGGCGATTATAAGTTAAATTCTTTGAATGCATTTGGTCAATTGGAATAACAAATTCGACAGTTCTGGGTATTTACACATCCCTTCATGTAAAGTGGGCCTGGTCATCCAATAAGACTTTCTGCAGCCAAGCGCCATCCACCTCCATTCTAAAAAGAAAGGTGTGAGCAAAAGTGAATAGCTTATAATGTTCAGTGTGACGTAAAACTTACACACGACTGATCTTGTATAGATAGAAGTGGATAACCTTTTGTAAGATTTTTTTACCGTTCAATAAGACAGATAAAGATTCTGAGCTATTCCACGAGCGCTGGAAGTTCAATCAATATTGTCCTGTGCTCTGTCGGTAATCGCCGTTCTAAGTTCTTCGATTGTATCCTGTGGTGCGGGTTTGCATTCTCTGTCTAATTGAATCTTCCGAGAACCTGTTTTCTCAAACCTCACAACAATTGCTTTTAAGCCATTATCTGAGAAAGGACAGTTACCTTTTCGGAAATTCTTGTGCGTTCTAAAAGCAAGAAGAGCGTCTGACGCGTTTCACTGGTTGAGGTAAAAGAATTTGCAAGTAGCGCACGCTCGGCTGAAGTAAAAGGCATATTCATAGGAGTGTGACCGCCACAGAACTCGCGGAGCGCGGCGTTTCGCGTGATTTTCCTTTGCTACGTCCCTTTCACACCGAGATACTTGCGGAAGCCAGGTAGAAAGGAAAAAAAATCTGAAAATTGGAACCGGACGAATTTAAAAGGGAAATTTATTGAATGAAAGACACCGAATTGCGGGAAGGGATGGGCTCGGGGCTCTGAAGCTATCGTAAGATCCTTGCGGCTTCGAGCTCTATGTGAATCCTTATTATAATACCACATAACTTTCAATCAAATTGATTGTAACAGTAACACATTGCATTTTAAAGCCCAACAAGCTGGCACTGCACCAAAGCATGTAGCGAGAAATTTTAATAAAGGGACTTCTTCTTCTTCTTTCTCTGGAAATCAGTGAGTATAATTGCAAGTAAAAAGAGTTTATCCTTGATTATGTAAATTTTCAGTTTTTCTTTTCGTTTTTTTTTCGTTAAATGTTCCAAAGAATGTGTAATTTTATTTCAGTATTGATTTGGTATTTCTTTAAACTTATTTTGCTATCACACAGCGCCACATACCCATCTAGCGGTGACTTTTGGAACTATTTTTTTCGCGGTATCGATCGTTTCCCATCTTGTTTACTCATCCTACAAAATTTGGCTCCCTTCCCGCAATTCAATTGCACCACAGAATATACTGAGTTCTGTCAATATAATTATTACCTCCTTGGATTTATATGTGCTATCATTTTTAAATATTATATCTTAATTTTACTATATTATACATTATATCTTAATTTTAATTTAATTATCATTTTTATCACATGGAAATATCGTTGGGTGTGATTTTCCCCTGTCAATAAATTTATTAGAATATGGAATATCATTAAAATATGCACTTCAAATCAAAGCAAACAATAATTAGTTCTAATCCCTCCTTGAATACTATGGAATTTAAAATGCGAAATTAAAACACAGGTACCATACGCATTGAATAAATAAACAAGAATTTCCCTGCTAAGTAAGTTAAAATGGGTGCATTATAATTTCAATTAAATCTCATTGAGAGAAATAAATACAGCATGCAAGAGAAGGTAAAGAATTTTGTCGTCCTATAAAAATAATTCACAATTATGAAATATATGCCGATAACTTTTTCTGAAAAACTAATCATTAAACAAAATAAATTTTACAAGAAATTCATGAATCCCAAAACCTTTAAACCAATTAGCCAAATGCATATAGAATCATAGCATAAAAATTATGAAAATTTCTTACTGGTTTTCCTTACTTGCATAATACAGATAATATTGTTGTCATCTTATGAAATTTAACTATCATAAACTTGTATACTTTGACTTTGAGTGAACTACCCACTACAGTTCTAAATCGGGTCGGGTAACCCCATTTTCCACGAACCCGATCCAACCGACGGTTCCAGTCGGATATATAAGGTAAAGCCAGGAGAGATGGCGCGGTCGGAGAGATTGCGCACATAGAGATTTGAGAGGAAGGAGTAGATTGAGCGCGCAGTGACTCCAGGTAGTTGTACAACAGCAGTAGTGGAATGTCTACTTGAAAGTGCACGTTGATTGTTTTGAGTGTCTAAGATAAAGCATTGGTATTTTGTTTTGTTTTCCCGAAGCCAGTGCTTGAATTTTCATAGCTATTCATCAGAATTTCTATACAATGTCAGTAATACAAAATATTTTAAACTTAAACGATTTCTCATAAGCTACTAATCTAGACTAACAATGTGAACATCAACGGTTCGTTTTAGTAGCGGCCATGTTTAAATAAAAGGCCGCGCAATCTCTCCTACCGAAATTGGAGAGTTTGCGCATCTGCTACTTAGGAGAGATGGCGCATTGTTTCTATTAGTTTCCATGCTAGGAGAGATTACGCAGCTTATTGGTAAATTTGCCTAAAAAATGGAAAATTAAAATGGACTAATTTAAAGTTAAACGTGTTATCAAGTAACTTAATGTTATTTTGTAATCTTATCTGGATCTTATTCTGATTCTTGTTTTTTTCCCTTTAATTAAAATTTTTTAATCGTTTTTAAAATTATTTCCTTTTTCTGATTCTTTAATCATTAGGTTGAAATATTCACTCCTAATATAATAATATTTGTTCACAAATACCTTACAACAATGTCGTTTAAGTGTAATTACTATTGTTAACAATTTAATTGTAGTTATTATTAGTAAAAATCTCTCCTACTTATATGTGCGCAATCACATCAACCGTGTAAGGACAGATTGCGCAAAATAACTTTCTTGATTTTATTACAATTGTTCTATTAAATTACAACATAACAACAAAATAGCAATGGAAATGCATAAAATATAAATGGTCAAAATTATTCATTGATAGTTTAGCAAAAAATTAATATTTAAATTTTTTATTGTTATTCTTTTGAATTGTGCGCAGACTCTCCTAGCTTTACCTTACCCATTGTACATTCTTCCCAGTGTATATTCTTCAATTTTTTTAAATAAATATTGTCAATTAAACTTTATTATTATACAAGCTGATCCTCCAGGCGTTGTCCGGTCCCGTCAAAACATATTACAAAATGCGAAATCACTCTAAAAATCGCGGCAAGTAACTGTTCTTCTGGTAACACTTTGTCTTTCGGAAATTAAATAGAGAGATGGACCCCGAAACGGAAGTAAATTTAATCCTGCTGAAAAATAAATGGGGCGTTGTTGGGGAAGAGATCCCTGATGGAAGTTATCAATTTTGGTTCAAGAACAGTTTCGATGTATTTTTTGGCATTCAGGATGCCATCAATCACTTGAATTCGGCCCACACCATCTGCAGACATACATGCCCAAATCATGACATTTGTTGGTTTTTTTGTAGTTGCTTCAATGCAATCAGGATGAAGTGCTTCTCCTACTCAACGTCTCACGTATTTTCTACCATCACTACCAAAGAGCGATATTTTACTCTCATCGCTCCAGATTACTTGCTTCCATTAATTTTCTGACCATTTAATGTGTTCTTTTGCCCACTTAACTCGTTTTTTGCGTTGTTTTTGATTTAAATATGGTTTTTTCCTTGGAATTCTAGCTTGTAGTCCAAATCCTGATAATCTTCTTAATGTTCTTGAACTTACTGCAATACCCGCTGCATTCATTTCACATCTAATGGCATCTGATGAAATTTTTCTATCTTGAAGGCATAGTCGTTTAATTTTTCTATAGGAAGTAGCACTTGTGCATTTTTTCGGCCATATTTGGCCTTATTTTCCACTGATTTCGTTTTTTCATAACGTAAACAGAACTTTCGTACACCAGAACAAGTCACTGAACCACCAACTTGTCTTGCAATTTCAGCATAAGAGAGGCCATTTTCTCTCAATATGACACTTCGGCTTCTTTTTGTAGATGTCCAATTAGTTCTTCTTGTTGATGACATTGTTTAAAATTAATTTAATTTTAAAAAAAGGACTTTAAATATTCAAAAACAGCAATACTCTATTTAATTGTACTGGTATGCATCATTCCGCAAAATATTTCCACAACAATAACTCTTTTACCATCCAAATAACCTAAACTATAGTTACAGACATTTGATTGGTCCTCAGAACAGTGTTTGTGATTGGCTAGTACGCTTTTATTACCAAACACGTCCTTATTCGAAACGATTTGTGTTGATTGTTCTACTAAAATGAGCATAACTTTTTTTTGTAATACAAATATTGTAATACTGTTTTTATTATTAAATTCTACATTAAATTATCTTCAATTTGATATATAAACGTTTGTATTTAAGTGAAAATTCATATATCCTATAAGCACACAAAGTTGAAAAACATGAAACTTTCAAAAAATGTCCAAACTTTTGGCCACCACTGTATGTACAGACTGTAAGTTTTATTTCAATACCTCAAATATTCTTTTAATACTCGAGGACGAGTGAAAATGAGAATAGTTCGTAGTCTGGGATTATCAAATCGGCAACTTTCTTTTGCGGTTTCAATAAAAATAACCATTTTCGACGCACGCGCAGGAAAATCTTTTAGTTTCACCACCAGGGGGTGCATTCTGTTCTAAACAAATTTCTGACATGTGTCCCCGATGCTTACGGTACCGTGTATAGCAGACGTGCTGCGCAGGTGCTGCAAAATCGTTTAGTTCCAGTTTCTACCACCTGGTGGAGCATTCTGTTCTAAATAAATCTCTTTCCGTACGAAGCTGCGGCACTTGTTCCCGCTGCTTACTGCACCATGTAGAAGGTGTGCTGCGCAGGTGCTGCAAAATCGTTTAGTTCCAGTTTCTACCACCAGGTGGAGCATTCTGTTCTAAATAAATCTCTTTTCGTACGAAGCTGCGGCACTTGTTGCACGCTGCTGGCTGTGCACGCGTGGAAAATCTGTTAGTTCCACTTTACATCGCCAGGGGGTACCAAATCTATGTCTTAATCAGTTCTCTATATCTTAATTAGTTCATGTTAAGTTGAATAAACAAATTCCTAATTGAAATGGGACCCATAGAGCCTGAGAAAATAAATCACCCGCGTGGAGATTAATATTCATAAATGGTGGTAACCAAGGACTGAAAAATTTTTACCGAAGACCTCAGAAGAATGTCAGAAAATATTTCGTTTGAATCGGACCAAGATTAAATGCAAAATCTTTTAGTTACATTTTTCACCAGCAGGGGTGCACTCTGCTCTAAACAAACATCTTTCCAAACGAAAGTCCCACGTGTCGCCGCTGCTTATGGTACCGTATAGATGGCGTGCTGTGCACGCACTGAAAATCTTTTAGTTCCACTTTCCACCGCCAGGGGTCGTCAAATCTATGTATTTATTAGTTATCTATATCTTATTTAGTTCATGCAAAGTTGAATGAATTTTAAGTGCAAAATTTTTAGTTCCAGGTCCTAATGCTAGGGGTGCACTCTGTTCTAAAAAAAACTCATTCCGATCAAAACTCCGGCACGTTTCCCCGCTGCTTATGGTACTGTACAGAATCTTTTAGTTCTACTTTCCAGCGCCAGGAAACGCAAAACCTATGTCTTAATTAGTTATCTATATCTTAATTACTTCATATAATGTTGCATGAACCAATTCTCGTTGAAATCGGGCACTTTGTTTGAATTGGAAAATTTTTAAATGCAAAAATTTTTAGTTCTACTTCTTACCGCTAGGGGTGAACTCTGTTCTAAATAAAGCTCTTTCGGATCAGAACTGCAGCACGTGTCCCTGCTGCATACGACCTCTCTTCAAGATAAGAATAGAAAAATAAATGACGATTTTGACCAAAGCTGATGCTGAAATGGAAGCAACCAACGAACCAATCAAGCAATCTGGGCAAAATTTCTTAGTGTCGAAGGAAAAAAAATTTGCCAAAATTTCAAATAGCGCTGTACGTATTCTTTATTGAAATTTATATAAACTTTATAAACTTGATTGAAAAGACGACAAAATTTACTATATTTTGCTGAAAGATTGGAACCGGATTCATGTTACTAATGTGGAAAATTGCAACGAAACTTGAAAAAAAACCCACTAAAAATCGCATAAAAAATTTAATTAAAGAAAATCTATTCTTAAATTCCAAAATCGGACTTCTAGGTGCAAAAGTACATGCATAGATATAGCCTTGCCACCAAAATTTATTTAATATTATTTTCTTAATTATTTACTTAATACCAAAATTAAACTTAATACTTTTATTCGAATAAAAGTTATTTAAAAAAATACTTTACAGCCTATAGAAAGTATAAAACAGTTAAGAACAGTAAGAAAGCCATACAAGAATATAATAATAATTAAATAATCAAGCATAATATTAGTACATCACAACTGTTGACTTATTCACATGTTTATTTAAATAGGTTACTTTATATTCTAGTACCCAATATCATCATAAAATGAAAACTCTTTACAGTTTTACAAAATAAACATTCTATCATGTCAAATCAATTAAATTATGTGTAGTATATTTAATAAGTATTTATGTCTTACAATGATACTGTTGTTAGCATTCGAAAAGTCATTTTTATAGCTTGTTTTCTGATATACATGTGGTAAAACTGAGTGTTGCACGCGAGATAGAAAATGGTATTGGAAAACAAGAATTGAAGATACAGTAAACAATATTTGAAGAAACAGCAGTGAAAACTACATTGGAAAAGAATATGTTTTATAAAGCTTATGAAGACATGGACATACTTTCTGCAATTTACCAAATCGTAATGAAGATGGTTATCCTTTTGTCTTTAAATATTAATCCATAAACTTACAATTAAAATATTATTAGTTTAATCCCTCAGCTAATGTTGTAAACTAAAATATACTGTACGTTTTAAAAACTAAGTCTGAAGGTTTTACTTTCCTGTACGATTAATATCTCTATGCGGTTTCCCGACTGGTGCGATAAGACCGTTTGATTTAACTGTTTATAAATAATCATTTATTAATAAAATTGGGATAAAATAATCATATATTTAAAATAATATTACGGTATGAGAATACGTGCAGAGTATTTACGTAAAATTACATTATATTCTATTGAAAATTCGGGCTTCAAGAATCATAAGGTCCCAAGTAGCACAAAATGTTTCTGGTCAATTTTGGCTAATTGTTGTGTAATGTTCATACACAGTGCGAAATATCCAAGTTGCCGTAGAATTGCCAACGAACCATTTGTCAGCAAAGAACAAACAGCGGCATAATTGTTAGCTGCTCAGGTATCGGTACAATTTGATGTGGCCGGATGGAATTAATTTTGTTTGCACAAACAACCCTCTGAATTAAAGGGGGCCTCTACAGGCTGATTGTTAGCATATCATTATTACCGTTTCCACAAATGTTAGGCCAACAATTTGCGCTACATAGGGCGACGTAGGGCGTCTTCTCCCTACATTAGCCGAATTAAAACGTGTCGCGGTGTATTTGACTTCTGAGAAGTGTCTGGTCATTACTTGTTTAATAGTCAATTATCAACACACGTAGTTATAGAGGCACCATTGAATGGACCAGGAATATACAGGCACCATTGACACCAGGAATTTTCACTATTGACTTATTCCACGGAATGTTCACAACTCTAAAGAACTTTCAGTGCCATTACAACATGGTCCATAAATACATTATCCCTCTCCTTAATCCTCTTTCTCTTTGAGTTGGAAACTGTTTCTTCAACATTTTTTTCATCTGGAGACTTATGCCGCCGGGATAAGATATATCTCCAATCTCTACTCTCTTTTTTCTCATTCATACAGCTTAAATTTGTTATTGGCAGTTCTAACACATAAACATTACCCATTCTTCATTAAGCTAATTCTGTAACTTAGTGCCTATGTCAAGTGGTAATCCATCTGTAATTTTCATCAAAAAGTTTTAGTTCAATCAGACATGCTGCATATTTTTTTCAAACAGCGTACCTTCGTATGGCTGTCACTGATATTTAAAAAAAGAGTACTTACACGACAATACTCAGGAAGAATCTCTGTCCAGCCGCTGATCAGATATCACACAGTAAGTTCTGCCCACAAACAAATATGACATATCTAACAGAGTTGAGAATGAGGAAGGACTGCATAAATTAATGAGCCTCCTAGCTTACAAGCACTGTTTTAATGTATTTATTAAATATTTTCCTTACAAAAAAGACTTACTCGCTACAAAAAATCCCAACATAAATCCGCCCATTTGCATCTCCTGGTGCGCGTGAGAGATACGCGTGAAGTACTCCCCGAGTCGATTTATAGAGCCTTCATATGATTGGTTAGAGTCACAATCACGTTCTTTATCTCTTCGTTCCATGACGTTTCACTGCGATGACAAAAATTTCCGCGTTCTAGAGCCTAGTATGCCCTGCCAGAAATAACAATGCATGGTGATGAATCTTTAACGCCAGTCGCTCTACGTGTACTCAAAACAGGCAATAATAATATCCATTAAATTTTTAGCAAGTCCTCAGACACTAGAGATGCCGAATTTATGCCCAGAGACACAACTCTAAACCTTCCAGAAATGTTTTTATTCGAACATTTAGCCAAAAATCACGAATGGCATCAATTGCCACAGAAAACGATAGGGACAGGTGCCGGCTTTAAAGATTATTAAGGAACAGGCGCCGGCATTAAAAATTATTAAGGAACAGGCGCCGGCATTAAAGATTATTAAGGAACAGGTGCCGGTTTTAACTCTTTATCTACTGACAGTACTTATAAGTACCAGTAAAATAACTTGTTATAAAATTCATTTAATGCATCGATTAGTAGTAATAGAGTTTAGAATGAGTTTTAGATGCATTAATTTATCTTGTTCCAAAAGCGTTATTGGATACAAAAAACAAAAATATTTTTAAAAGAAGGATTTCTTTTGCCTTTGCATCTTTTCAGCTTTCTTGGCGTTGGGGGAGAGGGGGATTTTCAATTCGGAAATATTTCTATATTTATATTGTAAGAACATTATATTTGTACATTTCCTAATTCTACAAAATACTAAGAAAAATATTTAAAATAAAATATTTGAATGGGGTTATAAATATTGCACAAAATCACTATAAACTCAAATTTAATTAATCCTCCTAAATCCTTCAATCATTCTAAAATCCCTTTCATTTATTAAATGATTATGAAAATCTTCTAATATAGTTTCAACAATTCAAGAAAAATGCTTTAGAAGATAAAATTTTCATGAATTCATAATTCAGTACATAAAGGGTTAAAAAGCTGCTCAGGCATAGATGTTTCTAGTGGGTCGAATTCCACTTTAAACAGAGATCTCGGTCTGTTTAGACCTCGTCTGAAAAAGATTATCGTAGCACCAGCAAAAAAACCAAACCAAATCAAGCCGAGTTACACATGATTCCGAGAGGCGTTCCTTTTTTTTAAAAACTTCCAAAACCAATAGAATTCCAAGATTTAAAAATGCATTTCTAATTCAAAAGCTTTTTTTGCAACCAGTAATTTTCGTTTTCGAGTAGTTTTACAGTGAAATAACCAGTTTTCACAGCCCAGTATGAACACGGAATATAATTTTTTCGGATGTTATCAATTTTCTGGTAAACATTTTCATGTCCAACAAACTGGTGCAACAGATAAACATGCTAAATAGGGTAAAATTAACATTCTTTTTTGTTATTCTTGCATTTGTTATTCTTGTTCATATGAACTCTGTTATGCAGTTGAAAATGTTTATTTGAAACTTGACAGCATTTGAAAAACCGATATTTGTTGTTGCTACAGAGTTGATTAAACTGATGAACACACTGCAAAAACTGCTCGGAAACATTTTCGAAAATTAGGGGTAGCAAAAAAATGTATTGTTTCAGAAATTCTTCTTTAAATTTTGGAAATATATTGGGTTTTGTGGTTTCTGAAGATAAAGGAATGCTTTTCGGAATCGGATTGACTTGAAAAAGGTTATATTGCATTTTTGAAAATCTTCGTGATAGACCAGTAAAAGTTTTTTTTTTTCTTAGTGTACTAAATCTTCTCTCAAATGGATGACTGGAGAAAAGAGCGCACAACATTGCATAGTTTATCTAACAATACATATCCTCTAATTTTAATAATTTTACGCATTTCCTTTGAAGCTTTTTCTCTGTCCTTGGACACATGCAGTATTCTGGCATCACACACTAACGAAATTCCCCAAAATTCAGGCCAAATCCCTGAAAGAAATGTTACGACACTTTCTACACAAAACTATTATAATTGCATACCATGGCCCTTAAAAAATATATTTTAGCTCATATCATCTGGTATTGAATGTTTTAAAAAATAAGGAACTTCATTGTTCAAAACGATACACTGAAAGTTAATCTTTTCTGGCGATAATTTTAAGATACACTATGTTTCGGAAATGGTGTATCAGTAAATTTTGCATTGACGAAGTTTCAAAAAAGCCACTACAGAAGGAGCATTTTAATAGTTCCTTATGAATCGTTATGATTTTTTTATTTATTTAACTTGTTATTAACAAAGTGAAAATGTTTGTATTCTTTCCTTTAGGATACAGGATTAGTTTTAATTGTTCTTTTTTATTATTTTTATAAAAAAATCCCTGCTTTATTTTTACTTTAATATTTCATTCAATAAATGCACGAAATAGCTTTAATTTTGCATTGATGATCATAAAATTACACTGTATAGTACTGTATAAACTTTATTTTTCATAAAGTACAGAACCCCCAGTTATTTCATAACGTAATTATTCATGCTGTCTAAAAGCTTCTTCACGAAATGTGTCAGAAAATCTAAAGCGATTTTCAACAATAGTTTGAGAAAATTTGCTACTGTCCGAAGTAAATTTTGTCCCCGCACGCAATCTAAGTGGGAGAATCTCGTAAAATTGCCAGGAATATACTTGATTTAAAGTAATTTGATGTCAACGGTAAAGTATCCTAGTGGCATTTGGAGAACATGTAATCATTGTTATTAAACTACTTCTTTATTATAAAGTTTATTTTTGACATTATTATTTTTAAGGGATATATATTGTGTGGAATAATACGCGGAGTAATTTTTCCTGTTTACATCGCTTATAAGTTATTGAATACTCATTGGAATTTAAAAATTACTTGTAAAGTATTTAAGACTTATTTGAAATCATGCAAATGTGTACGGTTAATTATAAAAGAAGAAGAATAAGAAGTATAACAATATTTTATGCACAAAAAAGATTCAAATACGTTTTATAATAGTGTACTAGCTGATCCGCCCGGTGTTGCCCTCTCTGTCAAAAAATAATATGAAACGCGAAATCACTCTAAAAATCGCTGCAATAAACATTTCCTCTCATAACTCTTTGTCTTTCGGAAATTAAATAGAGAGATGAACCCCGAAGCGGAAGTAAATTCAACACCACCTCCCTCAAATGTCTGGAACTTTCGATTCAAAACGGGTCATTTTTTGGTCAAAATTAAAATAAGGTTAACGTCGCATTTTCACATAATTTGCAATTTCGGAATCAGAAAAATAAAGTAAGTACAGACTGTGAGTTTCGATTCAATCCCTCCAATACTTTTCTTAATACTCGAGAATGAGTGAAAATGAAACTATTTCGCTGTCTGGGATTATCAAATGGGTAACTTTTTTTGCAGTTTCAATGAAAATAGACATTTTTGGCGCAAGCACAGGAAAATCTTTTAGTTCCACCACCAGCGGGTTCATTCTGTTCTAAACAAATTTCTGACATGTGTCCTCGATGCTTACGGTACCGTGTATAGCAGACGTGCTGCGCAGGCGCTGCAAAATCTTTTAGCTCCAGTTTCCACCACCAGGTGGAGCATTCTGGTCTAAATAAATCGCTTTCCGAACGAAGCTGCGGCACTTTTTGCCGCTGCTTACTGCACAATGTAGAAGGTGTGCTGTGCACGCGTGGAAAATCTATTAGTTCCACTTTCCACCACCAGGGGTTAACAAATCTACGTCTTAATTAATTAGCTATATCAAATTAGTTGATGTTAGGTTGAATGAACCGATTCCCATTGCAATAGGGCCCATAGAGCTCGAGAAAATAAATCACCCCCTGGATATTCATATTCATAAATGGTGGTAACCAAGGACTGAAAAAATGATACCAAAGTTTATTTAGTACCTGGAAGACCTCGGAAGAATGTTAGAAAAGATTTCGTTTGAATTGGACTAAGATGAAATGTAAAATCATATAGTTACATTTGCCTCCGCCAGGGGGCGCACTCTGTTCTAAACAAACCTTTCCGAATGAAACTCTGACATGTGTCCCCGTGTCTTATGTACCGTATATCAGGCGTGCTCCGCACGCGCTAAAAATATTTTAGTTCGACTTTCCACCGCTAGGGAACACCAAATCTATGTCTTAATTAGTTATCATTATTATTAATGTTCGGAAACGTCTGTGTGTCTGTCTGTGTATGTGTCAGCCTGTACCCGAGTAAACTGTGCGAGCGCAGATAGCAGCAAAACGATTTTGGTGTAAAAAAAATTGGAAAAATCCGGGCCTTCAGGAGTTACAGTTTCGAAGAAGTCGACCCCTAATTAAGAAAGTTATTAATTAAAATCCTCATCAAAATTAGCAAAACAAGGAACAGTTTTATTGAAACCTGAAAGGAAATGATCATTTGGATAATCCCGTACATGGTCTCTTTTTCCCGCGTCATTGAATTAAAAAACAACTACCTGAGGTATCGATTCGAAACTCGGGATAGACAAGCAGTTGATTTTTGTCATTCCAAAAATTCAAATTTTTTTGCAATGCGCACCAAAACTTTTCTTTATTTCGGCCAAAAACTAACCAGACTTCCAATACTTACCCAGATAGGAAAGAGGGTTTACTGTAAAAACTGCAGGTTTACCAAATTCAAAGTCCACTCGCTTCAGTCGCTTTTGGAAACACGTCGAATAATTTCTCTACGTCTCCGAAAATTTGCAAACACATGTAAAAAAAATCGCAAATTCAACAAAAAAAATCATAAAGATCGATTAGTAATTTTTAGAAATATCAATTAAAACTCATTAATGAAAATGGAAAATGAATTTATTTCAATTCCAACAGGACAAAAGCAAAATATTTGCAGGTTTCCGATAATTGCATGGATTCTTGATCAGATATCGCGACGCCTTTCTGCCAAAAGAGATAAATTGATAAAATGATGTATTTGAAAAGGATTGCAGTTTTTATAGGCTATAATTTTTTGTTTAAATATCGGATTGTCGAATCTGAAAAATATGCATCCGTGCTTAGAGTGAGCTGAGATTTAGGGGATTAAAAAATTTTTGAATTCGGCCCATAATTTTTTATTTTAGCAAAACCCCGATTTTTTACAAAAAAAAAGAACAAGCTAAGGATTTTGCTATTTCATTTCAAATTATCTGGATTTGTATGGGTCTGATCTTGACGCGGTTTGGAACATTCGACTCGAATTCGATAGAGCTTATCGATTTTAGTTCAGAGTTTCACCACCAGGGCGCGCTTTCTATCTCTGGTTCTATGGGCTCGATCATGGCGGGCTATGGCTCATTCGACTTGACATCGGCAGCCACAAAGTTTTCAGTTATGTTCGTACAGAATAGATACCGCCCCTTGGCGGTGGAAGGTGGAATTAACAAATTTTGCAGCTAACTCGGGTTCTATGGGTCTCATCACAACGCGGTTTGGCTCATTCGACTCGACATCGATAGAACTTACCGATATTATTTCCAAGTTTCACCACCAGGGCATGCCTTCCTCACTCGGGTTCTAAAGGCCCGATTACAACGGGGTATGGCTCATTCGACTGGATTTCAATAGCTTTACATTTTTCGGTTATGTTAGTATAGGGGAGAGTGCGCTCCCTGGCGGTGGAATGTGGAACTAATGGACTTTGCAGTGCGTGCGCAGCACACCTGCTATACGGTGCCGCAGGCAGCGGGGACACGTGCCTGAGGTTCGTATAGAACAGATTGCGCCCCCTGGCTGTGGAAGATGGAACTAACTGATTTTGCAGCGCAAGCACATCACTGCTGCTATACGGTGCCGCAGGCAGCGGGTGTTCGTTCGATGGAGGTTTATACCATTCGAGGTAGAATTTAAGGTTTTTTCCTGTGCCGAAAGCAGCGGGACCCGAGACAAATGTTCGTTCGGTTCTAGGTTTTACAAGATTCGTAGCCCCGATGTAAATTACGGGCCTGCTAGCGGGCAAAGCCAGCTAGTCAATATATTAATGTTAAGTTGAATGAATCAATTCTCGTTGAAATCGGGCCTTTGTTTCAATCGGACCAATTTTAAAAGCAAAATCTTTTACTTCCCTTTTCTACCGCCAGGTGGCGATAAATATGTATCTGAATTAGTTATCAATATCCGAATTAGTTCGTATTAAGTTGAATGAACTAATTCTCGTTGAAATTGGGCCCATAGAACCCGAGAAAATATCCCTACCTGATGATTAATGTTCAGAAATAGTGGTAACCAAGCGCTGAAAAAATGATACCGAAGTTTATGTAGTACCTGGAGGACCTGAGAAAAGGCTTTGTTTGTATCGGACAAAAAAAATCTGATTTTGGAGGCAGGAGGTAAGGAGGAAGTTTCGGTCAGAGCATTAACGCGATATTTAAATTACAACCGGACCTTCACCCCCTCCCCACAAATAATTAAACCAACGACGTTAAAAAATTAGGAATTATCATAAACTTTTGAAACAGAAACCAAATGACATTTTTTTGACATACAAAAACAGTAATTTATCGTTGCCAATTTCTTAAATCAAATACATAAATGACGTCACTTACATGAAAAAATTCTAAATATAGCATAAAACAAATCGCGAAAAATTCATAACTCGCTGTTCGTATTGCAATCATCTGACATTTTCATCTGCAAATCACAATTGCCCGTTTGTCTTCCATCTGTGCCTACAATCCTATCAGCTACTAATCACAACTGTCCTCCAACGTTGTTTGACTTCTAGTGAGTGATTTGTGATGTCATTTGAAACAAAAACACTGCAAATAAACATGGGAAAAAAAGGTTAAAAAATTCATAAAAAAATAAATAAGTAAAATCTAATAAAAAAATCCAAATCGTGATAATTAATAACCCGCCTTTCCCTTTTAAAATCATGATTTTTTATCTGTAAAGAATTGTCAACTCTCTCCAAGGTAAAATGAGAAAAGAAATGACGATTCTGAGCGTAACGGAGGTTGAAATAGCAGCAACCACCGAACCAATTAAGCATTTTGGGCAAAATTTCTTAGTATGGAAAGGAAAAAAATTATTTGAAAGGAAAAAAAAATATGAAAAAGGTTTATGAAAGGAAAAAAATCGCCAAAAATTCAAAAATCGCTGTACGAACTCCAAATAAACTTTATTGAAAAGAAGATAAAATGTACTATATTGGGCTGAAAGATTGGAACCGGATTCCTATTACTAATGTGAAAGAAATTGCCGCAAAACGTGAAAAAATGCTAAAAAATGCATAAAAATTAAAATTAAAAAAATCTATTCGAAAATTATAAAATTGGGCTTCGTGTTACAAACTAAATGCTTAGAGGTACCTTCCCATCAAATTTTGTAGCTTCTGCGGGTCTGTCCAGAATACATCACGCAAACACACAAGCACAAAACTTCCTTCTTTATTATAGTTAGGTGTAAAATAACTTAAATAACTATGAAGTACGGAAATTAAGATAACCTGGAAATTAAGATTAAAATAAATCTAATAAAATATTCTGCAGACAAACAAAATAAACGTTATAAAATTATTGTAATGAGTAATTAACTGTAATTTTTATGCTGTTTTTAAACCTTAAAAATATTTCTGAAATGTTCTCAGGTTTATAGATGACTCAATCACTCAAAATAACGTAGTTTTTATTTTGCGTTTTCATTAGATGTTGGCTATAGGATTATTCATTAGATGTTGGATTAGACCTTACTATTCGATTTTTTTTTACGGTGAACGAATATTACATATTATTTTGCACATGAATTGGGGTATTTTCCGAATTAGTTATTCACTAGCGTTATATAGTCTTTAAATTTTTTGAATACTTCGTTTTTCTTTGATATTAGACAAATGATGAAAAATCGCGAGTAATCGTATATGAAAGTTATGAAATATAATTTTCCGCGAATCGTGGGCGTTTGCATAGGGCCGCACACGTCAGAATGGTTAATTTTCATTTTTTGTGTTGCTCTGTATTCGGCTTTCTTCGGGTATGGTGTTTCACTAGTTTTCACTTCTATGCATATGTCACAAATAATGTTTACAATTACCTAGGTTAATACCATTTACTTGCCGTTTTGCGACTATAGTTTTTATTGTTTGGTAGTTTCGGTGGCCCATTCTTCGGTACCATGTTTCTATACAATTGGTGTTTTTGCAGTCGAATGTTAAGTTCGTATGATTTAAGTTTTTAACTTCGTTTACTAAATCTGTCTCTGACAGATTGTTCTTTAAATTTCCTTCGAGGATCGTTTTTTCCTTGTATGTAATATAACAATTATTTCATTCAAATTTTACTTTACATCAATATTTGGCGGCCTTACTGACCGATAGGAAATTTGACTCGATGTCCGGTACGTACAATACTTCTTTGTTGGTTATCTTTACTGGTCAGAATTATGATTTTCCCGGAACCATGGAACTCTAACTTATTACCATTGGCTACAGTAATTTGTGTTCCGCATCGCTAAATTTCGAGAATACTTCCTTTGGATTATTAATGTGCGTGGAATTGCCGCTGTCAACTTCCCAGATATGTTTTCCTGTTTCATCCACTAGAAACGCTAAATTATCTCTTTCATTACTCTCGGTTTCATTGTCTTTATAATTTTCATAATCATGGTATGTTTTGTTTTTCGGGGGCTCTTCTTTCGCGAAGCATAACGATGTCGAGTGTGCTTTAGCTTTGGCATATCTATTTTACTGTGTGAAGTTATAAGGGTTTTTCTCTTTTAGAAATCAACACTGCGAATTTGTGTGGTTGTGTATTTTACAATGAGAGCATAATTTAATTTCCTTTAAGTGATCTGCATTCCCGTATCTTTGTTTGTGTTTTATATGCTGTAGAAGTGTTTTGTATGTTTTCCTGTTTTATCCACTAGAAACGCTACATTATTTATTTCATTACTCTCGGTTTCTTTTCCTTTATAATTTTCATTATCATGGTATTTTTTTTTTCGGGAGCTCTTTTTTCGCGCAGAATAACGATATCGAGTGTGCTTTAGTTTTGGTATATCTACTTTGCTGTGTGAAGTTATAAAGGGTTTTCCCTTTTAGAAACCAACACTGCGAATTTGTGTGGTTGAGCATTTTCAATGAGAGCAGTATTTGATTTCCATTATGTGATCTGCATTAGCGTAGCTTTTTTGTTTTTTATATGCTCTAGAAGTGCTTTGTGAGTTTTCCGTAGTTTCTATTCTACGCGTATACTCATCGATCAATTTGCTTCTATTGTAGTTGGGTGCTTCTGTGTTTCGCTTCTGCGCGCACCACGAAGGCCGTGATGAGGGTTTCGTAGGGGTGTGGTTATGAGCAAAACAGCAGAGCGGATATGTGAGTTAGTTTAGGAAAGTAGTTTAGGATTTTACACCCTGAACTTTTGAATAAAATGTACTTTTACAATGGTCGTGAAGAAAAGAATATACTCGTTTTCAAATCCATTTGTTCGTAAATTGTGGTGACAGTGAATCATTTCAACATTTTATTAACAGAATTACTTTCTCACTGAAATATTTAAGTTCATGTGTCGGAAGTTTTCCGTATATTCTTTAGCTGTTCCAGCAAGAGTTTTTGGAATATTCATCAGCTATATAATGTGTGACCAATAAATTGGGTGAATGATGAAATAAGTCTTACATTGAGTAGGCCTCACATAGAAACTGATTAAACTGTTGTCTGGATTAGAAGTTAGTTTTATTAAATCTGTGTTTTCAGCATTAGTCTTCTTGATCATTCCATTGTGACGATATTCTTGTAATTTATCATAGAAATCGTAGAAAAAGGCATGTAAAAATTTCTTTTGCATTGACTTTGACATTTATATAGTAATTTATGAAGGACAACACCTATTGCGAAATCATATGGAAAACACCTGACGTTGATGTACTTTTTCGTCGGGAACTAAGGAAGGAATTTCGATTTTGTAATGGCCTTGGCAGTAGATAAACTATAAGTTTATCGTTCGCAAACAATACAAAATGCAAGAGTTAAGTAATTTTAAAAAATCTAAGAATTCTTTAGATTACGAAATTATTTAATTACTATATTTTTATTTTTATTTCTTGCCAAAAGATTTATTTATATTTTAACTACTTCCAAAACTATTAAAAATATATTGAAATCAATTCAGTTAATACCGAGAAAATCCTATATTACTGTCAGATAATTTACATGCAATTTCGAAACTCTTGGCGCCCCTTTAAAATGTTTATTTTAAATTTGCGTATGACCTCGAAAGTATTTAAATACTGCACATTATCAACTTTTTTGCATTTACAATGAGGTAAGTTATTGAAAGAAATTAAGTTCATGTGTAAAGTCTGTTTTTTTTTCAGTCTGTGCATTGTACTTTGTTCTGTAGATTTTAATTATTACAGTATTCATATATATATATATTAGATTTTTTTCAATGCGAAGAAAATATGAGTTGAGACTATTAGTTGACTACAATATTACTGGATCCTAATTATCATTTTAATAATTTTACACTGCCTGCATGCAATATCGGGGTGTATATTTTCGGGTCTGTCTACGTCTAATTTTAGTCAAGCTACCATCAATGTAATCCATGTATATTGAAATAAGGGAAGGCATTAAAGGAGAAATATTTACTGAATTCTCATTTTTGTCCATAAAAATCAAGGAAAGTTATTAGGGCTGTATGGAATCAAGCCACCAACATCAGAAACATATATCATTGTCATTATGGAATTAGTTATGGCCAGCATGATACTCATTGGGTATATGTAGACAGTATATCGATACTCAATTTTGATTAGACTGCCTTTATAAATAAATAAGTGGTGGCATTTTGACATAGAAAATTTATTGATTGACAGGATTTTGTACAAAACCTTGACAAACATAAAATTATATTAGACTTGAAGAGTCTGCCATTTTATCAAAACTAATGTATGTTGACCTCGCGCACATAAAAAAAAACATTTAAAGGCGGTCAGCCCCATCCACCCGCACCAAATCCATTAAATAATAAGCCCAGTCAGATAAATGGGAAACTTTTCGCAAGTTGAAAATAGCGCCATCTAGCGGTTGGGAGTGCTGCATTCGGCACCAAGAATATTTTAATAAAATTTTGCTTCTAAAATTAAAGCTTAAAATAAGGAGTTCATATTTTCTAAGAAAGTCGTTTGTAAATTCCGGTGTCAGTCAGTAATTTCACATTTTACGAACATAATTTGTCTGTGCCGGAAAGGGTTAATTGCATAGTGATGTAAATTTCCATCACTTTTTATTTAACTTTTAATAAATAAATCAGCTTCTTCGCCACCACTATATTTATATAGAAATATTAATCCAGTAAATTTCCTCTTTTTTTTTCATTACAGTTTTAGTTTTAATGTAAAAGATCCCAATAATTACCTAGCTTTTAAAGGAAGTGCAAAAACGAAACATCGATAAAAATCGTATAAAGTATCGATATAAATAAATCGTATCGTTTCTCTGCGACCCACTTCTGTTTTGTCCTCCTTCCGCAGCAGATGTTTGGCGCTAGTGTGTCGCTAACAAATTTAACACTATCTGACTGGGCTTATTATTTAATGGCTTTGACCCGCACCCGACCGCCGCCGAAAATTATAATGATCTCAAAGCCGTCGCGATCGTACGAAGTATAAAGCACCTCGATCAACTTGGACCCACTGGTCGATGCTTTAAACACATTTAATTTAGCTTTTGAATTTTTCCGGTGTCATCTTTCGTGAATACTACTGTATACTATTATTCAAGTCAGTAACTGAAAAATGGGACCTCCGATTCCGCCACTCGCCGCCGCTTGTATCACAAAGTATTGGCGGAATCGGAAGCCTTCTGAACATAGGTTGGAAATAGTATGGGGCAGAGTTTAACATTAAAATTGTATGTAGTTTAAACCAATCACGTTACTCTAAAAATAATTCAATAGATGACATCATACATAGGGTTGAATTGATAATAAGATTCGATTTGTTTAATTGTGTAAAGTGCTCACAAGATGTAAAAAATTACACATACGATTAATTACTTCGCTACACCGATCACTTTTATGTTTTTTTAGGACTTACTATGAGTCTTATTATGTTTTCACGAAGAAATACTGGCTGAATACTCGTTCAGGAGATTATCGCCAATTTTCTAATGTGTGTTGCCGTAGTTAAGGCTAAAACTTCAAACCTTAGCATGCACCCTGCATGTATGTCGCTACTGTCTTATTTATAAAGGCACTCTAGATTGGATGTGTTGTGAATGTAAAAGAAATTGTCCCTATCTTTTTTTCAGATTACTTATTTTACCTTCGGGTAATATCTAAAAAGCACTATTAAAATCACTGAAACGAAAATGTTTTTCAATCAAACATTTCTACTTTTTTACATAATAACTATAGAAAAATATCTGCGATGTAATTTCTTTTATCATACGGACTTTAATACACGTTTTTATGCTTTCTTTAACACACAAACTCTCATTTCCCGTGAAATTTTCTTTTCAGCAGTATTTGTTGTTTCACATTTATTTTAAAAATATCAAAACAATCTAATGTTTAAAGGTGCGTAGGACGGGATTTTTCCTTTGAGAGGAGATCGCTCTAAGGCATTTTTTATTATCTGCACTATCAGCATTATTATTACATTTCGCTGCTTATTTGCTATTTAATGCATAGTCTCATAAGGTTTTAAAGGGTATCTGAAGATATATTTTTTTTTGTTTCGTATTGATTGCTACTTGTTGCTTAGAAACAAGTTAACAGTTATAAAATCGAAATGGATCCTTAGGGAATCAGCAATTTCCTTTCGAATGACTTTTAGAGTTTTCTTAATTAGTATTCTTTAATATACGTATATGTTTTAATAAGAAGCTAATGTATGTATGTATTTAGTAATGGGTAACACAGTAAAACTTGTTCAAAGCGAAATCGCGAGGGACTGAAATATTCATTCTAATTGCGCATATTTCCAGATTATGCAGAATGTTATACGGAGCTTTGTCTGTAAGAAATTATACTTCTTAACATTTAACACATTCTATAATATTACCGTAATAAAATATAATATTGTATTATATAATCTACTACAATAATTATATTAGTGTATAATATTATATTACAATTTAATATGATAGCAGTAAATTATAGTAATTTTATTACTGACTTTATTTAAGAGAAGATACTTAAATTGATGAAATTCTTGAAATGGTGCACGGTGTAAAATTTTGAATGTTCACCTATCTTCGTAATCATCCTTAGAATACACCATACTACAATGTTTAGGCCTATTCATTTACAAAGAAAGACAAAAAATTACAAAACATACCTATTAGGCCTTTTTAAAAAGATCTAAAAAAGAAGATTGTTTCTAATTTTTATCTGTGTATGTCTTGTTGAATAGAGTCCTCTACCCAAATACAAGTGTTAATTTTAGTCGTTTATGTGAAAGTATTTGGTACTGACTTCGAATTTAGGCTACTGCCACATTTAGAAGTTTTTGGACGCTTATAAACAATAAAAAACATGTTCATAAATGGATTGTATACAAATGACCTGGAACATCCAGACACAGTTACAGTTCCCGATTGTTTTTTCAGAAATGCTCACGTTTTCAGCACTCGTATATTAGACATTCTGTTAAACTATTAGATATCGATAACACTGTGTATTTTTAAAAGATTGCGACGATATATGGTTCTCATATTTCTTTTCTACTTATTCTATAAATGCACTTGATGAATGTACAGTTTCCCTGTGTTTCGTTTATTATTATTCACCTCATTACACACCAATTGTGACCTAACTATATACCTAATATATATTTTTCTCCTTTTTCTTAATATTTTTACACTAAATTCTCCTTTGAGTTATCCAGCTGAGTCTTTAGAGGTTAATATGTGAAAATGAAACCACATTCATTTCAGTAAATATATACTTATATAGTCATTCTTATGTGATTTAATTTTTTCCAGGACTTTGAGGATCTCCAAAGAACATCGTCGATTTTGCTTTAACCATAAAACACTTTTTTCAACAGACAGGCATCCTTAAATCCGGTTCAGGTGTCTGGAGCATTATAGATGATCCATATGCATTCTTCTTTTTAGTAGTGCATATACAGGGTTCTGAAATATGAATTGCACACTTTAAACTTCAGTATAAAATCAAGTAATTGCCGAACGAGAATACGCTCTAGACTAAAATATTTCCAGTGTTCTAATACTTTGCTTAAGGAATTAGAAAATAATTATTAAAAATTTTCTGATAAATAGCGTTATACATATAAACACAGTGACAAACAAATTCAAGCCAATTAAATACAGGACATTTATTTTGTGCAATGTATTAAAATATTTGAACGCACCCAACTTTTGTAACTCTAACGTTATCCAAACGGTACTCATTTTAAACCTACGTTATTGCCAGCATTGATCGTGCAAGAGACTGTATTATATAAACATTGAACGCTCATTTAAATATTGTTGCTTATAATTGTGAATAAAGCAGAGTAATTTTTCATAACTGCTTGTGACAAAGTAAAGTCTTCATAACTATTTCTTTTATGTTTCTGATGCTTATTTTTTGTTTCCTTGGGCAAAGCGTCATCTATCGGAAAACTTTGAATCTAAATGTTTTATGTGATTAAACACAATTTTCTTTCATCGTAAATATTTAAGTCGATACCATACATTCTTAAGTCTAAACCATACGTTCTTCTTTTTTCGTTGAAGTTTAAAATGTTCCAGTTTATTTTTGACGGCTGTGAGTTTGAACATTTTATGTCAAATGGAACAGTGGTTCATATTTGAAAAAAATTATGAATTAATATATAAATTGACAACTTTGCTGAAGACATCTTCATATATTTCTCCTTTTATTTGCGCGATACCTTGAATTACTGAACGAATCTTAATGTATATTTTCTTCATTTTTAAGATAAAATCCCAATCGTTTATTTATTTATTTATTCGTAAATACTCTTCTTCGTTCACTATTAAAAAGAAACTTTAAAACTTCGTTAAGTTTAGTAGAAATTGTAGAAATTTTCTTATCCTGTAGTCAATAATGTTATTTGTTTACCATCATCATTTTCCTTCTTTACAACTCCGGGGTACTTATTTTCTTATGAAAAGTTAACGATATTTTCAAATATTCAATGTCTGTGCTTTCTGTATCACGAATCATTAGTAGAGTTACATTTGAAACATTTTGTTTATTTTAATTCTGTAATACAGGGTGATCCAAATGTTAAACGATAATTAAAAAATTAGTAATTAGAAAATTAAAGAATGTAGGTAGAGTGAAGTTTTTAAAGAAATGTACAAAATAAATGGGATTTTTAATAACACACTTTTACTGTTTGAATAGTTATACAAACCAGCTATAATTAAACTGACAGTACTCAGCGTGTTCTGTAGCGCAAATTGCGAGAAGGGAGCCAAATTTTGTAGGATGATTAAACAAAGCGGGTGAAAAATACAAAGCCACATAAGCACCCAGCGATGACTTTTGGAAATATTTTTATCACCCAATCCTTCGTCCCCAGTCTTGTTTAAATATTCTACAAAATATTGCTCCATTCTCGCAATTAGATTGCGCTACAGAAGACGCTGAATACTGTCAGTTTAATTATGTCCACCAAAGGAGCCACCACGGTAGACATAATTAAACTTATAGTACTTAGCGTATTCTATAGAGTGATCTGATTGCGAGAATGGAGCTAAACTTTGTAGGATGATTAAACAAGACGGCGGACGCAGAATTCAGCACAAATAGGGGCTCCACTAGCGGCTGAGAGGTTCTGCTCTCAAAGCTGGTAGACGGGAGCTGCTGGGTTCAAACCCCTGTCGCGCTTGTCGACCTAACCGTTCGGAGTTTCCGTGGTTTTCGTCGAACCTTGACGTAAATACGGGTTAGGATCCCTTAGAAAGACCCCCAGGCCACTCTTCTCAATTGCCTATATCCCTTGAGTAGATAATTGGTCGTCATAAATCAACCAACCAATCAGCGCAAATAGGCAGCGCAAGGAACTGCGCCACATATCCCTTTAACGGTGACTTTTGGAAAGGATTCCTCGAAAAAAAAAAACGCAACATATTCCCCTAGCAGTTACTTTTGAAACTATTTTTTCGCGGGATCCTTCGTGCCCCATCTTGTTTAATCATCCCACAAAATGTAGATCTATTCTCGTAATTTGATTGCTCTACAGAACACGCTGCGTACTGTCAGTTTATTTATGACAACCTTGTTTTTGTCCCCAAGCGGTTCTTCTGTTGTGTCAGTGGTTTGTACTGTGACGCAGCACAGTTCACAACGCAATTTATTCCAAATGTCTATTATGACGGCTGTCAGTCATGAGAATGACCGTCAGATGTGGATTTGATTGCTACACAGCATCTAGGACAGCCATCTTCATCCTGCGGCCAGTCGACCTTTATGTGAGGTCCAAGACACATAATCATTAAAACCATCCCTATTTATGAAAAATTGAGATATGTTTAAACGATATTTAAGACATTTATTATTGTTTTATACATTATCATGGGAATAAATATATACCCTGTTATTTATAATTACTTTGAAATTTTGTTAAAACATCCTAAATAGTTTTGCGTTGTCAGACATTCCTTCTGCATGTAATCCTATTTTCGTTGGTTTATATATTTTTTAATATTTATCCCTAATCAAACATTATTTAAAATTCATAATATTTGGACTGTATCCATCTATTTAAAGCTAACCTGCTATTTCGTTTTTCATGCAAATATGACCTTTATACGCGTGCGCGAGCATTCAGCCAATAAGCTGAGGGCTGTTACTCTGCACAAGCAGATTCGGATTGACAAAACATATCGCTATCTACAAGGCTTAATGCAGCTGATCTGTGTTTTGAAGGTATTTATTTTATTTATTATATAATTTGTATAAATAACTAGGTGTCGAAACTGAATTTAGGCTCATTTAATGTTATATCTAGGAATCGATTTCCATTCTAGCGTTTCGTCAAATCCAAATCAATCTAGATGGAAATCGCTTTTTTCCTTCTGTGATTTTCATTTGCAATATAATAAAAATATAAAATAAATCTAGAGACACTAAATTTTAACAACTTTTATAAGCCCAGCATTTTTTTTTAAAGCTGCGAAATTAATCTGAGATATCTAAAATAATCTGCAGCGCCTGCTGCCGTTTATATGAAACTCATAATTTGTTACAAATAGGTAATTTTATTGATTTCGTGCTTTGCCCATGAATGCGAAAAAAAAAAAAAAAACTATTTTTGACTTCAGGTGAAATGATTGAGGTTATTTCGGTTTTTCTTTTGTATATAAAAAATGTTATATATAAAAAAAACCTGGCCATTAAGCACATTGTTTTTTGTATATATAAAGACGTTTACTTATTCTTTGTAATTATTTTTTGTTGGGGGTTTTAGGGCGAAATAATATACTTCATAGATAGAACCAGTTCCACTAATCATTAATATTTACTTAATCCTATGACCGCCGAGCAAATGGGCAAATTTGTGATTTTTTTTTCTGTTACTTTTTTAATATACAATAAATCTAGAGACACACTAAATTTTAACAACTTTTATCAGCCCAGCATTTCTTTTTAAGCTGCGAACTTAATCTGCAATGTCTAAAATAATCTGCAGCACTTGCTGCTGTGCTGCACTGTTTTTGCTACCAGGTTAATATTTAAGAAATATTTACATTGTATTGTTTGTATGTATACAAATCTTGAATGTTTTGATTTATTACATTCATTTTATACCAGATTGCTTGTCCGCTCTTGGGTGATTCACATGAAACTCATAATTTGTCACAAATTGGCGATTTTATTGATTTCGTGTTTTGCCCATGAATGCGAAAAAAAAAAACTTTTTGACTTCAGGTGAAATGAATGAGATTATTTCGGTTTTTCTTTTGTATATAAAAAATATTATATATAAAAAAAACCTGGCCATTAATCACATTGTTTTTTGTATATTTAAAGACGATTACTTTTTCTTTGTAATTATTTTTTTGTTGGGGGTTTTTGGGCGAAATAATATACTTCATAGATAGAACCAGTTCTGCTAATCATTAATATTTACTTAATTATCTGACAGCCGAGCAAATGGGCAAATTTGTAATATTTTTTCTGTTATTTTTTTTAATATAAAAAAAAGATGAATTTTCAAACTTTGTATAAAAAACTTAATTACGTATATGAGTATATTCCTTGACAGTATTAACCATTAATCGATATTTTAAAACTGCATCATATTTGTAGAATTATATAAATTTAAACAATGCGCCTATTGCAGTGAAACCTGAGCATAGTGAACGGATATATCAGTTCACGACGGTGAGAAGGTTAATGTTTTATACAAGCTTTGTATACATACAAACAATATAATGGGTACTTTTCCGTTATATGGACACCATGCCAAAATGTATGCTAATGCATAATGTATGTAAATGTACGCTTGGCGACAATGATGTCCATATATCTGAAAAGTACCATATAATGTAAATATATCGTAAATATTAAGAGTTTGCTAAGATATTGAAGCATTCAGTGATGTGTTAGATGTATGCTTTTATCAAAACAATTATAATTTGTAAGTATGAGTTAAAAAAACAAAGAAATCCCCATTTTCTTGCATATTATGAATTTTATTGTAGTAATCTGAACACCGTATGAATAAATAATAAACGGACTATAAGAGTACCAATTTTGTATTATGTTAATTATTTTCTGTACTATACAAACAAAAGGACAGAGCTAAAAAAATGCAATTTCCATTTGGATCGATTTGGCAAACTATTAAATGAGCCTACATTCATTTTTAATGTTAAAATTAAAATCGACACCTAGATATTTATACACAATACAACAAATAAAATAAATACCTTCAAAACCCTTTTGATCATCACATCAGCATGCAAGACAATTTTTTTACCGGAGACTGACGAATTTTACGATTTTACCGCAAACGATTGTTGAATTTTGCAGTTTATCGACTATTGATTAACGAATTTCATGATTTCTTCCATGAACGTTTGACGAATTAATCAAAAAAATTAAGAATATAGTCTCGGATAAAAAAAATTTCAATATTGTAAAATGCCTTCAAGAAAAAAATCACAAAATAGATATAATGATTATGAACCATGATTTTTCTGGTATTGGGCAAGATTCATGTTGTTTCAGCAATTCTTTGATGAAATTAGTCTTTTTTCAGCGATCCTTTGAAGAATTTCGCATTTTTCTCGCGATCCTTAACGAAATTTGCATATTCCAGCGATTGTTTGATAAAATACATTTTATTCCGCAATTCTTAGACTAAATTTAGTAAAAAAGCGTGATCTTTAGGTGAAATTTTCTTTTTTGCGATTCTTTGACAAAATTTGCTTATCTTTCGTGATCCTTTTGCATAATTCACGTTTTTTCTGTGGTCTTTTAACGAAAGTCATGTTTTCCCATGATCCTTTGATGAAATTAGTGTTTTTTCCTCAATCATTTGACGAAATCTGTGATTTTTTCCCCCGGCGAAGATTGGTTAGATGTTTTTAGTCTGCAGGTGCCCTAAAAAGTCTGTGACGCCCGTTGCTGCATCGCACACATTCTTCCATGGGGCATCAAACGAAGGGAATTCATCCTAAAGAATCATTGTTTCATTCCTGACATTTCTGGAAAGAAACAACGTTCAACTCATTGGCTGAATTGTAAAGGGCGAAATGTGTCAAACATTAGCGGACAGAAAGTGCGCAATTTGTTTGTTCATGGAAAAAATCGTGAAATTCGTTAATTGATAAATTGCAATCGAATCATCAAACGTTCATGGAAAAAATCATGAAATTCGCTAATCAATAGTTGATAAATTATAAAATTCATCAATCGATAGCGGAAAAATCGCAAAATTCATTAATCGACAGTGGAAAAATCGCAAAATTCATCAACTGGTTTCGTGGGAAAAAGTTTTTGAATATCGTCGAATGGCTTCCAGAAAAAAAATCACAATCCGTCAATTGCGGGGAAAAAATCGTAAAATTTGCCAAATGGTTTCGAAATTTGTCGAGTGACAGCAGAGAAAAAAATCTTTTTCCATTCAATCATCGCAATTGGTGAGTGTGACTATTATGTTTGACCAGTGGTGGCAATAAAATCCATTGTCAAATTTTCAGTATTACTCGCTGTTTGGCAAGTGCTAATTTTGTCCTATACTTTCAAAACCCTTTTGATCATCACATCAGTGTGCAGGACAATTTTTTTATGGGAGACCATTTGATGAATTTCGGGATTTTTCCGTTATCGATTGACCAATTTTACTGCTATCGATTGTTGAATTTTATAATTTATCAACTATTGATTAGCGAATTTCATGATTTTTTCCATGAACGTTTGACGAATTACGCAAAAAAATTAGAAATATCGTTAAATTGTCTTGGGTAAAAAAAAAATTAATATTGTCAAATGCCAAGTTGCAAGTTGAAGAAATGCCTATGACCTCTTTTTCATGTTATGCATCTCTGGGGTCCATCCCCCCCCACTCCCCCCCCCAAGTTGGACACTTTTCTAAATTTTGCACACACCCCTCATGTGATATATTGCTGGAAAAGTCTTTGACCGCTTATTCATGTTATGCATCTCCGGGGTCCATCCTGCCACTCCCCCCCCTAAGGGGGGCACTTTTCTAAATTTTGTTGACACCCCTCATGTCATATATTGTTGGAAAGGTCCGTGACTGCTTAATCATATTATGCATCTCGGATGTCCATCTCCCCACTTTGCCCCCCCCCCCCAAGGTGTACTTTCTAAATTTTGCACACAGCCCTCATGTTATATATCATTGGAAAGGTTTGTGACCACTTAATTATATTATGCATCTCAGATGTTCATCTCCCCACTTTGCCCCCCCCCCTCAAGGGGTACTTTTCTAAATTTTGTTGACACCCCTCATGTCATATATTGTTTGAAAGGTCTGTGACCGCTTAATCATATTATACATCTCTGATGTCCATCTCCCCACTTTGCCCCCCCCCAAGGCGGTACTTTTCTAAATTTTGCAGACAACCGTCATGTTATATATCATTGGCAAGGTCTGTGACCACTTTATCATATTACGCATCTCCGATGTCCATCTCCTCACTTTGCCCCCCCCCCCCCCAAGGGGTACTTTCTAAATTTTGCACACAGTCCTCATGTTATATATCATTGGAAAGGTCTGTGACGACTTAATTATATTATGCATCTCCGATGTTCATCTCCCCACTTTGCCCCCCCAAGAGGTACTTTTCTAAATTTTGCACACAACCCTCATGTTATATATCATTGGAAAGGTCTGTGACCACTTAATCATATTTTGCATCTCTGGTGTCCATCTCCCCACTTTGCCCCCCCCCCTAAGGGGTACTTTCTAAATTTTGCGCACAACCTCATGTTATATATCATTGGAAAAGTCTGTGACCACTTAATCATATTATGAATCTCCCATGTCAATCCCCCCTCTTTGCCCCCCCAAGGGGTACTTTTGTTAATTTTGCACACACCCCTCATGTGATATATCAATGGAAAGGTCTGTGACCGCTTAATCATATTATGTTCCCCACTATGAAATTTGTCAAGTTAAAGCAACTATATAAATTTTATTTTTATGGTACTATCAAGTTGTTTGCCGTCAAATTTTGACGTGTTCCATCTAGTATTTTTGTATTTTAAAACGATAAAAGTTTTACATTAAACAAAATTGTGATTTATTTAAGAAAATATCTTGATCGTATATCTTTAGAACTAAGGAAATGCTTCATTTTTTCATTACTACTCTTTGCAGTTATTATTAGCTAATACTAACAATTAATTTTTTTATATTGACTTTTTCATAGTATTCTTGTTATTACTATTTTATTAACCTATTTCTCATATTATTATGTATGTATAGTATGTTTAGGCCTACCAAAAGTTTAAAAAATATCATACGTTAACCCCTCCCCCCCACAAAAAAAATGGATGAGTAAGGATAATCAAAAAGGATTTCTACATTTTGTTTTCTCATACGACGTTTAAAAAGTTAGTTGCAGTAAACTCTAAAATCGCTACAGCGGTAATTAACGGCTAAAAATGCGTCTAATATGTAATAAAACTTTTCTTTATTAAAAAATCCAATGCCTTTGCATCGAACACGAATATGCATCGTGCTGCTGTTTATAGTTTTCAAATTATTGATTTCTTCAAATTATTATTCTTCGGTCTTGTTTCGAGCACACAGTGCATTCATATTCTAGCATGAGTTAAAACTTTGTAACATGATTTTTAAAATACGGAAATAGGTAGGCTTTATTTGCTATCGAAATAACGAAGTTTTTAAAAAATACGTATTTTCTCTTCGGTAACATTACGTATATTTTATTTTAGCATTTTCCAATATAGGAAGAAATCTTTATGGTTTCGGGTTTGTCTGGACATTTGTCTGTCTGTCTGTTCGTGCTCTAAGTCGCGCCATTAAACTCATATTTCCATGTAATTGGTATATAATATTGATATTTACTATGCCATGATTGGTATTGAAAATGAAGTGTGTAGCATTTACGGTTCGTTTACAGGGACACTCAGAATAATTCCGTTACATTATGGTCTAGGGGGGAAGAATCGTTTGCAATCAATTTGAATAATGTTAAACAATGGACGAGACCTTAGTTGCTCCCATGCTTTCAAACACGGATTATAAGATTGCTTCTTATTTATTTTGTGTTTATCCATCCATACATTATAGGTTTTTTAGACATTTGATCTTACACTATCTTTATTCTTTAGAATCAGAAGTATATTCCCCAGACATTGTCTCAAAACTTTGTTTAGTCTTAGCGAATATATTTTCGTCGTATTTATTTATACTACACATTTTGTAAATTCTATTTCGTTTACTTTCTTCGAAATACACATTAACTATTTCATAAATACAATGAATAATAATTACAAGAAACAAGATAAATAAAAATATGAATCCTATCAATAGTAATATTGTATGGCATTGTACGCTGTTCAGTGAATAAACCAGATGTTCATTATTATATCGGTAGCTAACAAATATAGGTTTACAATGACACTGATAGGTCCTTTTTCTCTATTATTTCTATCAACTTGTTTTTGAAGCCTTTTCTTTGCCCGTCCTGTATACATTACATAATATCTATTCATTTATTGTTACAAAACACTTTTCGCGTTGCGAATATAAAGAGTTCTGTTTATTATAAGCCTTGATAGTATTTAAAAATTAAGTGTGTATGTCATCAATACACTACGGTATCTCGTAATTAGTCTAAGAGGCATTTTAGAGGACACCTAAAATATTTTCTACTAATAAGTATGCAATTACGTTAATTTTGATAAAAATAAATAGAAACGTGCTTTATACAAATGTATTTTTTTGTTTATCTATTTAAAATATTTTTAAGAAAAATTCTAAAAATATAAAAACTTTTCTAAGTAAAAATTGAATGCAAATTTTACTATATTAGTTAATCAAAATAAGTAGATTTTAAAGCGTAATATTCTTTATAATCGCACATAAAAAACTCTTAATTATTTTATCTTAGATATTAAAACGTTGACGCACACTTGCAGCTATAGCCGTCAAAGCGAAGTTCACTATGTGGCATGGTGGCAATAGCCGTCCAAAACGAAACGGTCGTTTTTAGACACTACGGCTATAGCAGCACAAATGTGCATTTACCGGCGTACAAGTAGAAGCCCAGTGTCATGTTTTGGAAACAATTTTTTAGGTTGAAGTGCATTTTCCACCTGTTATACGAGTTGCAGCTTCAGTATGCACGTGCACGGTGGCTAGTAGTCAAGGAAAAATACAGTAAAAAAATGATAATTACCATTATATTCTTATAGAAAAATTCAAATTGATTATTTGATCGTATAATCAACATAAATTTTTCTATAAGAATATACTGGTGTATATAGCTTTTTTTTTACTGTATTTTTCCCTGACCACTAGCCACCCTGACGTGGTTGTGAAGGGAGTAGTGCCACCTAATTAAAGGTGCTGAATCAATCAAAATTAAGTTTATTTAAGCAGAAAGAGTAAAACTATACTTCTAATATTCTAAAAATTACAAAAACATATAGTGTCAATTTTCGAACTTCACTTGTTCCTACTGTCCGTCAATATGTTAAATAGTTAAGCAATATTTGTATCTTTAATTCAACACTGCAAGTACATTTAAACTATATAGGATATGTATAAAAATAGACGTATGTGTCCCTATATTTCGCTTTGCAGCACATCTACCCAGCGCAGACTACTAGTGTTTATGTGTGATAGTAGTCTCGAGTCTCCTATCGTGCACTATGGTGGTTGCATGTCGGTAGCTGTGGGGTGTTGGAGATAGGTTGGTTGAAATTGGTCGACCTAAGGGAATTTTAATATTTCTACCAAACTGCTCTAAAAAATATTCGAATCTTCTTCAAATTGAATTGGTTCATTCAACTTAACATGAACTAATTAAGATATAGATAACTAAGTAAGATTTTTTGTGTCCCCTAGCGGTGGAAAATAAAACTAAACTATATTGAAGTGTGTGCATAACACACGCTACACAATGTCTTAGGCAGCTGGGACGAGTACCGGAGATTCGTTCAGAAAGAGGTTTGTTTACAACAGAATGCGCGTCGAAAATTACTATTTTAGTTGAAACAGCAGAGAAAGTTACTGATTTCCGGGCAATGCCGGACGGATCAATTAGTACGTAAATATTTACGTACAATTTTTTAAAAAAGTATCCCAAGTAAATTATTATTATTATTATTATTACAGTTGTTGTTGTTGCAAATATAGTTTTTACACAAAATTCCATACTGATTTTATTAATATTTGATAAAAACATGATTGACTGTTCGTTTCCATTCGCATGTTTTCTATCTGATATAAGGATACTCAAAAATTTCACAAAATTGTAATAGGCTTTGAAGTAAATAAAACATTTTTTAACGGTCATCTTATAGTGTGTTGGTTTTTTACTATATCGCATACGATCTTTTGATTATAGTATCGTAATTAGTCGTTATTGATTAAAATATATGCAAAATATTTGGAAATTCGAACGTCTAGCATAATTTATAAATCCGTAGGAGAACCCAGTGCTCAAATGACAGTTGGTTATAGGTTATTGGAAATAGAGTTATAGGATCAGTCAAAATATCATAGACGCATTTTGAAATACAGTATAAAATCAAGTAATTCAAATACGAGAGTGCTTTTTCGATGAAGATGTTTCTTGCAATCGTGTTTAGCTTCAGCAAATGTTTGGTTCAAATATTGTTCATAGTTCAAAACCATACCTCAAAAACTGCAATAAAGCGAAAAAAAAAACTTCAAGCAGTTACCGACCATTTATTCTGTACAATCTATAACAATATTTGAACTATATGTATCCAAATTACATCTAAATGTCACTCAATTACATTCGACAGGTTGAAATATCGTAGTTAATAAGCAGAAATTTAACTGTAACAGCTTATCTTAATTTTTTGGTGTTTTTATTTTTTTACAGATTATAAGGTATAGCATCATGTATGGGAAACTTTTAGAACTACATTTTAAATCATTCTTGGAGTATCATTGAGTTGCGCACTGGATATGATTTAAATAGTTGAAAAAACTTTCATTTCTTCATTATATTTTTAATGTTCTTAAAAATAATTTTTAATAATGAGAAACATTTCCGTCCAAACCGCAAATGCCAATTACTTTTTTTTTTTTTTTTTTTTTTTTAAGAATTTAAAAATGTACCAAGGACTTTTGGTTCACCTTGTATTTCCTTCGATGTTAAAAATGTTGTTGAAATTCAGAAGAAAGTTTAAATTAAAGGAATCGATAGAAATAAACTTTATATATATATATATATATATATATATATATAAATATTAATAAATGTTCGTCATTTGAAGTTTTCAATTGGTACGGGATTTCCTTGATCAAAAATCTCATTAAGAGTTCTTCTCCACGCATTCCTGAAAAGGGTAATTTCATCATATAATTTACAGCAATTAAAAATTTTATCTATCTTGCTCTTCTAGGTGGTCCACGTCCTGTCTCGAGCTCATCTACAAGTAGGAATCTGATACATAAGTAATTTCGGTCAGAGCCGTAGCTAGGGTGCCCTTATAACACATGGGCTGATAAGCTCCCGGTCTGGCACACAGATGACGTTGCAATCGCCGAACCGATGCTTTTTTTAGTAAATACTAACCTTTAAAAGGTAGCAGAAAAAAATGTCATGACGATTCGCCGTGTGGATAAAACGTTCGAGTGGTTTTAGTGGAACGACTTTGTTGATAAACAAAAAAATGGATGAACAAGAATTTCAAGAATTGTTTTTTGATGGGAAAAAACACCGTTCAAACAAAAGCTTGGCTTGATAAGCGTTATCTGGACACTGCACCAGGTAAATCAACCATTATTTACTGGTTTACTGAATTTAAACGTGATCGTACGGACACCAGTGATGCACCACATAAAAGAGGTGGTTACTCCGAAAAACATAAAAAAGTCCTCAAAATCGTTTTTTGGAACCGTAAAGTGAAGTTGCAGGAGATAACTCAGACTCTGAAGATATCCAAGAAATGTAGGTTACATTTGTCTATGAAAAAGCTGTTGTGAAAATGGGTGCAGCGCGTGTTGACTTTTGAACAAAAACAACAACGAGTCGATGATTCTGAGCAATGTTTGGAGCTTTTTCGTTATAAAATTATGTTATTTATTATTAAATTATTATTATTTATTTATTTATTAAATTATTATTATTATTTATTTATTAAATTATTATTATTTAATAATCATTATTAAATTATTATTATTATTATTAAATTATTATTATTATTATTAAATTATTATTATTATTATTAAATTATTATTATTATTATTAAATTATTATTATTTATTATTAAAGTTGTTATTTATTAAAGTTATAAATTTATAAAGTTATAAAGTTATAAATTATGTTAAATAGTTATGTTTTCTTTATTAGACCGGGAACTTATCAGCCCATGTGTTATGACAGTAACTAGACACTAGAAATAAAATTTGATTGGTCAAGATCATTTTGGAATAATACCATTAATTAATGCCACTAATTTTTGTGGATTTGTCTCACTCGTTTAATAGAAGTCGTGCATGCGAGAACCGCCATGTTCCACCGCCATATGCTTTTCCATTGTTTGGACAAAACCTTCGATCTAAGCATGCGTCCTGTGCATATGTTGCCATTCCCTTTTAGAGGCCTCCTAGCCATAGTTAATGGGTGTCGAGGACGTTTCTCCTCTAAGAGAGCAGACGATAGATAGACGCAAAGCCTGCTGAAGTAATTCAGAAGTTTAAATAATTATAAATAAAATTTATCAATATCGCCACATAAGACAATGTTTTAAATAGATATATACAATATTGTGCTTATTCAAATCAAAATGATATGCATATTAGGAAAATATAATGTAACCACGAACGAATATATACAATAACCACTTCCAAGTTACTCAAGATTCCGAAAAGCGTTCTTTATCTTTATAAACACAAAAACCAATATATTTTCAAGATTTAAAAAGCGTTTATAAAAATAAAGTTTTTGGCTGCCATCGATTTTCTTAAACGTTTTTGAACAGTTTTTATATTGTAATAATCAGTTTTCTCAACCCTGAATATAGATTTTTCGGTTAGCATCAATGCTCAAGTATACATTTTCATGCTCAACCAGCATATTTTACACAGAACCGTTATAACAAAACATTAACATTAAAATTAATTTCATTTTGTTACTCTTGCATGTATAAATTCAATTAGCAGCTGAAAATGTTTATTTGAGAATTGATATCAACCTAATAACCGATATTTCGGTTTTAGAAAAATGATTATTACTATATAAAACTTTTCGGAAACGTTTTTGAAAATTTGTAGCAGCATAAGAAACTTTGTTTTTATAAATGCTTCTTTAAATCTCGAAAATGTATTGGCTTCTGCATTTTCTAAAGATAAAGATTGCTTTTCGTTATCTTGGGTAACTTGGAAGAGGTTAATGCATATTTTTTTCTTGGTTATATTATCTTTTCAAAGATTAAGATACATTTGTCTTTTTTTACATTGTAGGAATGTAATTAATGTCTTTTTTGTGTCCGAAAGTTTCGTGCTGTCGATCGGGAAAAAGATAAATTTAAAAACACTTTTAAGAAAAAATCCATGTCTAAGGAAAAAAAATTATATTTACATGTAGATTTATAGAAATTTTTACAGAATCAAATTTATAATCCAGACTTTTGAGTGTAATTGATATCATTGCAATAAAAATAATAAATTTGATGTATTATGTACTACTGTACAACTGGAGTTAAAAAAAATATCGTGATTTTTTTTTAATGTAAATCTTTTATTGAATGTTAATGGAGAATTTTCCGTGGAAAAAACATTACGAGATGAAATGCATTTCAAATTTCAAGGGTTAAATGGAATGTATTAAAAGAGGAAAAACGATGTTATTAGGTCCATGACTACGGGCTCAAAATATCTACCATACTGCCACGGATGCACGATCATCTAAGATACGACCGTACATTTGTAGACGCTCGCCATTCATCCTTCAGACATGACTGTATTATTTTAGTCTATTATGTTCGATTTTTTTACTTTACTGCCCGAGATGGACTGCTCAGATTAGGAGCAAAGTCTGTAGAGCATAGATGTCCCTCCCGGTCCCCTTTAGTGATGTAATTTTCAAAAAATTACAAAACCCGCCGGTAAGCGCGTCAGAGGGAGGGGTGGTGAACAACAGTTAAACACTGAACAGAGGATGATAAATACACTAGTGATATTCCAGGACTGGAAGAGGATGCACTATAAATAGTTTTCATAAGATAGGGACACTGGCTTGAAGTAAACATATATAAACTTAAAATAATGTAGCATAGCGACACACAGATGAATAGGACTAAAACTCAGAGGACAAGGAATTACATAGTAGAGAACAAAAGATGACGCGACATTAGACACAGGAAATTAAAACAATGACAAAAACACAGCTGCAGATGTGAATACAAACTGGCTGTTTGAAGAACATGAATAAAACTCAGAAGACTATGAGTAAGTTAAAGCCAGGAGAGATGACGCAGTCGGAGAGATTGCGCACATAGAGGTTTGGGGGGAAGGAGTAGAGTGAGCGTGCAGCGACTCCAGGTAGTTGTACAACAACAGTAGTGGAGTGTCTACTTGAAAGTGCACGTTGATTGCTTTGAGCGTTTAAGATAAAGTATTGCTATTTTGTTTTGTTTTCCCAAAGTAAGTGCTTGAATTTTCATAGCTCTTCATCAGAATTTCTATACAATGTCAATAGTACAAAATATTTTTAACTTAAACGATTTCTTATAAGCTACTAATCTAGACTAACAATGTGAACATCAACGGTTCGTTTTAGAAGAGGTCATGTTTAAATAAAAAGCCGCGCAATCTCTCCTACCGAAATTGGAGAGTTTCCGCATCTGCTACTTAGGAGAGATGGCGCAGTGTTCCCATTCGTTTCTATGGTAGGAGAGATTACGCAGCTTATTGGTAAATTTGCATTAAAAAATGAAAAATGAAAATGGACTAATTTTAAGTTAAACGCGTTATTAAGTAACATTATTTTATTTTTTAATCTTATCTGGACTTGCTTTTTCTGATTCTTTAATTTTTTTTCCTTTAATTAAAATTTTTTAATCGTTTTAAAAATTATTTCCTTTTTCTGATTCTTTAATCATTAGGTTGAAATATTCACTCCTAATACAATAATATTTGTTCACAAAAACCTTACAGCAATGTCATTTAAGTGTAATTATTACTGTTAACAATTTAATCGTAGTTATTATAAGTAACAATCTCTCCTACCCATGTGCGCAATCACACCAACCCTATAAGGAGAGATTGCGCAAAATAACTTTCTTGGTTTTATTACAATTGTTCTATTAAATTGCAGGATAACAACAAAATAGCAATGGAAATGCATAAAAAACAAATGAAGTAAAAGTTATTCATGAATAGTTTAGCAAAAAATTAATATTTATATTTTTTATTGCTATTCTTTTGAATTGTGCGCAGACTATCCTAGCTTTACCTTATATGATAGAGAACACAAAGTACACGATATATGAAATCTGTTGTATAATAGATGATAACATATACTATTTATATATATACCAACAAGTTTCGGTAATGAAATATATTTGAATTGTATAAGAGTTCTGTTTAACCTCCATGGTATTTCGAATTCTTGAATTTCTATTTTTTTCTTTGATTTTCTTGCCAGTCGTCACGAAAAGTCCATTTTAGTAACAAAGAAATTTCTTTTTTTTTATGAGCAATATCTAAAGTCCATGTGCCACCACTGTACAATATAGTACTTTGTACGTTTGCATTGTAGTTTTGAATTTGAGTTGATATAATATCTCCATTAGCTATTGCTTTTCTGCCTTCTCCAATTCTCTTCAGTTTATTTCCTCGTCATGGTAAATGAATATCAAATGTACTTAAATTCTTCAATATATACAGAGTGACAAGAAATAAACGCCTCAATTTGAATATTCAATAATTTATTAACTGGAATAAATATGAAGATGAAATAAGGGACATTTATATCTGGTACCTGTTATATTTTATAAGTTGTAATTTAAAAAACAACCCAAATTTTCGTCAATAGATGGCACTCAAGCGTCTGATACATTAAAATGTTCAAATAAATTAAAAAAATCATGCCTTTTTGGGCGCGTTTTAAACGCTAAATAGAATAAAAAATAAAATTGAAAGATTTTTAATTCAATTATGCGTGTTAGTTTGAATCTTCTTAAAATTTGAAAAGTGCAGTGCCCTCCATTGACAAAATTTTGAACTGTTTTTAAAATTGCAGCATATAAAATTTAAGAGCTACCAGATATAAATGTCACTTTTTTTATCTTCCCATCTATTACAGTTAATGTATTATTGAATTTTAAAATTGAGCCGCTTATTGCTTGTCACTCTGTAGATAATCGAATTTCCTATGCATATTGAAACTTGTTTTTAAGTGCTCAATTTATTCATATCGATCTAAATAAATATGTTTCATTATGTTCTATATGTTTTCAGTTATTAATGGTTTTAGAATTTTTTTTCTAGAAAACCAATAACAATTACGTTGTTTTCCCAGTATTGCTGTTTAACAAATTCCTATAAGAATAAAGAATCTCATTAAATAGGGTTTTAAACACTATTATATTTCAAATAGTTTCACAATAATGAAATAAATAATGCTAGAATAAGGTAAAAGAGATTACGATACTTATTTCTGCCTCTAGGGAAAGCATTTACTATCATTTGCATCATATCTACTTAAGCTGAACTAAAAAGTTCGCATTCAAAAGAATCTAATTGTAACAATAATAGAAGAACGATTTATTCAACACTGTATGAAGTATCTAAATTACCATGTGTGGGTTTCACATAATATCCTTGGATAAACAGAATTAATTTAACTTTAGAAAATTCTATAAGATACAAGGTATCTAAAATGGAATGAATCTTTTAAAGTTCAATAACAAGCAAATAATGATTGAAGTTATTCTTCTAGGATACTACTATGTAAAGATAGGAATATCATTACTATTCTCTCTTTTAGGTAGCTTTCATTACAAAAAGCTACCTATTGCAGTCGTTCGGAGGAAAGCATTTCCAAAAAATTTGGTATATTTTCACCGATTATGACTCCCAGACCCCCAAAACACCTTCCGTTCAAATGTTGATATGTTATATATATATATATATATATATATATATATATATATATATATATATATATATATATATATATATATATATATATATATATATATATATATATATATATATATATATATATATATATATATATATGATATATCTGACGATTGTCATGCAGTAACTCTCTTTTTTATGAACCGATTTGGATGTGACTTAGCATGTGCATAGGACATACCAAGGTCTCGACCGAGTTCGTTCGCCAGCTTCATCCACCATCTTGTTTCAAAATGGCGGCCAGTTAAAAATGTTTAAATTTTTAAAAGTTGAAAAAGATATACAAAAAAATTATAAATTGAGAAAATTGCTTCATTAAGAGTTAGAACGTGATACAAGGATTCGGGAACATTATTTATTTTGGCTACATCTTAAAAAATGACTGATATATGGCTGTTTGAAATTCTAGGGTGACTGAAATTTTGAAACAATCTGACATTTGTCTTGCTGCAACTCTCATATTTATGAACCGATATGAATGTGACTGATCATGTGTACAAAACATACCAAGGTCTCGAACGAGTTCGTTGGCCAGCTTCATGCGCCATCTTGTTTCAAAATGGCGACCAGTTAATTTTTTAAGTTTTAAAAAAAATCAAAAGTATGTATAAAAAATAAAAAATTTAAAAAGTTGTTTTCGTTAAGTGTTGGATCGTGAGACAAGGATTTCGGAGCATTTTTTGTTTTGGCTTTATCTTAAAAAATGGCAGAGATATGGCAGTTTGAAATTATAGAGTGATTGACATTTTGAAACAATCTGATTTTTGTTATGCTGTAACTCTCCAGCTTAAATTTGCATTCAAATTCAGTGTTTAAGAAAACCGGGATTGAATCTTATATAATCGAGTTCCAAGCATTTTAGCTGCGAGTGTTTGAGTAAAATGTGTTGATTTTTTAAAAACATGGACCATAGAAGCTACCTTTTCCGCCCGGTACAGGCCGGAATAAATTTTTTTTAGTTCCAAATATCACATGGAGGTTGCGCTGTTTTAATTCAAACTCTAATAATGCTTAATATAACCTCAAATTTCAAACGCAAACTATATATTTTAGTACTTTAATGAAAGAACAGAATCAAAGGTAAAATATGAGTGAACTTCGGTACGTTTTTATACATTATTTTAGGTATTCTAACATTTCGGTGTTATTTATCGGTGATATGTGGAACTAAAATAAGAAAATATATTTCAGAAATTCTGGACTTTACTTATTAATCTCCTAAAAGAATAACTGGGGTAGCTCTTACAATTCATTTATTATTGAATTTTAAAACCCTTCAGTCTATTTGAAGATATCTTGTATGTTTAAACTAAAAGTTTATTCACTGAAACAGTCTACAATTTCAATATATTCTTGGTTCCGAATGAACAATCATATATTCTAATACGAGCAAATCTTGTGTGTGTGTGTATATATATGTATATATATATATATATATATATATATATATATATATATATATATATATATATATATATATATATATATATATATACATATATATATGCAAATTTTATCTTAAAAACGGCTCTCATGATTTTGACGAAGTTTTGGGGCACCAGAAAACCATTGGGCTGGGTCACATGTTTGAGAAAACTCGATTAGTGGGTCATTTTGGGTCACCATGGTTCAGGGTCAAGCTAATTGTATCTAAAAACGGTTCAAACGATTTTGACTAAATTTTGTATCCTACCATTTTCGGACACGAGAAAATCATTGGACTGGGTCACATGTTCGAGAACATTCGATTAGTGGGTCATATTTGAGTCAACGCCGGTCAATTTAATTTTATCTAAAAAACAGCTCTAACGATTTTGATTAAATTTTGCATCTTACGCGTTTCGGGCAGGAGAAAATGATTGCGCTAGGTCACATGCCCGGGAAAATATGATTAGTGGGTCATTTTGGGGTCCTTTTGGGTGAAGCTAACTTTATCTAAAAAGCGGCTCAGACTATTTAGAATAAATTTTGCATCCTATGGTTTCTGGGCACGAGAGGACTGTTAGGCTAGGTCACATGTTCGAGAAAATTTGATTAGTGGGTCATTTTGGCCATGGGTCATTACGGGTCAAGCTATTTTTATCTTAAAAACGGCTCAGACGATTTGAACTAAATTTTGTATCCTACGGCTTTGGGGAACGAGAAAATCAATGGACTAGGTAACATGTTTGAGAAATTTTGATTAGTGGATCATTTATGTCATGGGTCATTATGGGCCAAGCTATTTTTATCTTAAAAACGTTTCAGACGATTTGAACTAAATTTTGTATCCTATGGTTTTTGGGCATGAGAAAATAATTGGGCTACGTCATATGCTCGAGAAAATCCGATTAGTGGATCATTTTTGGGTCACTGTGGGTCAAGCTAATTTTATCTAAAAAACCGCTCTGACTATTTTGACTAAATTTTTATCCTACGGGTTTTGGACACGACAATACAATTGGACTTGGTCACATGTTCAAGAAAATTTTATTAGTGGGTCATTTTCTTCATGGGTCATGATATTTGAACTCAAAGCTAATTTTGACTGAACATAGCTCGGTCTTCTTTGCTCGTTTTACATAAAGCCGGACAGATGCTCTATGAACAGTTGCGAATGGAATATAGTTCCAATTCTGAAAGATGTAACCATATTCATTTCTATTTCTTTCATACCTGCTGTGCCTTCTCTTTCCCATTGGAAAATATTCATAAAAATAGGGCGGCGTGTTCGTTTGTTTATTTGTTGCATATAGCAAAAATACAGATAAATACGCATACAATAATTAACACACGCAGATATATATATATATATATATATATATATATATATATATATATATATTACTATTTGATATATAAATAACGGAAATTTCAAATCTGCTAATTAACGTTAACGAAAAAATATATAGCACTTTAAAAATAATAAAATAACCTCAAAAATTAGGCAATAAATATACAAGTAAATGATGAAATTGTGGATTATATTTAACCCCATTACCTAAAAACTATAAGGTAGGGTTTTTAAACTTTTTTTTATTACAAATTTATACCACAAATTCACCAAAAAGGTAATCTTCGCTTTATTTAATCGCAAGGTTGCAAGTTTCGTAATTCTATAATAGTCATGGAAGAAGGATACTAGGTTCCTTGTTCTATGAAAATAGTGGTAGCTAGACAGCTAATTTAATCCTTTTTATCCATTGTGTCAACTGTGAACGCAAAAACAGTGGGAAATGGGTTACTTTTGAATAAATTCGATTTACGTACAAAATTATCCGCAGATAATAAATTAAATCAGTAAATTCAGTTTAATTTTATAAATGCAAGCTATTCATTACATACTATTTATTAAAAATAAAATGACGAATATTCATGGATTCGTACTAAAATTGGGAATATTTCACCTTTAATACTTACCAGTTGACATCAAGTTCTAAAACACAATTTAAAACTGAAATAAATACCGTTCTCAATATTATTCCAAAACAGGCGATTTTTTCTAGCTTCGAACCCAAATTGAAGAATATAATTCATACGTAATAGACAAACTGGTTTTTCTCGCTCCCGGCTGATTAGATAATTGAAATATCCAGGGTTAGAAGAAACCTTTCAGTCAACAGAAATTAATTTACAATAAAACTGGAACCTTCAGTACCAGCGCTTTATTTCGGAATACTTTTACATGAACTCACTTTATTTTGTTCCACAAATTGATAGCATAGAGTCAAATATTCCCTCATGCACAACAGACATTTAATTTCATGAAAAAATGGGCTGAAGTGCTTTTTCTCTTGGACCCTTCAATAACAACCGTCGGAAATATTTCCAATGAAATATGAAAACAATGTAAATTTAATCTCAAACACAGGTACGATGCGATTAGGTACATCACTACGATGCATCAGGTACATCACAACGATGCATCAGGTACATCACTACGGTGCATCAGGCACCTCATTATATCTCAACGTATCAAAACATTTTCGAGAAATGAATTTAACTTTATCATAAGAAAGAATGAAAATACGAATAATTTTCTCCAATCTTCCACGGTACTCCATGCATTTACCTGTTTCAAATAGTAACACTGTATCGTATAATAGAGTAAAATATACAAACGCCACACAGTGCGATACCTTACATGCGACAACGGCATTTTTATATTATTTTAATAAATGTTTAACAAACACTGTACCCATAACTTTATTGGGAATCTTTGGAAGACTTGAAATTGAGGAGAAGGAGATATTTCCTTTGTTGTATTTTTTAGATCATTAGATACACGAAACTAACTCGCTGTGTTTGACTTTCAAATGTATGATATTCGCTAGCACCGAGGTCACGTATATCTGATTCGCGATCATGACCAAGAAAAAAAATGGAAAAAATATATAAATCCCCAAATTCGACAACATCGCTTTACAGAAATCGCATAATTCATGAATGCTGCGATCACTATACCTCAGGTATGTGCACTTTGCGCCCAACAACATAAAAATATCAATTCAATCGCTTTTTTGCTACATATTTTTTATTCAGAAGGTTTGGTGACGACATTCTCATTGTTTGAAAACTGAATCCTATTACATTCGAATTTCTTTTGTCAGAGCCAAATTGTTCGACAACTGACAAGAAAGGTATCCTGAAAGCGCATACTCAGAATATTTTCTATAATACTCATGTACGTAATAAAGGATCAGTCAAATTTAGCTGCGGAATCCCAGTAGAAAATATGTAAAAAAAAAAGTATTTTTGAGTATTTGGCGCAAAAAGACAGGATTTGGTGAGCAACACTTTTTCTTGCCAAATGCAAGCAATTTTTGTGGTGCTTAAATGCGTAGAGTACTTTATGAATTTAAACCTAAACTAATAAACAATTTATTACTTTTTCTATAAGTTTATAAAATATATATTACAAGTTGAGTATTGCTGATTTAAATGGTTTTGCCGGCAGGATAAGATAAGTTTTAAGTGTATTTTAAGAGTTTCTCGATTAAGAACGCTTTGATTAATAAATTTCGATATTCAATAAGTCGTAGGTTCCATGGCAACAATAATTTTCTCTTGTTGTCTCCGACACTAACAATATCGAAGTCAAATTGACGGTGCACAGAATCGGAAATTGATTTTAAGGCTTTCTAATCAATTTAAATTTTGTTCTAAACCGTAGAATACGATCGTTAATTTTCTTTATATATACCTATAAATATATATGACAAAACCATAGTTATAATAATGTACTTATTTAAGTTAAACTTACTTAAACTAGTTCAGCATAAAGAATAAAAGAATTTTTCCTAAAAGGGTATTTATCATAAAATCGTTTTATCTTTTTCATTGTGTCGCCCACCAGCGATAAATAGCCAAAAACACGAAACTTTACGGCAGTTATTTTTTTACGGCAGTTATATCGAGATTCCGCAGCAATCTTTTTTTAATAAACGTATATATCCTCATGAGAAGAATATTCTGTTTTTGTTTTCCATAATTTCTGTGTATGCGCGTATGGAGACCTTCTTTGTGAGGCGTTCAAGACAGACGATACTACATTCTTGTATAGATGTAGTATTTGAGCTAGTATTGTATAGGAGTAGTGTATTTGATGCATATTAGCTTCATATTGGAAATACTGGCAATAATCTGCAATTATGTAAGAAAAATAGGCTTTAAATCGAAAATATTTGCACTTAAATACAAATATTTCAAAAGTATTGAATTTACGTTGGAAATATTGGTAATGAGATGGAAAAATATTGCTTACCAACTCTATTGTAATATTGATGCAAATATAAATACCTTAATTTTGAAAATATTTTATACAAAATTTGGACAAGATGTAGCCTATATATAGCCATCATAGAGCCAACATTGGCCGGGATATATCCAATATCTATATTATAAAGGACAAACGTGTCCGTGCGTAACGCTGACGTCATTTTGCGAATGGCAACACTTAACGATGAAATTTCGGTTTTGCAATTTTTGATACATTATTTTTTAACACTTTCCAACCTAGTTGAAAAGTGTTTATGACTTCGGTTTGTCTGGCCGTCTGGCCGTCTGCCGTCTGGCCGTCTGGCCGTCTGGCCGTCTGCCGTCTGCCGTCTGTCCGTGCTCTAACTCCCGTAAATATGCTCGGATTGCCCTGCAATTTTTATATGTTATAATCATTATCTATAGCATGTTCCCTATTTCAACGGAAGTATGTAGCACTTATAGTTTTTTTACAGGGACACTCAAAAGAATTCCGTTACATTGCGGTCTATGGGGAAAAATCATTTGCGGTTTATTTAAATAATGTTTCACTATTTTAAACGCATTGAAATTTATATATATCACTAAGGTGCATTAGAAGAAGCTTAATATGGAATAGGGTGTGCATAGCACTTATACTTACTTTACAGGGACAGTCAAAAGAATTCCGTTACATTACGTCTATGGAGAAAAATCGTCTGCGCTTTATTTAAACAATGTTTCCCTATTTTAAACGCATTGAAATTTATATAAGGTTCATTACAAGAGACTTACTACAGAATATTGTGTGTATAGCAGTCATCGTTCATTTACAGGGACACACAAAAGAATTCTCTACTGTATGTTAACAATAATTCCTGGAAGTACGTTTTAAGTTACTAAACGCGATTTTAATTTTAAATCGCTTTTTGTCTATTACGTGGTGTGTATAAATTCTGTAGATCCTATACAGGGAAGCACAAAAGTTCGGGAAAACATTTCCGTATTATTTAACTCCAGACGGAGAATTTTAAACTGTGCTACGTGTTTCCTAACTGAACTAAAATTTAGCATCCTATGTAGTATATATACAAATCTATAGATCCTATACAGGGCTGAATAAAAGTATTTGGATTACTTAGATGTTATCTTTTAGCTTATTGAAGAGTATGATTCGTAAAATTATTTTGGAAGCGTTGGAAAGTGTTACATAATCTATGCTTGACGCATGATTTTTCGTTCTTGTTTTTAATTTCTAAACGTTGCAAATTTTCAATGTTTACACTCTTATATAGGAAAAAAATCTACTTTGAAGTGGATTTTTTTTTTAAGTATTTCTTAATTGATTGATTTATTATGGCTTTTAAAATAATTTTCAAGCATGAATTAACAGGATTTTAATTCCTGGCACGAGGCCAATATCGCTTTTAATAAATTTCAAAACTTTATTTGAATACATAATTGCTATTTTTCATATAAAATATTTTTTTGGTATTGTTAATGAGCAATCTAAAAAAATATATTAAATGTAAAAAATCTGTTACACTTTTCAATTAAGAGAATGGTTTTCATCTATATTTTGTAACCCGGGAAGCCCGGGTCGGATGCCCTAGTAAATAATAATGACCAAATATTATTTTTCTACTATGCATTCACTATAAAATGATAGCAAGAAAATATGTGGATTAAAAACTTTCATTTTTCTCCATCAATAACATAGTTCCTCGAAACTAGAACATTTTAAGATGGAAAATATTATAAACGACGAATGTTTTATACTTTTTTAAAGTTTCACTATCATATGACCACTTATGGATAATTTCTGTTAAGTATGGTCTTCGGAACATCTTTATTGGATTTTTTCGAAGTTTTAAAGATGAAACTTTTAGAAAAACTTCAGTATAAGTTCACTTGTAAAGTCATTGAAAACTAGAACTTTACGATTGAAGAGTCACATTTGAAGTAAGACCCATTTGCCATGTGAATGAGCTACTTAACGTGCTTCGGTAAAAGTACAGTGAAATCGCATCTGACTTTTTACGAACTTTAAAAATAAATGCTGTAGAGGTATACAAATATATTTTTTTTTATAATAAATGAAATCAGAACACAAGTTGCTATACTACTGCATGCTATTTATATAAAAATACCTCTAAAATATATGCCAATGAAGAAATATAAATAAATATTTTATTTAACAAAAATTTGGTTCTGTATGTGTGTTTTTTCAAAATTTTATTAAAAGTGCAGTAAGGGTTAAAAAATTCATTATTATTGCATAGAAATTTAAACTTACAAATCAGATCAATCATTTTTTAGGCTGTTAATAAAAGTTTTAATTTAAAAGTTTATGCTTATGACAAAAATACACTTCGAATCTTCGATAACATAATTTCTTAAAAAATGCAGCACTTTCCATCTGAATGACTTACAGTTTCTTCAACATTTAATAACAGTAAAGATAAACAATATTTTTCCTTCGTAGTAGAAGAGGAGCTCAAAACTGAAGTTGTTACACTATTACAAGATATTTATAAAGAAAACCTTTTAAAAATATATGAAAATGTTAAAAATATACATAATATTTTCTTTTTGTTTAAATGGAAAACAGAAATTTGGTTTTGTATGTGTATTATTTTGAAAATTTTATTAAAAGTGCAGTCTGGGTTAAAAAATTATTAATATTGTCTAAGAAAACAGACAAATCAGGTCAACCACTTTTCTGGCTGTTAATACATTTTAAAATCGAAAGATATTTCGATAAAAATATACTTTGATAACATAATTTCTCATAAAAAAGTCACTTTCCATCTGAATGACTTAAAAGATCTTCAACGTACCACAACAGTACAGATAAGCAATACTTCTTTTTCAGACAAAAGTACATGAATCTACTACAAGGTCAGACACAGGACTGCATTTAGAGTGGTAGCTACTGATCACGCTTTTGTCTGAAGAAAGATTGTTTTCTTTGAAATGCATTACTTACTTCTTTGCTTTCGTGTTATATTTAAGATTATATTCCTTAGTCATTTTGTTTAACACAATATATACCTCTTTTTGCCATTTTTGTGGCAATGGAAGTCAGAAATTCGATAGAGTATATGGTACCCATTTGTTGCTTTTTAACATCTCGACGCATCATAAGTGTACATAGATTAAAAGTAAATAATCAAAAGTGATTGCTTCGGAATCTAGAGCTCATTCAAGATGAAGAGACACAGGAGATAAACATAAGGATCACCAATTTACGAATTGGAAATTTTATAAATATTTATGATTCGGAAATTTCCTAAATAAATAATAATTTTTTATTATATTTACTTATATATGTGAGCAAATAGTTATTTTTATATATAAATAAATAAATATTCATTTTCCTATAAAAATCTATTTATAATATTACATTAATAACTATTCATTAAAATGATTCCTTTTATCCCTGCACTTACCTCAGCACTCCTTTTAACATTGTAGGTCCTGTGATTAATCCGGATTCACCTACCGCTTATTAAAGTAACAAAGAACAAGCTATTTTTGTTGCAAAGTAACGAATGTCTGCTTATGTGGTATTGATTCTAGCCAAGGCATTACAAATGCTGCGTATTCACACGAACTTTTATTTACTTTTAATCTCCGTTCATTTGAAATATACTATGGTAAATTTGTCAAAGAATAGCTCCACAGTTTTTCAATTGACGGATTTCCAAAGTAACCTATATTTTAACTGTCCGTTTCTTCAGATGACGCCCATTTGAATACAATTAATTACCAGATTTGAAACCTTTAAATTGTAGCACACAGTAAACTATCTTAAATCGTTTTCTTATAAAGCAAAAATGTTTGCGAAATTTTATTGTAACCCACAATTCCCAAATCCTTTCTCTTAACTTCAGTACAATCAAGAAAAAAAAAGTCCTTCCGGCCTGTACTGGGAGAAAAAGGCAGCTTTCCTATATCTTAGTTTTAAAATTTTAGCTAATGTTACTCGAAAACAGCAAGCTAAAATGCAAAGAAACTGTTTACAAAAGATTCGTTAATACTGAATTTGAATAAGAAATTCGCCAAATTATTGAGCGAAGCCAAGTTGGCTTCATTTACGAAGATTTATTTTTGTCGCCAAATTTGACGATATTTCGCCAATTGTCGCCAAGTTTGGCGAGAATTTGGCGCTAACGGATATGAAAAATATAGTTTTGTGCATATGATTGTGAAAATGATCACAACAATGAAAGAAAATAATTTGCGAGAAATCGCGTTCACTAAAACTCATAAATTAATCGTTGGTTTTTTGTAATGTGCTGTCTTGTTTCAAAATGTCAGCCACGCTACAATTTCAAACTGCTCTATCTCAGCCATTTTTTAAGATAGAGGTAAAACAAAAAATGCTCTGGAATCCTTGTATTAAGGCGCGTTCACTAAAACTCATAAATTAATCGTTGGTTTTTTGTAATGTGCTGTCTTGTTTCAAAATGTCAGCCACCCTACAATTTCAAACTGCTCTATCTCAGCCATTTTTTAAGATAGAGGTAAAACAAAAAATGCTCTGGAATCCTTGTATTAATGCGCGTTCACTAAAACTCATAAATCAATCGTTGGTTTTTTGTAATGTGCTGTCTTGTTTCAAAATATCAGCCACCCTACAATTTCAAACTGCTCTATCTCAGTCATTTTTTAAGATGAGGTAAAACAAAAAATGCTCTGGAATCCTTGTATTAAGGCGCGTTCACAAAAACTCAGAAATTAATCGTTGGTTTTTTGTAATGTGCTGTATTTTTTCAAAATGTCAGCCACTCTACAATTTCAAACTGCTCTATCTCAGCCATGTTTTAAGATAGAGGTAAAACAAAAAATGCTCTGGAATCCTTGTATTAAGGCGCGTTTACTAAAACTCATAAATTAATCGTTGGTTTTTTGTAATGTGCTGTCTTGTTTCAAAATGTCAGCCACCCTACAATTTCAAACTGCTCTATCTCATCCATTTTTTAAGATAGAGGTAAAACAAAAAATGCTCTGGAATCCTTGTATTAAGGCGCGTTCACTAAAACTCATAAATTAATCGTTGGTTTTTTGTAATGTGCTGTCTTGTTTCAAAATGTCAGCCACCCTACAATTTCAAACTGCTCTATCTCAGCCATTTTTTAAGATAGAGGTAAAACAAAAAATGCTCTGGAATTCTTGTATTAAGGCGCGTTCACTAAAACTCATAAATTAATCGTTGGTTTTTTGTAATGTGCTGTCTTGTTTCAAAATGTCAGCCACCCTACAATTTCAAACTGCTCTATCTCAGCCATTTTTTAAGATAGAGGTAAAACAAAAAATGCTCTGGAATCCTTGTATTAAGGCGCGTTCACTAAAACTCATAAATTAATCGTTGGTTTTTTGTAATGTGCTGTCTTGTTTCAAAATGTCAGCCACCCTACAATTTCAAACGGCTCTATCTCAGCCATTTTTTAAGATAGAGGTAAAACAAAAAATGCTCTGGAATCCTTGTATTAATGCGCGTTCACTAAAACTCATAAATCAATCATTGGTTTTTTGTAATGTGCTGTCTTGTTTCAAAATATCAGCCACCCTACAATTTCAAACTGCTCTATCTCAGCCATTTTTTAAGATGAGGAAAAACAAAAAATGCTCTGGAATCCTTGTATTAAGGCGCGTTCACAAAAACTCAGAAATTAATCGTTGGTTTTTTGTAATGTGCTGTATTTTTTCAAAATGTCAGCCACTCTACAATTTCAAACTGCTCTATCTCAGCCATGTTTTAAGATAGAGGTAAAACAAAAAATGCTCTGGAATCCTTGTATTAAGGCGCGTTCACTAAAACTCATAAATTAATCGTTGGTTTTTTGTAATGTGCTGTCTTGTTTCAAAATGTCAGCCACCCTACAATTTCAAACTGCTCTATCTCAGCCATTTTTTAAGATAGAGGTAAAACAAAAAATGCTCTGGAATCCTTGTATTAATGCGCGTTCACTAAAACTCATAAATCAATCGTTGGTTTTTTGTAATGTGCTGTCTTGTTTCAAAATATCAGCCACCCTACAATTTCAAACTGCTCTATCTCAGCCATTTTTTAAGATGAGGTAAAACAAAAAATGCTCTGGAATCCTTGTATTAAGGCGCGTTCACAAAAACTCAGAAATTAATCGTTGGTTTTTTGTAATGTGCTGTATTTTTTCAAAATGTCAGCCACTCTACAATTTCAAACTGCTCTATCTCAGCCATGTTTTAAGATAGAGGTAAAACAAAAAATGCTCTGGAATCCTTGTATTAAGGCGCGTTTACTAAAACTCATAAATTAATCGTTGGTTTTTTGTAATGTGCTGTCTTGTTTCAAAATGTCAGCCACCCTACAATTTCAAACTGCTCTATCTCAGCCATTTTTTAAGATAGAGGTAAAACAAAAAATGCTCTGGAATCCTTGTATTAAGGCGCGTTCACTAAAACTCATAAATTAATCGTTGGTTTTTTGTAATGTGCTGTCTTGTTTCAAAATGTCAGCCACCCTACAATTTCAAACTGCTCTATCTCAGCCATTTTTTAAGATAGAGGTAAAACAAAAAATGCTCTGGAATTCTTGTATTAAGGCGCGTTCACTAAAACTCATAAATTAATCGTTGGTTTTTTGTAATGTGCTGTCTTGTTTCAAAATGTCAGCCACCCTACAATTTCAAACTGCTCTATCTCAGCCATTTTTTAAGATAGAGGTAAAACAAAAAATGCTCTGGAATCCTTGTATTAAGGCGCGTTCACTAAAACTCATAAATTAATCGTTGGTTTTTTGTAATGTGCTGTCTTGTTTCAAAATGTCAGCCACCCTACAATTTCAAACTGCTCTATCTCAGCCATTTTTTAAGATAGAGGTAAAACAAAAAATGCTCTGGAATCCTTGTATTAATGCGCGTTCACTAAAACTCATAAATCAATCGTTGGTTTTTTGTAATGTGCTGTCTTGTTTCAAAATGTCAGCCACCCTACAATTTCAAACTGCTCTATCTCAGCCATTTTTTAAGATGAGGTAAAACAAAAAATGCTCTGGAATCCTTGTATTAAGGCGCGTTCACAAAAACTCAGAAATTAATCGTTGGTTTTTTGTAATGTGCTGTATTTTTTCAAAATGTCAGCCACTCTACAATTTCAAACTGCTCTATCTCAGCCATGTTTTAAGATAGAGGTAAAACAAAAAATGCTCTGGAATCCTTGTATTAAGGCGCGTTTACTAAAACTCATAAATTAATCGTTGGTTTTTTGTAATGTGCTGTCTTGTTTCAAAATGTCAGCCACCCTACAATTTCAAACTGCTCTATCTCAGCCATTTTTTAAGATAGAGGTAAAACAAAAAATGCTCTGGAATCCTTGTATTAAGGCGCGTTCACTAAAACTCATAAATTAATTGTTGGTTTTTTGTAATGTGCTGTCTTGTTTCAAAATGTCAGCCACCCTACAATTTCAAACTGCTCTATCTCAGCCATTTTTTAAGATAGAGGTAAAACAAAAAATGCTCTGGAATTCTTGTATTAAGGCGCGTTCACTAAAACTCATAAATTAATCGTTGGTTTTTTGTAATGTGCTGTCTTGTTTCAAAATGTCAGCCACCCTACAATTTCAAACTGCTCTATCTCAGCCCTTTTTTAAGATAGAGGTAAAACAAAAAATGCTCTGGAATCCTTGTATTAAGGCGCGTTCACTAAAACTCATAAATTAATCGTTGGTTTTTTGTAATGTGCTGTCTTGTTTCAAAATGTCAGCCACCCTACAATTTCAAACTGCTCTATCTCAGCCATTTTTTAAGATAGAGGTAAAACAAAAAATGCTCTGGAATCCTTGTATTAAGGCCTAACACGTAAGCAAAAAATAAATTTGAATTTTTAACGTTTTTGTATATTTATTTTAGTTTTAAATTTTTCAGTGGCCGCCATCTTGAAACAAGATGGCGGATCAAGCTGGCCAACGAACTCGGTCGAGGTATTGGTGAGCTTAATACACACAATTAGTTTCATCAAAATTAATTTTAAATACGAGCGTTATCTTATGACATAGATCAGATATATATATATATATATATATATATATATATATATATATATATATATATGGATATATCTATATATATATAAATCAACATTTGAACGGAGGGTGGTTTTGGGGTCTAGGGGTCATGATCGCTAAAAATACATCGAAATTTTCCGGAATGAGGAATTTGCACACATGAGGTAATCTGCCAACTTTATATTTTTCTGATAATTTCAGGCTCATAAATTTCAAAAATGTTCTCAAAAATGTAAAAAAAAACGTTCAATAATTGTTAAATTAGGTTTAAAGTTACGAGAAAACCACGCGACTTGAAAACGCTGCGTGATTGGCTATGACGTCACTGTTCACGATGTGCCAATGTTTACATTTTGTTTGCAAGCGGCGTTTTGGTTCTCGGCTCTCGGGTTTTGCAAGCATTTTGAATTTTTTTATCTCGAAATTTATTTCTACTTTGGCCTTTACGATATTTTTATCAATCTCTCATTTTCGTTGTATCTCACTATTCTAAAAAAAAGTACTTAACTAATGCTGATGCCGCTGACGTAATTGAATTTATTGTGACATTTTGACTTTCTCGGCTTATAATACAGTAATTATTGCATATAACAACATGAAAACATGTAGTTTTGTAGAGAAATGTATAATAAATACACTGAAGCAAGCAGTTTTTAAATCGAAGAATCATTTTATTAGCTATTTAATGTTAAAATTGGTCAAAATAGCTCATTTAAAAACTTTTATAGGACCAAAAACTATGCATAGCAATTTAAGAATCTTTCGTAGGCATACTTGACTAGATTGTGGTGTGCAATATGCAAACATTTTTTTAATTTTTTTAATTTTTTTAATTTTTAAAGTATTTTTCAAATTTTTCATTCAAAATTTTATTATCTAAATAAAGATTTAATTCATAGTTTGAAATAACATTCTATTTCCCATTGTTACCCGTTTAAAAAAGAATAAATATGTAATAACATTTACAAAACTTTTCAATCGAAACATTTATTTACACCCAATTGTAAAAAAATAAAGAAACTTTAAAATAATTAAATTATTACGTGCGAAAAGCAATGAATGTTAAAAATCACTCCTAATTAAAACGATATATATTTAATTCGTCATATTTACATCATATAAACGATTTTCTTATCGCATGTAAAATAAAACTTTTTTCTAAGCATTATAAAACTTCGGGATGCAGCGCCAGTTTTAACTTAAGACTGTTAAATTCAAAAGAGATACTTTCTGACACATTTCTGAATTCATTTTTGTTAGGAAACGCATTAAATAGGCAGGTGTTCTTATTCAGAAACTATATAATCATAGACGTTTTCTCTTTTTTGGGAAAGGCAGAAGATCTTTCAGAAAACGCTGTCAAATTCGGCGTTTTGAACTGAATTCTAGACACGGCAGCACGAGAAAAGGGAAAAACGTATGTCACGTGATACAAATTGGTTATAACTTGATAAGTAATTTATTTATTAAAAAAATGGAAAACTCATTTCGATTTCAAATAGCTTCAATAGTTATGCCTGCCAATTTCATGCTTTTGCGTTTAAAAATGAATCGCGTTGTTGAGAAGGCCATTTTAGAATCCCCTTAACTATTTTATAACAGCTTATTTTCAAATCTTTAATTGATCTTTCTTAACTAATCACGAAAAGAGACGCCAGCTTTTGCGACAACAGTGGATGCGGTCTGGGGCGCCGAAAATCCCCCACTCAAAGGGAAATAAACGGCAACCTGATTACAGGACATCGCCACTTCTTGTGATAATATCATTTTACCTTCCATAATCAGATAAAGTTTTTAAAACGAAGAAAATTAGCGTGCTTTTAAAGCCTGTGGGGGTCTGGATGGGAGTTGTCGAGCATAACTGTTAGGAGGGCATATATATATATATATATATATATAGATAGATAGATAGATAGATATTTGTGTGTGTGTTTATTTATATCTAGTTCAAATGCATAAATATCTTATTATTTTTCCTAATCAAAGCTTATATTTTGATTTCTGCTAAAAAATACTGACGCGTCACAGAAATACATTTTTTTTTTCAGGTTAATTATAAATTTCAGTCTTTCTTTTATGCAAAAAACATTAATTATATACTGGTATCTGACTGTTTGGACACATCATATCAAATTTGTATATATATTATATATATATAGGTTGTTGTATCAGTGCTTTATATATGTGTAAACGGATATTATAATTATGTTTAAATAAAAAGTGATAAAAAAGTATTTATACTTCTGAAATTATTTCCACCTGGTTAAATAAACAAAAAATATGAAAGGTACTTTAACATTGGGGTTATTATAATATTATAATATAATTAATATTATAATTATGTTTAAATAAAAAGTGATAAAAAAGTATTTATACTTCTGAAATTATTTCCACCTGGTTAAACAAACAAAAATATGAAAGGTACTTTAACATTGGGGTTTGTAATGTTATATTAAAAAAAAAAAAAAAAAAAAAAAAAAAAAAAAAACTAGAATCAATACATCTAAGTTATAAATTAAAAGAAACCATCATGTTTGGTGATAAAATTTATCAACAAATTATTGTTTTGAGTTTAATTCCAATTAATTTATATTTTCATTCAAAATATATTAATTTTATGAATTAAATTAATTAAAACAATCATTTCCTTACTTTATATTTTAATAATGTATATAATTGAATCAAGGAGTTTTGTAAAATTATTGTAACGTTAGCAGATTACCCTCAATTCTCAAATATCTGTCACACATAACCAGAAATGCTTTTGCCCCTGTAGTATATTGAATGATTTATAAAAATCATTTTTTTTTCTAATAAAAAATAATTATTCTAACACACAATATCGTATAACTTATAACTGGTATAAATATTTTATATTGGAATCATTTTTTTTCTTTCAAAATTTAAATGCCAATGGAGAAAATCAAACTTACTTTAACTGTTTTTGTATTATACTATTTTTTTAAAAGGTCTTAAAAATTAAGGATAACTTTTTTGTAGTTTGCGAGTTGTTTAGATTTTTAGTAACATTTGTATTTTCTTAAAAGATTCTATTACTTTTGATAATGTAATACCCACGAATTTTATTACAAGAAGAAAAGAAAACCCCCCAAAGCGCTATCCAAAGCGTAAACAAATGCTGCGTTTCTCTCCTTGTCATGAACTATGACGTCACAAGACGGGCGTAGTAAAAAGTGTCGTTTTCGGAACACGGTAAATAGTGCGCTATAAAAACTGTCAGAAGTCAACAATTACAACTCAAAATTAAAAAAAAAACATTCTGTTCTTCTTATCTTTCTGTTTTCTATTATATAAAAATAAAATTAGAAAACGTGAAAATTCCTCATTGCTTTCCTCCGAACGGCTGCAATAGGTAGCTTTATACTTTTTTTTTGTATTGAAAGCTACCTAAAACAACTAACAATCTCAGAAATCAATAAATTTCCAATATTTTTGGAAAATGTTTCTGAAATTAAAGGTATCCTTCTCTTACCACAATTTTCGGAAAAGTTATAATTTCAAAAAATATTGGCAGAAATTGGGAGTCTTTACATATGAAATATCTTTCGTAAATTTCTGAAACCTGATGGTTTCTCATATTTCTGATTAGGGGATAGTGACTAAAAAGGAGAGGGCCAAGCTTGGAAATCACAGATTTTGATTATTTTATATATGTTGTAGTGTAGAAGCCTTTTAGTCTAAGGTTCAACGAATTTTATACAACGCTTCTTAGTTCTCGAGAAAAAAATGGGGTCTAATATTATAACACAACTTAAATTGTGACTTTGTAACGAAATTTCTGCATTGGTCGTAGCTAGAGTTGCAAAGGCTAGAAAAAACCTGGTTTAAATCTGGGAATAAACCGGTTTTTTTTGGGAATTAACCGGGTTTTTTGGGAATAAACCAGGTCTTTTGGGAATAAACCTGGGAATAAACCGGGTCTATTGGAAATAAACCCGGGAATAAACCGGATTTTTACAACTCTAGTCTTATCGCAGTTGTTATGGCGTCTGCTCGTTGATCCGTGGAACCGGGTTCGAGACCAGAATGCGCTGCGTTTGTTTTTCTCCTTTTTTGTTTTATAAATATACTTGTAATTATAATTTAATAATCTCACAATTAAAAAATTTAATATCGTACATTAATTATCATGTTAAAATATTTAAATTCAAATTTTAATTTAGCATTTTTGATTTTGAAATCCTTATTAAAGATTTATCATCATTTAAAGAGATTTTTAAAAATCGGATGTATTATTAACTAGTAAAAATTCCAAAATCGTTACGAAATCATACCTTATTTTATTAATAACATAAATTACAATCTTTAATATGCACAAAAAATATGTTCTAATTTAATTCTTATGCTAATTTTTTATGTTATTATGCTTCTTACTTTAAAAACAGAGTAGTATTATCATCGCATTGACTTCCCTTGTTAAGGCAATACATAAATGATGTTTCTTTAAAATCACAAATTGACACAATTGTTCAATATCATTGCATCGATAAACATATATGAAATACATTTGATAAGTGATTATGAAAATGAAAATAATAATAACCGTTTAATGATGTTTTATACAACTATTTAGTTACAAATAAAAAATAAATAGGTTAGCATTATAATTAATGTGCAATATTATAATTTTTAATTGCGATTATTAAATTATAATTACAATTATATTTATAAAACAAAAAATGAGAAAAACAAACATAGCGTGTTCTTGTCTCGAATTCGGGCCCGCGGATTAACGAGCAGACGCCATAGCAACTCAGCTACGACCAACACAGTAGTTTCCGTACACAGTAAGTATTTTAGTTGTGTTATAATATTAGACCCCCTACTTCTCGAGAACTAAGGGACGTTGTATAAAATCCGTTGAACTTGAGACTAAGGGGCTTCAACCCTACAACATATATAAAAATAATAAAAATCTGTGATTACCAAGCTTGGCCCTCTTCTTGTAAGTGTAAAATTTTATGAATTTGTTGCATTGTTTTAGAAATTTTTTGTGATCATGAATAATATTAAAAAAATATTGTAATTAATTATCTAACGTAAGTGTAATTTATTTTCACTGCAGATTTGCGTATAGCGAAAATGGAAGAGTCTCTGAATCCGTCGTGCCTAGCGATCCAGTGGAAGCAATTGAAGAATTCGAATGCTTTGAGATGGATTGCAAAAAATTGTAATCATCCGGGAAGGTTCATCTGTAGGAAACCATCTGTTAGTAAGTCATATTCAGTAACTGCAGATTTTCCTCGTCATACTTTTGCAATAGTTTAAGATAGATATATATACAGGGTGAACCAAAAGCCTTGCCTGATTCTAAATATTTCTTCTGCTCAACTATTATAACTAGACATATGTTTGTTTGGATGCATTGTAAGTACTGTTATAAATTTCTTTATAAGACCACGTACCTCGGTAAATTTCAACGTGTGCCTCCTTGGTAGCTTGGAAAATGTCTAAGCCGTATTCTAGTTCCCACCAAGTGTTCTTTAACATGTCTTCTGTTACAGTACACACAGAAGCTAGTATCCTAGTCTTCAGTTCTTCGACGTCAGCAATTGATGCGGCAAAGACTCTGTCATTCATACAGCCCCAAAAGAAAAAAATCAGAGGAGTAATATCTGGAGAGCACGGAGGCCAGGGTGTTAGTCCATCCCTTCCAATCCACCGAAGGGACAATCGCGCCATGTATTGCACAAAAAACTACTAAAACTGACCTATCCAATGATACAACAAGTTACATCATTATACAAACGGTTATTTTGCAAAGAATTATTATAACCAGGTCAAGACTTTTGGTTTACCGTGTATATATATAAGGATGTATCCATTGTACAACTTTTCACTTTAATTTTATTTGTAGTTCATTTATAATGTATGAATTTATTTATTCTATTCGTTAATAATGTGTAACAGCTGTACAGTATCATCGGAATAAATAAGCTGTATTCGATAACTGCAATGTTTTGTCTTCATAGTTTTGCAGTTGTTTAAAAACAAAATATACAACGTAAAGTAACATAAAATGTTTATCTTTAATTTGATATTGACTACATGTATAATGTAAGAATTTTATTTCATTCAAATCTTTCTTCAAAAAGTATGCCAGCTGTTTTCTTTAGGAAAATCATCTGATAAAAAGTCGTGTTCCTTATCTTCATGTTTTTTTCTCTTAATACGTTTTGAGTAATTTAAAAAGTAAAATGATAATCCAATATTAAAACTAATCGTTGGGGGCCACCGTAATACTTACCCCTCATGGATATGCATAATGTAAAATATTAAAATAAAAATTTGTAAATTACTTATAAAATGCATTGCAATTCAAATAAAATCGTGGCTTGATGAGGTCATAAACTTTAAAGGCTCGATTACTGAATTGCTTGAAAGAAATATCCTTATAACTCCAAAAATAATAATCCTATTAACTAGCGGTTTATTGCATCTGATTAAGCGTCAAATTTCCAATTAAAATATATCTTTGAAGTGAAATTTGAATGTAAAATTTATGTAAAATTTATGTTTTTTTATTGTCTTTTATATTCATTTCTTAAAATAAACAATTTTATATACCTTTTATCAGTACGAATATTTCGAGAATCCGAAAAAAATAGTTCCGTTTAATCGAGGTTATTGAAATTAAATAGGCTTCTTCCCATTATTACATACTAAGTACATACCAAATTGCAAGTCTCTATCTCAATTTTTTCGGGAGATAGAGCGTTTACAGACACACAGACACACACACAGACAGACGGCAATTTTTTTTTCTAAAAATATGTTTTTCGGAATCTCCAGTGTCTGAAACGTGTAAATCCGTCAATTTTTTTTTTCGATTTTCAAAACGATTACAAGACTTACCCTATACTACTTGTGATGGGTAAGTAATAAAACTTTAAACTTAAATTTTTGTATTTACTGTAAACCTCACGTATAAATGTATTTTATTATTTTTAAAAAAATATATTACTTTTTGCCTGCAATAAATATTTGCTTTTATTTTAAAACTTAAATTTCCATAAAATCATAGAAATTGAAGTTAGTGTATTGTGTACACAAGCAAATGCATTAATCATCTCTATAAGAATAACTTTTACTTTTATTTGTGAAATGTGTCTGATGACCTTCCAATAATACATTTTAACAAAGATTGTTTGTTCGCTGAAATAATCCTAACATAGTTATTTAGTTTTAATTTTAAATTTAATTCAAAACAAATATTCAAAACGCATTTTCAAATGAAAATTTAAGTATTACTAAATGCGCTGAGTGGCCATTTTATTATGTCCAAAACGTTTCCTTATTTTAAGTATTAATTATTTATGAAGGTTTTCGTGAGCTACGAATCTTGAAAATAATGGAAGTTAAAAAATTTCGAAAATATTAATACAGAAATACTATGAGATATTTATGTGATTGCATTTAACACTTTTTAGATATACTAGAGTTTGAATAAGTACAGTGTGGCCATAATTAAACTGCAAGTGTTCAAGGGGTGCTGGGGAGAAAACTACTGGAAATATTCCAGTGAAATTTGGTATCTACACGTTTCAAAACATGCGCAAGTCAAATATGCAAAGAAAAAAATCGCCATTTTCACCCGATAGATGGTGCTATACCGTGTTTCAATGCTTATCGACGGCATATATGCAAATTTTAAGCCCATCGAACAGTATAAAAACATCAATACATTGAGTAAAGGCCAGTCATGACTCTGAATAAGCAGGAACGTGCATTGTTAGTGAAGATATTCTATCAGAATGGTAGCAATTATTCAGCTACTCTGAAAGAATACCGGCTTATGAAACGATTAAAAAGAGGTCCAATGAGTGTCAATGGATTAAAAAATATGATTTTAGAATTTGAAGAATCAGGAGAATTGGGCGTTATTCCAGGCACAAGAGGGCGACGTCCCGTAAACCTGGAAGGAGTGCAACAAACTAATTTTTATTACATGATACTGTAAAAATTTAATTACTGAAGAGAATTGTATGGAATTTTGATAGACTGTAAATGATATTTTATATTGTTTATATGCCTCTTAGATTGTCATTATGCTCTGTCTATCGATTTTGGAGGTTGTATATGGGTTTAAATACGGTATAGCGCCATCTATCGGGTGAAAATGGTGATTTTTTTTTTTTTTTTTGCATATTTGACTTGCGCATGTTCTGAAACGTGTAGATACCAAATTTCACTGGAATATACCCAGTAACCCCAGGAATAATCCAGCACTCCTTGAACACTTGCACTTTAATTATGGCCACCCTGTACACTTGTTTTTCAATGCCATTTAATTGTACTTAATGATTGCATATGTATAGGTAGGTGTCTTTTTTTAATTAATAATAATAAATATTAATGTATGACTGTTAATACATAAAGAAAAAAAATCTCTGACGGCTCGGCCTATAGGCACAGGTATATTTCGAAGATGCAGGCCACGGGGGCCTGTTTATTGGGAATTGCAGAAGAAATGACCTTTTTGCCACAATGCAGCAGTTGCAACCGCCCACTTTGAAATATTTGTAGCCGGCAAGGATTTGTTATTATTTTTTTTTTATTATTTACTAGCTGACCCGCCCGGCGTTGCCCGAGCCCTTGTAATAAACTTAAATCTCTTAAAAAATGAAACTCTGGCCACTGTCTACGATGGCTTCGGAACCGTATACCCGGCATGCTCGTACGCTCTAGAAAATCTGTTACTTCCCCCTACCACCGACAGGGGAGCATTCTGTTCTAAACAAACCTCTTTCCGAACGAACTTCTGAGACAGGTCCCCGCTGCCTACGTTACTGTATAGTAGGCGCACTACAAAATTGAGCTGGTTTCGAGAAGATTGGAACATTATTAGCCCCGTTATTGCAATAAGGCACAGCTAAAGAAAATAACCTTGAGTGAGGTGCCGAGGGGAGGGGATGTTCGAGTTGCTGAGATATGAAAACGGAGCATAGTTAAAGAAAAACCTTGAAGGAGGAGCCGGGGGGGGGGGGGGAGGGTTGTTCAAGTACCCTTCAGCAAATCATAACAGAAATATGTCGTGCTAAATTTTTGGCCCTTTTCATAGAAGTAATAAGAACTTTAAACGGATTCGATATGCATCATAATTAAGAATTTATGGGGTTTTTTCTGTTTTCACAAAAAGATTCACATTTCCCCCTACTTGGAGTGATTTTGCCCTTTAACGAACTTGACTGAGATTTTATGGTGCACCAGGAGAGGGTTTGAACTACCTAAATCTAAATTTGCAGCCTTCTAGGTGGGCTAGATTTTCCTAGCCATCGCCAACAGACACACAGACACACACACAGAGCGAAACTTTCTTTTATTAGCATAGATTATTATTTTTTTTTTTATTTTTTTTTTGCTATAAGAGTTGGTCATATAAAAAACTTGTCAACATAAAAGTTTTAGATAATATTAAGACGATATATAATAAATTTAAGCGGATTGGATATCTTGTGAATTGGCGAAGTTATGAATTTTTTTTCTTCTTTAACCCCTATTTCTCCCCCCCCCCCCCCCAATAAGGCCAGTTTTAATTATAACAGAAATATGTCATGCTAAATTTTTGGCCCTTTTCATAGAAGTAATAAGAACTTTAAACGGATTCGATATGCATCATAATTAAGAAGTTATGGGGTTTTTTTCTGTTTTCACAAAAAGATTCCCATTTCCCCCTACTTGGAGTGATTTTGCCCATTAACGAACTTGACTGAGATTTTATGCTTCTTGATTTTATGTATGAGTTTGGAAGAGATTTGTGCAGAATTATGGCAGTTATCGTGTCCATAAAAAAGTTATATACATATATATATCTATATATATGACTTTGAACTGGGAGTGGTTTTGGGTTCTAGGAGTCATGATCGGCGGAGATCTGCAAAAATTGTGAAAAAATCCAACATAGGTGAGAATGTAATAGGTAGTATTTCTTACGAAATCTACCTAAAACGACGAATATCGTATGTCACTTTTTAAATTTAAATACAAAACCTGATATTATAGAATAAGTTATTTTGACAGTTAATAAATCCGTTAACACTCCAGTTAGATTTAATATTTGAATGTAAGCGAGATTTTTGTAGAATATGTTTTAAACGTCAAAAATAAGACTCTCTGAAAATTTGTCTTATGCTACCAAAGAAAGTCACACCTTAAACACGCCATAAAACGAACTTTGACACGTTTTGAAAGAATTAAACTTTCATCATCAGACGCAAAACGATGAGCTGCCACCACAAGAAAAGTCGGAACGATTCTTTTTGTTCTTATAGTGGTAGAACATACAGCACATCAGTTACTCTATAGGGAGGAGTTAATGATTTACCTTGCAAACAAAATAGTGTTATACCAGAAGACTAGGCTAAAACTAGGTTATACCGGTTAAAATAGAAATTGAGGGGTGTCTAGAAACGCTGACATATACGTACATACACAAAATAACCAATAACAGGAGTTACTTGGATATACGGAAACACAAACAAGCTATCCGATTTATAGAACTCTGGGAATTAAGCGAGTAAATTGAAAAAATCACATCCAAAGTCTATGTGGTGTGGCGTTGTATATCGCTAGTATATCGCAAGCTTAACATGCAGTTCCACCAGCACGGGTGCACCTCTTCTGGTGGGCAAACAATAATTCACATGACTCGAAATGTGCACCAATATTACCTCACTTTAAGGTTGGCAGCGAAGCACATAGGTCTTGTAAGATGTCTATACATCTCAAAGGCGTAGATTCAAGAACTCCATATTACAATAATTTTCGAAAAAATCATAAATACTAGTAAATTCAGAATTACATTTTTCTGCGAGGATACCTATCTATCTCAAAAATATTTGTAGATAAAGGAGCCAGAATCTTTAGTCGTTTCTATCGAGATAGAAGTTTGTATGCTCTGTTCTGAAGGGACCACTGCATTGCACAGGTACGAAATTTGGCAGGAAGGTATATCTGTAGTTATGCACCTACAAGATTTTTTTATTTAAATTTTTATGCGATTTTTAGAGCTTTTTCACCAAAGATTATCTTTTTAACAAAACTACCTGCTTGCTACGCTCATCAACCCCCGTTCTGATTTCACAGCCTCTTAAAACCTGGTAATGTATCCTGTTTTAAAAAGATGATGATATCACGAACGGCGACTATCTTCTGTAATCAGGTTATAATGCTTTTTCATTTAACTGGTTATAATGCCTTTTCATTTAATTCATCTTTTTTATTTTTAATATTCATGTGTAAACACAAGTTTTATGACGTAATTTTCTTTATTTCCTGCTTTCAACACGTGATCATTTAATTATTATTTTAAACTTTCATTATTGTTTTTAATATTCTCGCGCAAATACATTTTTTATTTGAGATAAAACATAATCCTTTGCGCTTATTTAGAAATTGGCAACAATATAAAAAAATGACTTTTTCAATAAAAGATTTTTTACTCGATTTTTAAGGATTTTTTGAGTTTTTATTGTCCGACCGTGATAAGTTTTTTAATTTCTGAAAGCTTGTTATATTTCGCGTTTGGTGGTATGATTTTCAAATCCGTAGGATGGCTAGAAAAACAGTAATAGCTCCTCAAAAAAGTCCCTAGTAAAAAAGCGATGAGAATAAACCGGAATATCTACGCAGAATTTGATTGGTCCATTTCTAAATCGTTTTTGGCTCAGTTCCAGATTACTTTTTTTTAATATAGAAGGATTTATTTGGAATTCGTACAGCGATGTTTGATTATTTTCGAGAATTTTGTATGGGATTTTAGCGTTTATTTGCGTTTCGTGTTTTTTTTTCTTTTTTTTTAACATTATCAAACGGAATTTGGTTTCAAACTTTTACCCTAACATTATAAATTTTGTCCTCTGCCATTTTTAGTGGTTTGTTTTAGCGTTTCGAGCAGATTTTTGATAAGAATTCCAGTTACAATTTTCTAACCCATACCAGCGATACTCAGCCTTTTTTCTCGCCGCCCGCAAATATGTATTTGGTACATTAGCCCTTAACCGGAAACGTGAAAATTCAGATCACAAACAGAAACGTACCGTCTGTGAGACTGCTAAATTTTAAAAATTGCTATAAAAATTTAAAAAGAAAACAACTCTTAATAATTTACCAAATAGTGAACTTAAACGTTTATTCCTTAATAGTAATGCAATAACAGGAACAAATTTTTAATATAACAGCAAAATTATAAGTTTTGAATGTCGGAGACAGGAAATATTTCAAAATTACACACTGTTATTCAAATATTTACATTTTCGACAAAATAATGAAATAAATGCAAATATTTTGATATATATTAGTAGAATATAAATTTAAAAAAATATTATACAGTAAAAATAACAAAAACATGTAATAGTAAATATTGCAGCATGTTCTAAATATCAGCGTTTTTTATGCAGTCATTGTGTTTAGGTTTGGAGCATTGCATGCATAAGGCTTCCGCCACTGTACACACAGATATTTTGTCATTCTATGGTTGATTCTATGACACAAAAAACATTCTTTGCGTTTGAAAAGTATTAAGTCATCATCTACCTGGGGCACATTTTCAACAGGTTTTTGCAGAATGCGAGCTATTATAAAGCGCAATTCCCGAGGTAGCTGGGGATTTTCTAGTCGTCTCTCCATATTGCTCTTTCATATTACTCTCTTTCATATTACTGGCCAGAGTATCATATTTCATTCGCATTTGAATTATTTTATGGTTTGCCCATTTCACTATATGCAGTAACATATCATTTGTAAATAACAACTGCCAGACAGAGAATAGATCTGCCTTTTATCCGAGCTCACTAGCTTTTCCTCTTAAAACTGGCACTTTTATAATATTGTGTTTTCTTGTTCTTGACGAGGAGCGAACTTTTTAAACAGACCATCGGTACCGATTTTTTTCATATATATATTTCGTATATGCGTCTGCTACTTTTTCATCATTTCTTATATCTTCATTTTCGCTTTCATTAGAATTTTCTGAAGATGTTGAATCACTTTCGTGTTCAGAATTTATATATTCATCATCTGAAATACTTTCAACATCGCTTATGTCACTTCCTACTTCATCAAACCATCGCAAAATAGTATTTATCACTATAGCGTACCCGCATTGACGGCCCCGCCATCTTGATATCAGAACGAAAAAAATTACATAAACGGAAACATGCAGTCTGACAGACTGCGTCGAAAATAAAATATTTTTTCTTTCAACAACTAAAAAAGTGCAGGTGTTGCAAATGGGTCGGGGTGGAGAGGACCAATAGTGTAAGGATTAGATGGCGTAATAAGGTTGTAGACACGTTCATTTTTGCATAAAGGGTAGATATGTAGACGCAACCGTCTCACAGACGGTACGTTTCCGGTTAAGGGTTAGGTGAGCTGCAACACACTATACTTATATATAACAATATATAAAAGAGGTAATGAAAATAATAAAATCACAAAAATAGCATATCAAAGAAATATAAGAAAATTAATAGAATCTCAGCATCAGCTATTTAATAAGTGTAAAAAGTACAATTTCCAAGTTCTAAAGATAATAATCACGAGATTTTACAAAAAAGAAATCAGATTATTTTTGTACAAAACCTTTTATCATTTTAAAATGTAAAAACATTTAATTAAAATTTAATTTTTTAAATAACGTTTGATAAGTGTTGTAAATTAAATAATATATACACCCACTGTTACGTAAATAGGATTAAACGTTTAGATAGGATAACTGTAGATTGCGCAAATGATATTTAGAATATTTTTAACACAATTTTAAATTGATTATAAATAACAAGACAGATTTTGTCTTGTCATAAAAATATATAAAACAATAGCGAACGTTTTAAATATATTTTATGCGCATCTAAAACTTTCATAAATATGGATTAATGTTTGCGTAATTCGGACCGCACTTTAAAAGTCTTCGAGCCGCAGGTTGATCACGGCTGCACTGTAGTAAATTTCCCCTTCTGCGATTTTTTTATTTTTAGCGAATTTTTCTACGATTTTTAGAAGAGTTTTCTTTCTTAGCGTAAAACGAATCCGGTTTTAATATTTTAGTCCAGTATAGTATATTTTATCCTCTTTTCAATAAAGTTTATTGAGAATTTGTACAGCGATTTTTGGATTTTTTTCATGCAATTTTTAGAGTTTTTTCCCATTTTGCGGTGCTTTTACAACATTCGTAAAGGGAATCCTGTTTTAATCATTTTCTGCAATATAGTCAAATTTTTCCTCTACAATCTTTGAAATTTTATTGATTATCAAGGTGATTTACAGCGTCTTTTCTCGCTTCGCACCGATTTTTGACTTTTGTGAAAGAATTCTTGTTACATTGTCTTGCCCTATACGACATTTGAATTTTTAGCCTTTTTTATGCAATTTTTAGTGTGTTTTTCGTGCGAATTAAAGAAATCATTCTGTAAAATGGATTAAAAAAATGTTAGTAAAAGGAAATATTCAAATTTGAGACTAAAAAGCCATCAAAGTTCACCGTGGTGACCGCTGGCGCCACGATGAACATTCGTGGTGAATAGTCAACATATGAAAGCCATAAAGCGTATATTCAGGGGTCTTGAGAAAAAAAAGCTTCAAAGATTTCGTTTCACTTAATAATCGAAAAAATCACTCATGTTGAGAAGCGGCTCGGCAGCGTAGCGGTAAAGTACATTTGGAATTTTTGGCCAGTGTTTGACTCCTGAAAAAGCTTTTGCTGTCACAGCGAAATTTTTCATCACTTATTTTCGAATAACAATAAAAGAAATGCGTATAGTTATTTAAATTCACGCAAAATATAAATAAAATATTGTTTAATAAAAACGTATTCAAATTTAAAAGTAGTTTAATTTATTTTTTTTTAATTGGGAAAAAATTATCAAAAAAGCGCGTTTTAATTTATGTACAACATTTAAATTTATCTCGAAGACAGAAAGAGAAATGCATATATGCAACTAATTTTAAATTATTTTAAATAAACGGAAAAAATTGACGTTTTTAAAATATGAACTGCAAACTTTATTTTCTTTTTAATTTTCATTAATTCTTTAAAATGTAGAATTTAATAGTTAATGTATATGTCGTAGGCTAAATAAGAAATCCGGCCCTTTGCAAAGAACCAAACAGCCAGGTTACTTGCAGGAACATCTGACTTTTAGGTTTTTATAAAAAGCTACCTATTGCAGCCGATTGGAGGAAAGCAATTCTAAAACATTTTGGTATATTTTCACCGATCATGACCCCCAGACCCCAACACCACCATCCGTTCATATATATATATATATATATATATATCTGATTGTTGTCATGCTGTAACTCTCTTACTTATGAACCGATTTGGATGTGACTAAGTATGTGAATAGAATGTACCAAGGTCTCGACCTAGTTCGTTGGCCAGCTTCATCCGTCATCTTGTTTCAAAATGTCGGCCAGTTAGAAATTTTTTAATTTTTAAAAATTCAAAAAGATGCAAAAAATTATAAATTCAAAAAGTTGTTTCCATTACGTGTTAAATCATGATACAAGGGTTCCGAAACATTTTATGTTTTGGCGTTATCTTAAAAAATGGTTGAGATATGTCAGTTTGAAATTCTAGGGTGGCTGAGATTTTGAAACAATCTTATATTTGTTATGCTGTAACTCTCGTATTTATGAACCGATATGAATGTGACTGATCATGTGTACAAAATATACCAAGGTCTCGACCGAGTTCGTTGGCTAGCTTCATGCGCCGTCTTGTTTCAAAATGGCAGCCAGTTAAATATTTTTTAATTTTTTTTAATTCAAAAAGATGTATAAAAATTATAAATTGAAAGAATTGTTTCCGTTAAGTGTTAGATCATGATACAAGAATTCCGGAACATTTTTGTTTTGCTTTATCTTAAATAATGGCTGAGATACGGCAGTTTGAAATTCTAGGGTGGCCGACATTTTGAAACAATCTGATTTTTGTTATGCTGAAATTCGCATTCAACTCCAGTATTAACGAAAACCGGGTTTGAATCTTCTATAATCGGGTTCCAAGCATTTTAGCTTCGGGTGTTTGAGTAAAAATGAGTAGTAATTTTAAAAACATGGACTGTGAAAGCTATCTTTCCCTCCCGGAACAGGCCGGAAGGGCTTTTTTCCAATCACACTGATGTTTTATAAGCTGATTGCAAAGAACTTATACATGCAGCGTTAGGGTAATTGAAAAATGATAAATTGTTTTTCAATCAGCGTTATTTTTTATTTCCAGTTTATTGCAACGAGTCTACGAAGTATTAGGCTAATTAGAAAATGACCAGCTGTTTGTCCAAACGTCCACAGGCTTATTGCAAAAAGTCCAATGTTGGGAAAGATTATGCAGAATTTTAATATAAAAGGTAGCATCAGAAGCTTAAAATGCTTATAAAAAGTGTATAAGAAAGCTGCCTTATTGACTAATTTTATTAACGCGACTGAGAGTCTGCGATTAATAAATATTTCATTTTAATTTTAAGGGAATCTTTTTCGCAAACACCCCTTCCAGAAGTATCAGTGGAATCTGCAAACAATGTAGATTTTTAATTCGTTTTCCCCAGCATTAAGTGTAGCAGATAAATTACTGAATGGAAATAATAAGAAAAATATGTAAGAAAAGAACTATATTAATGAAATCTGCAGACGGGGTCGATTTTCATGGTTTTAACAGCATTACAAAGATAAGATAGATCGCTGATTTAAGACTACTATAAAAATGTGTATGAAAAATTTCTGTATTAATGAAATCTGCAGATGAAACAGATTTTTAATGTTTTCTAGCCCTACGTAGAGAATATGGGACGCTGAAAAAAAAATTATAATGATATAAAATAAATGTTCTATACCAATAAAATCTGTAGATGAGGCTGATTTTTAATGTTTTCCAGCATTACGCAGAGAAGATGGTTTGCTAATGAAAATAAAAATATAAGAAAAATTGCTGTATCAATCAAATCCAGCATTACGTAGAGAAGATAGATCGCTGAATGTAAACTATTATATAAAATGTGTATGGAAATTCCTGTATGAATGTAATTTGCAGTTGAAACAGATTTTTAATGTTTTCTAGCACTACATAGAGAAGATGAGATGCTAAATGAAAATAATTATAAAAATATTTTTAAAAATTCTATGTCAATTATATCTGCAGATGAGGTCGGTTTTTAATGTTTTTCCAGCATTATGCAGAGAAGATGGTAAGATGGTTTGCTAAATGAAAATTAATATAAAAAATATATAATAGAAATTCCTGCATTAATGACATCTGTGGATGAGGGAGATTTTTAAAGTTTTCCAAAATTATTGTATCAGAAAATTTATGTATGAATGATATCTGCTGATGTGGCAGTTTTTTAGCTCACAGGCTATCAAAGCCTGAGAGCTTATGCGCCCGCCGGTTCTGTATGTACGTACGTACGTATGTATGTATTTATGTATGTATGTACGTAACGCGATAACTCTTGATAGAACTAACCGTTTTACTTTAAATTTTGGTTATAGGTTCCTTGTAATAAGGCGCTTCCCTGATTAGTTTTGGAGGATCATTGGTTAAGCATAAAGGGGGGAAATGGGGGGCTAAACCCCCATAATTTAGATAAATAGGTTTTTCATGCAGAATTATCCCATTTTCTTCAAATTTTGTATATAGGTTCATTTTGATAATGTGCTTCTGCAATAGTTTTGGGGGTTCATTGGTTATGTATAAAGGGGGAAAGGGGGGATAACTCCCCTAATTTAGATAAATGAGTTTTTATGCAGAATTATTCGATTTTCTTCAAATTTTGTATATAGGTTCATTGTGATAATGCGCTTCTCTGAAGAGTTTTGGGGGTTCATTGGTTAAGTATAAAGGGGGAAAGGGGGGGGGCTAATCCCCCCTTAATTTAGACAAATGGGTTTTTCATGCAGAATTATCCGATTTTCTTCAAATTTTGTATACAGGTTAATGGTGATAAAGCGTTTTCCTGATTGGTTTTGGGGATTCATTGTTTAAGTGTAAAGGGGGTAACGGAGGGCTGCCCTCCCTTAATTTAGATAACTGCGATTTTCATGCAGAATTATGCGATTTTCTTAAAATTTTGTATATAGGTTCATTGTGATAAGGCGCTTTCCTGATTAGTTTAGTTTAGGGGGTTCTTTGGTTAAGTATAAAGAGGGTAAAGGGGGGGTCTTATCCTCCCCCCTTAATTTAGATGAATGTGTTTTTCATGGAGAATTATCCGATTTTCTTCAAATTTTGTATATATGTTCATTGTAATAAAGGGCTTCCCTGGTTAGGTTTCGGGGTTCAATTGTTAACTATAAAGGGGTGGGGGAACGGGGGGATGATCCCCCCTTAATATATTGTCGATTTCTTTATTTTTCGAGGGGCTTATTTCTAATTCTTTGAAATAATTGTATACTATACAATTAGTGTGAATAGCTTGTGAGCTCAATGCCCTCAGTTTAACTGGGCAGTTTTCTTTTTTATTAATATTTTCCAACGTTACGTAGAGAAGATCGTTTGCTGAATGAAAGTAGTTATAAATCACATGTAAAAGATATTGCTATATCAATACAATCTACAAATGAGGCAGATTTTTATTGTATTCCCATCGTTACGTAGAGAAGATGCGACGCTGAGTGAAAATAATTATAAAAATATATAAAAAAATTTTGTATTAATGAAATATGCAGATGAGGCAGATTTTTTATGTTTTCCAAACGTTACGTAGAGAAAATGGATTTCTGAATGAAAATAATTGTGAAACATATTATAGAAAAATGGCTTTTACAATAAAATCTGCGGATGAGGCAGAATTTAATGTTTACTCAGCATTACGTAGAAATTATATAATACTTATTGAAAAAAAAAAAATAAAAATATACCTAAGATATACTGATATATTAAGTCGTTTTCTTGCTTGCATTTTTTTTTTTTTTTTTTACATTTTTAGGGAGAGGAGGAGAATTTTACACATAAAAAATAAAATGATAATTAACTTAAATATCAACCAGGTGCGTCCCGCAGTGGCACAGGCAATTATGCTCGGTTCCCGTCAGAATCACCGAAAGTGAAGCAGCATCGACCATGGTCAGTGTATGGGAGGGTGACAACCTCTCTCGACTGCGGCTGCTGTGGGACCGTGTACGTTAATGGAAGCTGGTGCGCGTAAAATCTGTTCGTGGCTCCAATGTCCTCCAAGTTTTAAAACGATACCTCTGGGGGGGTGGCAATCCCTGTGCAGGTCTCTCATCTGGAATTGGTTCAAAATTAGGAGACCAGCTCTAGAAGTCCAACCTCTCTTGAGGCTCTGGCACCACTTCTTTCAGAGAAGTGCCGTGGTACTTTACCTGGCACAACAACAACATCAACTAGGTGCATAAATCAATCTGTCAAAAAAGCATTTTTCCTGTTATTATTTTCGTAATCATTTTTATTCTACAACCCATCTTCTCTACATAATGCTTAGAAAAAAATAAAATGTCTCATTTTCATATTTCCTTATTACAGAAATTTTCTTATATATATATATATATATATATATATTTAATTATTTTCATTCAGAAACCAATCATCTCTACGTAACTCTGGGAAAACATTAAAAATCTGCCTCATCTGCAGATTTCATTAATATAGAAATTTTCTTATATACATTTAATAGTTATTTTCATTAGCAACCCATCTTCTATACATAATGTTGGGAAACAATTAAAAATCTGCTTCATCTTCAGATTTCATTTAAACAGCAATTTTTGATATTTATGTTTTATAATTATTTTCATTCATCAACAACCAATCTTCTCCGTGTAACGCTGGGAAAGCATTAAAAATCTGCCTCATCTATAGATTTCATTAATGCAGAAATTTTCGTACATATTTTTTGTAAAAATTCTCATTCTGTTCTGTTTGGACAAAATTGCTTCTCTTGATCAAAAGTTTTATTAACGGAACTAAAAATTAGTTTCAGTAACTGCAAATAGATGGCGCTACACCTGCAAAGTTATACAAAAATGCATCAAATATTTAACATAAGCAAGCAGTTGAACACAGATGGTGCCAATTATTCCCAGATTTAGTAAATACTTTTTGTTACATATGCATTTTTTATCTTTTTTCTTAATTTATTTTTCATTCTGTGATTCTGAAGGATGGCCTTCTAGGGCAAAAATTTAAATTAAGAAATCTCAACTTAAAGCAGATTTTGTGCGAATCATGCAGAAAGAATCTAGAGTAATGATAAATGATCATTAATTTTTAAGGACTGATTGTTATTAAAACATATTAAAATGTGATTAAATGATTAATTACTTCATTAACAAAAAATAAGGATCATAAAGTGTACATGTACGTGTTCACATTTTTTTGGCGATCTTTGAAATGGAGTGTGTTAGATTTTGGTCAGTGTATTGACCATGTTTTTCATGAATTGTGTAGTTCATATTTTAGATATTTACAAAGTATTTTAACTAGTTTTTAGCTCACAGGCTATCAAAGCCTGAGAGCTAATGTGCCCGCTCGTTCTGTATGTACGTATGTATGTACGTAACGCGATAACTCTTGATAGAAATAACCGTTTTGCTTCAAATTTTGTATATAGGCTCATTGCGGTAAGGCGCTTTCCTGATTAGTTTGGGGAGTTCACTGGCTAAGTATAAAGAGGGGAAACGGGGGGCAAACCCTTCCCCCTCAATTTAGATAAATGGGTTTTTCATGTAGAATTATCCGATTTTCTTCAAATTTTGTATATAGGTTCATTGTGGTAAGGATCTTTCCTGATTAGTTTTCGAGGTCCATTGGTTAAGTATAAAGAGGGGAAACGGGGGGCTAACCCCCCTTAATTTAGATAAATGGGGTTTTCATGCAGAATTATCCGATTTTCTTCAAATTTTGTGTATAATTTCATTGTGGTAAGGCCACAAATTTGAAATTAGAGTATAATATACAATTAGTGTGAATAGCCTATGTTTATAGCCCTCAGTTTAACTGGGCAGTTTTCTTTTTATTGTATAAATTAACTACCGTTTTCACTACGATTTATTTCTGCGTGATTTGCACAATTTTTGCATTAATTTAAATTGTGCTTCTTATTTTTTTTTTCTTAGAAGCCCATTTATTGGCGTCATTAGTGATCGAATATTTTCTTATTTTAAGATTTTTATGACTTTTTTGAGTATCTTTGCAGGTGTAGTTCCATCCATGTACAGTTATTGCAACTAATTTGTTTATTTATTTAAATTAAACTTTTCATCATGAGAAGCATTTCCTTTCAGACCGCACTCCCGTACTCCAATTATTTCATTTTTAATTAAATTTTAACGTCTGTCAAGTGCGTTTAGCCCACACTTTAGTTTGATTACAAATTCTGCGTATAAGATTGTATTTTTAGGTTAATTTCTATAGAAATCGATCTATTGCAATCACTTCGTTTAAGGGAAAGTCGGGTAGCCGCGGACGGCGGGTAACCGTGGACAGTTCAATTTCTAAGAAATTCAAAGTGTTGCGTAAATAAAGAGTTATTGTAAATGAACGACCTCTAGAGTCGAAACGTATACAGTTTAATTGCGACGTGGGCGCCGAGTAGGTTAGTCGTGAGTGAGTGTTTTGTTTTCGGCAATAAATTTTCGTTGCATTCGAGACGGAATGCATCGTATGCGGAGAAACATTTGAAGAAGACTGGATTCAGTGCCAGGAATGCAAAGACTGGGCCTATGAAGATTGTGTTTATAGAGATGCATCGGATTTTTATTATAATTGTGATGTTTGTAGGCGAAAAAAACGGTTGGGACACCATTGATTAATATACCCGGGGCTACCCGCCGTTTCTTGTGACGCCAAAAAATAAGGCCAAACTATTTTCAGTATATTCCCAGCTAGAAAAAGTTTGCAAAAAAAGTGCAAAAAAAAAAGTGCACAAAATCCGAGCGTATTTGGCACCTCTACTTGTGTATAAAAAGTGCAAACTGAATTCTGCAAAAAAAGTGCAAACTGAATTCTGCACAAAAAGTGCATAATCAGAGGTGCCAAATACGCTCAGATTTTGTGCACTTTTTTTTTTTGCACTTTTTCTGCAAAGGAAATAATCCCTAAATTTTGCAGTTTTTATGCACAATCAGAGGTGCCAAATACGCTCAGATTTTGTGCACTTTTTCTGCATACGAAATAATCCCTGAATTTTGCAGTTTTTATGCACAATCAGAGGTGCCAAATACGCTCAGATTTTGTGCACTTTTTATTTTACACATTTTTTGCATACCAAATAATTCCTAAATTGTGCATTTTTTATGCATAATCAGAGACTCTGATTATGCATAAAAAATGCACAATTTAGGATATTTTTGGCATGCAAAAAATGTGTAAAATATAAAGTGCACAAAATCTGAGCGTATATGGCACCTCAGATTTTGTGCATTTCTTCAAGTAGATTTTTTGCATACCGAACATTTTAAGCATATATTTAAATCAAGATTCAGCTTACTATGAAATTTACAGCTATCAATGTATAATAAACCCAGTTTTGGAAAGATGCATAATTATACATAGGATTATGAACAATAATTTTATCAGACATGGTACAAGTTCACCAACATGCGGAAAAAGATAATAAGCTTAAATTTAAATATATAAATTTTATAATTAAATATAACACTGCATACAGTAAAAAACATGTCCAATATTGTTAAAACCCAATAAGAGAAAATTATTACACTTACTTGAAAAGAGCTGCACTAAATTCTAGTTATTAGTTGAAAATGTTTTAACTAATGTATTTGAACTTAGAAAAAGGCATTAAAAAAAAAAAAATCAACTTTACTTATGTTTGTTTATTTACACAAGTGCGATCAGCTTTTTCTCATCATTTCACTTCCAATCCAGTCATTGAAAATTTTGATTGTTGCAACTGGATGCAATCATTTTTCTGATTGCAAAGAGCTTTGATAGACGACTGCTAAAATCTAGCTGCTGTTGGGAAAATGTGAAAGAAACCACAGCACACACAAAAAAATGACCATTGCAGTACAGCTGCTGCATTTATTTGAAATCACAACATAAATAATAAACTAATGGTACTCTGTTCCGGTAATGTAATGTATACAGTAAATGTTCCGGACTTAAATTTTCTTGCTTTTAGATTTAAACAAAATAAATTCTGACAGTCACATTGTGGAGGTGTATCTTTGGATGTTTTACTTTTATCACACCAATTTCAAGCTGTATCCTGTTTGTTTCCTGTGTAAAAAAAAAAAAAAAAAATAAATAAATAAATAAATAAATAAATAAATCATGCAAAAATATGCAAATAGAACTACTTTACAGACATTACATAAATATAAGAATTCAATATTAGATTTTATTAAGTAGTTTGTTTTTCTACAGGAAAAAATTATAGTTAAAATTCACTTATTTTCATGTGTAATATATGGACAAACTGGAAAATGTTGTTCATATAAACAATTTCTCAAATCTCAAACTTGAAATTTACTATCTATACTATTAAAAATGCATGTGTGTAACTATGTATCTATATTAACCTCAAAGGCTCAGACTGTTGGGTGCAGAGCTGAGAAATTTTTAATAAAGTTGCATAATAGGAAGGACCATAAAAAAAAAAAAAAAAAAAAATCCAAAATTTTAATTAGATTTTTTTTTATGTGATGTGAATTTTGTTTATGTTTTGTGATTTTTGCTCAGCCAATTTATATCCAGAGTCGCTAGAGGAAAGGGGGGAAGGGAAGAAGTAGTTGTCAGAAGAAATATATAAAATTTAGGAAGCTTGAACAGTATTTTTTTTTAAAAAATGTTTGTGTGTGAATGTGAACAAAAAATTTGATTTTCAATTAATTTTTAAATAAAAGATCATTTTTACATAGTGTTCTCATTTGATGTTTTTCAAAGGGTGCTGCACCCTGCCCTTTTCCTTTAAACCTGCCGATGCACCCTGTCCGTTTTAGATAATGATATTGTAAAAGCGCCCGGCTCGTTTTCCCCCAGTAGCTTCTTTTTGTATCTTCTACATATTTTTTAATATTTGGCTTTTTCCTCTCATACCTCCCCCCCCCCCCCCCCATAAAAAAAAAACAGATGCAACAACTGCATATTGTATTTCTTTTAAATGCTAAGATGTAAATTAACAACATAATACAAATATAACTTTTATTAGTTTGTTCGACATGTTTTGACTCACTCCGGGTCATTTTCAAAAACATTTTGAACAACATTTTCCAAATCTCAAACTAGAAATTTACTCTAGATTAATTTTAACACAATTATTCAAATTCTTGGCCCGGACATTTTTTGTCCAGTTGGAAAATTACAACTAGTGATGCACAGAATATTTGGTATGTATTTGGCCATACTACAAATATTTAATTAGGCTGAAAATAGGTCGCACTCGGCCTAACCAAATATCAAACTATTCAGTTTTGCTGAATATCTTTATATATGGCCCAACCACCAGGGTTGGCAAAAACCCGGGTTTCTTCAGAAAAAACCCAACCCAGTGGGTTTTTGGGGTTTTTTCAGGGGTTTTTCGGGTTTTCGGGAGTTTTTCAGGGTGTTGAGGATTTTTCTTCTTGCCGTTCTTTGTTTGTTTGTTTTGTAACAACTATATAATTAATGGGATGAAGTTTTAAAAAATAAATGTTAATACTTTAATAATTTTTATTTAATATATTATTTAATTATAATTATTTAGAATTTTCATTCAATATTAAAAATAGTTTAAAAATTTGTAATGATTTTAAAGACATTTTATGACTGAATTGAAAGAAATTTTTTAAAGTCAAAATAATTAAATTAATAGTCTAAAATTTTGTTTATTTCTCTTTTATAGATAAAAATTAGATTTAAACAGTGAATCATTTACTTTTGTTTTATTAAAATTTTCTTATGTAGTAGAATTTTATCAAATGTTTGGAATTATTGTCCTAATAGGGGGGGGGATGAATTCACTTTTAAACCATCTAAATTGTAAGCTTAAATTCCTAAATCTTCCAGAGATCTTGATGTATGGGAGGGGGGAAAGGGGGGGGGGGGGTTGCATCTCAATAGCACAGAATAGCTGCATGTTGTGTCATAGTCTGCAATCGCCCATCCTTCTGCTTTTGACGAAATTAGATAAGGAGGGAGGGGGGGGGAGGTATAAACAATAGAACTATCTCAAGAATAAGAAATCATTATTTTTAAAGAATTATTTAACAAAGAACTTTATATTACATTATATTTTAAATAATATATTTACGTAAGAATATTTTATAATTGAATTTGTTTGGATCATCAATACTTTAATTGGAAAATGAAAAAAATACACTCCAGTGTATCTTTCTTTTGTTTTATTGATGGATTTTTATCAGGTCAATTTTCTTTTCCCCAGCTGGCTGCTGATGACTGAGATTTAATTAAAGTTTTAAACTGCAAATAGAAATAATAATAATTAAACCAAGAACTAAACGATACTTTTTTCTTTTCCTTACTTATTTAAAAAAATAAATAAAACTTTTAACTATCCGATTGTGTTTAAATTTTCAGCAAATTCAAATAATAATAAATTAGGCAGCTTACCAAATTTCTATTAAAATACAATAAGTTTTCAGAAAATTAGAATCCCCCCCCCCCTCCAAAAAAAAAAAAAAAAAAAAAAAAAAAAAAAAAACTACTATCACTATCTTAATCTTGCATCTGATAATGAATGTTCTTAGCTATGCAGAAGAGATTCATTATTATGGTGGGTTGTGCTGCACTATAATACTAAGAAAGTGAATTGAATCAATGATCTACCCTTTATGTTTTGTTCAACTTAATTTAGTTTTATGCTTAATATATTTTGAATCATACTAAAATACCCGTGCCTCTAATTTTTAAGAATTGATTGAACCCCCCCCCCCCCCCCACTGTTTTCGTCATATTGACAAATAATCCTGATTTTTAATTGTTTATATAATTTTACATGTATTTTTTTTTAAGATAATTATTTTCTCTGTGAATTTTCCAAGTTTGTTTCAGATACAGCAATTATGCCCATTTAGAATTTTCTGAAAACTATATCTGTGACACATAAAATGTATATTATGTTTGGTTTAAATTGATATATTTATTATTAGTTAGATAAGTGGAATTTTAAATAAAGATTTTGATAAAACCCACTTGGGTTTTTTTCAAGGGTTTTTTCAAGTGGGTTTTTTCGGGTTGGGCAAAATCAAGCCAACCATGAACCAAACAGGCTTTTAAAAATATTTTCAAAAAATTTAGTTAAATTTTATTTTTAACTGTTAATAAATAAAGATATCCTGGAAAATTAAGAAGTAGAATTATATTCAAATAAGAGAGATTACTTGTACATTTATGTATTTCCTGTTTGAAAAGTAACAACTAAGAAAATTAACTGTTAATGATGACATTCATAAGAACGAATAATGCATAAATGTAAGATCGTGAACATTGTTTTCTTTTTCAAAACTGAGTGTTTCTAAACAAACATAATGGAAGATAATATGCAGCTTTCAGGGTAAAGGTGAAAATAAGCACTCGCCAGTCGCCATTCATCGATTAAACTTTAAAAACTGGCCAAATGCAGGACTTCCTGATTGCCCTTTTTCCCTAAATTTTGCGATTTTTCAGCATCCATTCGACGAAATTTGTAATTTTTATGTACCCGTTCGAAGAAATTCATGGCTTTTATGTGCCCGTTCCAAGAAATTTACGATTTTCTGTGCATAATCAACAAAATTCATGATTTTTTACACAGCAATCGATAAAATTCATGATTTTTACGCATTCGATCGATGAAATTCATGATTTTTAGACGTTCGATCGATAAAATACATGATTTTTACATGCTCAGTTGATAAAATTAATTTTTTTTACACGCCTGGTCAACAAATTTCATTATTTTTATGCGTTCGGTCGATAAAATACATGATTTTTACACGCTCGGTTGATAAAATTAATTATTTTTACACGCCCGGTCAATGAATTTCATTATTTTTACATGCTTGGTCAATAAAAATTCATAATTTTTACACGCTCGGCCGATAAAAATCATGATTTTTTCACGCTCGGTCGATAAAATTCATGATTTTTTTCACGCTCGGTCGATAAAATTCATGATTTTTTTTCACACTCGGTCGATAAAATTCATGATTTTTTCACACTCAGTCGATAAAATTCATGATTTTTTCACACTCGGTCGATAAAATTAATTATTTTTACATGCCCGGTCAACGAATTTCATTATTTTTACATGCTTGGTCAATAAAAATTCCTGATTTTTACATGCTCGGTCGATAAAAGTCATAATTTTTACATGCTCGGTCGACAAAATTCATGATTTTTACACGCTTGGTCGATAAAATTCATGATTTTTTCACACTCTGTCGATAAAATTCATGATTTTTTCATGCTCAGTCGATAAAATTAATTATTTTTACACGCCCAGTCAACGAATTTCATTATTTTTACTCGTTCGGTCGATAAAATACATGATTTTTACATGCTCGGTTGATAAAATTAATTATTTTTACACGCCCGGTCAACGAATTTCATTATTTTTACTCGTTCGGTCGATAAAATACATGATTTTTACATGCTCGGTTAATAAAATTAATTATTTTTACATGCCCGGTCAAGGAATTTCATTATTTTTACGCGTTCGATCAATGAAATTCATGATTTTTACAAGTTCAATCTACAAAATTAAGGATTTTTACGCGTTCGATCTACAAAATTAAGGATTTTTACGCGTTCGATCTACGAAATTCAGGATTTTTACGCGGTCGATCGACGAAATTCAGGATTTTTACGCGGTCGATCGACGAAATTCAGGATTTTTTAGAGTGCCAACAATACTCCAGATTGTAAAACATGCAATGGGGAGTTATGAGATGAAAAAAAAAAGCAAAATATTAATTGGTTATTTTTTTAAACCAAAAACATTGGGAAGGAGGTGTCCATTAATGGCATATCTACATAGCTGCAACCTTGGCATAATCGTAATTGTGAGGGCCGCAAGATAACAAGAAGATAACAAAATTCCTAAACAGCGTAATTAAACTGGACACTGTAATAAAATATAATGTAATAAGATTTATTAAATTATAAAATAATACTTACATGAGATGTATCAACAAGTCTCTGTTCAACCACATTTTACTAGCAGCTAAGCTTCCACTCTGGAAGAGAAGAAAATCAATAACAACCCAATACAAAATGGCTTATAACTGAATATAAGAACATTTTATCAATTTATTTTAATTCACAGAAGAAGCTACAAAGTTTAATTAATCAAAGTTTAACTAAATTAATTAAAAAAGTTTTAAGACTATACTCTTTTTAAGTTATAACTCAAAGCTAAAGCACAGTTTGTTTTTTTCTGTAAAGGCTTCTTGTAAAAAGGTCTGGTTCATAAAATGGCAGTATCTGTGTTAAATATTATGTAAAATTGTTTTATAATTTAACTTTTAATACTTTAGACTGAAATATAAAAATATTAGGCCAGCCGATTATTCGGTATACTTGTGGGCTGAATATTCAGTATTCGGCCAAAATCGCTATTCAGTGCATCCTTAGTTTATAGTAATTTAAATTTACTTTATAAGCTTTTAAAATTTTCGTAATTACATTTTAAAAGTTACAGATTACTAACTAATATGCTAAAACATTCGTTAAATAACTCGATATTATTAGCAATGTTTAATTAAAATCATTAAAGAAGTTCGTAATTTTATTTTAAGTATAAAATAAAGACAGAAATTTCATTCATTTGTTTTTTATTTGCAATTTATCCAAGTGTCCGGCTCTACCCGTTCTTCCCCTATATATACCGGTATCTACTACATATAATGAAAATCTTGACATCAAGATAACGTCTAAAATATTGAACCATTTCCAACCTAATTGGGACGGTGTATTCACCTTGCGAGCATCTTAAATACCGTAATTTCTAACGTATTATCCGTGGATTAAACAATCATGTTTCGAACCAGAAATTTTATTTTATAACATGCAACTCACTAGATCGCTGTAAATATTTGACCTCAAATGTTAAATAAACTTTCTGGGTCAAAAAATTATTGTTTGATCCGTTGATTATACACCGGAAATTTTGGAAAGTTCGGTAATAAAATATACACCTGTTATAAATCGTTTACAGGGATACACAAAAGCGAAGAATGCAAACGTTGACATTACGATAACGTCCAAAATACCAAACCAATTCGAGCTTAATTTGAAGTGTGTTGATCTTGTTCACACACTTCATTTTTAAAGTGTCGTAAAAAAGTCTAATCGTCTAATTGACGGTTAGACGACGATTAGATCTTGTCGTCTAATCGTCATCAATTAACTTGCATGAGTTCGTTAATCAAGCATCTAGCTCTTATAGTTTTTTTGCAAGGACACATAAAATTTATCGATGGCCCAAATGTTTTGGAATCGAAACTTGTTTGAGCGTCATAAATATTTTACAGCCTATTGGCACTTATTATACTATGATTTCAATATACAAGGTGTCTCAAAATTCCTTGCCACATTTAAAAAAAAAATCAAGCATTTGGCATACGAGAGGGCGGTTTGGACGAAAATGCTTTTTATGATCTGAAATTTTGTTTAAGCAAATAAAATAAAATAGTTCTAAAATTTCTCACAGATGGCGCTGCTTCTAGAAAGTTGTCGAATAGGTAGAATGCCTTTATACATAACAATGGCGACAGACGCATGATACATGTACACAGTTTTTGTCCAAACTATGGCAGCCCACATCGCAGAAGTTAACTACAATACTTGTCTGTCCATCCTCTTTCGTCTAATTGAACTCAGGAAGGCGAGTATTGTTAAGTTCTGGAATATCGGTTGCCACTGTTTGGACAAAAACTGTGTATACGCATTGTACGTCTTTCGCCATTGTTATGTATAAAGGCATTCTACCTATTAGATAACTTTCCAGAAACAACGCCATCTATGAGAGATTTTTGGAAATAATTTTTTTTTTGTTTAAACAAAATTTCAGATCATAAGAAGCATTTTCGTCCTAACCGCACTCTCGTACGCCAATTGCTTGATCTTTTATTGACTTTTAAGATGTGTCAAGGACTTTTGGATGTATGTTTAACATATTTGGTAAAATTGCCTCATATTACTTCAATTAAATTTGGTAAGCCACATTTAAAATTTTCTTTCAAATTAACCTTCTAGCAAAAATAGCGAATTTACAAAGAGTGTAGCCAATTTATTTAATGTGTATTAAATCCGATGTACGCTCCTTAAACTAAAAATCTTAGAAGTCGACTATTTCTACCAATTGGGCCGGAAGGTTTTGTTATATTCTGTGATTACGTACTAATGTTCTTAACCTGTTTCTTATATTTTACACTAACTGACCGGTCCGGCATTGGCGGACCTGAAATAAAAACCTTCAATATGCTTAAATCACTGTTCAAGGATTTTATATACATAAACAAAAATTTTTCCAAACGAATTTAATGTTGGCGGCCCCACCGCTTTAGGCAACGTACACCCTACAGTTCGTATGATTTTGATGCCAACGGCGACGTACCCCAGGCGAGCTACAAACGCACTCGTCTGTTTTATTTTTTTTTAAATGAAAACCAAACGAAACAAATGTTGTTGGCCTCATTGCTTTCGACAGCGTACATCCTCAAATTTGTACGATTTTATATTTGCAAATGAAAATCTTTCCAAACAAACCTAGAGTTGGGATTCCCATTGCTTTTGACCCCGTATACCGGACGTGCTATGCACGTTCCGGTCTGCAAACAAATCTCTATATTATATTATTTTAAATTTATTAAACGAAAATATTTTTAAACTAGCAAAGGGTTCACCGTTATAGTATTACCGTTTTAAATTCTAACATTTTGATATATAAAACTTTCAATTTTGACCAAAAGCTCCAAAGAAAATCTAAATATTAAAAAATGCGCACCATCACCTTACTTTCTTTTTTTAAGGCCAAAGCAAAATTCTCAAACGGGAAACGATATCCTCATAGAAAGTTAGAGAGAAAAGAAAAAACCTCTGGTGAATCCTTGAAATCACTTAAAGAAAATATTTTTTTTTTGTAATAGTAAATAATAATTTTTTTTAACCAAAGTTATCATTAGAACAGGAAAAGCACTGGGAATAAGTGGGCCATTTTCTTTTGTATTTTCTTTCGGAAAAAGAAGATTAAAATCGCAGAAAACCGGAAAAGTTGAAAACGAGCGCATATTGACCTAGAAGAAATATATTTTTTAAATAGTAAATATTAACATTTTTCAAAGCCAAAGATACCACAAAAACCAGAAATGTACGTAACATATGTTGGTATTTTTTTATTTTTCTGTATTTCTTCAAGGGAAGTGGATGTAATAGTTCTAAAATGTAAAAGAAAAAAAAAACAGAAAACTTGAAAAGGAGTCGGGAAATACGAATTGAACTTCGTATTTTTTTTTTTGGTAAATATTAATATATTTTTCAAATTTTCACTTTCGTATTTTTGTCCTGAAAGCGGATGCGACACAGAATTGCACAGAAATGGAAAACGAATCGAGGTCTTGTGAAAATGTTTTTTGAAATAGTTAATATTAATATTTTTTAACGAAAGATACCTAACGATTTATTACTATATTATTTAAAACTAGCATCAGTGTGCATAACATGATACATGCAAAAGCCTACCAGACAAATCTTGTTGCTTTGCGCTCAGCGGTCTTTTCAGAACGCAGCAGACAAGAACACGCAGAAACTTCTATCCTAATTATTATAGAACGCTCGAGCTTATATCCAGATTTGCGGGTCAATAAATCCTTGCTAAAAAAACAACCAAATAGTATAATCATCAAGTAATTGTAGACATTATTCACTAGATAACTATCAGTAACTTTTAGGTTGCTTATGAAATAGACTTATGGCAAACACTTCGTTTATCTCTTCTACTCTCTCTCTTTATTTATATATTCAGTGGCGGGTTTCAAATAACTCAACAACCAATTTTCTGTCCTTACCACTTTTTGACATATAATTGTGAAAATATAATGATGCTTCACGCATAGATTACGAAACATTTCCACTAAAACAGTGTTATAATACAGGGTTAGCCTAAATGATTCATCGGGTTTCAAAAGACTGTTTATTTACAAGTACACGACATACAAAGACGGGTGATACATGAAAAGATACGTACACTCACCAAGTTTCTGGTACATACTTCAAATGCTCAATGTGGGCGCCCTTAGTCACCCGGCATACATCCCAAATGTAATACAGTTCCGTCCATACGTTCAATAGCAATTTTCTGTCAATGTCCGTCACAGCAACGGTAATACGTTCCTGCAATGCTTGCAGCGTTGTTGGCATTGGGGGTACATAAACTTTGTCCTTCACATAACCTCACAGGAAGAAATCACATGACGTGAGATCTGGTAACCCGGGGGTCCATGGCAACATAGGAACATCTCCCAGAGCGGCGCGCCCTAGCCTGTCATAACGTACACCTGAGCCACGAAGCGGTCTTTTAAACTTGGTGAGTGTATGTATCTTGTCATGTATCACCTGTTTTTGTAGTTCGTATACCTCTCAATACACAGTGTTTTGAATCCCAGTGAATTATTTAGGCTAACCCTGTATTTTAGTATATAGAAAAAAGATTGCCTCTAAACGGCAGTCTTCCTGCTGAAAATAATGCAATTTATTTAGCGTATATTTGACAAACAAGTCGCACTAATCAAAATTACTGTCAGAAAATTCATCGTAAAAACATAATACAATACATAGAACACAAAAATAGCATAAACTTAATCTTACTCTTTAAGTTTGCAATCAGTTATTAAAAATCAAAATTGCACAAAGAACGCAAAATACGGCTGAAGTCTCAAATATCGTGAGAATACTAATTTACTGATTGGAAAGCGTTCCTATTTATACCCTTGCGAAGTCGGGAAAGATTTGTAACTTCTTTAGTAGATCTGGAAAATTATCGATAATTGGAGCCCTATGACCCGTAGAGACTTGAATTTTGTACGTTTTTAAATAGTTCTTTTGAACTTAAATTTGCTAAAACTCATTAGAAGAATTTGAACATAACACAAGGCTGAAACAAATAAGAACATGAAATATTTCTTATAACTCTTATGGTTAGAAGCTGTCGTTGCGCAGGTGGGCATTTAGCGAGGATAAGGAATGTTTTCTAATTTACACATTACAAATGCCAGTTTAACAATAATTTCGCTGAACGCAACAAAAAATTAAAATACCTGCTCTATAGAACCGATGTATATCGGCTGAATTCCATCACTGTATATAGTACATACATACATATACATAAGGGCCAATCTGCAAAAAAGTTACTTTTTTGGTACATGATAATTAATTTTTGACGGAAGAGTTTTTTATAATGTTTTAGAGTTTTAAATAATATAACACATTTAGCATATATATATCGTGAAAACTGATCATTAGTGATTTTTTTATATGTTTTATATTTATTGAACGGCTTTTACACATACATACTTCCGTTATGTTTTACACCTAATTTTCTCTATCAAAACCTTCACTTATTTTATTATTGTGTTAAATATATTATTCTTTCAATAATGTAATTTTTTTTCTGCTTAGAAATTCTGTTATAAGCAAATAAACACTTATTTTGAAAAGAAAAATTATATTTTTTTTCAAAAAATATTTTTGAATTACTGCTACAAACCTTTTGTGTATATACCGTTACAGTTAAATTATGTGCCACAGTTTCCAAAATATACTAGCATTTGTCACCTAATAAAAATATTCAGATATCCAGAGGCAGGAGGCACACATTTTAATTTCATTTGTTAGCCGTGGATGTGCACATTGTTTTTTGTCAGTAATTTTTAGCTCACAGGCTATCAGAGTCTGAGAGCTAATGTGCCCGCAGTTTCTGTATGTATGTGTAACGCGACAGCACTACATAGAAATATCCAATTTCCTTCAAATTTTCTATATAGGTTCATTCTGATAAGGTGCTTCCCTGAATAGTTTTGGATGTTCATTGGTTAAGTATAAAGAGGGGGAGCGGGGCTAAATCTCCCCCTTAATTTAGATAAATGGGTTTTAATGCAGAATTATCCGATTTGCTTCCAATTTGGCATACAGGTTTATTCTGATAAGGTGCTGCCGTGATTAGATTTGTAGGTTCATTGGTTAAGTATAATGGGGGCTAACGGGGGGCTAATACCCTTAATTTATCTAAATGAGCATTTCATGCAGAATTATCTGATTTGCTTCAAATTTGGTATACAGGTTTATAGTAAATTTCTTTATTTTCTGAGGACATTATTCTTTGAAATAAGATTATAATACACTATATTGCCAAAGGTGACCGGTCACTTGCGATTTTAGACGTTTTGTTAACTGTCTAGAAAAATACATGAGGAATTAACCTGAAACTGTAGGTGTGTAAACAGTATAGTATAGGTTATATATTTCCGCAAAGATTTTTTTCCCGAAACCTCGTAGGGGACTGTTAACAAATTGAAAAAGAACGAATATCTTTTTGATTACCCTGTGAAAACTAATGTAGCAAAAGCGTTCCAACTCGAGATTATTAATAAGTGACTTATTATAATATACTGTGTTCATTTTTATGAGGATAGCATGTATACTCGAAGAGAAATTAAGGTTTTTATAAAAACAGTTCCAAATTTCGCCAAGTTTTTTGCTTATAATTTGCAGAGCTCTTAATATAAAAAAAAGTTTTTTTAAGAAAATATGTCAAACAACATTGTACATAATACTCTGGAATTGGAATTAAAAAATAATAAAAATTAGATGAAAAATGAGCAGGTTTACTAAAAAATGTTTCACTGCGCATGCGCGAATGCAATCAAAATATAATGTGCATAATGTATTAGCTAAGTATATAGAGCAACTTTTGTGAAAGTCTCAAAATCATAGCTTGAAAATTCTTAAAATTATCGTCGATAGAATAAGCTCGAAATCCGTTGTTCCCAAAAGGAAACAAAAAGATGAGGGTATCTAAATATAGTAGTACGTGCAATATTGTGTACGCTGTCTTGGCACTAATCAACAGATATTTGATACAACCCCTCATCATTTTGCTTCTTTTTGGGAACAACGGATTTTGAGCTTATTCTATCGACGATAATTTTCAGAATTTTCAAGGTATGATTTTGAGACTTTCATAAAAGTTGCTCTATATACTTAGCTAATACATTATGCACATTATATTTTGATTGCGTTCGCACATGCGCAATGAAACAAATTTTAGCAAACCTGCTCATTTTTCATCCAATTTTTATTATTTTTTAATTCCGATTGCAGAGTATTACGTATAATGTTGTTTGACATAGTTTCTCAAAATAATTTTTTTTTATATTAAGAACTCTGCAAATTATAAGCAAAAAACTTGGTGAAATTTGGGACTGTTTTTATTAAAACCTTAATTTCTCTTCGAGTATACATGCTATCCTCATAAAAATGATCACAGTATATTACAATAAGCCACTTATTAATAATCTCGAGTTTGAACGCTTTTGCTACATTAGTTTTTACAGGTTAATTCAAAAGATATTCGTTCTTTTTCAATTTGTTGACAGTCTCCTAAGGGGTTTCGGGAAAAAATCTTCGCGGAAATATATAACCTATACTATACTGTTTATACACCTGCAGTTTCAGGTTAATTCCTTATGTATTTTTCTAGATATTTAATAAAACGTCTAAAATCGCAAGTGACCGGTCACCTTTGGCAATATAGTGTATACATTTACTTTTACTGTGAATAGCTTGTAAGTTCAATTCCAGCAGTTTAACTGGGCACTTTTCTTTTATTAAGTAAGGAACTAGAAATGGTCATTAGTTTTATGTTACCTCCGTTCTTGATTTAAAATGGAAGCATCTTTTATTTAATAGTGATAATTCATATACATAAAGCTTCTTTGGTGATATTTACCTCCAATTTCCTTTTCTACACTAAATAAGCCTGGCATTAGTGAAAAAACATTATATATATGTATCCCTCGTAGTTGTAGCCTCTATTAAAATACTATTCAGGAAATTTCCCCTAAGTACTTATATAATAATTGAATCATTTAGAAACATTTAGAAATATTTATATTTTTTACAGTGTATGCATTATGCGGGAAAAGGTGATCAACGAAACTGAAATTAATAATCAATTGTTATATATATATTTATTCAATTAATTGTTTTATCCATAGCTGCATACCCTGCGGATGTTTGTCTGTCACTCTTTTCGAATACGAATTTTCACTCACTTTAAGAGAAATTCTGCGATTAAATAAGACAAAAATAACATTACTAAAATAGTGGTAATCAAAAATCCAGAGGGTTTGCAGCTGTGCATTATAGTTATGAATTTAATCTCTTTTCTAATAGTAAGTAGAAAACAAAAACTGTGATTTCTATCGTTTATAATGTATGCATTAATTTTAATATCATCAAATAATAATAATCAATAAATACGAATTGCTAATTAATTAAAGAGTAAGACTAGAAAATTTATCATAAAAATGTTATTGGTTATAAAATATTTCTGAATGTATAAAATGTTAACTAAACAAGAAAAAACTTTAATTATTTTTCAAAAAGATTAAAATAAATTAAGGATTTCTTTTTAAAAATACGTTTTAGTGTTTTGAAATTACAAAAAAACGATAATAACCCTCATGATGTAATATTTACAAAATTTGCTCGAATGCCATAAACAGTTCGTTTAGCCTAATTTTTACTTCTTTAAAGTGTATTCATGATAAAGTTTTTGAAGTTTTTGCTGATTTTTCTATTTTTATAAGAAATAATAAACCATTTCTTACAGTCATCCATGAGTAGTTGAGCAAAGCAGTCAGTCAGATAAAATAATTTTTTTAAAAGAAAAAAAAACACGATACACATTTTAGTTTTATAAAATCTATATTATAAAGCAAAAACATATGCGTTTGTAAATCTGACGTTACATTGACGGTGGCAACACCTGGCCAATAAATTTCACTTTTACTGAATTTTTTTTTTAAATTCTAAATAATGCACAATTTTAATTTTTTCCCCGTCGAATACAAAAACAAATGTCCCTTCAAATGCAATTTGTTCAAAAAACTCGCAGCCAGATTCTGAAAGCGTAACTCGATTGCATTTAAAACAATATAAATAGTTCACCATATGTTTCCAGCTAATATTCCAAATTGAAATTAAATATCATCAATAAATAAGTTAAACTAGCTGACTCGCCCGGCGTTGCCCGGGCAGACTGTCATTGAAAAACAAAACAGTGGAGTGGACTTGGTGAATATATCTATTTAATTGTTAATGTTGACAAATTACAGTATAATTACAATTTATTTGCAATATAATGAATAAATCATTGTTTGTTTTACTTTTATTCCTGTAGATGGCAGCAGCAACCAATGACATGCGTTTAATTCGGACGTTGCCATTAAACAATTAACAAGTAATCGCGATTTCTTTGCCCCGTACGATAGCGTAATGAATATCATATATTCTAATACGAGCAAATCTTATGTGTGGTTATATATATATATATATATGCACATTTTATCATAAAAACGGCTCTAACGATTTTGACGAAATTTTGTATCCTACCGTTTTGGGGCACCAGAAAACCATTGGGCTAGGTCACATGTTCGAGAAAATTCGATTAGTGGGTCATTTTGGGTCATGGTCAAGTTAATTGTATCTAAATACGGTTCAAACGATTTTGACGAAATTTTGTATCCGACCAATTTCGGGCACGAGAAGACTATTGGGTTGGGTCACATGTTCGAGAACTTTCGATTAGTGGGTCATTTTGGGTCAACGCGGGTCAAGTTAATTTTATTTAAAAAACGGCTCTAACGATTTTGATGAAATTTTGTATCCTACGAGTTTAGGGCACGAGAAAATCCTTGGGCTAGGTCACATGTACGAGAAAATTCGATTAGTGGGTTATTTCTGGGTCATTGTGAGTCAAATTAATTTATTTAAAAAGCGGCTCAGACTATTTACACTAAATTTTGCATCCTATGGTTTTTGGGCACGAGAAGACTGTTGGGCTAGGTCACATGTGCGAGAAAATTCGATTAGTGGGTCCTTTCTGGGTCATTGTGGGTCAAATTAATTTATCTAAAAAGCGACTCAGACTATTTACACTAAATTTGGCATCCTATGGTTTTCGGGCACGAGAAGACTGTTGGGCTAGGTCACATGCTCGAGAAAATTCAATTAGTGGGTCATTTTGGTCATGGGTCATTATGGATCATGCTATTTTATCTTAAAAATAGTTCAGAGGATTTGAAATAAATTTAGCATCCTACAGGTTTAGGGAACGAGAAGACTATTAGGCTAGGTCACAAGCACGAGCAATTTCATTTAGTGGGTAATTTTGGTCATGGGTCATTTTGGGTCAAGCTATTTTATCTTAAAAACGGCTCAGGTTATTTACACTAAATTTTGCATCCTATGGTTTTGGGGCACGAGAAGACTGTTGGGCTAAGTCACATGTTCGAGAAAATTCAATTAGTGGGTCATTTTGGTCATGGGTCATGATATTTGAACTCAATTTGAATTTTGACTGAGCATAGCTTGGTCTTCCCTGCTCGTATAGATAATATAAACAAAACACACATTTAACAGATATGTAATCGAACTACGCCCTTAAAGCATTGGAATTATCAGAATCAAAATATTGCTGTAAATAAGCGATATTTGGCGATTTCTTTAGATATCCTGTTTTTAGATATTCTTGTCATCCGGCTAATAAGATAGTATCGATTTTAATAAATTTCCAAAACTTTATTTAAGTACATTATTGATATTTTTCATCTAAAAATGTTTTTTTTGGTTTTGTCATTGAACAATCTAAAAAAATATATTACAGAAATCTGATAGAGTTTCAATTTTAAAAAAAAATGCTTTTCACTTACACTCTGTAACCTGTGTAGCCCGGATTGGAGACAGTAGTTAAAGTAATAGTATTAGTCTTCCAGATGTATTATTAAAAAATTTCACACGGATAACATAATCATTTCGTGAAGCTTATTTTTTCTTTATTTTATGCGTATTCCTGATAATGTTTTTGAAGATATTGCTAGTTTTCCTCTTTTTTATAAAGTAGTACACTTTGTTAAAATCGTTCCTGAGGAGTTGAACAAAACAGTCATTCAGATAAAAGGATTTCTCAAAAAGAAAACAAAGGCACGATACCTTTAATTTTTATGAAATTGCACAAAAAGTAGTAGTCTTAATGATATAATATTTAAAAGTTTCGCTCTCGTCTCATAATCATTTCGTAAAGCCAAATTTTTCTTTTTTTAATGTGTATTCTTGATAATGTTATAGAAGATTTTTCTAGTTTTCCTCTTTTTCATCAACTAGTACACTTTCGTAAAAACTTCTCAGAGGAGTTGAACAAAACAATCAGTTAGATAAAAGGATTAAAAAAAAAGAAAAAAAAAGAAAAAAAAAGAAAGAAAGAAAATAAAAGAAATAAAAACAGGATAAATTTTAGTTTTATGAATTTAAAGTAAAGGTACTACACTTCATCATGGGTGTAATATTTAAAAGTTTCACACGAATCTTGCAATCATTTCACGAAGACTAATATTTATTTCTCTAATATGTATTCTTGATATTTCTTTTAAAGATTTTGCTCGATTTCCTATTTTCATCAACTAGTACACTTTCTTACAGCCTTCTGTGAGGAGTTAAACAAAACAATCAGTCAAATAAAAGGATTTCTCAAAAAAAAAAAAAATACACGCTACATTTTAGTTTTATGAAATTAAAGTAAAAGTAGTAGTCTTCATTATGTAATATTTGAAGACTTTAAATATTGTATTCATTTCGCGAAGCTTAATATTTTTTCTTTAATGTGTATTCTTGATATTGTTTTTGAAGATTGTGCTCGTTTTCCTATTTTCATCAACTAGTACACTTTTTCTTCGCTGAGGAAACAAAACAATCAGTCAAATAAAAGGATTTCTCAAAAAAAAAAAAAAAAAAAAAAAAAAAAAAAAACATAATATTCATTTAGTTTTATAAAATTAAAGTTAAAGTAGTAGTCTTCATTATGCAATATTTAAATTTAGCACAAATCTCATAATAATTTCGTGAATCCTAATATTTCTTTCTTGAATGTGTATTCTTGATAATGAGTGCGACGATTTTGCTTGTTTTCCTCTTTTGCATCAACTAGTATACCTTTTTTTACAGTTGTTCCTGAGGAGCTGAACAAAACAGTCAGTCAGATGAAAGGCAATCTAACATCTGTGAATTACCCGTCAAATTATCTGAATGATTTAGATTATATTGCTGAAATTATTGGTCCTCCAAATTCAAGAGTGGTTGTCACATTTCATCATTTTGATCTGGAATGGCAAGAAGATTGCCTTTACGATTTTGTTTTGTTAAGAAACGATTTGACGGATGACGGGATCAAGTTTTGCGGAGAGCACAACAGTGAAAGGTAGTATGTTTTAGTTTACCTGTGTTATTAGTATTTTACTGTTAATTCAGCTGACATTTTTTCGATAAATTAACAGAATATTTTTTTACAGTGTGTTCCACTATTTTAAAGGAGAAGGGTCAAAAAAAGTTATTACCGATTATAAAGCAATGATTTCTTTTTTATCTAAACGATATTTGTTAGCTATATTCACAAAAAATAATTTATGGTTCCAATATATGTTTTATATAAATACATAAAAACTATCTTTTACTTAAGTAAGGTGTCACGTAAAATATACATATAAAACAAATCAACCACTGACATATTTCGGTTTCATTCGAGATAAAAACCATTATCATACGAATACAACATCAAATCAAGACGAATGAGACTGGACAACGAAATATATAGAACATATAAAACACATAAATGCCCTCTAGTATCAATCATGAAAAGAAACCAGAGACATCGATTTTAATCGATGACGGAAAAAATATTAAAATATATATGTTTCCGCTTTTCATAAATATTGTATTTCTCATTATATTGCAAATTTCCAAAATAAATCTAGTTTTACAAGTTGATTAATTTACATCAAATTTTCTAACTGCTTTTTCTTTTTTTTTCAAAATATCTTTTGCAACGTTTTTTAAATATCAAATCAATGTTTACAAAATTTAATCACTTTAAAACAGAGTAAATCAATATCAAAGCCTTAGTAGATTGATTTGTGTGAATGGAAAGAGGTTTTTGATGAGTTAATCACGATTTAATATGGCGGATAGTGCTCTTAATTTTTTGCATGCAGGTGGCAAGAAGGTGGTCAATTAGACATATTCTAGACATCCAGAAAGTCTGAAGTTTTGTATTTAGGTACTCAGATAAGCGTAGTAACATTTTTGAATAATAAGCAATGGTGATATTTGTAGAGATCGGATATATATCTCTCTTAAGTACCCTATGTTACGTATATGCATGTTCTGTGTCCATCCCCTACTTTACCCCCCCCCCTCAAGGGGGTACTTTTTTTAAAATTTAGCACACAACCCTCATGTTACATATCGTTTGAAAGGTCTTTGACTGCTTATTCATGTTATGCATCTCCTTGGTCCATCCCGCCATTTCCCCCTCCCCAAGGGGGCACTTACCATTTACCTGCACAACAGCGCTAAATGTGTCAGATGAAAGAAATACTGCGAGTGCTGTTGTGCCAGTGAAACTTAGCCAATTGCTGTTCTTCAACCTAGCTTTAATTCAAAGTGGGTTTTTTATTTATTTGAATTATTCTGCAAAAGTTTCAAACATTTTAAAGCAGCTATGAATTTTATTTTTATGGTACTATCAAGTTTTTTGCCGTCAAATTTTGACGGGTTCCATTTAGTCCTCTAGTCCATCGGGTCCTCTTTGGGAGGGGGGGGCAAAGTGGGGAGATGGACATCAGAGATATGCATATGATTAAGCAGTCACAGACCTTACCAACGATATATGACATGAGGGTTGTCTGCAAAATTTAGAAAAGTACCCCCTTGGGGGAAGAGGGGGGCAAAGTGGGGAGATGGACATTGGAGATGCATAATATGATTAAGTGGTCACAGACCTTTCCAACAATATATGACATGAGGGGTGTCAACAAAATTTAGAAAATTGAACCCTTGGGGGGGGGGGCAATTGGGGAGATGGACATTGGAGATGCATAATATGATTAAGCGGTCACAGACCTTTCCAACGATATATGACGTGAGGGTTGTCTGCAAAATTTAGAAAAGTACCCCCTTAGGGGAGGGGGGGCAAAGTGGGGAGATGGACATTGGAGATATGCATATGATTAAGCAGTCACAGACCTTTCCAACGATATATGACATGAGGGTTGTCTGCAAAATTTAGAAAAGTACCGCCTTGGGGGAGGGGGGGGGCAAAGTGGGGAGATGGACATTGGAGATGCATAACATGATTAAGCGGTCACAGACCTTTCCAACAATATATGACATGAGGGGTGTCAACAAAATTTAGAAAATTGCCCCCTTGGGGGGGGGCAAATTGGAGAGATGGACATTGGAGATGCATAATATGATTAAGCGGTCACAGATCTTTCCAACAATATATGACATGAGGGATGTCAACAAAATTTAGAAAAGTGCCCACCTTAAGGGGGGGAAGTGGCGGGATGGGCCCCGGAGATGCTTAACATGAATAAGCAGTCAAAGACCTTTCCAACAATACGTAACATGAAGGGTTTGTGCAAAATTTACAAAAGTACCCCCTTGGGGGGCAAAGAGGGGGGATGGACACCGGAGATGCATAATATGATTAAACGGTCACAGACCTTTTTAACGATATATAACATGAGTGGTATGTGCAAAATTTAGAAAAGTGCCCCAATTGGGGGGGGGGGGGGATCGACCAGACAGATGCATAACATGAAAAGGCAGTCGCAGGCCTTTCGAACGATATATCATATGAGTGGTGTCAGCAAAGAAAAGTCTCCGCCCCGTGTGGGCAAAACATACTCCCCCCCGCCGCCATAATTATTGATGCGGACTGATTTTTTAAATTCATTCGCACCCCTCTTCTCCCGCAAAATGTTGTGAATTTTAAAAACTCCCCTTCCGAATTTTTTTATACCAAAAGCGCTTTTATGTCCATCGTCTGCACGCAGAGTTTTGTGCTTATAGACGCCAGACACACCAACACACACACAGACAGACGTTTACCGACATTAATAGTATAGATGATACTCAGTGCCTACACATTTCACCCTTTATAATTCAGCTAATGAGTTGACGGTTGTTCATTTCCAGAAACGAAACAATAATTCTTTAGGATGAATTTTGTTTGTTTGATACACCATGGCAGAATGCGTGCAATGCAGCGACAGGCGTCACAAACATTTTAGGGCACCTGCAGACTAAAAACATATAATCAATCTTCGCGGGAAAAAATCCTAGATTTCGTCAAATGATCACGGGAAAAACACTAATTTCATCAAAGGATCATGTAAAACGTGAATTTTGTTAAAAGGCCACAGAAAAACGCGATTTACGCAAAAGATGAGCAAATTTTGTCAAAGAATCGCAAAACAGGAAATTTCACCAAAAGATAGTGCTTTCTTGCCAAATTTCGTCTCAAAATTGGAGAATAAAATGTATTTTATCAAAAAATCGTTGGAAAACGCAAATTTCGTTAAAGTATCGCGAGAAAAATGCGAATTTCTTCAAAGATCGCTGAAAAAACGCGAATTTCATCGAAGGATTGCTGAAAATTCATGAATCTTATCAAAAGGCAGCAGAGAAAATGTGATTATTATCAAAGCATTGCGAAAAAAGAAAATTTCGTCTAAGGATCACAGAAAAACGCAAATTTCGTAAAAGAATCGTGGAAAATAACGCAAATTTCGTGAAAAAAAATCCGCAGAAAAAACACAAATTTCGTCAAATTATCGCAGAAAGAAAACACGAATTACGTCATAGGATAGCTGAAAAAAATGTGAATCTCGACAAAAAAAAGATACAGAAAAAAATGCGAATTTCATTAAAGAATCACGAAAAAAAATGCGAATTTTGTTAAAGGATTGCGCAAAGAATGTGAATTTTTTGAAAGGTTCGTGTGAAAAATGAAACTGTCTTTATTAAAAACAGCACACACACAAACATCTATACAAACCTCAATACACACAAACATATTATAGGCAGGGCTTGAAATTCAATTTTTCCAAGGAGGGGAGTCTCCCTACCAACATTTTTAAATGGAGGGGAGTTGTAATCTTTGGGAGGAAAAAAAAAATCTTTAAACCCCACTATTATTTTACGTGCTATTTAAAGAATTACATTAATGCAGACATGACAAAATACCATTGAAAAAATTAAGTCAACTGAGAATGATTATGTAAAATGTTTATTTTTATTATAAAAAAGGGAAGAAAGTTAAGTTTTATATATGCAGTGTATTTTAAAAGTTCCATTAAATGTGTTAAGGACCCTTAACAATTAGGTTGTTAAATAAATTTCTGACTTTAGATTTTACTTGATTGAGATTCACCGATCGATCGTGGAAAAGACGCAAAGTTCATCGATCTGTCGCAGAAAAAACGCTAAGTTCGTCGATCTGTCACCAAAAAACGCAAAGTTCGTCGATCAGTCAAGGGAAAAAAGCAAATTTCGTCGATCGATTGCAGAATAAACACAAAGTTCGTCGATCTGTCTCCAAAAAACGCAAGGTTCGTCGATCAGTCGCTTAAAAAACGCAATGTTCGTCTATCTGTCGCAGAAAAAACGCAAAGTTCGTTGATCAGTCGCGGAAAAAAATGCAACGTTCGTTGATCTGTCGCGGAAAAAACGCAAAGTTCGTCGATCAGTTGCGGAAAAAAGCAAATTTCGTCAATCGATTGCGGAATAAATGCAAAGTTCGTCGATCAGTCAGGGAAAAAAGAAAAATTTCGTCGATGGATTGCGGAATAAACGCAAAGTTCGTCGATATGTCCCCAAAAAACGCAAGGTTCGTCGATCAGTCGCTTAAAAAACGCAATGTTCGTCGATCTGTCGCAGAAAAAACGCAAAGTTCGTTGATCTGTCACGGAAAAAACCACAAAGTTCGTCGATCAGTCGCGGAAAAAACACAAAGTTCGTCAATCGGTTGCGGGAAGAAAAATCACGAAATTTATCGTTCGGTTGCAGGTAAATTAAATAATGCAAATTTCTCCGAAAATGCTGAAATTTTTTTGGCGGGAGGCTCCCGCTCATGATCTTTTTTGGGCGGGATTTCAAAATTTTCGGCGCGAATCCCGCCCTGAAATTCAAGCCCTGATAGGTATAGTTTTAATCTGAAATAATATACTGAACTAACTTTTGAAAAATCGGGTTAACCCAAATCCAACTTGCAGAAATCTACACTCAGTCTGAAATCGACTCGAACCATAAAGACAGTTAACCCAACTTGCAACAAAAATAATTATTGCCGAGAGAGCATTTACCCTCTCTCCCTGTGCTGAAACCTTTCAGAAAATTTTCTGTGAATTTTCTGATTTTTTCTTTTCTCAGAAATGCTGTAGTCATTTTGTCCCCCAATTTTGCCCTTTACAATTCAGCCAATGAGTGGAGGGGGCCAAAGGAGCGTTCCTTATCACAAACGAAAGATGAGATACGTTCATTTGATGTCGTTGTTGAAAATTTATGGATTTCTATTATTAAAGTAATTTTTTCATTTTACCGTATTTATTTTCTTTTTGTGTTGTATGTATTTTGCTACTTTGAATTTTTTTAAAACTAACCCTTTTTTTTAGAGAGTGAGAGAGAGAGAGATTTAGTAATTTGGTGACATGAAGTTCCGCAAATTCTTAAAAACCACAAATCGTTTCCAATGTAAACAATGGAATTTACAATTAAGTTGCAAGTGCAAAATTTCCGTTTTTTTAAATTTTCATGTCATTCTGTACAGATTTTAATATGTCATTCTGATCATTATACTACATATTTAGTTATGCATCATTAATTATTTACTTGACCTTTACTTTTAATATTTTAAATATTTCGAACTTACAGCTGAATGTAACTATTAAAACATTTGAAATACTGCATTCGAAAAATGAAATTTCAGCTTAGAAACGCGGCAATTACTATTAGGTTAAAAAAAATTTAAGTAGAAAAGTACTTATGATATAAAAAGAAGAAAAAAAAATACACCAGAATGTATCTCTATTACAAAAGCGGGAGAAATGATTTTCTGTGCTATATGAAAAGATATCCAAATAACTCAATCATGAACATAGAAATAGATATCGGTTTCAATGTTCATGTGCACTCAATCCAAACTTGAAACTTTTAAAAAGGTCAACTTTTAAAAAGGTCATTGAATGAATGAAATTCATCTTCAACTTTCACCTACAGGGAGAAATCCAGAAAACTTGCTTTGTCGCCAATCATGTTTATATTTTATATATATATATATATATAAAAATTCAGGCACTTTTCCGTTATACGGACACTATTGTCGCCAAACATACATACATACATTTTGGGTGGGGGGGGCATAGTGTCTGTATAACAGAAAAGTACTAAAGTTCATGGTTTAAAATTACAATAAAATATCATGAAATTTATTGATTGGTTGTGGGAAAATATCGGGGAAATAATGTGTTTTTCATGAAATTTTTTGTTTTGTTAACAATTTGGTTAGAGAGCTTTTGTAAGACAATTTATTTGTGTTTAATTGTAAGCATTCATTATAATTTTCAGTGCATTATTAAATTAAAATTTTTGTTTAAAACATGTAAACAAAACAGTGCCAACAAACCAGACCAGTATGTAAACAAACCAGAAACCTGCAAAGGAGAAATAATGTGTTTTTCATGAAATTTTTTGTTTTGTTAACAATTTGGTTAGAGAGCTTTTGTAAGACAATTTATTTGTGTTTAATTATAAGCATTCATTATAATTTTCAGTGCATTATTAAATTCAAATTTTTGTTTAAAATATGTAAACAAAACAGTGCCAACAAAACAGACCAGTATGTAAACAAACCAGAAACCTGCAAATTTTTAAAATCTGCATAAACTCCGGTTTTAAGCTATGCCGATTTAAGGGAATATATATATATAAATAGATAAATAGTTGCATGCATGTAGTACTTTTAATTATTTGGTAAAAATACTGTGATCGTCACTGAGAAAACCTGAATTTAACCTAAAAGTAATTGTCTAGTGTTTAAGCTGAAATTTCATTTTTCGAATACAGTATTTCAAATGTTTTAATAGTTACATTCAGCTGTAAGTTTGAAATATTAAAAGTAAAGGCCAAGTAAATAATTAATAATGCATAACTAAATATGTATAATGATGAGATTTTTTTTTCTTGAATTATTCAGTGAAACTCGCCTTATAAATGTACGCAAATAATTCACATAAAAATCTTAAAATAACAAAGTTTTCTTTCGTGTTTAGCTATGCTTAATAACCAAAAAAGCTTGATTAAAACAAAAATTATTTGGTAAAAATACTGTGATCGTTGCTGAGAAAACATGAATTTAATCATATCACACAGAATTACACATTAAAATGTGTACAGAAGGACATGAAAAGTTTAAAAATCTGAAATTTTACACTTGCATCTTAATAGTTTGTTTACATCGAAAACGATTCCACTAAATCTCCCTCTCTCTAAAAAAAAAAGGGTTAGTTATAACAAATTCATAGTAGTAAAATACATACGACATAAAAAGAAAATAAATACGGTAAAATGAAAAAATACCTTAATAAAAGAAATCCATAAAGTTTCAACACCCACATGGAATTGTAATCCAAATACGCTTTTAGAGAGAGGAAAAAGCCTTCACCTCATTGGCTGAACCATACCGGAATCGAAATTGTCTCTGGACAGTAAAAGCCTCTAGCTCTAGCTGATTAGCTGAATGCTCGCGCACGCTTATAAAAGGGATTTTTTCATGGAAAACTAAAAAGCAGGTTAGCTTTAAATAAATGGATTGTTGATGTTTTATTGCAAATATTTGAAAAATTCGGATTATGGTAGATGAAACCACAACCTAAATTTAATATAGATGTATACAGGGTGAATCTAAACTCTTGGGCAATATTTTAAGAGGTGATAGTACACATCAAGACAAACAATATTAAATGGGAAACTAAGGGTCCCAAACGTCTTCCGAAGGAGATAGGCGCCATTAAAGTTTAGTGTCCAAAATTTTAAATGATTATAAAAAACGGAAAAATTGGACGATTCGCTTGCGGTTTTCGCTAAAACTATTCTTTATGTCAGTATTTTCTTAAAAATAAATTTTAAAGATAAAGTTCAAAAGATGCCGATAGAGGGCGCTTTAGACTTTGGAGTAACGAAAAACTATTTTTTACCGTTACTTTTTGTATCTCATTAAATGCTTTCAAAAGCTTAGATTTAAACTTAAATTTTGAGCTCAAAATCTGAATCGTTGGGAGGGATTAAGTAGCACAAACTGAACTGCGTTCAGGAGTTGAAATTTGAAACACCTCCCTCCCCCCTCCCCACTCCTGAACACAGTTCAGTTATTCCCGATCTTGGTGTCGTAGACCAGGCAGAGACAATATGAGTTGTAATTTTCCAACTGGATGAAAAATGTCCGGGCTAGGATTCGAACCTGGGATCACTTGGCTGAAACTACAATGCTCTACCAACTGAGCTATCCCGGTTGAATATATAGGGCATAATTCATCCAGTTCATGCCCTCTAGATTCAACCGGGATAGCTCAATTGGTAGAGCAGGGCAGCTTCAGCCAAGAGAACCCAGGTTCGAATCCTGGCCCGGACATTTTTCGTGCAGTTGGAAAATTACAACTCATATGATTTCTTTACCAATTTGAATAATTGTGTTAAACTTAATCCAGGCAGAAACTACTACCCCCTACACGTAAAATAAACGATAGAGTAATGACAAAATTAAATAGAAAATTTATTCATAACTGACATGAGCAATTTCTCCGCGCAAAATAAAAATAAACAATTTGATGTATGCATGTAGTGCGCAATATGAATGAATGTTAACACGTGCAAAATGGTACACGCATGATGTTCGTGAGGAATCACAAAAACTTCTCGAAAGAGTGCCCATCAGCAGCGATGCAGGTCTCACACCGCAGACGGAGGGAGTTGTGAACATTAGTGAATACCCCGGGCATCTCCCGGATATCACCTGCTACGACGGCAATCCTCGCTACCAGGTCCTCGTCGGAGTAAAATTTATTTCTAAAATAAATTTTTTATTTAATTTTGTTATCCCTCTATCGTTTATTTTACGTGTAGGGGGTAGTAGTTTCTGCCTCGTCTACGACACCAAGATCGGGAATAACTGAACTGTGTTCAGGGGAGGTTCAAATTTAAACTCCTGAACACAGTTCAGTTTGCGCTACTTAACCACTCTAAATGATTCAGATGTTGAGCTCAAAATTTAAGTAGAAGTCTAAGCTTTTGAAAGCATTTAATGAGATACAAAAAATAACGATAAAAAATAGTTTTTCGTTACTCCAAAGTCTAAAGCGCCCTCTATCGGCATCTTTTGAACTTTATCTTTAAAATTTATTTAAAAAAATACTGACATAAAGAATAGTTTTAGCGAAAACCGCAAACGAATCGACCAATTTTTCCGTTTTTATAATTATTTGAAATTTTGGACCCTAAACTTTAATGGCGCCTATCTCCTTCGGAAGACGTTTGGGAACCTTAGTTTCCTATTTAATATTGATTGTCTTGATGTGTACTATCACCTCTTAAAGTTTTGCCCAAGAGTTTAGATTCACCTGTATACAAGGTGTTCCACGAAGGACCCCTAACTTTGAAAATAAATAACTCGGAAACGGTGATAGATAGACGCATGAAACCAGTGGTATGTTTATTTAAAAACCCGTAAAAATCTGATACAGAAACCTCAAAAGTTCAGTAACAAATTGCACCGATAGATGGTGCTGCAGGTGGCATGACCACAAGTAGTCTGTATCACATTAAAAGCGATTCAAAATGTTCACTTTTCACAAAACACACACGTCGCAAACGAAGAATGAAATTGTCAATGACTCCCTGTATTATACCACCGGAAATCAACAAACAAGCTTCAAAAATAGCCTCCACCAGCTCGTCGAGTGTTAAAGGATTATTGCGGTAAACAATGTCCTTCAGTGTCACTTCCAGAATTTTTTTCACTATGCGCTCTTAACGATCAAATTTCAACGGCGAAATCTTCGACGACTGAACATTCTTGGCATCTGAGCTCTCTTTATAGGAATTAGTAATGCTGCCTGCAGCGCCATCTATCGGCGCAATTTGTTACTAAAATTTTGAGGTTTCTGTATAAGATTTTTACGGGTTTTTTAATAACCATACCACTGATGTCATGCTTCTATCTATCACCGTTTCCGAGTTATTTATTCTCAAAATTATGTGTCCTTCGTGAAACACCCGGTATATATATATATATATATATGGAATTTTTATATGTAAACATCTCTTAAAGAATAAAAATCAATTGAATATCGTTGTTATATATAGAAAAACGTTACTAATATTATATTGCTAATGTTCAACATTTTACAAACCCCATGCACATCGGTGTAAATTTAATATATTGTTAATGCAATTTCCTTTAAAAAATAATTGACATTTTGTTTAAATTAAACCTTGAAAGATTCCTAAATTTAAACGTTTGTGGTTATTAAAGAGGTAAGACCTTTTTAGATAAAAGAACATTTTTTTGTCGTGCCGTTGTCCTTTCTTCAATTTTTTTTAATGATTTTAGAGCACTTTGTAGTTGAATATTTGGCATTATACTGAAAGAATATAATATGTAAGAATCTATGAAGTATTAGCTATCATGAAATATAAAATTTTACCTAATATTAATGGGTATGAAAATACTTATATTTCAGTAAAATAAGCTTGATCCAATTTTAATTTTGTTTATTTATATCATTTGATTTCCCTTATCGGAATTAAATTATTTTATGTTTATATTATTTTTTAAACGCGTGTATTTAAAATTTGCCTTCTTAATATGTACTCTATAATAGTGCGGTACCAGTATTTCGTACTAATAATCGTCCAGATAAACCAATCATACACATAGAGCTTAAACATGACATTTTTTATGTTTATCCTTCATTTTTGCTTCAAAGTAAAGATAACTGTTTGAACTTTTTTTGAAACACTTCTTACCTTGTACAACAGTGACCCAAATGTGACCAGACTGTTAAAGCTCCAGGGTCCAAATATAATTGTTACTGTCCACATTGCCGTCACGTAACGTAAAAAGTGAGTCACTGTACAATTTATATGTCCTCGATACGATGTAAAAATGACTCAAAAATTGTGATCTTTGATTTCGCAGTAGAGTCACGAGAGTCATGATTTGACGAATTAACGATATCACACTTGTGACCGTTTGTGACGTCAGTGGGATGTCACATCGAATGGTTTGCTGTTAGAATTAATCCTAGCTCCGAGGTCGGGACTGAGTTAGCGCATTAATACACGGTTCGTTCGGACTCCTGTAATTTTCAAGAAAATAACCAGTATTTTCTTATAGAAAACTCGCTTTATATAATCGCGCGTTTACATAAGACGAGTTTTTCTTTAAGCAAATACTGGTAATTTACCTGAAAATTTCAGGAGTAATAACGAACCCTGTTAATAGCAACACCATTAATAGCAACAACACTTGAAGCTTTAAAAAACTATATTTACATAATTTATATCAGCTGAAAAAATACGCGCGTATACGAATTAAAGGCTTGTCTAAGTGCACTTAAAAGTTAACTTTTTTTTTTCAATTAAGATTCATTTTTTAAAACTTAAATACCAAATGGGAAGATTTTAAAAATTAAATTAAAATAACTACAACGCTGTTCCTCGTTATAATCTGAGTTTCCAAACATCCACTTAAAGAACTTTATTTCCCGTTCCGATATTTAGCTACTGTAATTTTAGTCAATATGTAAATTAGATGCATAAAAAACATATTTTAAAAGTGAATGGATGAAATACATGTAAGAGATAAATGAAATTAAAATGAAGCTGAAAGTTACACATATTAAGGTGTCCTGTTTCAACAACATTTTAAAAGCAATCCCGCTTTAACATGTAATCATGCAAATATTTCATCTTTACTTTCAGTCAAAAATCACATATATTAAATACGAAATTATTATTATTTTTATTGCTTTCAGGCGTGTGAAGTTTGGCAACTTTTTTATGGAGTTTGTTAAAAGCAAACTTCCATAAATGGTAATTTATTCGCTTATTCATTAAATTTCATTCATTCGTTTATTTATTTATTTATTTAGTCTTTACTATAATAGAATCGTTGCACAAATGTGAACAAAATGTAAAAGAAAGAAAAATGAAAAAATGCTGCGAATGAAAACTTTGTCCTGTGGGGGCGTTATTTTAAAATTTCTCGCTTGAATTTTAATATTTCTGAATGATTTTGTTTGGATAGGATAGATCAGGGACGATCTTTAACGCGGCTAGTTTTTACTTTCCGGATTTGCTAAGGTTTTTTTCTTTTTTGTACGCGAATAGTTATACTTTCAGAACCGGTTTCAACCGGTTTCGAAAGTGAAAGTAACTTTTAAAAAAAACTGCAACCAAAATCGAAAATGTACAAACTAACAACGTTAGAGATCGTCCTCAGCTCTCCTATGCAAAAAAATCATTCAAAAATATTAACATCTAAGCAAGAAATTTGAAAATAACACCCCCATACGTTTAACATTAGCTTCTAAGTCTTTTCTCTTGACTAGTGTAAGGCCTTAAGGCTCTTAAATGATTTTTATTGAACAACGTCATAGATAGGAGGTTATTCATTTCGGCAAAGTGCAGGTTGACTCCTTAAGTTCTTTTTCCCTCAAATTACTGGTGAAACGGTTTAGCTACCATCATGATCGTGTTGTCTACGTGTAGTAAACCGGGTAAGCACTACACGATCCGGTAAATTCCGAAATTTGAGATCGTATCTCGAAACCTATACGAGATACGATCTTAAGCTTATCGGACGCAAGCAGAATGCATGTTACATGGCTGGAAATACATTGAGCATGCTTAGCTTGATTATCGTATTAAAATAAACTATGCATTGCTATGGTTTAGTTTTTCTTATTAAATTTTCATCTGCTCTATAATGACACACTTTTGCATGACATTAGTGGCGTATTTAATCTGATGATTGGATAGTAAACATTTACACTTCAGAGCTTTCAATAAAGCTACATTTACATGTAAGACATCATTTCATACTAAATCAAAGACGATGTGCATATCATTGAAAAATTCTTATCTACTTCGAAGTACTATCTTTAATTCCGAAATTTACCGCTAGTGGGCGCTTCCAGGTACTTGATCGTTAGGAGCATGACCTTACTTTATTTTACTTTATTATACATAGACACCATGTTTTTTGCATCTAACTCAGTTCACCAGTTTTTTGAGGCAAATCGGACTTCAGGAATCACCCTATATATTAGCATAGATTACTCTTAACAGCCTTAAATTTACATGTTACTGAGGAAATTTATATCCATTTACATACCCACACATGCTGGAATAATGGTGTACTCCATTTTACTTTTATTATTCGTATTGAATATGTTTTTAAAAAAAATCATATTCTTTCGTGTATTCTTCTTGTTATATACAGGGTGTCCTCTTTTAATTTCTGCAGACAAATAGCTAAAAAATGACTAATAGCTAATTCCTACGCCGTTAATTTTAGGTGCGTGCTTCAAGTTACAAAAATAATTTAAAGGTTTTTATCCATCATATTAACATTCATTTATATTAATAATATTTTATTTAGTGTAATAGTTACGTAATTTAAAGTCTACTTGGTCCTGTAATTTATATTTAGAAAAGTATTGCACATGCTTTAAAAGATAAAACGAAAAAACTATTTTATGTTATGACTCTATTATAGTTATGACTCTTTGAATTGCATGAATTTCCTGCTTTTTCGGGTGCAAAATACGGAAAAATGGAGCGGTCACTTCACATTAACGATTACTAATTGTATAACGAAATATAAATCAGAAAATTACTTCATTTAAAACTTTTGAAAAAAAAAATCCAAAATGGAAACTTTTGGAAATTACATGTTTTAAGCAAAATAAATGAACCTCATTGAGGTATTAAATTTGTTTTATTCAAAGGATGGTACAGTCATCAATATTCATGAAGTTGAAATAAAATAGATCACAAATACTATACGCTATTAATTAAGAATGGATGCAGAAAATTTTACAAAAAACATTTTACACAAACGTTTCATTCTCATGTGATAAAATGAAAGTCAGCGCTTGCGGCCATTTCTCTAGTGGATGTTAAGTTTTACTCTTTTTTACACATTTTATTTATTATGACATATAAAGTTTAAGAGAATTTTCCTTTTTCTGTATTGACGAGCCTTTATTTGTTTATGCTATACCAGAAAAAATTACGTGTTTCACATTATATTAAGAGCCTACGCTAGACAGCCGAAGAAATTCGCAATCTAATGTTAAACGTACGGGAGCGTTGTTTTCAAATTTCTCACTTGCATTTTAATATTTATAAATGATTTTTTTGGATGAAATAGCTGAGGTTGATCTCTAACCAAGTTTGTTTTTAATTTTTTGATTTTGGTTGCAGATTTCTATATAAAGTTACTTTCACTTTCGGAACTGGTTTCGAAGGTGAAAGTAGCCTCATACAAAAAAACTGCAACCAAAATCAAAAATGTATAAACTAACAACGTTAGAGATCGACCTCAGCTCCTTTACAAATAAATCATTTTAAAATATTAAAATGCAAACGAGATATTTGAAAAAACTCTCTCACAGGTCTAACATTGATTTCCGAATTTCTTCATGCGACAAGTGTAGACTCTCGTACTCTTATTCACCATCTACCTAAACTGCTGTTTACCACAAAAACCTCGGTCTAACGCTCAAATGGTATTCACCCTTATTGAAATGATCGTGGCTGAAGTCCAATCAGGTTAATCCCGAATACCATTTAAGCTGTCGACGAAGTTTTTGCGCTTAACCGGCAGTTGAAGTAAATGGTGAATACGAGTGTTAAGGATGAACATTTTTTAAACAATAAAACTGTGCACCATTAGAAAATTATTCTGGTCAGCATGTCGTCCCAATTCTAATTAAACTATTTATTTGAATACAAGCACTGATACAATCTACAAAAGACTAAACTACATATCTCTCGAGAAAAAATGCAATATGCTTTTAGTTTAAGTTCTTTCAAGCTTTCTTTTTTGTTGTTGTTAATGTTTAGTTTAGTGTTAGAGTAAGTTATTGGTAGGTTAAACATTGTGTCTTTACTGTAAAAGTACCGTCTTCACAAAGGGAAATCTTACTGTCCACATTGTCGTTACGTGAAGTGGAAATAAGTTATCTACTATGAACTCAGAGTAAACTTGGTATCTGCCATTTTATAACCCGATACAAATAAATGAAAATTTGATCACGGTAAATTCACAGTGGAGTCTAGATGCCATGGTTGCTTGATAGTCATAATTGGACGAAATAAAAATGTTACATTTCACACCGTTTGTATTGTGACCATTTTTGACGATTGAAGCGTCAAAGTGACGTCACATCGACTGGCTACTATATAGGGTGTTATAAGAACTATCATTGTTTTAACTAATTGTAAAGATCATATGTTAACTAAAATTTATTCACGACTTGAGATTTTCTTCAGCTTATACTGGAATAGCACTAGATCGAGAAGAAAATTATGTATTTCTGTATCTATATTATAACGCAAAACATGTCCGTAAGTACTTTTTACGTCATATTGGCGGCTACAATACCTGACTAGTAAATTTCGCTTTTACTGTAAATTTTTGAACTGCTATACATCGAACAATTTCAATGTTTACACCGTCAAATAGAAGAAAAGTCTTTTCAAATCCAGTTTGCTTGAAAAATGTATATGAATTTACTTATTTTTTATGGTTTTTAAAACAATTTTCAAACATGATGTTTTTAAATCTATCCCAATCGCGTGCAGCCCGTTTACAAAAGATTGACCTGTTTACACTTAACACAATATAAATAGTTCAGCCTTTGTTTCCGGCTAATATTGAATAACGAAATTATAACTTTATCAATAAATAAATAAAGTAATACAAATAACACATAGATTTAACAACCACGTAATCGAATCACGCCTTTAACATTTAAAAGCCTAGTGTATCAAATTTGCAACACATTCTATATTAGCTTTTAATAAATTAATCAAGTTTTTGCAACATTTATATCGAAATATTAATCCTGTAAAAATCGCATAAATATGCTACTAAATAAAGTTAAAAATATATCTTAAAATTTCTGGTGCCTAATCCATAATAGTATAAGTAAAGAAAAAAAATCACAATTCTAAAAGAAAAATTCAAGCATTTAAGCGTTAAGGATTAGACACTAGAAATTTTAACTTTATTTAGTAGCATATTTATGCAATTTTTACAGCATTAATATTTCTATATAAATATATGTGGTTGCGAAGAACTTGATTTATTTATTAAAAGTTAAATAAAAAGTGCTGCAAATTTGATACACTAGGCATTAAGGGTTAAACCACTGAAATTATCAGAATCTCAAAGCACAGCGAAATATTTGGCAAATTTTCTGGATATTAACGCCTGGTCCTGGGGATCTGTGTGGATTAGGTCTGAATGTTAACCTTAACCGGATTAACCTGTTTGTACTTAAAACAATATAAATAGTTCAGCATTTGTTTCCTGTAATATTCCATAACAAAATTAAAGCTTCATCAATAAATTAATGAAATAATATAAATAAAACACAAATTTAAGAGACATGTATCCGAAATACGCGCTTGAACTACTAAAATTAACAGAACCAAAAAGTCTGCTGTAAGTAGTGAAATCTTTGGCAATATTTTGGTAATCCTTACATGCGACTAATACGTAAGTATTGATTTTAACGTATTTCAAATCTTTATTTAAATACATAATTGATATATTTCATATAAAATTGCTTTTTAGTATTAGTGGAGTACCTAAATATATATATATTAAATGTAAAGAAACATATTAGAGCTTTCAATTAAAAAAATGGTTTTCAGATATTTTCTGAAAAAAAGGGGAGGTCGGGTTCAATCCTCTTCTGTGTTTAAATAGAAATGTATCTAAGTGTTTGTTTTTAATCAATTAAAAAGTAAAATATTCTGTATTACATATTATAACGTATTTCTTTTATAAAGTCCATATGAAAACATTTTTCAGTCAATTATATTTATAGTCGTTTAAACAACCTTTTATTCTTTCACAGAGAATTTGTGTCGACGGTTAATAAAGTCTGAACATTAGATTCCATTCCGATTTCTCCATAACCGCAACAGGTTACACCGCTTACTGGGAAATTGTTGATCTGTCTGTGTGCCTAAATAGGAGACTGCTAATTTTAGAACCCATCCATATAACGAGTCTGAGTTTTCCTAGATCTTTTCTGAACGGACTAGAATGTAGAGTGACTGTAATAGCCTCGCCTGCTATTGAATTACTTGAATACTTAAGAGCCTACACTAGCCACACGAAGAAACGCTCACGCTAATGTTAAGTCTATGGGAAGGTTATCCCGCGATTTCTCGCTCGCATTTTAATTTTTTTAAATGATTTTTTTTGCGTAGGATAGCTGAGGTCGATCTTCAACGTTGTTAGTTTTTACTTTTTTGATTTTGGTTAAACTTTTTTTATAAGCGGACATTTTAAATTTTGGAACCGGTTGGAACCGGTTCTGAAAATGAAAGTACCCTTATATAAAAAAACTGGAGCCAAAATCAAAAAAGGAAAAACTAACAACGATAGATATCGACGTCAGCTATCCTATGCAATAAAATCATTTAAAAATATTAAAATGCGAGCGAGAAATCGCGGGATAACCTTCCCATAGATTTAACATTAGCGTGAGCGTTTCTTCGCGTGACTAGTGTAGGCTCTTAAGAGCCTACATCAGTCATGCGTAAAAACGCACAAGCTAATGTTAAGTCTATGGGAAGGTTCTTGCGCGATTTCTCGCTCGCATTTTAATATTTTTAAATGATTTTTTTTGCATAGGATAGCTGAGGTCGATCTCTAACGTTGTTAGTTTTTACTTTTTCGATTTTGGTTCCAGTTTTTTTATATAAGGGTACTTTCACTTTCAGAACCGGTTCCAACCGGTTCCGAAATTAGGAGTGTCCGCTTATAAAAAAACTGTATCTAAAATCAAAAAAGTAAAAACTAACAACGTTAGGGATCGGTCTCAGCTATCCTATGCAAAAAAAAAAAAATCATTCAAAAATATTAAAATGCGAGCGAAAAAACGCGCAAGAACCTTCCCATAGACTTAACATTAGCTTGAGCGTTTCTTCGCGTGACTAGCGTAGGCTCTTAATTGATATTTTTTATATAAAAGTGCGTTTTAGTGTTGCTCGTGAGCAATCTAAAAATATATTAAATGTAAAAAATCTATTAGTTTTCAATTATAAAAAATGGCTTTCACTTACGTTCAACGTGCAGTATGTTCTGTTTCTTGGGTTGGACCCTCTGATGTGCATAAAAGGAAATTTGTCTAAGTGTTTGTTTTTAGAAATTATAAAATTAAAATATTCTGCATTGTAAATTATAATGTATTTCTTACAAATTCCATTTGAAAATATTTTTGAACTCTTTTATATTTGTAATCCTTTTAAACAATACTTTTTATTTCACAGAGAATTTGTGTCGAAGGTTAATAAAGCATACGTTAGTTTCCATTCCGACTTCTCCATAACCGCAACAGGTTACACCGCATCCTGGGAAATTGTTGATCTATCCGTGTGCCTAAATAGGAGACTGTTAATTTTAGAACCAACCCATATAACGAGTCTGCGTTATCCCAGATCTTTTCTGAACGGACTGGAATGTAGAGTGACTGTAATAGCTTCGCCTCCTATTCAAAGACTTCTGTTAACAATAGTGGATTTTGACTTGGGCCATTGCACAGATGCTTTTTTAGAAGTAAGTGTTTGGAAATAATACCATTTGTTTACGTAGTGAAAATAATCATTTTTCATAAACAGTGTTCTCAAAGTTTTTGAAAGAATTTGATGTAATACTACTGAAAACAAAAATGTACCTAGAATGGTGGCATAAAACAAGGTCAAAGTCAAACTGGGTGGGGTGGCCTACCTTTCGGCTTCAGATCAACTAGCCCCACCCAGCAGGTTTGTTTACCTAATTATACTGAGCATTACTAAATTATACTTTGTGATATTGAGGAATAACTATATTATGTAAATCTGAAATACAACTCGTATAAATTTATTGCTCAACATTTATTGCATCTACTTCAAAGTAATATCCCCCCACTGCAATGCACTTCTACCAACGTTTTTTTCCAACCTTCATAACATGCTTTAAAGTCGTTTTTATGAAACCATTTCAGAGTTCGTAAAGAAATTTCTTTTATTGAATTAATGGAATTAAAACTGTGACCACGAACAGGCAACTTCAACCGTGAAAACAAGAAAAAGTCAAACGGTGCTATATCAGGTGAATACGGCGCTTGTGAAGCCGTATTTGTTGAATGTTCGGTGAAAAACTCACGAATAATAATAGCATTGTGAGAAGGCGCATTATCTTGGTGCAAAACCCATTAGTTTTCTCGCCACATTTCAGTCCGTTTTTGACGAATTGCTTCAAGAAAACGGTGCAAAACACTCAAATAATATTTTTGATTGACTGTCTGGCCAGTTGGTAGGAATTCATATTGCACAATACCATGACAATCAAAGAAAACAGTCAACATTACCTTGAGTTTTGAATGACTTTGACTACCATCTTTAAACTTTTTATACTAATCAAATACTGTTGTTTTTGATAAACATTAGTCTTTAAAAGCTTTTCGCAACTTTTCAAATGCTTTTGTAGCAGAAATTTCATTGCGAAAGCAAAATGTAATGCATATGTTCTTTGCTCAATAACATTCGCGACTTCGGAAAATCAGTAGAAGAAAATTTTTTATCTCATTAAGTACAAATTTATTTTCAGACGACAAAATGAAATAAATTCCTGACTATTGATAGATGTTTACAGACGTAGATATCTTCTATAGATGTATTTTAAGTGAAGTATTCCGGATACTTTTGATCACAGTAGTATAAACAAAAGTCAATTACAAATCTTCTTTTGAGAATTTAACTATTTCGTTAAATAATGTATGGTATTTGCAATTTTTTTTCAGTTGCCTTTTGCGAAGAGATGTATGATTTTTTAATAAAAAAATATGTTTTTAATTTCATACTTTAGACATTTCTTGAAAGAATTGTGGATAGTAATAAATCAAAAAATTCTTCCCTTTCACCATAAACTGTAAAAAAATTCTGTATCCAAATTTATTAAAAAAAATAAGGCAAACATTTGTAAAGAAGACAAATTCAGAAAATTGTTAAATCAAAAAAATTGGGAATTTATTTAAAATGGGTACTCAAAAATAGTTGCATAAAAATAAGTGCTGATTTGAATTTTGAGATATTAACAAGTATAGCAGCGATCATTATTCTCCGGCACATCTGAAGAAATAAACGACGTACTATAGCGTTTCAATAGATATATTTAACTGCAGAAAATGCTGTGGACAGAACTAATATTACACAATGTAAAAAAAGAGACATGTTTTTCATCTGGCATGAAGAATTACGAAAATAAATATAACCTATTACGAGTTACCCATGATTCCGCAAATCGTTCCTTTATCTTCAGAAACTTCAAAAACAAATAGATTTCCAAAATTTAAACAATAATTTCTGAAACAAAAGTTTCTTTAGCTGTCCGTAGTTTTCGGAAAGGTTTCCGAGTAATTTCCCTAGCGTATTAATCTATTTTATTAAAAGAAAATATTGTTTTTTAGGTTGCTATCAATTCGTAAACATTTTCAGCAGCGGGACAGACTTTATACAGGCAAGGGTAACGAAAAAATGTTTATGTTAATGATGTCAATTTAGCCTGTTTGTCTGAAAATGTTTACTGAACATACTGTTGAACAAGAAAATGATTTTTTTCTTTAACTTTTGAAATTACTTTTCCACTTATATATATATTGCATAAGGAAGTGGAATATTATTCGAAAAAACGTTCTTTTATCTTCCAAAATATCAAAATCCAATATATTTCCGAGATATTAAAAAGAACTCTGAAACAAATTTTCATTTCCTCTCCGTTATTTTCGGAAACGTTTTCGAGTAGTTTTTACAGTGTATATGTTTTCTCAACACGCATGCAGTCTGTTTTTGATGCTATTATTCCTCAAGTAAACATTTTTATATTGGACAAGCATATGCAACAGACAAACAAGCTAAATTATCAGCTTTAACATTAAGAATAAAATTAACTTTTTTTTGTTATTCTTCCATGTAAAAATTCCTTTGCGTAGCTTAAAATGTTTACTTGAGAATGTATACTGAAAAATTTATATTTCGTGTTGAAAAAACTGTTGAATACACTGTAAAAACTCTTCGAAAATTACTTGCAGCAAAAGAAAATTTTATTTCAGAAATTTCTGAAACTATTGATTTCTGGGATTTCAGAAAATAAGAGACAGCTTTTCGTATTCGTAGGTGACTCGGAAGAATACCGGGTGCGCTATAAGTTCATTAAAACTTTAAAAATTCATTAAAAAGAAACAAATGATGCTAAAAAAATGCAGTTTACAGGAATGGGGTTAGAGGCATATCGGATTTTTTTTAATAAAAAAAATTGGTTCAAACATTACTGATAGAGGGCATGCATAAAATGAAGCAAATTTATGCAAATCAAGAAGTCAGTAAAATTCCTCAATCCACACACATTCTTTATTCGAAAACAGTAGTATGCTATCGTTACCAGATCAAGCGCTGTTGGTTAAACTCTTTCACAAAAACAGGGAATCAGCAACTGACGCATTGTGAAATATCCGCACGGCAAAATGACTGAAGATGAGAAAAGAGCCTGTTTCATATGCTGCGATATTGAAGCTTGTCAGACGCTTCGCTAAAATGGGTCATTATAAGCCTAATTTGCATACATCTGTTTCATATTGTGCATGCCAGTGCCATCTATCGCTAATTTTTTAACCACAACTTTTTTTGTTATTAAAAAAAGTCCGATCTCCCTCTAATTATGTTCCTGCAAACCGCAATTTTTAAACATTATTTGTTTCTTTTTGATGAATTTTTAAATTTTTAACGAACTTCTGGCGTAATATTCGAAACCGTATTAAATTTCGTAATATTTTTAGAAACAACTGCCATGTGATCAAGGTAGAGTGAAAAGCAGCACAAATCAGTGGAGTTATGTGACCTGTATCTTTCGTTGGCTGCGAATGATTACCACTGAATATATGTGCCACAAATAAGCGAAAAAGATGGTACCTACCGATATTAATCGATTGGAAATAACGCGTAGTACAATGTAATAAAAGACAAATATTTCTTAATCTACGAAAATATTATATAACCATGTACTAAAATATACAAAAACCTCTTCCGAGTTACCCACAATTCCTAAAAGCGTCCTTTATCTTTAGAAAATTCAGAAAAAAATATAATTTCGAGATTTAAAAAAGAATTTTATAAAAATAAAGTTTCTTTTGCTGCCAACTCTTTTCGGAAACGTTTCCGAGTAGATTTTTAGTGCATTATTAAGTTTTCTCAAACCGGAATATCGGTTTTTAGGATACTATCATTTCTCAATTAAACATTTCCAACTGCTTAACTGAATTTATACATGCGAGAGTAACAAAATAATATCAATTTTAATGTTAATGTTAGTGCTGTTAATTTATCATGTTTGTCTGTAAAACATGCTTTTTGAAAATGAAAATTTTTAAAGAAATGATAGCGTTTTAAACACTGATATTCTGGCTTGAGAAAACTGCTTTATAGACTATAAAAACTATCCGGAAATGTTTCCGAAAATCAGTGGCAGCAAAAGAAACTTTAAAAAAATGCTTCTTTAACTCTCGAAAATATATCGGTTTCTGAGGTTTCTAAAGATAAAGAACGCTTTTTGGAATCTTGGATAATTTGGAAAAGGTTATTGTATATTTTCGTTTGTGGTTTATTATATTTTCCTAGATTAGTAAATATTTGTCTTTTTTTTACAATGTATCAACTGCTATTCTTAAAAATTTCTTCAAATAAACTTAAAAACTTCAAAAGTTCATCTTAATTTTTCCTTAAAGAATATCCTTTAATTAACCAAAATGTAAACTGGCACGAAATTTCTGTATTTAGTTTCGATAATATTAAAAATCAGCGGTGATTTATGTGCTTTTAATTTTCATAATCGCCATTTTTACAAACAAAACGATTTCCAATCGAACCTGAGGCTAAATATTTTTGCAGTATATAAAATGTAAAGTAAGCACAATAATGTCTATGTAATAAAAATCTTATTTTGATTATTAATTTTTATCACCCTCGAAATTTAGGTTAATTTGGATCCAACGGAAAACTCCAAAAAAATTCGGTTATGTGGCAGCGATCTCTTGCCGGGTACGCAGCTAATGGCCTATGGAAATGAAGCACATTTGTTTTTCCATTCGAACGACGCTGATACAACTGCAGGAAGCCCTGGAAATCGAGGCTACAACGTAACATGTCAGACATGTAAGTCTCAGATATACACAAAATTTTATAATTTAGAGTTATATATAAATTTATTGATATCAATAATAGCTTTGCTGCTTCAAAGTCATGTATTTGAAAGAAAGCGCTTTACAATTCCAGTTTTTTTAGTTAACCACTTAACTGATGTACCATTCTCCGTAAATGTGCTACTCCTGGGACCTACTTGATATCATATACTTGTACCATATGCTTTAGAAGTGTGTGTCCTTGGTCCGTTAGTGCACGCACGGTTCCTGATTTGGTATATCACCATTTCCGAATTGTAATCTTTTCCTTATTTAGTTGCAGAAATTCATCGATTCAATAACGCGGAGATTATAATTCGGAAAAAATGGTGCCTAAGATTTGGAAGAAAGCCCTTACTGATTTACTCATATTTTTGTCTCCAATTAGTTCATCCTAGTTAAAAAAAAGCGAATATTTCCGGAACAAATAATTAAAATACAATTATAGTTCAGCGGTTAAATCCTCAATATTAATATTTCATTCGGTGGTCAAAGATTTGGTATTTATGGTGTCTAGAGCATGCAGAAACAAGATCTACAATAAAAAAATAATTTTTAAATGTTCTGACAGATGGCACTGCATGACATTAAAATAAAAATAAAATAAAACTAGAGAAATTAAAAACTTTTTTATAGCAAATTTCACATGATTCTAGTTTAAGGTTTTCGCCATCTGTGTTTTTCAGACACTGTTGTCAGACACTGTTCAGTTAGACATCCGAAAAGTCTTATGAGCCTTAAAATTTTAGAAAAAAAACGCGCTCTATTAATAAAGTGTTTTTATGAAAATGATTATAATTACATCGCTGCTTTGAAAGAATATCGTCGTCCTAAAAGATGTCGTTTTAAAATGAGTTATGTTTGTTACTATTTGCTAATAAAACCATCTCTAAGGCTCTAATCATTCTCTTGAGGCTCTGGCACCAAGTGTAATGACACTTTCTCTGACACGACAACAACAACAACCATCTCTAACATTTAAGCGCCATCTATCTGTAAAATTCCAAACTAATAATTGTTAATGCATAACTCGTTTTCGCATACTCTAAACAGCATAAATTCCAAAACTTTAAAAAATATTTCAAATAATTTAACTTGTAGAGCTCTTTAAAAACGTGTATTTTAATTAAAGTCAAACTGTATTTTGATTAACTCAATTCATATTCCAGTTAAGTCAAATGGATATTAATATTATACATTCAAACTGAAACTAAATGTTATTGATATTCAAAAGTAGCAGAAAATGCTGTAATAGAAGACAAGCAGGTTTTACATGTTTTTGCTTCCGAATACGCTATGCATTGTTGTTACCATTAAATATTATATGGAATGTTACTTATCAAATGTCGGTACCGTAATCATGGTTAGTAAGTAAATGAAATACCCATAGAAATGTGTTCATTAAAATAATTACCATTATTATTTAACATATATTTGTTACAGAAACCATAAATATATTTTGAATAAGAAAATTACATTTTGTTGAAAAATACATTATTCAAGCATAACATCCGCTGGTAGAGATATATGTGAAGTTTACCTGAAAGCGGATGGTTAAAGTACAAATATTTAATGAGTATAAGCTATCTCAATAGATTTGATATTAATAAAAGATATTGATAAAATAGTCATAGTTTAAATGGCTCATTTCGACTTTCACATTGTCTCACCTATCAAATGCCATTCCTTTATATTTTAGCACTCATGCTGGAACTGTATTTTTAGGAAAATAACAGATGATCCTGGTACAGAAAAATATCAATGCTGTTTTACTGGAAATAAAAAAATGATTCGAAAGATAGTGAGCTGTTTTTTCAGATTTCCCATATTTCAGATATTTTTGCAGATTTCCCAGTAGGATTAAACCAATATACAAGGCTCTCCTAATAAAGCCGGATCGGACAAGAGAAACTAAAAACAAAAAAACTACATTTTTTTTAAACTTATGGCGGTCCAGGCCAATTTTATTATTGGTGGTTCAAGTTAAAAAAGGCCCTAATGATCCTGATTTCCCTAGTTGTGTAGTTTTTTTTTGTTTTCTTGGGTCACAGAGATTTGCATGCCCGGGTCCGTTTTATATTGGACCACTCTATATAATGTTATATTTCAAGGATATCCTGATGAATGTAATAAACATCGTTATTTAAAACTCGAACAGAGGCGCATTTCTGAACACTTTAAAAGAAAATAATTGGAACTCTTAATAGTTGTTACATATGTAATATTTTCACAGAGATAAGTTTAAAGTCGTTTTTCTGAAAACGTGTTTTTAGGATACTCCGCGCAACGTAGTTAAATATTTTTTCAATATTTTCATCATGAAAATTTCAGGATATATAATTTATGATAGGTTCTATAAAGTAAAACAAAATTTTCATTGTTTTTTGATGAAAAAATACTGTTTGCTTAGTGTTATATTATTATAATTATTTAAAATTGTATATAATCAAGATACAGTTTTGTTTTTAAAACAAAAATCTGGCATACAAAAATGTCTTGAATTCAATGTAAGTACAAGTCTTTCAAGTTTAATTAGATACCAAATATTTTGTTTAATATGCATAAATTATTGTATAATCATGCACACAACATGTGGTTCCAATTTTCTGCTAGACAAGTTTAAAAAACCCTATAAAAATTAATTTCCACCATTACGGTCCGGAGAAAAAACTCAAAATTAAAAAATCGAAAGAAACGTGTATCTGTTACTGTCTTTTAAAAAAAATGTGCTTATGTAATGTACACTTTTTAATATAAAAAATGACACAATAATCAATTTTTTTTTCACTTTCCGACATTTTAAGAGTCCTACGTTCCCTTAACCCTACAATGTATCGTATAGCCAATTGACAACAATTTTTAATGCTTTAATATTGTCTCAATCTAAAGTTTCCAAAAAGTCAACGGTTGTTGTCCTAGTATAATATTAGTATGCTTTATTGAAATTGTTTACATAGTGGCCAGTATATGGCAGCATAAGCCCGGCATTTTGTTTAAACTTGGAAAATTGAAAAAACGCTACATGTGCTATGTAAGACATAATTCTAACACTTGTATAAAGATTGAAAATTTATATCAGATTTCCGCAATATAGTATTTAATTTAGCTATAGTGTTAGTATAGTATTTAATTATAATATTTAAACTGGTCCATTTCATAGTGTAGACATTTGGTGCAGTTTAAAATTTTCTAAAAAAAATTAATAACTTTTTTGTTAAGCTTTTTTTAAAAAAATTTCCTGCGTTATGTACATTAGTTGGAAACACATTTTATTTTATTTTTCAGAAAAATAAAATTTTATGCATTTTAGGATTAAAGTTTATATTTTTTGCAATACAAATTTATTATGTACATTTATGTTTATTTTAGGGTCCGATAGCAACCTTGAAAGTTCCGTCTATCTAAATGCGAAGAGGAAAGGAAGGATATACAGCTTGAATTTCAATCATCAGCAACCGATAGGCCTAAATTACAGTCAAAGAATTATTGCTCCAGTCGGTTACAAAATCCATCTCCGTTCTCCCAACATGAGCCACCCTCTATCCCACATGCCAAAAACATGTGACGGTAGCGGATTAGTTGTATCTGATAATTATGCAGTTCAAAAAACCCTTATCTACTGGAGTCCTTGCCGATCGACAAATTTGGATGAATCTGACGGATTTTGGTCAACACTACACGTTCTCTCTATCTACGGCTGGAATTTTGACGGCAGTTTACCGTCTTTTTTCTTTGATTATGCCGTTGTTAAAGGTGAAAATATCTATTTGACGTCTGTATCATAGTCACTGAGCTCCATGTATAACAGGAGATCTGACTTCCTATTTCGCAACATGATTTTCAGCGGTCAGCGCTGAAGGATACAGTGATAAATTTACTTCGCATTCGTGGCAAAACATGTTATTTATCACATTCCCTTACATGATTAGAGAATCCGGTATTAAGTAGATAAGCATAGCTTCATTAGAAAAGTATAAAATAAGATAATATTAAATGAGAAAAATAATAACTGACATTGACAATGCGGACTTTTTAAAAACTTTTGTCTTGCATGCTTCATTTGCCTTGCAAGCTTCAGACAACCGACTCAGAACTCCTGTCATATATGGAGCTATGTGATCATAGTATCCTTTAACCCTTTATGTACCGACTTGCTCAACAACACGAAACTTTCTGACACATTTTTTGACTCATTTTTATAAGCAAAGGCATATCATTGGCAAGCCTGACTATGGAAGCGATTTTGGAATCGAAATGCGTTTTCCATTTTTTGATACATACTTGTAGATTACCAGTTTGTCAGGTTATAAGTGATGCTGATCACGTGGCTGCACTTTTGTTGCATTTCTCTGGCCACCGCATAGTGAATTTGGTTCAGAACGCCTACTTTTACAGCATTTTCTAAAAGATCTTCTGCCTTGAACAAAAAATTTAAAACGTATTTCAATTAAATAGTTTCTGGATAAGAACACCTGCCATTCACATGCATGTGTGAAAAAAATTTAATAAAAAAATGTGTCAGAAAATAGCTTGTTTAGATAGGATAACAGCCTTAAAAGAAACTTGTTATAAAATTAGTTTAACACATCCAGTGTCAGTAATGCATGTTAGAATGAGTTCTAGAAATTTTAATTTATCATGTTCCAAAAGTATTATTCGCTGAACAAAGCAAACATGTTTTTAAATGCATATTTTTTTTTCCAATCGTAACTGCCTAGTTTTTTTTTTTTTTTTTTTTTATGTTGAAAGACATTCAGTTCAAAGTTTCAGTTGTGAAAAATGTCTATATTTATAGGTAAGGCAATTACTTTTGTACATTTCCTAATTCTATAAAATACTAAAAACTATAGCCTGAAGAAATGATTTTGATAGAGTTGCAAATAGTCTAGGAAATCCCTGTAAATACTGATTTACTTAATGACACTTTAGTAAATGAAATATTTTAAAAATTTATTTATTATTTCTACTACACATTATTTAATGATTGCTACTAAATCTAATAAACATATTTTCAAATATTTAGAAAAAATGCTTTCGAAAGTGAAATTTTCATTAATTCATAATTTGGTACATAAAGGATTAAGTAGTCCTATGGATTTACATATAAACAACTTGAAATTATATGTAAATCATTATTCATTTTTATTAAGAAATTATAAGCATATTTTTATTTAAGGGGTTATGTATATCTAAAACGTCGAAAGAAACGTGCATTTTTGGGAATTTTCTTCAGGAAAATGAAGCAAGATATTTGAAAACTGCTTTTATATTTTGTTTCTTACAGTGTAAAAAGAAGAAATAAATTATTGTAATGACGAAATAAAGTTTTATGTCCACAGCAGATCCGCTCTCGTTCTGATAGCCGTAACTCTGTCATAGGTTATCTAAAATTATAAAAAAACATTATGTCTTTACTTCGGACACTTAAAACTAGAGTGTTATCGTTCGATTTTAGGAAAAATTGATTTTGAACAAAATAGCGACTACTCAAAGTTAAGGTACTGATTTTCGCAAACAAATTTTATTATCACCCGTTTATAAAAAATCGAAAAAATCATCAGATTTCTAAAAGCAACGGTTACTATCTAAATAATACTGTTGTTAAAAATTGACCATAATTGAAAATGGATGGTTGAGATTTGTTGGAGTTATCATTATCACCGTCTTAAAAACAGAGTTTTGAGATAATCACGTTTAAAAATTCAAGTTTTGATTTATGTATAACAGAACAAAGAAATTAAAGCGACGTAACTTTCGTAAATTGTATCAGATCGACTACAAAATGTATAACAATATTTTTACCAATTGTTATCATATGTTATCTAAAATTATAAAAAAAAGACATTATGTCTTAATTCCGAACACTTAAAACTATAGAGTACTCGTTCGATTTCTGAAAAAATTCATTTTGAACAAAATGCGGGCGTTCAAAGTTAAGGTACCGATATTCGCAAACAAATTTGAAATTTGATCGTTGAAAAATAATTTTAAAAAATCATCAGATCACTAAAAGGAACAATTAACTCTCTAGATAATATTGTTGTTAAAAATTGACGATAATTGAAAATTAATGGTTGAGATTTGTTGTAGTTATCGTGATCACCGTCTTTAAAAAGATAGTTTTGAAATATTTAGGTTTAAAGTTTCAAGTTGTGATTTATGTATGACAGAACGGAGTAAATTAAGGCGGCGTAACTTTCTGAAATTTTATCAGATCGACTAGAAAATATAAGTAAATATTCTTTGCTAAATGTACTCTCAAAAACTGCAATTTAAAACAATCATTTTTTAATGTTTACAAGTAGGTATAACCCCTTAAAAATATTTGTTTCTGAAAGTTAAAATACTTTTTGCACTTTTCATATTTCACATATGAAATATCATTTTTATGAAACTTTTAAACGTAAAAACATTTATGACGGGACGAATTTAAATACTTTTATAAATTCTTCAATATTGTGCTGTTAATGATATATAAATATCTGTTAATGTAATGATTCATTTTTTTTAATTTTAACTATGATAATTAAGGTGAGGTTCTGTAAAACACATTTTGTGACTGTATAATGAATGACATCACCAGCAAAATAATTTCTGTGACTGCATATGGATATGATTAATTTTTTTTTCGTTTTAGATGATCACTTTGTGAATACCACGTTAGCCCTGGCGTCTAATTCGGTTGAATCTTGTAGACCTAGTCCTTGTCAAAATGGAGGCAGGTGCATAAGAAATGGAACACATTACCGATGCCATTGTTTTGGACAATATACCGGTAAATTTATTATATTCTTATATGATACAGGAAAACCCTTTATGGAAAACATGAACTTTAATAAGCTTCTTGATGCAACAAACAAAATTTATATCCCGTCCTATACACATTATATAGCGAAAATTTGTATGTACGTAATAAAAAATAAAAGCTTTCGGTCTCGCATATAAAAAAATCATTTGGAAGTAATTTCCTCTTGTACACTTTTAAACTAGCCGGATGTGCCAATTCCAAAAGTTGCTTCTATCTGATACATGTTAATACTTCAAAATTCGCAATCACATAGCCAATAAAATCAATATGTTTCATCATTCATTTGTACGTCAGCTACTGGGTGAAAACAGCCTATGTACAACAGAACAATGAAGAGTTCTTCTGGCATGTACCGGTAGGAAAGGATAGCCTCCCTTTTACTTGGTTTTAGGATTTTAGCTAATTTTACTTGAAAACACGAAGCTAAACTGCGTGGAACCCGATTAGAGAAAGTTGATTCCCAGTTACCATCAATATTTACTTTGAATGAGAATCAGAACGACAAATTAGTCAGCTATAACCGAATTGACTTATTTATGGCAAACTATTTTTGTCGCCAAAATTGTTCACCAAGTTAGGCGAGAATTTGACGCTGGCGAATATGAATATACGGCGTTGGAAGGATACTAAGAGTTGGAACGATTGTTAAAACAATGAAAGAAAATTTGCCACAAACTCATGTTCACTAAATCTCACAAATTAAACTTCTTTATGAAGGAAACTTGCCATCTTGTCAGCCACCCTAAAATGTTAAACTACTATAACTCAGCCATTTTGAAATATTAGAGGTAAAACAAAAATTTCTCCGGAATCCTTAGATCAAGGCCGCACATTTAACGGAATTTCTTTTTAAAGATTTCTCATTTTTTTGTGCATCTCTTTGAATTTCAAATTTTTAAGTGGCTATCACAGCGCCCGCTTCCGTCAGAATATCTCCAAATTCAACTGGAACTTGCTGGCCATAGCCAAACACCTATTAATGAAATTTGGTTCAATTCTATGTATAACTTCATACACTTTTCGATGATACAATAATGAAAATGGCACAAAAAATCGCTATTACAGCTTCCCCTTCTGGCGGAATATCCACAAATTCAACTGGTACCTGCTGGGAATAGTCAAAAACTTATAAATGAAAATTGGTTCAATTCTATGCATACCGTTATACACTTTTCGAGGATAAAATGAGGACAGACAGACATTTTGTAAAAACATGTTTTTCGATACTTCTGGGAGCATCTATTTACAAGGGATATTTGGTAAGGCAGTTAAATCGCCGTTAATTCAATTACCTTTAGCTATTCCAAAACGCGGTCAAACTAATGTAATTCACCAGGATGTACTTTGCGCAATAATTGATAATAGTAAGGAACAGGTAATTTTACATCCTGACGTGGTTAATGAATTATCAGGGTTAAACAACGAGAAATCATTAAGAGAATCGGTAGAAAGGGAATGTTAGGAAGGTAGTAGGGATAAAGTGAAGGAAAGGGAAAGGATTGGAAATGATAAGAGTGACTGTTATGCCGTAAAAACGAGATCGGTAAATTTACAAAGTCATGAGAAGGAAAAAGCCGAGGTAGAGAAAAGTAAGATTAATCAAGTTACGGAAAGTAGTCTAAATGTATTTCAGGAATCCCAAATGAATTGTAAAGATTTAGAGAAAGCTTGGGAATTAGCTGAAAATGATAAAGGGTCTTACTATCTTGTTAATGGGTTATTATATCATAAAGAGAAGTTGGTAGATGAAACGGTAGCTCAATTAGTAATATCTAAATTTAGAAGGGAAGAAATTCTAAAACTAGCGCATACCTCATATGGAGAACATCATGCGGTTATGAAATGTTAGAAAGAATCAAGCATTCATTTTATTGGGAAAATATGGCGAAGGAAGCTAAAACGTTTTGGGAATCATGTGTAGAATGTCGATTAAGGAGGGAAATGAATGGGAGTGATAAGGAGAAAGAGAAAACAAGTCAACATGCATATATAATTGAGTTATTGGACGGGAGTAAGAAACGGGTGTATCAAGCTGAAATGAGGGAATTTGTGGCTAAAAATAAAGTAGTCGATATTGTTTTTGATAGTGACGGGGAGTTTGAAAACCGTGGGAAAACTTTTTTGTTAGATAGAGAACAACCGGGAGTTAAAGACATAAATGGATTCGAAATAAAAGGGTTAACCAATATTCAAGTTGGGGACATAAAATCAATCTTAAGGAAAAATAAGGACTTATTTATGGGTCCTATCCAACTGGTAGAAATGGAGAAAAATCGGATTGGTCGTAAACCGGAAAGGGGTAAGATAAGGCAGAAATTGTACAATGTCTTTATTACGTACAAAGAGGACTTGGACATTCAAGTGCCTGATTGGTTAGAGGAAAATTTAATTAAGACCTCAGAGGCAGAAGTTAGCCATTCAAGTGGGTGCATTGCGGAAAGGGATGTACCAATTAAGTTAACGAGGAAGGACTGGAAGGGAAAAGTTGTACCGCCTCCAGTGATATCAGCCTAAGGACTGACAGTGAAATGACATAATAGTAGTGTAACTTTATTTTTTTTGTGTATTTATAATTGTATTTGCATCATGTGTTTATAACAGTGTATTAGCATAGTGTGTAATTTTTTTTTGGTATTTATCACATTAGTATCTGGTTCATTAGAGATGTCAGTAGGCAATTTTCAGACACCTTGAAATATTTATGTAATTATAGTAATGAAGAAACCTACCAAGGAACTGTTGAACTCTTCTTTGACATTACATAGTTTTGAGGAAAATTAGCCCCTAAAAGGCATATTTTCCGCTAAGGTGGGGGGTGTCAGGTCCCTGGCACCTATAGGCTTAAAAACTATTGTTATGGAACTATGGTGATTATTATCTTATTATTATCTTATTGTGTGTGTATCTTTTGTGTACTGTGAGGCTTTTCAGTACTGGAATCTTAATCCGGAGGGTAGCGAGTTGAATACAATGGGAGAAGTTTGTCCTTTGTGATGTGGTCTTTAATAGATAAGAAAGAGATTGCACCCATTATTTAGGAAGACAGACCCTCGTAAACAGACCAGGAGCCCCGCAGACAGAAAGGTGCTCTGGAGAATGACCAGAGAGGAAGTTAGTTCGAACGCAGGACTGGAGCGTGTAGGTTGGTTGTTCAGAGAGCAGCTCTGGGCACGTGTGTGGAACGAGATCTCTCGAAAGGAAGAGATATAGCGTGTGTGAGATTAATAGAAATCTCGGTGCTGAGTGAATGAACGTAGTCTAACGGTACACAGATGATAGCTTTCTGTAATTATTTTGATTTAATATTGAACCGGATAATTTACATCCGAGTTTAAGTGTAAATATTGTTAATAAATTGTTACGTTTAATTGAAAGAGTTAGGTTTTTCTTGAATATACATCAAGTATCGTGTCCGATATCACGTATTCATATCGGTGGTGGCAGCATATCAAAAGACCGGATTATATTTCGAAGTTGTGGGGACGGAGAAGTGGAATCCGACAAATGTATTATTTTATCATAACTTATTAAACTAGATTGCATTAACATCTATAATTGTATCTAGATATAAAAATGTAATACCAAATATTATTTTCTAAAAATCAGTTTTAAAAAATATAATTAAATATTTTTTCACATAATTCACTTATATTAGTATAAAGAAAGGAAGGAGGGGAGGGGGCATTTATTTCAGGAAATGCCATTTTTGGAATTGCTGAAGAAAGAACAATGTCTACATGGAGGACTGTCTAAGGGAAAGTGACTTTGCTTCATTTTAAAAAAAAATACACGCACATTATTAACGATGTTACGTTCGGTAGAAATCATGAACAACGTTTTCCCTTTTAGGAACACTTTGTGTTCTTCTGAAAAGAAAACTTTAAATACAAAATAATGATAATAATAATCAAGAGCAATGAGAATAACAACCATCTAGCAGAGAAGAAAGGATCTCAATGAGAGGAGAGGGGGAAAAGGTATCGTAATCATCGCTAAAGGCAGGAGCGCTCAAATATGTTGAAATCCTAAATTAGTTGCTCTCTCCACTATCACGAACCTGTGTATCCGAACTCTTCCAACATGCGACGATCTGAGCCGCCAACTCGTCGTGGTCGAATATTACTGATGTTGTTAAATATGATCAGAAAATCTTAATACAAAACTAGAATTTTCCAGTAAATTGTTTTCCGGGCAACAAGCTGCCCATTATTTTCAAAGGACGTTCCTGGATTTTTTTACAGTGCGTATAGTGGCAACCTAAAATGAATACGTCTGATAGTTTTGTTAGTTAAATCATGTAAACCTTTAATATCTCCCTATTTTTCATTTTTTAATGCACTGTAAAAAAAAGACAAATGTTTCTTAATCTATGAAAATATATTATAACCACGAACGGAAATATGCAATAACCACTTCCGAGTTTCTAACAATTCCGAAAAGAGTTCTTTTTATTTAGAAAACTCAGAAACCAATATATTTTCAAGATTCAAAGAATAATTTATGAAAACACCGGTTCTTTTGCTGCCTCTGATTTTCGGAAACGTTTCCAGACAGTTTTTATAGTGTATTAATCAGTTTTCTCAACCCGGAATATAGGTTTCCGGATGTTATCCATTCTCAAGTAAACATTTTTATGTTTCACATAACATTAACATTAAAATTAATATAATTTTGTTAATCTTGCATCTATAAATTCAATTACGCAGCTGAAAATGTTTAATTAATATTAAATAGCCTTCTGAAAACCGATATTACGGTTTGTAAAATCTGATTAATATACTATAAAAACTACTCGGAAACATTTCCGAAAATTACTGGCAGTAAAATAAACTTTGTTGTAATAAACGATTCTTTAAATCTGGAAAATGTAATGATTTTTTATGATAAAGAACACTTTTCAGAATCACGGTTAATTCGGAAGAGGTTATTGCATATTTTCATTCGAAGTTACATTATATTTTCGTTCGTAGTTACATTATATTTTCGTTCGTAGTTATATTATATTTTCGTTCGTATAGTTACATTATATTTTCGTAGATAAAGTACTATTTGTCTTTTTTACAGTGACTGGACGAAGTGATGTCATAGTTTCTTCTAAAATATATAAATTTTAGAATTCTGTGATTAAATTTTTAAATAAGGACGGTTTCAATCCCAAATTAATAAAATAAAACTTGGATATTTAGTTTCCTTTCTATTCTACAGTAAAAGAATGAGCAAACAAATTTCGTATGGACCAAGAATCCGTAGAAATTGATAACCTTCAAAGTCGGCCATTCGAAGCTTTTATATAAAAATTTATTGTTATCATCCAGGAGAAAATATTCAGTGACAGTTGATTACAAATCGAGCAGTTGAAGCAAGATTGGATATATCTAAATCCACTGTTGTGAAGGTTCTACATACACGCCGCATAATTTCCGTCTCCACCGCCGATCAACGATTGGGATTGTTACGCTTTCTTATTGGTTGTAAAAGCGAACTCTTCTTAAATCATTTCCAGTATTTGAGAGGATTATGAAAATATAAGAAATTAATAGATATTATTAGATTATATAGAAATATTAGATTACTAGCACGCTACGCTGGTCAATTTCTCTTAACGGACCTTTAATGAAACAAAATATTGACACTTCATAATTCACTTTTATATTTTAACAGAATAATAAGGATACTATAATTTGTGACTCGTGCTATAGTCAATATACACGTCAGGACACGTCGCCCTTATCATTATCTTTTTACGCGTGAAGGTTTCGCTATGGTATTCTATTGTGAAATTTGGTAATTTTAGAAATTCAATAGTTGAAAAATTGCAGAATCATTAGATCATTTTTCTTTAGAAATTGTTCTTAGAGCGCATTTAGATCTTATAAATAACAATCATGCCGAACTTGAAGTTTCTAGCTCCTTCAGCATCGCAAAAATCGCAATTTTAGAACGTTTTTCGCTTCTGCACCCCCCTCGGCGTAGTGGCACCGACATAAAATATAGCCTATGTTGGAGCAGGGATTGTCACCATCCATTTGCCACCATCACTTTTGAAATCGCTTTAGTAGTTCCAGACATTCCATACAAATTGTAATTTAGAATGTTTTTAGAAAATTTTTTGCTTATTTCAGCCTTTTAAAGTTCGAATTTTTTTAGATTTTGTTCTTATAGAGCATTTAAATCTTGTAAGTAACGACCATACAAAATGTCAAGTTCCTAACTCCTTCATTATTGAAAATATCATAATTTTGGAACATTTTTCGCTCCTGCACCCTCTGCGGGCAGTGGCACCGACAAAAAATTTAGCACATGTTGGAGCAGGGACTGTCACCATCCATTTGCCACCATCACTTTTGAAATCGGTTCTGTAGTTTCAGAGATTCCATAGAAATTGTAATTTAGAATGTTTTTAGAACGCTTCTTCCTCATCTCACCCTTTTAAATTGCGAATGTTTTTATAATTTGTTCTTAGAGAGCATTTACATCTTATAAGTAACTACCATACCAAATTTGATACTTCTATATCCTTCAGTACACAAAAAATCGAAATTTTAGAACGTTTTTCGTTCCTGCACCCCCCTGGGGGTGGTGGCACCGACATAAAATATAGCCTATGTTGGAGCAGGGATTGTCACCATTAATTTGCCACCATCACTTTTAAAATCGCTTTAGTAGTTCCAGAGATTACCCCCTACAAACAAACAAACAAACAAACAAACAAACAATCTTTACTACTTTATATATTAGTATAGATAAGGGGGAATTAGCCCCTTGTTCCCCCCATTTATACTTAACCAGTCAAACCAGAAAACTAATCAGAGATGCGCCTTAACACAGTGAACCTATAAATAAAATTTGAAGGAAATGGGATAATTCTGCATGAAAAACCCATTTACATAAATTAAGGGGGGTATTAGCCCCCCGTTCCCCCCCTTTATACTTAATCAATCAATCCCGAAAACTAATCAGGGAAGCGTCTTAACCCAATGAATCTATAAACAAATTTTGAAGCAAATAGAATAATTCTGCATGAAAAACCCATTTATATAAATTAAGGGGGGGGATTATCCCCCCGTTCCCCCCCTTTATACTTAACCAATCAATCCCGAAAACTAATCAGGGAAGCGCCTTAACACAGTGAACCTATAAACAAAATTTGAAGGAAAACGAAATAATTCTGCATGAAAAACCCATTTATATAAATTAAGGGGGGATTAGCCCCCCGATCCCCCCCCCCTTTATACTTAACTAATCAATCCCGAAAACTAATCAGGGAAGTGCCTTAACTCAGTGAACCTATAAACAAAATTTGAAGGAAAACGGAATAATTCTGCATGAAAAACCCATTTATATAAATTAAGGGAGGGATTAGCCCCCCCCCGTTCCCCCCCTTATACTCAGCCAATCAATCCCGAAAATTATCATTCAAGCGCCTTAACACAGTGAACCTATAAACAAAATTTGAAGGAAAACGGAATAATTCTGCATGAAAAACCAATTTATATAAATTAAGGTGGGGATTAGCCCCCCGTTCCCCCCTTTATACTTAACGAATCAATCCCGAAAAGTAATCAGGGAAGCGTCTTAACCCAATGAACCTATAAACAAAATTTGAAGGAAAACGGAATAATTCTGCATGAAAAACCCATTTATATAAATTAAGGGGGGAATTAGCCCCCCGATCCCCCCCTTTATATTAACTAATCAATCCGGAAAACAAATCAGGGAAGCGCCTTAACACAGTGAACCTTTAAACAAAATTGGAAGGAAAACGGAATAATTCTGCATGAAAAACCCATTTATATAAATTAAGGGGGGGGGAATTAGCCCCTTGTTCCCCCCCCCCTTTATACTTAACCAATCAATCCCGAAAAGTAATCAGGGAAGCGTCTTAACCCAATGAACCTATAAACAAAATTTGAAGGAAAACGGAATAATTCTGCATGAAAAACCCATTTATATAAATTAAGGGGGGATTAGCCCCCCCCCGATCCCCCCCTTTATACTTAACTTATCAAACCCGTAAACTAATCAGGGAAGCGCCTTAACTCAGTGAACCTATAAACAAAATTTGAAGGGAAACGGAATAATTCTGCATAAAAAACCCATTTATATAAATTAAGGGGGGGGGGGAATTAGCCCCTTTCCCCCCCCCCCCGTTTATACTTAACCAATCAATCCCGAAAACTAATCAGGGAAGCGCCTTAACACAGTGAACCTATAAACAAAATTTGAAGGAAAACGGATATTTCTATGAAGAGTTATCGCATTACGTACGTACATACATACATACAGAACCGGCTGCCAAGCTCTCAGGGCTTGACAGCCCGTGTGATAACAGAAAAATCGCAATTTTAGACCGTTTTTTGCTCCTGCACCCCCTGGGGTTAGTGGCACCGACATAAAATATAGCCTATGTTGGAGCAGGGGTTGTCACCATCAATTTGCCACCATCACTTTTGAAATCGGTTCGGTAGTTCCATAGATTACCCCCCTACAAACAAACAAACAAGATTTACTCATTTATAATATTAGTATAGATATAGAAATTAGATTATATAGTTAATTATATTATATTATTTTATATATTCTATTCTATATTCTATACTATTTTATATTATATTATATATTAATATTATATCAATTATATATAATATATATGAAACGAAGCGTGTTGCTCCGTCGGTGGGTCCTTGATCGCCGGGCCGGTGGCTGCGCGGACTGATGGCGGCTCCGTATTTACGTCAAAGCGCTCATTCGGATTCCCTTGCATGCTCTTGTAGTCCTGGGCCGTGAGCGGGATTCGGTTAAATTCCGAGTGAATGTATTTCTGTTTAAAGGAAGACACCGTCTATTACGGAACCTGGTTTATTTCTTTTTCTTACATGCATCCTTTTAAACCAGGCCCATATTGGCGTGAGAGCTGCTTTTTAAGTCTGTCTGGACATCGAAGGTTCGTCCATCGCGAGGCAATTCCGAGAGAGCAGATTGGCGTGGATTTGTTTAGATGAGGGAAATCGTAAAAAGTTCGCTCCTGATAGCAGTGCAATGGTATAAATATGAAGGTTTTGCATTATTTCTGCTAGAGGTCGTCGAAGTCAAAAGAGGCGTATTTTTAATTTTAATTGGCCGCGAGCTGAGTGATTGATTGTGCGGAATAAAGGCGTTGGCTCCATCGGCCGATCGGATGCAGCAAGACTTTAAAATTGCGTTAGCGTCAGCACAAATATTCTTATGAAGAGTCAGAAAACGATCTTTGAAAGTTATAAGATGCGATGCAGGAAAACTAATTTAACAGGGGCGACGGCATTTTCAATCAATTGAAACACAATTATTAAAGCATTTAAAAGTTTTGATTTAAATTTCTATTTTTTAAAACGGTAATTTAAAATTTTAAAAGGGGCAAAAAGGGATTTTGCATTTTAAAAAGGGGTTTAGCTTTTATCCTTTCATATCCCCCCCCCCACTAAAACAAGAGCCACAGGGCTCGCCTGCAAGACCTGTGGGTCTTATCTCGTGAATTTAACCCATGTTTTTTTTTTTTTTTTTTTTTTTTTTTTTTTAGATTCTTATTTTCTCCAGCTCTCAAGTAATTTCTCCAGCTCTTCAGTATTTACTTCAGCTCTCAAGTCAATTGGACCTATTTTTACATTTATATATCAAATTTACATAAAAATATTGGTTACACTAAAATATTGGAATTCTTTCAATGGTGCTGCAGCAAAACAATAATGTGTCTCGAGACGACATATCTTGATTATAACAGTTGTCATAACATAACTGTGTTTGTAGTGTTTCCCTTTCTTTCCAGTTTTTGTTTTAAAGTTTTTGATATAGTTTGTTGGGAAACATCCTTTTGTGTATAATTGCAAATTGCAACCATAAACTATATAGTATATTAAAATATTCACAGGTAAACATACTGAAAACTATACAACATATGTAAATGTAAAAAATATTCAATAATAGACAATGTTCAAATGTAAAAAAAATATATTCACAAATACAAAATATTAAAATGTAAAATATATTCACAAATACAAATTATTCAAAAATATAAAATATTCAATAATACAAAATATGCACTAATACTATCAACAAAATATATTGTATCTCAAATGCAATTTGAAAAGCTTGCATTTCTAGAAATATTGAATTTTCACACTGAGATAAAATAACAGTAAAATATCCTAAAATACTAATAACAAAAACAAATTATATTTCTTCGTATACCTTTCCGTTTTGTTAGGGACTTAGCTACTTCTATGATGCAGCCTTAGGTTTATATCCATGAAAAAACAACACTAAGTTGTTTAAAAAAAAGAAAACTACAGCTAATAAAAACTAAATATACACTTGCTATAATTTTCACCATGCGCAGGGTCAGTGCGATATGGGTTTTAATACTCTGAGGGGAATATCACCCAAAAATGTGCCACTCGCACGACAGAAAAAGAAAAGTGGGTAATCGATATTCACCTGCAGCGGGGAAGCGAAGCAGTTTTGCCAGATTCTCCGTTCAACCTGGAAAGAGAATCTGGGAAAACAGTCCGGCTAAAGATGGGTGGCCACGGAGCGGAGGACCCCTTCATGTGTCATCAATTCGTCATTATAATATTTTTAAAAATAATAATAAAAATTCTAACAGTACTTTTAAACTGTCACCATCATTCTACACTGCTGGGGAGATAGGTTACACGCCCAGCTGGGTCCTCATCCAAATGCTACGAGTAAGGGGGACGATAGGAAAGCAAAAATTAAAAAAAATTGACAGCTGAAAGAGATAGATGGGGTTTATTCATGGCTGAGTTTAAGATTTTGAGGAGGGTGGTAGTATCTTAACTTGGAGGAATGGACAATTTCGGAATTTCTCTTAAAATGTGGGCTGGGTTTATCAATTTCAAAGGATACATCAGAAAGTTGTTTTAAAATGGTGTATGGGCCAGAATATGGTGCAGTCAATTTACGGGTATTCGGATAGTGAAATTCTTCATACATCACAATGTCACCAACTTTAAACTTTACAGGAAGGAAACGAGCATCATAACGGACTTTATTCTTTTTATGGTAAGCAATTGTTCTCTCTTTAGCCAATTTTCTAGCTTCTTCCACAGGGGGATAGTAACTATTATTTGGTAAAGGGGGATCATATGGTAAATTTCCTAAAAATAAATAGCTAGGGGTGAATTGGGTTACAGAATGAGGGGTGTTATTATATTCATATAAGACTTCATCTAAAAGCTTTGTCCAGGGTATTTTCTTGGATGTGGAATTGACTTTACATTTTAATCTAGTGACAATAGTCTGATTTAGTCGTTCAATTTTCCCATTCGTTTCCGGGTGATGGCTGCTCGTCAATCTGTGTTTTATATTGTAATTACGAAGAAATCTCCTAAACCTGGAAGCTGTAAATGCTCCATTTCTGTCGGTTAACAATCTATCTGGTACTTGTATCTGAAATAATTGTTTCAAAATGTTTGTATAAGTTTCGGTAGTTACACTTTTTGAAGGAAAACCCCACACATAGCGAGTTGCATGGTCAACGACTAAATGCAAATATTTTTTTGTAGAATTGTAATAATTAAATACGCCAACAGAGTCTACTGCCAAACATTCAAAAGGTATCTCTGTTGGGGGCATTAATTGCAATAAGCCAAATCTTTTTTGTCTACATTTTTTGTTTATCTGACAAGTGTGGCAGTGTTTTACAAAATTTTCAATGTCCTGATTAAAGTTAGGCCAATAATATTGCGGAGAGATTAAATTTATCATTTTATAAATTCCAGGGTGGCCAAATTGTGTGTGGTTTTTTTTCTAATAGGGGTAAACGTAAAGACATGGGGACCACAATCTTATACAAACCTTTCTTTTTAATAACAACAACATCATTTATCTCAGTGTACTTTTTACCATCAATTGTTACATTTTCTTTCTTCTGATTGTCTCTTACTTCATTCAAGTCAAGGAGATGTATAATATGGGGTAAATTTTCTGAAACAGGTTGTCTAGATAGTATATCAGCTTCAACATTAGTGGAGCCTTTCTGGTATTTAATTTCATAGTCAAACATACTAAGTTTTAGGGACCAGCGGAAAAGACGTCCTCTTAAATTTTTAACACTTTTGAGCCAGGTAAGTGCCGCATGATCTGTATGTATGACAAATTTTTGACCGTGTAAATAATGATAAAATTTATCTAAAGCATCCACAATCGCCAAACATTCTAACTCCGTAATTGCATAATTTTTTTCATAATCGCGAAGATTTCTAGAGTGATATGCTATAGGATGTAATGTTCCTTTTTCATCAACTTGTTTCACTACACATCCCACTCCATGACTTGATGCGTCTACAAACAAATGACAAGGTGTTTTGGGATCAAACAACTTTAAGATTGGTTTTTCAATTAAAGCATTTTTTAATTTTTCAAAAGAATTTTGACAATTTTGGTCCCACACATACGGGACATTTTTCTTCAACAAATTGTTGAGAGGGTATCGAATGTTAGCATACTTTGGAATAAATTTGTGATAAACATTTATAGATCCCAAAAAACGTTGTAATTCTTTTACATTCGTTGGTGGTGTTAATTTCTTAATCGTCTCTATATTAGGGTTGTCAGGTGTGATACAACCGTTCGAAACTTCATATCCTAGAAAGTTAATTTTGGATTTCACAAAATTACACTTTGACAATTTGAGTTTAAGGTTTTCTTGAACACAGATATTAAATAATGCCTCTAAATGACATAAATGTTCCTCTTCATTTTGGGAGAATACAATAACATCATCTAAGTAACTACAGGCAAAGTCAATTTTGTATTTATTAAGAATTCTACGGAGGGTACGGTTAAACCAAGCAGGTGAGTTTTTCCATCCAAACGGTAAACGATTTCACTCATATAATCCAAAGGTGGTGGCAAATGCCAGCTTCTCAGTGTCTCGAGGGTGGATAGGAATGTGCCAATATCCACTAGCTAAATCAAGAGTGGAAAAAATTTTAGCATGCGCCAATTTATCTAACAGGGTGTCGATTCGAGGTAAGGGTTCTGCATCTGTTTTTGTAATGGCATTTAATTTTCGGAAGTCAATACATAACCGGGTTTTCTTCCCTTCTTCACGTTTATACACCAAAGTTACGGGTGATGAATAAGGGGAATAGCTTTCTTTAATGATACCGGCTCGCAATAAATTTTGAATTTGTTCTTTAATTTCCTCTTCTTCCTTAGGGGAAGTGCGATATGCTCTTAAAGAAACGGGGAGATCTGATGTTAACTGTATTCTCTGGGGTTCCATGTTTACACAGCCTATATCATATTTATCTTTGGCGAAAATACAGACATATTTGGCTAGAAGAGCAGGTAATTGTTCTCTGACAGACTGAACATTTTGCACATGGTCAGTGGTCTCGAACAACTCCGGCTCAAAATTTTCTTCGAATATCTCTGCATTTTCAATTGCTGGCTGGTTAGTATATACTTCTGATAAATGTAAAGTATGGTGAGACGCATTTGTTGGAATATGGTCCATGAGAGGTACTTTCTTATTATCTTGAGTTATTTGCATTTTAACACAGTCAATATTTAATCTAAACAGTTTGCAATGGGGTAGCCCAATCAAAGCATAAGGTAACTGATTGTTAATTATAAAAAGTTCAATTCTCTTAGAGATACGTCCTAATTGCAAACTAACAAGGCATTTTTCTTTCAAAGCAAGAACACCTTGTGTTTGGGTGACTGGTATACTCTGCTGAACTTTACATATTTTTAGGTTAAGTTTATGGGCTAAATGACAAGGAATAACACTAATCGAACTCCCAGTATCGATCAAACAAGGTAGTGAGTCTTCATTTTTTACATAAGTAACTTTATGACAATCTCTATTTGATTTTTTATAGCTAGCTTTTTCTTTTTGTATATGTCCGGACATAAGAAATCGTCATTGATTACTAGATGTATTTCGGGATGACTCATTAGCGCTATGATCTTGGTTGGGGTTCGGCAAAGTCATATTGTGACTAGGGGTTGGTACTGCTAACACTTGTTGTCGAAAAGGGCAGTTTCCCACCCAATGATATGCATTTGGTATTCCGATATTAAGACAAACTTTGCATGGATAGGGCGGCAAAGTGGTCTGGTGGTGTACATTAGGTCGTGGTGGAACATTTGAAGTCGGTCTAAACGTATTTTGGGGATTTCTGGCTTGATTTGATGGAAAAGGTCGAATGGGGTGTGTTTGATAGGGAACTCTGTAGTTCCACTGCCTGTTAAAATTCTGTCCATTCTCATATGGAGGTCGGTTTGGTCGCCATTGGCGATACTGATTGGGGTTTTGGGGGCTTGCTTCAAATTTGCTCTCATTTCCCTTTCTGTCCAGTTGCAGTTTGCTAATTCTGAAAACTAATTCACGCCATGCATGTGTAGTTGAGGGGTTGCCTGCAATAACTAACTTCTGCATTTCTAATGGCAAGCCCTCCGTTAACCCTTCCAGGATAAGTTTCTGCTCTAAACCTAAGGTTCGGCCTACTTTAGTCTTTTTTTGATAATATTCGTTCAAGTCCTCTCCAACTTTATATCTAATACGTGAAAAATCAGTGAGAGAAAGGGTATCTGGAATTTCGTAGTGTTCATTAAACAAAGTGACAAATTCGGACCAATGAAGTACATTTAGACAATTATTAATGTACAACGTAAGTGCACTGTCCTTTAAATACTTCTGTATGTGCCTAATTTTCCAACACTCGTCTTTTCCCTGTCCTATACAGACACTCTCGAAATAGGCTAACCATGGTATCCAAGACATTCCATCTTGCGGAGAAAACGCAACGATATCGGGGTCTACTGACATTTTTGGGTTGGCGGATACTGAAGTGTGACCAGACCCAGCTTGAGCTGACAGGGTCTGTCCACCTAACATTGTTACACCAGATGTCTCTGGTGCACCTCCAGATTCCTGACTAGACTTCTGATTATTTTTCTCTTCAGGATTATTAACGGGATTATCATCTTTGCTCGAAATTTGATTTTTTTCTTTTTCGGGGTCACCTGATTTGTCTGTTAAATCCTCTACTTCTTTAGGAGGGGTTGGGCTACTCATGATGGATATAAATACTAAATATCACTGAATTACACAGAAATATAATACACCATTAAAGCACATAAGAATAAAAATGAAAAAATCTTTCAAACTATTTAAAATTTGTAACACTATATCTGTAAATATCTGTTAAAATCATCTTTTTAAAATTAAAATCCACCTTAATATTTTTTTTTTCAATAACTTGAATTCAATAAAAAAAATTTAAATAACCTCACTAACTATAAAGTACGTTGCATATAAATCACTTTTAAAAAGTTTAACACTTAATAATAAAAATATTATAATAATATAATAATAATAAAATTTTCACTTCTGCTAAAATATTTTCAAACTGTCTAGAAAAATGATTTTAATATGAGGTTTAGTTAATGTTATTTTTCATTAAAATCGTAATTATCCGTTCAACACAACTAAAGAATTTTCATAAAAATCACCATTCTTACTCTTTCATCTCTTTAAAATTACGTTAAACACAATACATAAACAATTATATATTTGAACTTAAATAGCTGACTTAAAAATAATTAAAGTTTTCACACAAGTAATAGCATACTAAAATAATCCTCTTTAATTTATTTTTGGCATGCATAAAAAATTAAATAAAAAGTTTGAGAACCACTGCCTCTCACTAAAAAGATCTTTAAAAAAAATTTTTTTTTTCTTCTGTACGTTAATATCAAAAGTACATACCTTTATACGCCTTTGCTTTAAATAAATCCATGAAAAAATTTACCTCTTACTTTTTTTTTTTTTTTCACCGCGACGCGAAACAATAATAAATTAATTTCACTGAAATATTTATCTCTATATCTTCTTGCACTGCCCACAAAAATACTTTTTCCCGTAGTCACGTGGTTTTTGTTTTTGCTGAGCGCAGTTCTGATTTATTTTTCTAAATAGTCCAGAAACCAGAAACCGAAACATCTGAGTCACGAGTTCATTTCTTTACCGGCGCGCTCTTGAAAATTGAAAACAGCTGTCTGGTTGACCTACTTCTCTCTGCAGATAAAACACTTGATTCTTGCCGGCAGAATGAAATACAGCACAAGATTGAGAATGAAGAGAAAAGTTAATGATTCACTTTCCTTTTGACGAAGGGAGATTAAGTACTTTTGAGTTCTTGGGATAAATTCCGTAAGTCTTTCACCGTATGCTGTAAGAATTTTTCACGGAGGTATTCGCTGTGATTGACGGGCGTAGATTACGTAACTTTTTAGTTTTTGGGATTTTCCCGTTGAGATGAACTGTCCTACTCGACTTCTGAAACGAAGCGTGTTGCTCCGTCGGTGGGTCCTTGATCGCCGGGCCGGTGGCTGCGCGGACTGATGGCGGCTCCGTATTTACGTCAAAGCGCTCATTCGGATTCCCTTGCATGCTCTTGTAGTCCTGGGCCGTGAGCGGGAGTAGTAGGATAATGAGAGTTCAACGGCCACAGGCGCAGCCGCAGCTGAGCAACCGAGCAACCGATAGTGCATTGTTCAGAATCAACCTTCTTTTTCTTGCAATAATCTTTTCATCTCATTTTGTTGGTACATCTGATATTTTATTAAAAAGGTTTGTGTGTAAGAGTATGTTTTAAAAAGCATATATGTCTTATAGTTATTATAAATAGTTCTCTTTGTGTGTGTATATGTGTGTGTGTATGTATGTGTGTAACAAATAGTTCTCTTTATGTGTGTATGTATGTGTCTGTGTGTGACAAATAGTTCTCTTTATGTGTGTGTATATATGTATGTGTGTGTGTGTGTATGTATGCGGGGCAAATAGTTCTCTTTGTGTGTGTGTGTGACTATCTGCTTGTTTATCAAAGTTTTAGAAATATTTTTCATGTTTTTATAACGAAAAAAAAATATGCGTTAGTTAGTTAAAAAGTTTCACAAATTAAAAAAAAAAAATTCTTTTAGAAAAAGTTTCACATTACTTAAAAAATTAAAAAAAAGTACTCAATAATAAAATCAACAATTTTTATTATAACAAAATAATTTACAGAAAGGTATTTACAGATCAAAATATACATCGCGATTTTGCGTTAGCAATACAAATCAACATTATCTTCTTTATTACAAACGGTATTAATGTCATAATGGCCATATGCTAAACTGCTTATTCCATCATCCAATAAGTAACGCTTGTCGTCAAAGGGAAGCTAATTTTATTTTGAGTTAATGTATATAGGCGATGGTCATCTTGGGAAATCCTTACCTGTTTCTCCATACTTGTTTTTTGTTGTTGGAGGCACTCCAAGTAGTCTTCATGTTTAATTTTCTGCCGAACAATCTGCGTAGATACGCCTTTTGCACGCTTCTTTTCGTCTTTAACAGATTTTAGAGAATACATTTTTGATTTCAGTCCGACAAACTCAAGAGCTAATTCCCCATTAAGTTCATCCTTAAACTTTCCGAGCGTCTTCTTATTATCCTCAGAGTATAGAAGATGAGATTTCGGGTATTCAGAAAAGTCAAACAACTCACGATGCTGCTCCAGATCCTTATAAATATTATTGGTTTGAATATGATACGTTAGGGAATCTGTATCCGTAAAGAGTAAAACTGCACGATCTTTGTATGTTTTCTTTATAAAATTGTAATGGAAATCATACATACAAAGTTTAGATAGTTCGAGTATAGAAAATCCAACATAGATGGGTCGGTTCATATGTATGCTAGTTTTTAATCTCTCCACAGCAGTCAAGGCTTCATCATAAGTTTTAAACGATTTAAAAGTAGGCGATGCTACTAATTTTTTGGCTCTTTTTTCACCGTTACAAAGCACAATATTTCTTCTTTTTCGTAGATTTTCCATGGTTTTACCAAAAACAGAATTGTTCATTAACTTAAAAAAGTCTTTCTCAAAAGAAGATTTTGCTTCTTTCCTTTTTTCGGTGTTGAAATTAATATATCTCTGCAACCATGGTCCCTGTTTAAATTTTAAAGCTTTATGCACAGCTGTAATTTTTAAACCAAGTTCTAAATAAAATTTGAGATTACGATAATGGGTTATATAATTTCGTTTATTATTTAAATTTGGTATAAGTTTAGGAGTTCCGACGAATTTTCTATTGTTGAGTAAGCCTCTTGCATGAGAAGATAGCATCTGATCCTCTACAGTTACTCTCTCAGGGGCGACAGGGTATTCATTATGCAAAGGATGTAAATGTTTCGGGTATTCCAAGTCTACCTCGAAAAGATACCCAATTTCGGAACTATCAGATAAAGATAGAACCCACTCTTCTGTCATATGACTTGTTTCACACCATTCAAAACCGCCGTAGGGTAAAAATTGGCTCATAGCCCACCCGTATAAGTTATTGGCATCCCAATACATAATGTAGCTGGGTGCCTCATTTTTCTTATAATCGGGCGTACCAGGGATGTTTGCTCGGGCATATCTTTTACTTATCATGCTAATGCCGCCTCTTATTCCATTTTCAACCATAAGCAACATATCTATATCACTGAGTAACTCTAAAGGTGTATCAGACATCTTCAAACAAGCCTGCCATGCGAGAGAAGGTGCTGTAAACAGGTGTGCAGGGTCAATTTCATAATACTGCTGACATAATTTCCTAAAGTTTTGAAACACGTCAGCAAGTAGTAGAACATCTGTCTTCACATAAAGGTTGTGATAATCACCAAGAGTCTTGATATCAAATGTTTTCCATACATTCTGGGCGTGTTGGTACTCCTTTTCATCTATAGGCTCATTGGTTAAATTATTAAAAAAGGCAGAAGGCGGGGGAAGCTGCTTCTCAGTAAATTTTTCAAAACAAGTAAAATAATCATAGGGGTAAACCCCTTTCCGTATAAGTAACGATAAATTATTATTTTGTGGGAAATTTTCTGCAAGTATAGAGAATTGATCAGGTTGAAGGTTTTTAACAAGTTTTTCCAATGACGTAGGCAAAAATTGGAAAGAATCTATAAACACCATCTGAATAGGAGATGTAGGCTTTCTGATTTTAAAGGTGATATAGTTTTCCATAGAAGTAGCAATAACATCGATTTCATGATCTTTGAATTTTCCAAGCTTTGTCATAATATGATGGCCATCGTAGTTTTTCAAGTTATGGAATATAACAGGAATTGTTTTACACTGCTTATAGTTCAAGTTGCATTCCACATGTGCAGCCCCTCTGTACGCACCTGACAGGTGATCATGGTCACGTGTGCGTTTCTCATCTAAAGTTTTCTTACAAATATGACAAAACTCTGCTTCTCGAAATGCCTTTTCTTCCTTGGGAGAAAGCTTCATAGGTTTAATATTATGTAACTTTTCTCCTAAAATTTCCTTTTCTTGCATCATTCGGTTTAAAAAATGCTCAACACAGTTTCTACCCCGATATACCTGTGCTTTTTTCACACACGTTCCATCGGGTCCAATAACCACATAGGCATAACCACATGGTAAGTGATAGGTTGTTTTCTCGGTATAGGATGCTTTAGAAGAAGGCGGAGCTGATGAAATAGGTATAAGAAGACTCTCAAAATCCGCATAAATCGTATAGGCAACAGGATGTTGTAAATGAATACCTGTAAACTTTAATATATTATCATTTTCACTAGGCATCTTTATAGCTTGCGCAACATGTTGAGAACAATATTCATTATGCTTATCCAATAGATCTTTTCTTGAAAATCGATGCAAACATCGATAACAATAGTGTTGTACACCATTATGCTTGGTAAGATCACCTAAAAGTCTTGAAAAACTTCTTATCAAACAATAGTGTTGTTTTTCACCGTCACCAACCAATAACAAATTAATCACGTCTTGATCTTTCTTTTCAGATATATACAGGGGACAAACTTCATCCTCTTCATAACCAAACACATTAACCCGTAAATTGTTGAGTTGTTCAATAACAGGTATCTTCTGAAGAGGTACAGGGCATTCTACACTACCTAATTTAATATCATGCTCAAAAGGTCGATAATGTGAAACACGTTCAGGTTTTTTTGTATAATCTAAGTTCAGTTTAAAAGCCAAAAGACACCATACTAAACATTTGTTATCTTCGTTTTTTATATTCAGCACTGCTTTTTTATCATCGAGTTTTTTAGACAAAGGAATATAGGAACTCGCAGCGAGGGGGTGATATTTAGCAATCTTGAGTTCTAAATGAAGAATTTTTCTAAGTTTCCAGCCAGAACCTCTTTGTACAAATTCTTCAAAGGATTTAATAATCTTCGAAAATCCTTCCTCAATATGTTGTGAGATAGTATCTTCTATAAGTTCGGTCATACACGAACATCGAAAATAACATTGAATTTCTTCAAACTCCTCATTATCAGTTAAACGTTCAAGTGCTATTTTTTCTACCATATACCATTTAATTGCACCTTTTTCATGAAAATCACTTATTAAACGTTCTTGTATTTCAGTTTGTACATGACTATGAAATACCTCTAAATCATTTTCCACACGTTCATCAGGATGCAAAATCACTGTTTTAAACACATTAAGCGCATCAGAATACTTTGTGTTTTTCGACTTTGCATTAGATAAGCTCATTTTACGTTTTACACTCACAAGAGGTGTGCGGGGGCGTTGAGTGCGTACATGTTGTCTCAGTTCAAATTTTCTTCCAAACACTTTATCGCAATCAATACAAGGAAATGTTGAATTCCGATGTGATTGCAAATGATGCTTCAAATTATCCTTACGTGTAAAAACTTGATCACATTCATCACACTTAAATGTAGACTGTCCATAGGCATTATGGATTTTCAGGTGTCTAATCAAGTCCGATTTCCTTCTAAAACACTTTCCGCAAGTTTCACAGGAAAACGACTTTTCATTAATATGAATCTTAGCATGTTGATGCAAATTAAAATATGTTGAAAAAACTTTGTCACAAGTGAGACAAACATGCTTTTTTTCCACATTCGTAGGAGTCACAGTATTTAAAGAAACATCCTCTTCAACTTGCTGATTAAAATTGGAAGAACTTTGAGATATAGTATCTTTTTCTGTAAGAACTTCAGAGAATCCATCATGCTGTAACAATCCAACACTATCATGTGTTTTTAAATGTCTTCGTAAGTTTGATCTTCGTCCAAAAGGCTTCTGACAAATATTGCAAGTATATAATTTCTCCCCAGAATGAATTTTCATATGTTGGTTCAGATTAGAAGTGTTCGAAAAATCTTTACCGCAGGTAAAACAGCTAAACATCTTCTTAGCAGATACAGAATCTCCCACAATCCGGGTTTCATCAATAGGCATATCAACATCCATAATAAAAATCAATAAAAAAACTTTAACTCTTAAAAGCAAACAACAATCTTCTGAAACGATTCGCACGGATAAAAAGCGGGAGCAATTTAAAACACGTTTAACCACTAGCGATAGGAATCATCAAATGATGAAAATCCTAATTTTCCCCCGTCTATTTATACCGACCCGAAGGAAAAGTTGAGTTGTAGTATTGCTTGATATGATTGTTATCAAAACGCGTCATACGATTTCGGGGCCTGTAAGTTTCTTTCCCCTCTTTATAATATAGCATAATTAAACAGATAAACCCGAATGTATACAAATTTAAATTCGTAAATTATAATATATCACAAAATATAAAAAATCCTACAGAATAAAAATAGAATTTAGTACTTACTCCAAAAACACGTCCACTTTGAGTGTTAGTCTTCACTTAACTAATCTTTCTTCCTTATCTTTAGTAGGTGGCGCTGCCATCGCCGCGAGAGGCACTGCCCGTCTTCCGGTTTGTGACGTCATTTCCGGTTTGAGATAAGAATAAACCTTAAATACACGCGCTTAGTCATTCTTCCTTCCCTCTTTCGCGCTAGTAGTTGTCAGTTTCTTGTTTAGACGTGTTGGGTGACATCATTACGTGTTTGCTATAAGAACAAAATTATCCCCTTATCAACAGGTAAAAAGCTGCGCTTCAGTGACGTCATAAGTGTTATGACATAGCTGATAACGGTAAGATTAGCTGATAAAAATTTGTACTAATCATCTATTTCTCTTCAAGTCATTGCATGAGACGGTTGAGCTCCAACAGCTGTATATAAGGTAAGAGTAATTTATATATTATAATAGGATTTTAAATTAATTTAGTAGATGTTACAATTTGATATTTAAAAAATTTCATGCTAAACGATATGATTATATGTTGTTCATCATATTAAATCCACAAATTTTAATTCGAAATAAATATTATTAAAACTATAATCTAAAATAAATTAGCGAAAATGCATAACAAATTTCAACAAAAAGAAGCTAATTATAAAAGGAAATGTACAAAGTTTATAAATTTACACATGTGTTAAACGCGTTTACAAACCTTATCATAGGCACAAGTCTAATTCGACTAGCCTATTTGTTATAAGTTTAACTATAAGTCAACATGTAAGATATTTGCGAAAAAGAATCTTATGATTTTTAAATTTCCTAGTTCAGTTTCAATCATATTGTAAAAGGATAATTCAAACTTTGAGATGAATCTATAGTAAAATACTTAAATTAAAATGTATTTTTGATAGTTTAAGAATTATAAACTACAACTTTGACTACGATGTGACTACGATGTATTAAGATGTGAATATTGCCAATTTTTGAATGTTGAAGTATAAAATTTTTGTAAGATTCTTTTGTTATGTAATGTTTCATGGAATAATATGAATTAACTACATATATTTTTATCTGATTATCGCATTCGTTTAAAAATATTAACATTAAAATGGTTTGATAAAGTTGATCGATCACTTTTCTCTTCAATGAAATCGTAAGACATGTATAGTAAAAGTTTATGCATTTCAAAAAGAGAGAAAAATTAAACATAGACATGTTATAAGAAAAATTAAACATAGACATGTTATAAGAAAAATTCAAGCACAGAAATGTTATCAGAAAAATTCAAACACAGACAAGTTGTCAGAAAAATTCAGGCATTGGCATGTTATCAGAAAAATTCAAACATAGACATGTTATCACAGTTTTCTATCAGGCAAACATTTTAAAAAGTAGTCAAAGTTGTAGTTTATAATTCTTAAACTATCAAAAATACATTTTAATTTAAGTATTTTACTATAGATTCATCTCAAAGTTTGAATTATCCTTTTACAATATGATTGAAACTGAACTAGGAAATTTAAAAATCATAAGATTCTTTTTCGCAAATATCTTACATGTTGACTTATAGTTAAACTTATAACAAATAGGCTAGTCGAATTAGACTTGTGCCTATGATAAGGTTTGTAAACGCGTTTAACACATGTGTAAATTTATAAACTTTGTACATTTCCTTTTATAATTAGCTTCTTTTTGTTGAAATTTGTTATGCATTTTCGCTAATTTATTTTAGATTATAGTTTTAATAATATTTATTTCGAATTAAAATTTGTGGATTTAATATGATGAACAACATATAATCATATCGTTTAGCATGAAATTTTTTAAATATCAAATTGTAACATCTACTAAATTAATTTAAAATCCTATTATAATATATAAATTACTCTTACCTTATATACAGCTGTTGGAGCTCAACCGTCTCATGCAATGACTTGAAGAGAAATAGATGATTAGTACAAATTTTTATCAGCTAATCTTACCGTTATCAGCTATGTCATAACACTTATGACGTCACTGAAGCGCAGCTTTTTACCTGTTGATAAGGGGATAATTTTGTTCTTATAGCAAACACGTAATGATGTCACCCAACACGTCTAAACAAGAAACTGACAACTACTAGCGCGAAAGAGGGAAGGAAGAATGACTAAGCGCGTGTATTTAAGGTTTATTCTTATCTCAAACCGGAAATGACGTCACAAACCGGAAGACGGGCAGTGCCTCTCGCGGCGATGGCAGCGCCCCCTACTAAAGATAAGGAAGAAAGATTAGTTAAGTGAAGACTAACACTCAAAGTGGACGTGTTTTTGGAGTAAGTACTAAATTCTATTTTTATTCTGTAGGATTTTTTATATTTTGTGATATATTATAATTTACGAATTTAAATTTGTATACATTCGGGTTTATCTGTTTAATTATGCTATATTATAAAGAGGGGAAAGAAACTTACAGGCCCCGAAATCGTATGACGCGTTTTGATAACAATCATATCAAGCAATACTACAACTCAACTTTTCCTTCGGGTCGGTATAAATAGACGGGGGAAAATTAGGATTTTCATCATTTGATGATTCCTATCGCTAGTGGTTAAACGTGTTTTAAATTGCTCCCGCTTTTTATCCGTGCGAATCGTTTCAGAAGATTGTTGTTTGCTTTTAAGAGTTAAAGTTTTTTTATTGATTTTTATTATGGATGTTGATATGCCTATTGATGAAACCCGGATTGTGGGAGATTCTGTATCTGCTAAGAAGATGTTTAGCTGTTTTACCTGCGGTAAAGATTTTTCGAACACTTCTAATCTGAACCAACATATGAAAATTCATTCTGGGGAGAAATTATATACTTGCAATATTTGTCAGAAGCCTTTTGGACGAAGATCAAACTTACGAAGACATTTAAAAACACATGATAGTGTTGGATTGTTACAGCATGATGGATTCTCTGAAGTTCTTACAGAAAAAGATACTATATCTCAAAGTTCTTCCAATTTTAATCAGCAAGTTGAAGAGGATGTTTCTTTAAAGACTGTGACTCCTACGAATGTGGAAAAAAAGCATGTTTGTCTCACTTGTGACAAAGTTTTTTCAACATATTTTAATTTGCATCAACATGCTAAGATTCATATTAATGAAAAGTCGTTTTCCTGTGAAACTTGCGGAAAGTGTTTTAGAAGGAAATCGGACTTGATTAGACACCTGAAAATCCATAATGCCTATGGACAGTCTACATTTAAGTGTGATGAATGTGATCAAGTTTTTACACGTAAGGATAATTTGAAGCATCATTTGCAATCACATCGGAATTCAACATTTCCTTGTATTGATTGCGATAAAGTGTTTGGAAGAAAATTTGAACTGAGACAACATGTACGCACTCAACACCCCCGCACACCTCTTGTGAGTGTAAAACGTAAAATGAGCTTATCTAATGCAAAGTCGAAAAACACAAAGTATTCTGATGCGCTTAATGTGTTTAAAACAGTGATTTTGCATCCTGATGAACGTGTGGAAAATGATTTAGAGGTATTTCATAGTCATGTACAAACTGAAATACAAGAACGTTTAATAAGTGATTTTCATGAAAAAGGTGCAATTAAATGGTATATGGTAGAAAAAATAGCACTTGAACGTTTAACTGATAATGAGGAGTTTGAAGAAATTCAATGTTATTTTCGATGTTCGTGTATGACCGAACTTATAGAAGATACTATCTCACAACATATTGAGGAAGGATTTTCGAAGATTATTAAATCCTTTGAAGAATTTGTACAAAGAGGTTCTGGCTGGAAACTTAGAAAAATTCTTCATTTAGAACTCAAGATTGCTAAATATCACCCCCTCGCTGCGAGTTCCTATATTCCTTTGTCTAAAAAACTCGATGATAAAAAAGCAGTGCTGAATATAAAAAACGAAGATAACAAATGTTTAGTATGGTGTCTTTTGGCTTTTAAACTGAACTTAGATTATACAAAAAAACCTGAACGTGTTTCACATTATCGACCTTTTGAGCATGATATTAAATTAGGTAGTGTAGAATGCCCTGTACCTCTTCAGAAGATACCTGTTATTGAACAACTCAACAATTTACGGGTTAATGTGTTTGGTTATGAAGAGGATGAAGTTTGTCCCCTGTATATATCTGAAAAGAAAGATCAAGACGTGATTAATTTGTTATTGGTTGGTGACGGTGAAAAACAACACTATTGTTTGATAAGAAGTTTTTCAAGACTTTTAGGTGATCTTACCAAGCATAATGGTGTACAACACTATTGTTATCGATGTTTGCATCGATTTTCAAGAAAAGATCTATTGGATAAGCATAATGAATATTGTTCTCAACATGTTGCGCAAGCTATAAAGATGCCTAGTGAAAATGATAATATATTAAAGTTTACAGGTATTCATTTACAACATCCTGTTGCCTATACGATTTATGCGGATTTTGAGAGTCTTCTTATACCTATTTCATCAGCTCCGCCTTCTTCTAAAGCATCCTATACCGAGAAAACAACCTATCACTTACCATGTGGTTATGCCTATGTGGTTATTGGACCCGATGGAACGTGTGTGAAAAAAGCACAGGTATATCGGGGTAGAAACTGTGTTGAGCATTTTTTAAACCGAATGATGCAAGAAAAGGAAATTTTAGGAGAAAAGTTACATAATATTAAACCTATGAAGCTTTCTCCCAAGGAAGAAAAGGCATTTCGAGAAGCAGAGTTTTGTCATATTTGTAAGAAAACTTTAGATGAGAAACGCACACGTGACCATGATCACCTGTCAGGTGCGTACAGAGGGGCTGCACATGTGGAATGCAACTTGAACTATAAGCAGTGTAAAACAATTCCTGTTATATTCCATAACTTGAAAAACTACGATGGCCATCATATTATGACAAAGCTTGGAAAATTCAAAGATCATGAAATCGATGTTATTGCTACTTCTATGGAAAACTATATCACCTTTAAAATCAGAAAGCCTACATCTCCTATTCAGATGGTGTTTATAGATTCTTTCCAATTTTTGCCTACGTCATTGGAAAAACTTGTTAAAAACCTTCAACCTGATCAATTCTCTATACTTGCAGAAAATTTCCCACAAAATAATAATTTATCGTTACTTATACGGAAAGGGGTTTACCCCTATGATTATTTTACTTGTTTTGAAAAATTTACTGAGAAGCAGCTTCCCCCGCCTTCTGCCTTTTTTAATAATTTAACCAATGAGCCTATAGATGAAAAGGAGTACCAACACGCCCAGAATGTATGGAAAACATTTGATATCAAGACTCTTGGTGATTATCACAACCTTTATGTGAAGACAGATGTTCTACTACTTGCTGACGTGTTTCAAAACTTTAGGAAATTATGTCAGCAGTATTATGAAATTGACCCTGCACACCTGTTTACAGCACCTTCTCTCGCATGGAAGGCTTGTTTGAAGATGTCTGATACACCTTTAGAGTTACTCAGTGATATAGATATGTTGCTTATGGTTGAAAATGGAATAAGAGGCGGCATTAGCATGATAAGTAAAAGATATGCCCGAGCAAACATCCCTGGTACGCCCGATTATAAGAAAAATGAGGCACCCAGCTACATTATGTATTGGGATGCCAATAACTTATACGGGTGGGCTATGAGCCAATTTTTACCCTACGGCGGTTTTGAATGGTGTGAAACAAGTCATATGACAGAAGAGTGGGTTCTATCTTTATCTGATAGTTCCGAAATTGGGTATCTTTTCGAGGTAGACTTGGAATACCCGAAACATTTACATCCTTTGCATAATGAATACCCTGTCGCCCCTGAGAGAGTAACTGTAGAGGATCAGATGCTATCTTCTCATGCAAGAGGCTTACTCAACAATAGAAAATTCGTCGGAACTCCTAAACTTATACCAAATTTAAATAATAAACGAAATTATATAACCCATTATCGTAATCTCAAATTTTATTTAGAACTTGGTTTAAAAATTACAGCTGTGCATAAAGCTTTAAAATTTAAACAGGGACCATGGTTGCAGAGATATATTAATTTCAACACCGAAAAAAGGAAAGAAGCAAAATCTTCTTTTGAGAAAGACTTTTTTAAGTTAATGAACAATTCTGTTTTTGGTAAAACCATGGAAAATCTACGAAAAAGAAGAAATATTGTGCTTTGTAACGGTGAAAAAAGAGCCAAAAAATTAGTAGCATCGCCTACTTTTAAATCGTTTAAAACTTATGATGAAGCCTTGACTGCTGTGGAGAGATTAAAAACTAGCATACATATGAACCGACCCATCTATGTTGGATTTTCTATACTCGAACTATCTAAACTTTGTATGTATGATTTCCATTACAATTTTATAAAGAAAACATACAAAGATCGTGCAGTTTTACTCTTTACGGATACAGATTCCCTAACGTATCATATTCAAACCAATAATATTTATAAGGATCTGGAGCAGCATCGTGAGTTGTTTGACTTTTCTGAATACCCGAAATCTCATCTTCTATACTCTGAGGATAATAAGAAGACGCTCGGAAAGTTTAAGGATGAACTTAATGGGGAATTAGCTCTTGAGTTTGTCGGACTGAAATCAAAAATGTATTCTCTAAAATCTGTTAAAGACGAAAAGAAGCGTGCAAAAGGCGTATCTACGCAGATTGTTCGGCAGAAAATTAAACATGAAGACTACTTGGAGTGCCTCCAACAACAAAAAACAAGTATGGAGAAACAGGTAAGGATTTCCCAAGATGACCATCGCCTATATACATTAACTCAAAATAAAATTAGCTTCCCTTTGACGACAAGCGTTACTTATTGGATGATGGAATAAGCAGTTTAGCATATGGCCATTATGACATTAATACCGTTTGTAATAAAGAAGATAATGTTGATTTGTATTGCTAACGCAAAATCGCGATGTATATTTTGATCTGTAAATACCTTTCTGTAAATTATTTTGTTATAATAAAAATTGTTGATTTTATTATTGAGTACTTTTTTTTAATTTTTTAAGTAATGTGAAACTTTTTCTAAAAGAATTTTTTTTTTTTAATTTGTGAAACTTTTTAACTAACTAACGCATATTTTTTTTTCGTTATAAAAACATGAAAAATATTTCTAAAACTTTGATAAACAAGCAGATAGTCACACACACACACAAAGAGAACTATTTGCCCCGCATACATACACACACACACACATACATATATACACACACATAAAGAGAACTATTTGTCACACACAGACACATACATACACACATAAAGAGAACTATTTGTTACACACATACATACACACACACATATACACACACAAAGAGAACTATTTATAATAACTATAAGACATATATGCTTTTTAAAACATACTCTTACACACAAACCTTTTTAATAAAATATCAGATGTACCAACAAAATGAGATGAAAAGATTATTGCAAGAAAAAGAGGGTTGATTCTGAACAATGCACTATCGGTTGCTCGGTTGCTCAGCTGCGGCTGCGCCTGTGGCCGTTGAACTCTCATTATCCTACTACTAGCGGGATTCGGTTAAATTCCGAGTGAATGTATTTCTGTTTAAAGGAAGACACCGTCTATTACGGAACCTGGTTTATTTCTTTTTCTTACATGCATCCTTTTAAACCAGGCCCATATTGGCGTGAGAGCTGCTTTTTAAGTCTGTCTGGACATCGAAGGTTCGTCCATCGCGAGGCAATTCCGAGAGAGCAGATTGGCGTGGATTTGTTTAGATGAGGGAAATCGTAAAAAGTTCGCTCCTGATAGCAGTGCAATGGTATAAATATGAAGGTTTTGCATTATTTCTGCTAGATGTTGTCGAAGTCAAAAGAGGCGTATTTTTAATTTTAATTGGCCGCGAGCTGAGTGATTGATTGTGCGGAATAAAGGCGTTGGCTCCATCGGCCGATCGGATGCAGCAAGACTTTAAAATTGCGTTAGCGTCAGCACAAATATTCTTATGAAGAGTCAGAAAACGATCTTTGAAAGTTATAAGATGCGATGCAGGAAAACTAATTTAACAGGGGCGACGGCATTTTCAATCAATTGAAACACAATTATTAAAGCATTTAAAAGTTTTGATTTAAATTTCTATTTTTTAAAACGGTAATTTAAAATTTTAAAAGGGGCAAAAAGGGATTTTGCATTTTAAAAAGGGGTTTAGCTTTTATCCTTTCATATATATATTCTATATATATATTATATACAATATTATTATATTTATTATAGACATGATAAATATATATATTAATATTATATTATATTATTCATTATATTATATTTAGAAATTAATTAGATTATATAGAAATTATTAGATATATAAAAAATCAAGTTCAACCGGAAAGGACTTAAGAAGCGGTCGGTTTAACAACGAATCAGAAATCGTGATAATCGCAATCGTCTATCCGCGGTCGACAAGGAAATTTTGCATAAACTCCATCACATGAACAAAGTTACTGCAAATTAGCAGGCGCGGATCCAAGGCAGAGTGGGGGGCAATTTAACCCCCATTTTCCCAAGAAGACATATTTTGTTTTGTACCTAAGCATTTTTTTCTAATAAGGGTGGTCCAAAATTATTGAGCGCATTTCATGTTTGAAATAAAAAAGAACAAAATGAGGTACGAACATGTTTATTGTTTTCTTGGAAAGAAAATTTAAAACAGTTTTACACAACATCATTTTAAACATTATTGCCATGAACAAAAATGTACAATAACTTCTTTCGAGTTGCCCATTATTCCGAAAATCATCCTTTATCTTTTGAAATTTGAGAAACCAATACCTTTTGAAGATTTAATGAATCATTTATAAAATCAAAGTTTCTTTTGCTGCCACTGATTTTCAGATATCTTTTTGAATAATTTTTATAGTGCTACAATAATAACTTACATAGTGCTATAATAATAACTGTCATTACCGGATTATGTGAAACTTGTTTAATGTTTAAAATGTTGTTGTATACAACTGCTTTAAATTGTCTTTCCAAGGAACCAATAAACATATACGTACCTCATATTATTCTTTTTTTTTTCAAACTTGGAATGCGCTCAATAATTTTGGACTACCCTGTATATCACCGTTTAAAATACATTTATTAATGTCACTAATTAAAATATAATTTTTTTTTCTTGCATTTTTTTTCATTGGAGTTTTTACGAAATGTTAAAGGACAGATACCAATGGATGAGTGATAATATCGTCGTTTATACCAGTGGTCAGTGTTATAGAATGATATTTTTAGAGCACAATTGATTGCAGATATATCAACCAATCACGCCTAAACTTATTAAGCAACTGTCTCCGCCTTAATGAATTAAGCCATTTTTACTGATCCTCAAAAAATCACGGCAAAATTAAGGGTTCTCACGAGTCTTACTTTTTCACTGAAGGTGCAATAAGCATCATGTCACATTTAATTTTATTTATATTTCCCTATAAAATACAAATGCATAAAATGTTTACCACTGACAGTTTCATATATGTTTGATGTAGCATAATTATTCAAATATTCTACAACGGATATTTTACTTTTTTAGCTCACAGGCTATCAAAGCCTAAGAGCTAATGTGCCCGACCGTTCTGTATGTATGTATGTACGTATGTACGTAACGCGATAACTCTTGATAGAAATATCCGTTTTGCTTCAAATTTTGTTTATAGGTTCATTGTGATAAAGCACTTCCCTGAATAGTTTTGGGGGTTCATTGGTTAAGTATAAAGGGGGGAACGGTGGGGGGGGGGCTAATCCCCTCCCTAAATTTAGATAAATGGGATTTCCATGCAGAATTGTCCGTTGTGCTTTCATTGTGATAAGGCGCTTTCCTGATTAGTTTTGTTGGTTCGTTGGTTAGTTCATAAAGGGCGGAGACAGGGAGCTAATCCCCCCTTAATTTAGATACATTGGTTGACAGAATTATCCGATGTGCTTCAGATTTTGTTTATAGGTTCATTGTGATAAAGCACTTCCCTGATTAATTTTGGGGGTACATTGGTTAAGTATAAAGGGGGTGTATTGGAGCTAATGCTCCCCTTAATTTAGATAAATGGATTTTTCATGCAGAATTATCCGATGTGCTTCAAATTTTGCATACAGGTTCATTTGTGATAAGGCGCTTTCCTGATTAGTTTTGTTGGTTCATTGGTTAAGTATAAAGTGGGGGACGGAGGGCTAATCCTCCCCTTAATTTGGTTATTTGTGTTTTTCATGCAGAATAAGCCAATTTGCTTCAAATTTTGTATATAGGTTTATTGTGATAAGGCGCTTCTCTGGTTAGTTCTGGGGGTTCATTGTTTAAGTATAAAGAGGGGGAACGGGGGAGGGTAATTCCCCCTTAATTTATTGTTTAATGTTTACTTTTGATAAAAAAATTAAAATTGTTTTTTTAATTTCTATCCAGTCCGCACAAGGCTGTAGCAAAAGTATTGGTTCTAGATTCCCAATGAATATTGATAATGATGTAACACTAACGTACCTCGAACGTATGCTTTATTTTTAAGCAATTAAATACTTTAAAAAATTTAACGTTTAAATTTTAATTATAAAAATTTTAATTTTATTTTGTGGAAAAAATGCTAATTTTAAATAACTACAGCATTTATAAAAATAAATTGGAAATATAAGTTACTTCTTGTATCAAAATGAATGCATTTTTCAATTTTCATGCAAATTGTTTCAAAAGTTTTTGAGAAATGTTGCACGCAATAGATGCAAGTAAAAAAAAAAAAAAAAAAACACTAATTTTTTTTACCAAAATAAAACATTACAAAAAACGAAGTAAAATATCAGTTGTAGAATATTAAAATAATTATTCTACAAAGAAGATAAATCCCAGAGATAAATTTTTTATGCATTTGTGTTTTATAGGGAATCAGAAATAAAATTAAATGTGACATGATGTTAAATGCCACCTTCACCGAGGCACTTTAAATGTGGGTGAGAAATGGGTTACACAAAAGAAGTCGTAATAAGTTAAAAGACAGTATTGGTTGAAATTTTCCTTTCTTATAATATCTGCTTATTCTTATCATTTTCTTTCTTCCGTCTAAAGTTTACACTCTAAACTTTCATTTGGCTCAAGATTTTCTAAGGCAAAATAGAAATATCTGTGAAACGGAAGTTGACTGCAAAATCGTAGCCAGAATAATTTTCGGAAGAGGTGGGAGAGTTTTCTTATAAATTTTAAACTATAATGGAAACTACTAAATGAAAGAACATGGATGGAGCCGGCATGGAACATGGATGACCCAATTCTCTGGCTATGGCCATGCCTGACTATAACAGAATCCTGTCTTAAACGGTAAGTCCCGACGGAAGGAATACCATACAATTGTGCCTGCTAATAAGGATGCCTTTCTAAAACGGAATTTTCCCCCGTTCCCTAACGATTACGTTTTCACAGGTTTTAAGGTGATGTGTAATAACCAATATATTGATATCATAGAGATAGAATAGGCTTGTAGCTAGATAATGATCTTGAAAGTTTCACGGCATCATTTATGATTTCTTTTAGAGCGAATGACAAAAGAGAATGAAAAACTGCAGCAGCAAAATAATGTGCTGCCCTTGTTTCTCATTATCTTTTATTTTGCATTTTGTATTGAAAGGATTTCTGATTATGAAGCCGTGAAACAACTTCATGTTATTTTTTTAGCAATTTTATCTTTTCTTTTCGCTGTTTATGCATGTCACTTATGTATCACGACAGAAAAATTTTGTACTTATGTTATCAGTTTTTAATTGTTTTTCTAACCCCTAAATCCACCCTCCTTTTGCATCAGTCAGTGTAACTACAATTATTTAGTTATGATACATGTATTACTGAAACGATTTTGAAAATTAATGCTATCCTAATGCTTTAAATATTTTTAGAAATACTATTCGCTCTATATAAGTTCACAGAATTACTTTTCTGCTTTTAAAGAACTAAAATTATTTCATAAAAGTGTATTCTATTGGTAATAAAATACAGCGAATCTGAGAATAAACCGCTATGGAAGAAATAAAAGTTATTTTTTGACAAGTTTTCTAGTTAGTAGGGATAGTATGGTGTTCCTTTTTCTAGCAGCATGCAATGTTTTTAATTTAAGACAAGATTCCATCATAGACAGCTACTGCTTTCTCAGGTTTCACTGTACTTAAACGGAAAAACTACATGCTCCAGACAAAAGGAATACCATGGAATTTTGTCTGCTGAGACGATTCCGTTTCATATGTTTTACTGTACAGCTTTTTGTAAATCATTATAAATGCATGTAGTTCACTAAAACCTTTAAAAACGGAAATTGTCAATAATGTAGTCTTGTCTTAAGCAGAAAAAAATCATGAAGGAAAAATCATAAAATTATACCTTCTAAAACGAAGACCTGTCTAAAACGGATCTTTTCTTTGGTCCCTGACGATTCCGTATCAGCATGTTTTACTGTATAATTTTCCATTAATTTAACAATTAATAGTGAACTACAAAGTATATTAAAACCATTAAAACATATGAATACGGACTGCTAAAGGGCCGTTTTAGACAAGTTTTCGTTTTACTAAGTAGATTAGTACATGATTGGTACCCCAATTTTTCTAAGGCTAAAATATTGCATCTGTAATTGCCAAAAAACTTTGCAAAATTTCGGTTTTAGGAGCTGCAAATACGGATTTCCTTCCGTCGGAACTATAATTTTTGTCCCATGTAAATAAAAATCCCGTTATAGACAGATATCGTTTTCAATGGTTTACCTCATATTAGGTATTACAGTATGAGTTAAGAAGCAAGAATATGACTTATATATAACGCAAAAATTGACTCATTATATCGTTTTACATACACTAAAACCTGTGACAACAAAATTAACTATACGCCAGAAGAAATTTCCGTTTTAGACAGATTTCTGTTCTTAGCAGGTATAAATGCATGATATTCCTTCCATCAGAACCATGAAAGTTCTCTGTTTAACACAGGATTCCGTAATAAAAATGTTTTGTTAACATAGGTTTTATTTTACAATATTATGTCGATTATATGTAACTCTATATCACCCCTTTCCCAAGAATGAACCCTCTGGATCTTCTTTCGAATTAGGTACCACAATTTTTCTAAGGCTCAAAAATTGCATCTGTAATTTTCAAAAAACTTTCATGACTTTGGGTTTTAAGAACTAGCTGTAAAATATTCTTTATATTCCCCCAGATTTGATTTCAACTGACCATTATCTGTTCCTGAAATTGAAGTCTGCGTATCTTAGAACGATATTTTAATGATGAAACGATGAAAACAGCAGTTATAGACATATTTCTAACAAGTCTTCTCATTAATTTTGAAGAGTATTGAACTGTTAAGCAATAGTTGTAAAAAAAACGTTTCAAAGGACAAAGAATTCACAGTAAAAATAAAATATTTAGTTTCCCTCCATCGCTTTAAAAAAAATTTATGTCAGCAATGGTTCAACATTACATACGTAGCGGAGAAAATCTTTTGCCTCTTGAAGATTAAATGAATAAGCAAAATAATAGTTTAATAATAAGACATAAAATTATTAAAACTATTTTTAATGGATGTTATGAGGTGATATTCAAATTTCAGTTTTATTCTGATTACAATAGGTGTTAAAATGAATTAATTCGTATTTATATGCACACACATCTATATGTACTGTTTACTGCTAAACTCGTACGTTTACATTACAAGTTTGACTTCTAATACAGAACTTAGAATTTCTAAAAAAATGTCAAATCCGTTTCTGCACATATTTAACTTTATATGAATTTTTTTACTTTCATTTAAAATTAATTTCAACCTATTTTAGACCAAAACTTCTAATTGGGTAACTATAAAATACAAAAAGTAATATAAATGCAACATTAAATATTTCATATTTATAAATCGCCATGTCTGTTACCCGTAAAAGAATTCATTATCAAAATTTAATTACAGTAAAGTTTTTTTTTTAATTTGAAGAATTTTTATGCAAGAATTAAACGTTTTGCAAAATTCGTAAACTTACATGTTTATAAATAAATTATAAACCTGTGGTAACTTACACGAAAACTGGTAAAGGATATGACAATATCTAATGTTTGTAAGTTAATTTTTGGAGTTTATATTTCAAGCTTTATTTTATATTTTAAACATGTTTCATTGTTATTCTACTACACGCTCCTTGAAAAAATAGCTAAAACAAAGTGTGTAACAAGGAAGGTGTCTTTAAAGAGCATACCCAGAATATTCTGAAAAAAAGAAACAAATGCTGGTGAATCTTCGTATGTACCTAAAATAATATTAGTGTAAACTATCTGCGGAATCTCAATAAACAATCTTTAAAGCAAAAAAACTATCGCATTTTCACAGCGAAAACGATTTCATGCCATACGATTTGGCTAAGAAGTCTGGTGTTCGCCAAAGGCATGTGATTGAGTTTCCAATGCTTACTGATTTAAAATTTAAACAATAAAATAGTTTACTTTTTTTAACAATAGTTTACTTTTTTATATTATAACAAATGGAGGTTGTGTGCATTATTTCAGTTATTTAATTTCATCACTGAAAAATAATTTAATGAGTTTTATTTTGCAAAACTTCACATACTTATTTTAACGTGTAATCAATTAAAAATATGTTTTAAGTTTTACGTCTGTACAATATCTATTCCGCTTTTTTTTCGATTCGGAAAGTTAAATAGTTATCTATTTTTTTTCTTATAAAGGCTACATAAAAGGAAAACATTTCTTGGTTCTCTCTCATTACCCGATCTGTGAAATAAAGATCAATTTTCTCAAAACAGTATTTTCTTTTATAATTCATTGTGTCACCAAACAGCGATAAATCCCCAAATAACGAAACTTTCATTATTTTTTACGGCCGTATAATATCGGTCTCGTATATTGTTTTATAAACAGATATACCCATATGAGAAGAACATTTATTTTTTTTTTTTTGAAAAAAAAATTTAGTATGATCTTATAGAAACCTTTCTTATAAAATAATACAAGCTGATTAAATAAAAAAAATCGGACACCAAAAATCAATACCTTTGAACACCAGCCTTATAAATAAATGAACTTCAAAACAAGAAATAACAAAATATACATTTTATTTCAAGAAGCAAAAGAAATAAAATTGCGTCTTTGATTTTATGTACAAGCATTTTTATAACGTTTCTTTTTTAACATAAAATTTCAGTTCGTAGTACTTCTAAAAGCTAAAAATATATTTCATTACTCGTTATTGTATTTATTCTTTTGAAACAAGATCCAATTTACTTTAAAAAATCATCGTTTAGCGAAACGTGAAATGAAATATCATACCAATAAAGAATGTTTCTCTCGAAAATGAAGTCCGTAAGTTTATCACTAATTGGAGAAATTTTATCTTTATCCAACTAATTGGATAAAAAAAAAGGATTTTCTAGAAATGTAAAGAAAATTGCATTTTTAATAAGAAACAAAATTTAAAATATTAAATTTATTTTATTCCATAAAATATATGATATCGTGTTTACAATGACAAACTGACTAATTATTTGACAATGTCTAATTTTTAAACATTAAGAGCCTACGCTAGTCACACGAAGAAACGCTCAAGCTAATGTTAAGTCTGAGGGAAGGTTCTTGTGCGATTTCTCGCTCGCATTTTAATATTTTTAAATGATTTTTTTGCACAGCATAGCTGATGCCGATCCCTAACGTTGTTAGTTTTTACTTTTATGATTTTAGTTACAGTTTTTTTATAAGCGGATATTTCTAATTTCGGAACCGGTTGGAACTGGTTCTGAAAGGGAAAGCACACTTATATAAAAAACTGGAACCAAAATCGAAAAAGTGAAAACTAACGACGTTAGAGATCGACTTCAGCTATCCTATGCAAAAAAAATCATTTAAAAATATTAAAATGCGAGCGAAAAATCGCGCAAGAACCTTCCCACAGACTTAACATTAACTTGTGCGTTTTTTCGCATGACTGATGTAGGCATGACTTATATATTATGTCCGTTAATTGATTTTTTATTTAATTTAAAAAACTATCCAGGACTTTGACCCACCCTGTATTTCGGATCTTGATTGGTGGAGATCCTACATACCGTGTAGGGATTCATGAGAGTAAATATATATATTCAAATTTAAGTCGTAATTCATATAAATTTTTATATTGGATTTTTATATGTCTTGTAAGACCAAATAAATGTTCTTTCAAGTGCACTAAATTCCTATTTTAGATTTCGTAAATTTCTAACCACCGGATGTTCTTAAAATCTAGCTATGTAAATCATAATGTTGTACTGCTAAAAACAGAAAAACATTCCATACATTTCTTTTCAATTTAAACTTTCAACTTTTTCATCCTTGCAACTGCAGTTGTTACAGATATTTAATTAAAAAATGAATCAATACACAAATCTTTAATTATTTTTAGGTCTGTTTTGTCATTTAACATGGTGTGATGTAAATGTTTGTGGAACCAACGGAGTTTGTAATTTGACGGCAAACGGTTGGACATGCGACTGCCTTCCAGGATTTACTGGACCACGTTGTCAGCAAACTGTTACTCCTTGTTCCCCTAATCCCTGTGAACAAAATGGTGTATGTACGCTTAGAAACGGTTCCTTTTCATGCATATGCGCACCTGATTATGAAGGTAAAACTTTTTCTTTATGTTTTCATGTATGCATAATTGCAAACTAAATGTAATTGGAAAATATTAAATGATTTCATTTCGATGTGTCAAACGTGAAATTTACTGAAATAGTTAGTTTACATAAGTATAACTTAGGTTTTATATATATTTATCATTTATAAAAAGAAAATATATTTATTCGATATTTCCGTAACTTTTTAGTGTTTATGGCTTATTCTGAAGAAATAAGACAGAAATTATTTGTTAACATCTAACTGAATTCACTTATTTATCATGGTGTTTAAAATTTACGTGCTCGATTCCGTGCGACCTTATCAGGATGGCTATATTACGTTTTGAAGGTTCTGTTTAAAAAATATGTTTGAGAAAGATTTTTTTCCTGTTTCACTTTTCCTTCTGAAAGCATTATGTCTATGTGAGTATAGCCAAATTTGACCGTTGATTAAAACACAAAACTATATCATATTTATTATCATCATTGTCGTCATCTGTTGGAAATTTATTTAGAAAGTCTTCCTTCAAAAGTCCTTTCTGAAAGCTTTTCAAGTTGGACAACATTTCGCCGTCCATACATACACCAACTTTACCATCATCACCATTAATTTGAATTTTTTTTTCAGAAAAATTAGAATATTTATCACTTTCTCCATTTTCTGGAGGCATTTCTAAATTTTATATAAGAAACGATGCAATTTGAATTCACCAATTTCTAACTAATCTTTGAATCATATGAGATGAAATTTCCAACTGGGAGAAAAATGTCCGGGCCAGGATTCAAACCAGGGATCTCTGGGATGCAGCTATCACTGCTCTACCAACTGAGCCATGCCGGACGAATGTGGAGGACATAATTTACACAGGTAACCATATTGATCATAGCATCTGGTCTGATATCTTAATCAGCTCGACAGAATAAATCGCAAGTAATGGAACTCCAGAAAATGCTGGATACGTGATTATATAATATTAATTTTAACACAATTATTCAAATTGATAAAGAAATCCTATTAGTTGTAATTTCCAGGAGATTCATTACCTGCGATTTATTCTATTGAGCTGATTCAGATATCAGACCAGATGCTATGATCAATAAGATTAACTGGGTGAATTATGTCCCACACTTTCGTCCGGGATATCAGCTTAAGCCAAGAGATCCCTGGTTCGAATCCTGGCCCGGACATTTTTCACCCAGTTGGAAATTACAACTCATATGATTTCTTTACAAACTGGAATAATTATATTAAAATTAATCTAATGAAAGCTTTGAATATCTTTAAGCTATGATAAATTTTAAAATATTATAAATTTTATCAGCACTGTGATAAATTACCCGAAAATCAGTTTTATTCCACTTGTTAGAAACGAAAATATTCCATGAATTTAATTAAAGAAGCGTTATTTTGAAGCGAGAATTCTCAGAACCATTTTCTTAAGAACATTCATTCATTACGTCTGAATAAGAACTAAACGTAACTAATTGTTTTTAAGCTTTCTAATGTGAAAAATTAAAAGTCATTTAAAATAAATTATCTTCCACATGATAAATTGTTTACGCATAAAAAGCACCATTTATTTCGTGTTAAAAGGCAGACTAAATTAAATTTCGTAAATATTTGGTACATAGTTTTATTTTTGATAAAAATAATAAATAATGTTAAGGCAAAATTCCAGAATTTTCTATAAAATCTCAATTGAAATAATTGTAATTACTATCTTTATGTATTCTTTAAAATAATTTTTTTAAATATTTTATTTAAATATTTCTAAATAAGTGTTTCCTTCAGAATTTTAAAGAAGAATAAGTATTTTTGATTTTTTTAATTTAAATATATGTATCTTTAAATATGATTGAATGACTAAATTGTTTTTAGTCATGTTTGTCCCTTTTGTAATAGTTTTCTTACTTATAAAAAAATAAATATAAAATAAAAAAAAAATAAATAAAATAAAATGCAGCGAGCGTATTTGTGTGGTAGATCACCATCTTTGGTTGTATTCAAATCGTGTAAAGGGAAAGTTAATCATCCAAGAAAAGAAAATTAAGAAAAAATCAATTTGTTCGCAGAAAATAGTTTTATATGCAGTAAAACGCGTATTATAAAGAGAGACGCTGGTTTTCAAATAACCCTCCTAATATCAGACTTTAATTCTGGATGGGCATTCTTAGTTTTGTATGATTTGAACCAGAAATTTAATTGTATTAAATGAATCTTCTGCCTACGAGGTGGAAATTTGATGTAGTTGGTTAATTTTTATTTGTTATTTTTTTTTTCTGGTTTGAAACATGAAGAACTTTAAAAGGAAAAATAATGGGGTCAAAAAAGACCCCCAATGATACTAGATGAACAAAAACAACAGCTGAAAACATCTTACATACATGATAAAAAGAAGAAAGTAACAACAGAAACGGAAAAACAGAGGTTGCATAGATTAAAAGGATTTAATGATATAAAGTCACTAAACTATAATATAAAGCGGTTACCACAAAAAAAGCCCATCTGTTATGTTAAACACACTTCCGATAAAATATGACAATTGGCGTACAGTAAGTAAATATCAGTACAATAAATTGAGAAACAATAACTTGAAATTCTTCATTTATTTCTTTAATGCGGTCCGGGACACACTTTAAAAATGTTTTTATTTATTGATTTTGAATTTTGAGTTTTTATTTTGGTGGTTAGGCATACAATTTGTAAACAAAATCAGATCATAAAACTTCTAATAAAGTTTTTACAAAAATTTAAAATTTTTAAATTTAAAAAAGTGGGTAAGAAATCATTATGAAAAGAATAAAATTATTCGGCAAATTTCAAACTTTTTTCATTTAATTAAACAAAAAGAATAAGCTTTATTTATGATTCAGCGCATTTTTTAAATAATACTTTAAAAAAATAAAAATATTTAAAGTAAAACTTAAAAAAAAAAAAAGATGTAACTTATTTCTTTAATTTCATATTTTCAAAAGTAAATATTTTTTTTCAAATTTGCTCAATCAAAATTAAAGTAAAATAAGTGAAAAAGACATGTTCTAAGTTTGAACCATGTATCTTTAATCGTTCTTAACTTATAACAATTTAAAGATGAGAAATAGTGAGAAATCCCGTCATCCAGAAAAACGCAAAAACGTTTCCATGACAACCACTACCTGAAAGCTATATTTTGAATATATATATATATATATATATATATATATTCTAATTAGGATAGCAACATGATTTAAACGTCATTCAAGTAAAAGCAAAACAGATAATTTTTAATACAATAAAATATTTTTCAAAATTTTGAAGATTTCTGTGTTCCGGACCCCCTAAAAATTACTTGTACCTTAGTCTATGAGTACCGGAACTTGAATGTGACCAAAATGTGACAGCACCATGACACAAATGCAACTCCTATTGCACACATTGCTGTCCAAAGACGTGATAATGGGTCACCATGATGTCACTGTTACGTCGACATATCCCGTTTTATGCCGAAATGCAAATGGTGTTGTTTTGCAGTCACTTTGGGGCGCGTGACTCAAAGCTTGATAACAGTGACACCAGTGTTCGCGGAGGGGATTTCGGATTGTTGAAATTTAGAGTTGGGTTAAGCGGGATATCTCAGTATTATTTTCATGGTTTTCCATGACTGAAAACGATAGTTAGTTTCATTCTTTTTTCATAAATCCTTCTTTAAAGGACATATCCTATGGAAGTAAAGCTTAAAATGACCGATGCTTATAAACTTCTTCCCGTCTCCTAATATCGCAGATTAAAACATACTTTTGCAATCCAACATTTAAAGATAAAAAGGAATTTTACATAAAAAGTCCATTTCTAGATATTTATAAATAACAAATAATGCTGCAAACTATATTTGACTTGTATCAAATTTGTCTATTAAAATATCTCAGAGTCTACACAATAGACTAGACGTCATAAACGACAATAATGTTGTTTAGTGATACCTCAATTTTCGTCAAAATCTATTGCGCAAAGGAAACTGATTTTTCTATGTGTTGGTATTGTGTAGCATAATATTGATTTGTTTTCATCGTTCTGTGCCTGGCAATTTTTTGATGTCTTCCGTAGGTCTAACATCATGCATGATTCTACAAGCTATGATTTTGGGGAAACTAATATGGTGAATTTTGTAAGTAGTGCTACTAGAGAAACTTTAGAAGTATGCTTGAATTGTTGGACGATTTTAGAAGATATTTATACTTTTACCTAACAATGTTTCCTTTATAAATTTTGTATTTCTGATTATTTCGTAAAAAGTCGTCTCCTTTTACCTACATTCAGTCATCCGTAAGTTCATTTATTTAAAAATTAAAAAAATACATAAAATATTTATTTCTATAGGTATTTATAAGTAACAAAGATACTGTAACTTATACTTCATTTATATCATTTATTTGTTCCTTAAAACATCTTAATATTTACCATATAGACTAGAGTTAATACTCCACAATATCATATTTAATAACACTGCAATTTTCTTCAAAATATATTAAGCAAATAACACAATTTCTTTTATATGCTGAAATTGTCTAGCACAATATTCGTCCCCCTTTAAGGCGTATTTTTCTTTCATAATTCTGCGTCTCACAAATACTTTAATATCTTTTTTGAACTCATATAATATTTTCAATAAATAAACAGCTTATGATTCAACAAGTTATGATTCTGTGGGAAACACACAGTGCATTGTAAAATTATCTTATTGGGAAAACTTTGGAAGTGTGTTTAAATTGGTTAAAGAAAGATTGGAAGAAAAGTGTTGGAGAAAAGAGGAGAAAGCATATATTTTGCTCTAATATCTATCTTTTATATTCTTGTCGTTCTCAGTTTTACGTAAAAATGTCTATTTTTTTAATTCAGTTATTCACGAATTCATTCACCTAAAGATAAAAAAAAATATGCATAAACTATGCAGCTATAGATATTTAAAAATAGAAAATAATACTGTAAACAGCATTGCTTTTGTATCATATTTGCTCATTACAATATATTAGTCTACACAATAGACTAGACATCATAAACCACAATATCGTATTTAGTGCTACCTCAATTTAGTCAAAATCTATTTTGTTTACAGTTTTTGAAGAAAACTGTTTTGTTTTCTATATATGTTGGTATTGTCAAGCACAATATTGATTTATTTTCATCGCGTGTTTTGTTTTCATCATTCTGATCTAAAGCTTTTAATATCCTTTTTGAGCTCAGACGAGATCTTCCATAAATCAAAAATCACGATACTACAACAGCCTATGATATTGTGGCGAACACATACTGGGTTTAAAAATTATGCTATTGGAGAATCTTTAAAAGTATGCTTGAATTAATTGTTGAAGGATTTTAGAAGATTGTTATAAAATTTATCCCTAAAATACTTTCAATAATATTCTCGTCGTTCTAATTTTAACGTAAAAAAATATTTTTATATACAGGGTGTTGTAAAAAACTGCTATTGAATTTCCAAGACAATTCTATAAACGTATACATATACAAACTCAAACTGTAAAATGTGTGTGAATATAATCATATACATGAAAGTTTGGCGAGAAACAATGATTATCGAAAACGATTCTAGAACAAAATACTCTCGATTAAAGAATAAAAATTTGCTGAAAAAATGCATAACAATATATATACACCCAGAAAAAACTTTTGTTGAATCAACAAAAATTTGGTTGACCCAACAAAACTCTTTGTTTAAATATAGGTCAATGAAAATTTTGTTTGAATCAACCAAAAAATTTTTTGTATCTTCAGCAAAAAATGTTTTGTTAATTCAAGTAAAATGGTTCAATTTTACTTGAATTTTGCTAAAACAACCAAAATGTACTCAACAAAACATGTTTTGTAGTTTTAATCAATTCCTTTTTCAGGGTGTATATATATAATTATATATATTTATGGTGTTAATATATATAATTTATAATATTAATACTAAATTATATATATATAAGAAACCTTTATGTTTAATACCGTGAAAAAAATTAAAGATTATTGACATTTAGAAAATATTATTTAATTTTTTATAAAATGTTTTTTTTTCACTATTTGAATCGGCAGTCATAAAACGGATCCACCAACTGTCTGTGCACTTATTAATAAAGATTTAATAATTATTCTACAAATGATTTTATTATTTTTAAAAACCTTAGTAGTTCTGCAAGAACTAAGTTTCAACATGTTGAAATCATTTTCTGAGTAGTTATGGATACAAAAGCACAATAAACATTAAAATACATCAAAACGTTGATTTAATTTATATTTTCAGAATATTCTTCTATCTCATAACATTTTTGATATCGTTTAAATTCTGTAAGAGAATAAACATAATGAGAATGAACGAATGAATTTATCGAGTGTCTTCGCAAGCTAGTAAGACATAAACAAAAATAATTATGAGAGGCTGAGCCAGTGTAGCGTATAGAGTTCGATAGCATTATTGAGTTATCACGCAAATTTATGTAAAAATAGTGTTTTCACAGGAAAAGTGTTGTTCCATTTTTAGTGTTGTTTCTGTTGATTTTCAAACAAAAATCTTTGTGACTTGGGAAGTTTGGTGAACAGTACGCGGTACACTGCTTAACAAGAAGCCGAATAATGTAGCTGTTTTGTATTGTTCAGGCTCAAAACTCAATATAAAGTGTAAAAGAAGTGAAGCAATTGGATTATTTATTTTAGTTTAAAATTAAATAGTTCAAAAGTCTATATACCCATTATTGCGCAAATAACCTTCTAGTAAATGAAAGAAGGTAAATAAAAATTCTTTGAACATTTACTCAGATTCTAATCTATTGTACATATATGGTATCTACGTTAGCCAATAATTACAGGTTTTTTTATTTATTAAATATTTATTAGTAAAATCATGGGTAGATTGCCCTTCGAATCATGCTGTATATGATATCATGGCAAAATAAATATCACAGGATCACTAATAACCATTTTAATATAAAATGCGACTAAAAAAAGTTTGTGAAATTTTTATTCTTAAAAGTATGAAAATAATAAAATATCATGTACACAGATGTAATTCAGGACAAATAATCAGGGAGTGAATAGTCACTGAAAATTATCATAAACACAATCAAAAGGAAGGGTAATGTTTGGAAATCCTATCAATAACTGTACAAAACACAAAAATTATATTTCAGTAAGGTATTACTTGTCCGGTGAAACCCACAAAAAATTCTATTTCCTTCTCTTTATGAAAGGCAATATTTTATATATTTACATAATCTAAGGATTTAATGTAATAGATATTTCACAAAATGATATGGAAAAAAATAGAAAATAATAACGCTAGACTTACTAGAAAATGCACGTTTACAGTGTAGTAAATTATTTTGAACCTGTATTTTAAAATTAATAGATTGATTTTGTATGTTTTATGTCTGTGACATAAGGTTATATAAGAAGTAAACAGCAAACTCACACGATGTGCTTTTGACTAAATGATTATGTAATAGCATAATTAAGAACGTAACGAAGACTTTTGTCATATTATATTTACTATGTTTGAAATGATACATTTTGCAAATGATATTCTGCATATATTTAAGCTACTAACGACCTATTTGTTTTTTTCCATAATACGTATGACACATAAAATAGTTTAAATCGCGTCGTAATTTCAATATGGTACACTGATTAACACTATGAAACTTCTGTTCAAAGGTGAACTGTTTGACGGTTTATTAAATTCAGAAACTTCAAAATATGGTTCACTTGATTTTCCAAAACTCCGAATTATAGAAATAATTTAACACTTTTGAAGTTTTTACAATCCTGCGGTAATATGATGTGGCAGTATGTGGTTACTCTTATAAAAATAGTCTAGATTGTGAGTATGTTGTCCGGCACATAACACCGTATGCGGAAGTGGACTTCCTTTGACTTTCGTAAGTAAAATTGTGTCTTACAGAATATGGATTTCGCTGTTATTTTTGTATGGTTATATACATTTAACTTACTGTAGTCAGCTGCAAAGTATAAATACGAGTGTAAAAGTTTAAAAAGACGGACTAGCTGAGTATCACACAATTGGCCAATAAGCAGCTTTCCAGATCTTCATTTCAAATATCACGCCACTTCGTGTTGACTTTTGACGTGGATTAAGAGAGAAAGGTAGGTCCTGCAGTTTTGGAGTTTGCCTTTTGGTAAGAAGTGTTTCTAAATATTTGAATAAAGTGATTTTAGAAATCCACGAGATTCTAGTTGGTAGAGACATTTCATATAGTTTTGAATTGCTCTCCATTAAAGTGTTTCATCAATAGTGATTCTTCGATGTGGAAGTCGTCTTGAGTATGATATTGAGCATTTCCCTTGCGTAAGTTGAGTTTAAGTAACTAGATTTGCATTAAGTTTCTTCTAGAGTTAGTTGAATATAAATTTGATTATCGTAGTACATTCTTTGCCCGCTTCATTGCAAGCTCTATCTTATTAGTGTTTTAATAAAAGTGTGTTTTAGCTTGTAGCATATATTGTGCCATGAACTTTGCTTTACGTAGTGTAGCTAGAATGTAACATACATCAGAATAAATAGTTCCATGCACTCTCTATAAGTTGTTTTGGAACACAATCATAACCGGCTACTTGTCTAGTGGTTGCGATGCTGGCTACAAGACAAAAAGTGTTTTGGGGTTTAGATGCTATAGTGTGTCGGATTCCACTTTAAACAAATGTGCTGGTCTGATTATTCCTCGTTTGCAAACAATAAATGTAGCTACTTTATGATTTAACATTTCATCAAATTTCACAAGTGTACACCATCTCATGATGGCAATGTGTTTTTGTGAAATATTGATCCAAATTTTTAACGTTATATTCAGAGATAAAATTACGTTTTCATGTTTAAACTACTAACTAGGAGGAAACGAATCGATCTTTGTGCATCCACTTATTTTGATTTACTTTATACATCTGTTTTCCATAATGCCATAGGTGACTATATGTAATTTACAATTAATATGTAATATAACAAAATGAAACTTTCCCTCCCGTCAAAACAGATATATAAGATATATAGATATGAAACTTTTAATTTAAGTATGGCAGATAAATTGCAGCAGCACGTACCATTCTTCCGGAAAAAGTATTACAATAATAACAAATAGTGGATGGTTGTTATATTAATTTGCAATGCTAGATAAAATTGAAAACGTGAAAAAAATATTTTCACTCTCTTAGATAAAGAAATCAATAAAATATATTATTAAAATATATTTTGTTGATTTTTGGGGTTCTATACCTCAAAAAAAAAATAAAACGGAAACCTTATAGAATTGATTTTTTTACCGGTTGTGTTTCAAGTCTATTTTTTCTCAGGAACGGCTGAAGATATCAAAATGAAATTAGTGCCAAATAATAAAGTCTAAGGTTATTTTTTGTAAAATTTTCGAGCTTCTAACTTAATGCAAAAAAAGCTACGGCCTTAAAATTGTTTTAAGATTGAGCCAGACGAGTTTGTGACGTAATAATTGGACATAGAATTTTAAATTATTCGATTTTTTCCCGATACGATTTTTTCCCTTTACATGTCCTTCATTCGTATCGAATTTCAAGATTGTGGGTGGGCGGGAGTATCCTATAGGCTTTGAGAGTGAGTTGGTATGTTGTCCGTCTGACTGTTAAGACCGTTTTTATTCAGCAACGGTAGAAAGTATGAAGTTGAAATTAATATCAAATAATAAGATCCACAGCCCCACTGTTTTGTAAAATGTTCGAGCTTTTAACGTAATGCAATAAAACGTTAGGCTTTATAAGAAAGAATGATGTCTAAATTGATATCAAATAGTTAGGTTTACCGCCTCTTTGTTGTGTACAAATTTCGAGCTTCTAACTCAATGGAATAAAAAGTTACGGACTTAAAACACTCTTTTTTTCTAGAAACTTACTCTCAAAATTTATAGAGTACTTCCCGTTAGCCTAGAATCTTGAAATTTTGCACGAAGGAAGATCTTAAAGCACGTGTAAAGCAAAAAATCCCAAAGTCATTAATTTATAATTCTATGTTGATTTATTAAGTGATCTTGACTGACCGTCAAAACAGATTTTTTTTCAGTTACTGCTCAATGTATCAAGCTGAAATAATTATGAAATACTCAAGACCACAGTCCCATTGTTTATTAAAATATTCTAACTTTCTAACTCAGTGCAATAAAACGTTAGGCCTTATAGCAAAATTTTTCAATTTTCATAATTGCAACTCACTCTAAATTAACGTATTGTGACGACATTTTTTATATTTCTCTTTTATAGAAAGCGCTACTAGGAGAAATAGAGTTATAGACAATTTTTTCTTACTTTGACACACAAAGTAGTGTCATCCATTCTTTCTTTTGTCGTCACATACAATGCAGATTAAGATTTAATAGATAATAATTCAAAATATAGCTTTACAATACAACAATTACAAGAAGCATCTAGGTATAAGTAAACAGCTCTTATATTTTTATATTTGTAAAGAAACTAGGTACTTACTAAGATTTACGGCAATAAGAAAGAATCTTCTTTTGGTGTCTTCCACTTTTCTGTGTCCAGCAGTGTCCGCTGATATATTTCCATTCCTTGTCGCTGTATCTTGGCTGATATTTTTTACGCATTTATTAATAAGCTATTTACATATTGGTATATTCATTTTATTATTTACGCAGTTTCCACTTATGTTTTAGTAAGAAAGTAAGTTATTTTTTAGTTGGTTATTCTTTTTAGTAAGACGTAAGATATCTTACATTAAAGCACGCCCTACAACCAAAAGGTTCTACGTGATACAGTAATTTCATTGTCATATATTGATTTAGTAATGTGAAAACTATAAAATTGCACTATAAATTTGAGGGGATTAGTGCTAAGACGCATTTTTGAACTTCTGAGATATTTCAGTTTGAAAATTTGATCAAATATTCAAATCAAGATATATAACATAAAGTTTTTTCGCCAGTGTCTTAGTAATAGTTGAGATATTCTGAGTAACAATATAACATTACTTTAACGATATTACTATTACGTTTTTGTGAAATAGCTATCTTCATTGGGGGCATAAAAATATGGGAAAAAAACGAAACCTGGACATAGGATGCCACCAAGTGACATTAGAAACAAATTATATGTAGGATATTATAATTTACAATATTAAGCAACAGATTACAGTGTTAGATTTATTTCACCAAACGTGTGACTTGGCACTTACTTGCCCCGAACGGCTCATTTCTACTATGCAGATTAGGGAGGTTTTGCAGTGATACCAGGTAGAAGTTTGTTAAAACTTACAAGACTACATTCAAACTTCTGTGTTAAGAAAGTTATTGGGTTATGTGTTGTAAGGAAACCCTGTAGTATTTATTAAAAAATGAAGAAATATTTTATAATAAATTATCATAACAAGTAAATTGCCCTTCAGTTCTATTCTGACAACTCAACTCGTCGTATATTTGCAACTTATAAGGCAACTGGACGGTAAGTTTCAATTGTGTGACAGAATTATAAAAATTTGATTTCGTAGATTTCACTTAATTTTTTTAAATAAAAGTAATTATTTTTTACCTTTCATACTCAGAAAATTTTATATATGTTCTGCAAAAGCGTACTTATAATTTAAAACAATTTTCAAAACTTTTTCCTTCAGTGTCTATATTATGTTTACTTTGGAATTAAATGTTTTTAGCATCATATTAACTGTATATTCTTACACCCTAACATTTTCTAGAATATCCTTAAATGGATTGACGGTTTTTAAATTTCATTTTCAAGTAAACGGTGACGACTAACGAAGTTGGTCTTGCATGAAATTAATGAGCAATGTTGGGAATTTCTTATCTACTTTTCTTTGTGTTAGCTTCTAATATTGCCGATAGATAGCACTGCGTTGTCTCACACTGTTGGAACGCTCAAACTAACATATGAAGCTTGACCGAAGTTCACTGAGTTTTTACATTTCATTTTGTTTAGCTGTTCAAAGACGAAAAAAAAGATTGCATTGTAAAATTGCAATGATATTTTAAATATTATTACAGTTTCTATAGTGGAGCGATCCTCTATCGGCGATATTTGGAACTAAAATAACGAAGCTTAGTAAAAAAAAATCCTGCCTTCACATATTATTCTCCTAAATAAACTCTTAAACAGTTGTCACCATTTGCTTCCTATTACATTTTAAAAACACAGTCAACCTAATTTAGGTTACCTGTTTAAAGTTAATGTGTTGAAAGTTTTAACTGATTTTCTTTTTTTTTAGGAACATATTGCGAAAGATTCGCTCTTCGAATTCCTTACAAACCCTTGAGCCAGAGAATGTTAGAAGAACCTTTCTGGCTAGGCCTCATTACAGTTTTTAGTGTCCTTTTGATCATCCTGTTTGTTTATTGTATCAAGAGGAAATTTGCTGACAAAATAGAAAAATTTTTGGCAGAGGAAATAGAAAGAAGCAAGTACCGTGAGTATATAATATATGAAACGCACAAGAGGGCTTAGTTCATGTTGAATGTTGAAAGTGCAATATGAACTAAGCTTTGAGAATATTTTTCGGACATATGAACTCGGCTTCAGGAGACAGAGTATCCAAAAAATGGTGAAATTATAGATCATTTTTGTAGGCTCAAATTGTAGCTTTTTTATTATAGATTTCGTCAAATTGAATGTATGATAAATCTAGCCGAAATGTCTGAAATCTATCCGCAGTAATTTAAATATCAATAAACACATTTTTTTTTTACAAGAACACGCTTTTGATTGACCCACACTCTCTCTTTAAATGTGAACATGGTATAATATCTATTTACTTCATTGTCACTTTCAGTGATAACACAATTAATAATGAACAAAACGATGTAAACTATACAATTCTAAAATCAATAAATTGACATATTCCAAATTTTTAGAACTTTACATCTGTTAAATGTTATAGGATGTTCTGTCAAGACTAAATAAATTGCACAAAGCAGGATATCATTGTTCCGAGTACATAAAAATTGTCCAAAGACACTTCTACAAAAATTAATTTTAAAGAAAATTGCAAAAAACAAAAATTGACGCTACATCCGTTACACATAAAATAAATTTTATTGAAAATATGGATATGAATTAATGCATGTTAGATATTCCATGTTTTCGCACGAGAAGATTTGATTTTCTAAATGACCACTATGCATATTGAGGAAGATCTTAGCGTAACATGGAATAGGTGAGTGAGTACAATCATTGTAGCGTCTGCGAAAGTCAGTAGAGGCGTTTAAGTTCAATCAAATTTTGGTTATTATTCCACGAGGCATTCTAGTATGTTTCAATACGTGCCGAGATTATTTCGAGCACCTGAAATGCAAATATAGAATCATCATGCAAATACAGGGTGTTCCAATACAGTTTACTTTCGGTGTGTCGGGTGTGATGTTACATTTTACTCGAAAACAATGCGTCGCAGAGGTATGGTTTTTCGATCAATTTTAATCTACTTTGGACAAGGGTTCTGTCTCAGCACACTTTATGCGGTCTTGTAAGAACATTCTGTATATTATCAAAATACTTGTTTACAAAAACACCTGTTTTATGAGAAATCCGTATTGTCACTTAACTGAGAGCATTGTGTAATGGTACATTAAGTTTTAAACCGCCATTAAACCGGTAAAATGTCATTAATACTTTTAATTATTAATGAATATAAATGAAATGTATGAATAACTTTTTATTTTCTTTAAGTGGTTTCGATCTCTCTCCCAAATCTTTTCATGACTGTTATCTTTGAACAATTTTTTTCTCCATGTTCACTCTTTGAAATTTTCATATTAAAAAAATATCAAGAAATTTTCCTAATAATAATAAATATGTTTTCTATTTTTATGCAGTATTTAAAGTAATTTTGATAAGACTGCTAAAATGTTAATTTTCAATTAAGCTATTTTACGGTAAAAAAAAGGATGAATAATTCGGTTGAACAAATTGTGCGAGATTATGTAATGTAATCTATTAATAATTATTATTTTACGATTTAATGACAAATTAAACATTCCTGAAATATGCAATAATACTTTAAATTTGTATGCAATCATAATGAAGCACTTACCACATGCAGTAGACACCTTAGTAATAGACACCTTAGTAGTTGTTTTATTTAATAAATTAAATCATTGATTGAACTTATATTAATGATGATTAAAATATTGAATAAGGTAAATTTAACTCATTCGCATTAGGCAAAATTCAGTTACTTTTTTTTAATCCAACTATGACCAATTTAAGAAAAGCCTCATGAATCGATACTTTTATCAATTTAGTATTTTCACTGAAACCTTCTTCAGACTTTTTTATTTTCAGAAAATTCACTAATGTTGCTATTTTCTAAAACACATTCTCTAAAAGTTTCCAACCTTTTAGTTTAGTGTTCATAGAAATGGCATGCATTAGCCAGACGCTGAACTAAATACATGCGTGTACCTTTAAAAATTTTCATCAGCAATGCTACCAGTTTTCACCGGTAATTTAGATAAAATACCCCTATTAAATTGATACAAGCTTTGTCTATATGAAACAGAATTTCGCCATGTTACAACTGGGGTAATCCTGTTAAAATCATACATTGTGTTTTCATATTAATCGGAAATTATCCATCTTAGAGAGTCGGGAATCTTGCTGACTATGAACACAAGTAATCTCCTATAAGTAATTTTCTGTAGAAGAAACAAGATTCCTCGAACGTGATCACTTTTCTTTTCCAGTATTTCTGGTATTTTCGAATTAATTAGAGCCTACTTTTTTGTAGAAAATACCTTTCCTTTTCTTTTACAGTATTTCTGGTAATATTTTCAGATTTCTTTGTGGTAGAGTCCTCGCTGTCGGCAATCAATCACATGACATTAAAAAGTTCCGTCAGAGGGCGAGAATGGTACATTTGCAGCTAACAGAAAATCTGTAATTTACATGCACTGGAGATATTCTGTTAAAAACCCAATAGAATATCAGTTAGAACGACCGATTTTTTGACACGAAATTTAGTAATAAAGAGCACTCGCTCTCCAGTCCTTTTTCTGCCGCGACCACGTGATTGTTCGCGTTTTTAATCTAAACATATAATGAGTCCTGTACTTTTCATAATATAAAAAGCATTTATTCAAACATTTTTTTCAAAATTTTTCGTATACTTTCATTCATTTTACTAATGTGTACAGTTTTTTTATTAAGATACTAAGCTGTTTCTCGCTTAATTTTAAGCTTACGGGAGTTTTTTATTTTATTTCAATTTCTTTATTTTCTTATGTGAGCGTTTCTGATAAAACGTTCGGGGTTTTTTATAAAATACAATGAAAGTTCCAGATTTTTAAATAAATAATATAACAGAGTGAAAATTATAGCAACATCGTCACGTTTTAAAAGAAAGCAGAATTTAAAAATCTTCATCATGTACTGCTCTATGGTAGAATATTAGCCTTTTGCCAGATTCTGCCTCCAAATTATATGGCATATTGTATTCATGGTTGGACCACTGTCTTCAGTATAACACAATACAGAATATGTGTTGTGTATTATTAAGAAGCTTGCTTAGATGTGTAGTAACAAAATATTGTTACGTACAGCATGTACCAAAACTGACTGACGGATTTTTAAAATTCAATGATATCTAAACGGTTACGGATATTGAAATTATTCTTGCCAGATATTATTGTTTGAGGACGTGAATTTCTTTATTACTCTTCCTTATTGTAGTTCTAAATATCACCAACAGGTGGCACTACACTATCTCAAACTGTAAGATTACTAACTTATAAAGATGAATTAAATATCACTTAGTGTTTAACATTCATTAAGTTTAGCTGTTGAAGAGAAAAACATGTTTCTATTGTGAAATTACAAAGTAGTTTTGAGCTTTATTACAGTTTGAGGCAGTTCAACGCCATCTCTCAGTGATGTTTGGAACTAAGACAAGAGAGCCTAGTAAAGAAATTATTGATTTCACGCATGACTCTTCTGCAAATATCACTTCAATAGCTGTCATTGTTTGCTTTTTAATGAAATTTAAAAAACATCAGTCCCTTTCTGGACACACTGAAAATCAGTCATTTGATTTTTACACCAGAAACTTTCGTACGATCCATGGCTATCAACTAATGCGAATGATTTAAATTTACCACTTCTGCTGCTGCATGTCAATTAACTTTTTTTCCTTCATATCTTTCCTCTACAGAGCCATCACCTCCAGCTACTAGATATAGTTTGAGTTCAACGCAACCGAGTCTCACGCCAGGGAATCAAAGTCCCCAGACGAATCCAAAATCCTTGTTTAATCGAATTCGAAAAAATAGTCTTCTCAGCTCTACCTGTAGCCCCAGCCCTACCGCTGACAGAGAACAGTCCAGAACTTTCAGCTTTGATGATATTCTTCGTAGGGTGCATTCATCCAAAAGAAATAAAGCACCATCAAATAATCCATCTTCAAGGTACTGAAAAACAGAATGCATGCATTATGACAGATTAAATTTTATAAAAAATTAGATTACTTTAATGTCATTTTTAAATGAATTGCCTGTTAAATATTTCAATCTGTCAATCAATATTTCACATTAAAAAAGTAATTTTTTGTTGCTCTTAAAACATATGTCAGTACATTACTTTTTTAATTAATAAAATACGTTCAATAAAATTTTTATAAGTTTTAAGTACTGCATCGTTAGATTATTTTAGTTAGCAAACTACAGAAATTTATATGTGCCAGATCAAAATACCTAATGTAACAAAGTCCTTTTCAGAATTTTTAATTAGACTAGTTTTCGTATTTGAATGAAAAATATAACAATATATTATAATCTATGAAAATTTAAGTATTTCTTTTAAAATGTTTGTACAGTAGTTTATTATTTAAGTTTAATATTTGTCCTCTCAACTCCTCATGAGTTTAATCTCAAAAGTGTTAGTATATTTATTTTTCACGGGTTTGTTTTTGCAAGTGACAACGTAGCTAAAAGAAGCTATATAGTTCCTTTATACTTTATTCTTTATACATAAGAAAAAAGTATTGGAATTGTGAAAATTTTCAATTTCTGTTTTTTGATCGATTTACACGTTTTGGGATGTCCTGAATACAATTTGACTACCGGTGGAAAATGTCTTTATGTCTGTCTGTTACACTGTGTGTGACACAAAATTTTTGGCTGATCTATCTCAAGTTATAATACACAGAATTTAATTAAACTTCAGTTTCAGTTAGAACTGAACATAAAGTGTTACTGATTATTTCTGGTTGTATTTTGCCTGACAGGTGACGCTTTTATGCTTACTTTTTTACTGGGATAGCTATATCTCATGAGCTAATGCTCCCATGTTGTCAAACTTCATATTGTGTTAGGTCTTGTTATAAATATATGCTGAGTATGTTTGGTTATATATCACCCAACATGTGGCACTACTATGCTGCGATTTCAGCGATATCTATATCTCAAGAACTAAACCACGGATTTTCGTCAGACTTCATATTCTGTCAGGCCTTGCCATAAATAGATGCTATTCGATTTTGAGTTTGATCACTCAACAGGGGGCAATACAATGGTTTAGTAGAAATTTCTAATATGGTCCATAATCAATACAATTTAGCAAATGTATTTCAGTATTATTAACTCCATTCTTGTGCCCCTCATACATTGTTAACTGCATTATTGCTAGAATCGCTAATTTTTTATTCTAACTTTTGGCTATGGGCACTATTACGAAATTTTTTGCCTTATTCCGTTTAATTTTATAGCTGTATCTTATTTTCTATTATGTAGAAATGCATTAAATCTCATATTTAAGTTTAATGATTAAATATATATATATATGTAGTCCTAATTTTCAATTTTAATACGAAACAGATGAGGGCGGTTGTTCTGTTCTTCTTTTAATTCACTGATCACTGTAACTAAATGATAAACTGAAATAAATGCACTAGGCTTTATATTCATAATATATGATGCTATTAAAACTTAATACACTGGTGTCCAGAAATTAAGGGACAAGGACCAATTTCAGAATTTTCGTCTAATATCTTACTGAAACTCGTCAGCACTGAACCCGGAAAGCCTTGAACTTTGAGGATGTGAAGAACATGTTTCAAGTCATGTTTTTAAGTGACGATTTTGCCGCGATGACAATTAGGGGGGATATTAATTTTAATAATAAAATAATATTTTCGATCACCCAAATAACAGAAAATGCTAAGCATGGTCTGTCACTGTAGCAAATGACTATGTAGGTTTCAGTTCAACATTTGTGTGCATTTGTGTAAGCATATTACGTATATTCGTGAAGATGTTAACGTTTCTGTGAAAACTTCAAAAGTTTTTTTTAGAGCATGCAGAGTTTTTAGCCGAATTCAACACCGCTTTCCAAAAAACTTGACGCAAAATCGTAGAAATAGTATACTGTGATTAAAATATTAATATATTGAATAGAGTGTTTAATTCAGACACTTTTCTCCGGGGGAGGGATTTCTGTGGCTCTGGGTGGGGGACATCGCAGATTTCCGAAGGGGAAATTGTACTTTTTAACCATTAAAATAATAAAATCTCAAATCTTCCGTGGGGGAGGACATTTCAATGCTCCGGGGGAGATTTCCCCCCGAGCCACCCCCTGAATTCAACACTGATTTAATATTTGATGAAATTCATGAATTTTTATGAAATAAATTTTAAATGCGCATGCGCAAACTACAGCAAAGATTTTTTTGTCATGATTTGATAGTCAATGCTGTAGGGCAACTTATATTCAAACACCAGTGAAATATCGTGAAAACTCAAAAAGTTACAGCAATAATTGGTAAATTGAAAAATAAGTCCCATATAATCATATGGGACTTATTTCTCAATTTCTCAATCATTGCCGCAACTTTTTGAGTTTTCACATATTTCACTGGTCTTTTTATATGAGTTTCCCTATAGTACTGACTATCAAATCATGACAAAAAAAATTTGCTGTAGTTTGTGTATGCGCAGTTAAAATTTATTTCATAAAAATACCTATATCTCATCAAATATTCAGTATGTTGATATTTTAATCACAGTATACTATTTCTACGATTTTTTGTCAAGTTTTTGGAAAGTGGTGTTAAATTCGGCTGAAAACTCTGCATGCTATAAAAAAACCTTTTGAAGTTTTCAGAGAAATGTTAACATCTTCACGAATATACGTGCTATGCTTACACAAATGCACACAAATGTTGAACTGAACCTACATTGTCATTTGCTACAGTGGGAGACCATTTTTACCATTTTCTGTTACTTGGGTGATCGAAAATATTATTTTATTATCTAAATTATTATTCCCCCCTAATTGTCCTCGCGACAAAATCTTCACTGAAAAACATGAAGTCAAATACGTTTTTTACGTTCTCAAAGTTCAAGGGCATTTCGGGCCTTTCCTCACGAGTTCAAGTAAGATATTCGATGGAATGTCTGAAATTGGTCGCTGTCCCTTAATTTCTGGACACCAGTATATAATAGAATGATATAGAAGAAAGTTTTGCGATGGCCACAACATGCTAATTATTTAGTATAAACAAAGGTCTGGCAAAATTCTATTGTACTTTCTTATGTTTTGAAAATTTATATAAACATGGTAAGAAATTTTATTATATCTCATGAGTGTTATCCCTGTATTTTATTTTGCATTTATTCAATATTTTTTCTGTTGAAAAATTACGTATATTCTTTTTAAAAATATATTTGGACTAAACTTATCTACCTAAAACTTGCAAAATTTTTTCCAGAGCAAAAATTATTTTGAAATATTCCTGAATTTTACACTTATTAGTATTAACTTTCAAAATTAGTATTATCAGAATAGTCAATTTTGAAACATTTATTTTAATTTTTAAAAGATGGTCTCAGAAATAATCATTTTCTTACTGTGTATTGTGCTAGAAGAAATCTATAATACAGCACTTTTTACATTACCACCACATTAACTTTCTTCGCGCTTTCTTCCGTAAAGTAGCAGTTCATTTTAAAATTTATCTTTACTTGCACGCGAATATTTATGAAAACGCTTTAATATTTTCAAATTTTTAATCACTACCATCTTTTTTTGCAACAGCTGAATGCCCAAATTTTAAAAAATGTACAATGACAAATGCATTAGGACAGTTTAACTAACATAAAAACAGAAATAATATTATTTTCCATACCCATAAAAGATGTATGAATGGTATTCATTATATAATTTATTATCACCACTGTTATTATATTTAAAGAGTTAATAAAAATATTAATATATTAATTGCAATCGGAATGAATGAATCGTCAATTTAAGAATGGAATAAGTTCATAAGCTCAAGTTTTTAAGAAATCGAAAAAAACTAAAATAAGTGGCTCGGTTTTTATTCAGTAACCACCGAATATTTACTTGAAGCTCACAACTCTGTTTACGTATAGAGTAGTACTTGGAAACAACGTACCCAGACTGTTCATACAGTTGTAGAAAGTTGATGGATTTTTTTCTTCTTAAAATTTGTGAAGTTTCAACTGCGTAATTATAGTATATATCATCTAAAATGAAAGTAGAAATTAATTTCCATTTAGTTTACAACAAGAAAGGAAAAACTGCAATGGCGAAGACAACATTTTAAAATAGAATGAAATATAAAATACAAGCAAAATCGTTGATCCACCGACTAATCTTCTTCGTAGTGAGAAATTGTAGGGCAAATCACCATGTCGTCTAAAAATGGTTTATTTTCGTCCTGAATGTAAGGGAGGCTTTCAATTATTTGCAGTAGATTGGTAGTGTCGCTGCAACTCTCGTTTTTTGCTGCTGAAAACATTTTTTTTTACCGAAAATGAGCTTATTTGCTTATAACAAAGAAAGTATTCGTCTATGCACTTTTATGCACTCGTTAAATTTTACCGCATGAAAATAAAGAAATGTTGGTGCTTTTCCGAGGTTCCTCGCTATTGCATCGTTTTTGTACAGCATTCCTCTGGAATATTAGCCCCCATGAGGGAATAATCATGTTCAATTCTTGGATGTTCATCATAAACAGATCGGATAAACGACAGTTTGTCATCAAGCGTGAACTTGTCAGTGCTCTTTAGGCTATATGATCAAGAAACATGCGAGACGGATTTCCTTGTTACAGTATAGGTACTCACGGGTTCTTCATCATAAAGTCGTTTCGTCTTCTGAGAACATGTTTGTAAAGATGTTGATTAAGAACCCTTCTTATCCGCCTTGGGAAACTTATTCATCATAATTAGATGATGACATTGTTATAATACACATATAGGACTATCAACACACTTTTGAAGCTTCAGCACTGATATCAACAATCACTCTGCATACGACAGGACTTAATGAACACAGAAGATAGGTAGTTCATCAGGTTATCTACTTCTTTATGTTCCATTATCTTCGACTACAGATAAAGCTGCCAACTAGTTCAACACTTAAAAGTTGAAGAAGGAAATAAATTCGGCATTCATTTCCTTCTAAAATTTCACTTGGAATTCACGGTCCTATATCTTCTTCTAGTGAGTTGATTTTGTTGTTTTCTTAAAACGCACGTGTAGAGCGAAGTTTGGAAATACTTTAGAGTATAAAATGTAATCTTTCCATTTTTTGATTTTTATTCCCTTCTTAAACCTGATGATTCAATTTTGAATACTTTTGAAATATATATTTTTAAATGAGAATTAAATCTTCATTTCAGTGATTTTTCGTATATTTTATGAAACAGTTACAGTTTAGCTGGTTCCTTAAAATATTTTCTTCAATATACTCTATTATGCATTTTTTATAAACTGTTTACAAATATTTGCAGCTTGAGTAACACGTTAAAGCCTGTGAAAAATATTGAGACAAGTGAATCGTGGATGATCCAGGGATTAAAATATCACTCATTATTTATTATAAACTTAATAATGTTCTATTTTATAGTGTTTTTTCTATACGTAACAATACTATTCAAAGGTGCGTAGGTCAAACAAAAAGTAAAGTTTGTTTGTTTATAAATCAGTAAAAACAATAGACATTTAAATAAATCTTAATTCCATATAACACTGGATTTAATCCCACTTTTCGCCATAGTTTCAATTGTTATTCGAGCATTTATCATAACTAACACAAATTTTTAATGTCATTGATGTACTCATTTACCGCTAATAACTGTAGTCATAAAGTCCTGTGACATATTCATTGTCTGCAACATGTTTATGTAAGGAGCAGTCGAAGGTGAAACACCTGTTCTCGTAATTTTTTTCTCCACTTTCTTTTCAGTCCGACTTTTCTGGCCTAATTAGTGATAGCCGGCCGCTGCGATCTTCTTCCTGGACATTTTTTCCCTTTCATTTAAGATGATACATAATTTTCACACAGAAGACTCTTTTATTGCATTTCACATGTTTTTTTTAATTTGCCTATAAATTCCAAAAGTCAATACATTTTGCGCTTTCAGACACCAAGTAACGCTGCAAATTTAAGACTAGATGGGATTTTCTATTGTCACAGACGTTTTCAATGCCTCTATTGACCGCTTCTGACCGCTATTAGCGCATAGTGAAAATAATTCCGAAAATGATGTACACTGTGGAGGAACAGGTGTTTATTGTGTTGGAGTACCACCGATTAAATCAGAGTTCTATTGCCACAAGGAGAAGTTTTCAAACGCGATTTCAGGTCGCAAAAGGCACAGATGGGAAAACAATTCGTGAGCTTTTCAAAAAATTTCATCAGACAGGCAACGTGGCCGATGCGAATTATTTTCACTATACGCTAATAGCGGTCAGATTTCAATGACGAAATCTTCAACGGCTAGTCTTTCTATGCTTCTGAACTCTCTTTAGAAGGATTCTTAATGCTCTCAGTGACATCTATCGGTGCTATTTTAAACTAAATTTTGAGATTTATGTATAAGATCCTTACGATTTTTTTAATAAACATACCACTGGTTTCATGCTTCTATCTATCACCGTTTCCGGGTTATTGATTTTTAAAGTTAGGGGTCCTTTGTGAAACACCCTGTAAATGATTTAAAAATGGTTAACCAAGTGACATCGCATTATGTTTTAGTATTTCATGCTTTCTAATTTATTGAGTACCTTTGTAGTAATTAACAATATTGTTTAGATTACAATAACGATTTTTCCTTTTAATTTCTGTTATTTGCACTTAGTTTCATTATACCACAGCTTGTGAATATCCCTTACTTACCATTTTATTTTAGTGGCGCTAGTACATCTACTGCTCAAGACACATCAAAAGAAGATGCGGCCAAAAAAGAAGAAGAAAAGTCGAGAATTTTGGCATCTCTTGTCAATCCCAATAAAGAAGCTGCCTCTCGTCGCATGAGTTTAGATGAGTTTTTCCGCATGAGTGAAAGGAAATTACAATTAAGTGCGAGGAGAACGAACAGCACAGCGGCAGATAGTTCTGACACAGATGGTATGGTGAAAGTGTATATTGTAAAAGTAAAATAGTTAAATGAATTTCACTTTTACTTATATATTTTTATATTTCCAATTACAGGCAAAAAAGAGACGAGTTTCATATCAACACCCTCCCCAAAAACATTGAGACAGTCTTTCTCGGAGATACACAGTATTCAAGAGCAGTCTATCGAATACATGTCTTCATCTGAAAGTTTAAACTGTGAACCTAGTACAAGCGAAGTTAAAGCCGATGTATCGCCAACTCCATATGATAATAGTGATTCCAGAAGTATAGATAATGATAGTTTAACAAAATCACCCGAAAGTCCTGCTATTTCAATACATTCTAGAAACCCTAGTCCAACCCCTACTGAGCAATCTGTTCCACAGTCTGTTAGTATTGTAATTGATCAGTGTGACTCAGAGACGACAAAAAACGATTCAGATTCAGAGGAAAAAAACTGTGATAGTGAACCTAAAGAAAACTGTGAGAATTTCAAGCCTCTGAGCCCAGCCATATCAAGGAAGAGTTCCTACCTTGAAGTGCCTCAACCCATCCCAGCTATTCATGTGTTCTCTGCTGAATCAGATGACTCGCAGACAACGTGTGAATCAAAAAACTGTTCTCCAAAGCTAGAGAGAAGTGAGCATTCATCTCCTTGTAAAAAAGACTTTGTACAACCTCGAAAATATTCTATTGACTTACCCATGCCAAAAATTTTAATAACTGCCAATATGAATTCTTGTGATTCTGATGAAGCTAGTCCTCCTAGAACGCCAAATCCAAACAAATCTATGATGTATTTAAGCCCTTTAGCAGTAATATCTTCTACAACGGACAGAACCATTTCAGAATCAAATTTAAGCACATCTGGTTATTCATCAATTTCAAGTCCCGGTTTATCGCGATGTAATTCAAGTAGTCCTATATCAGATGATGTTGAACATCAGCATCATGGAAATTGTAGTCGCAAAACCGATTTACAATCACCCAAAAAACCTCACGGACTGCAAATGACATACTTGAGCGTTGGAGGAAATGATAAAGCATTTTTCTTTCCTCCAACAATTGCATGTCACTGCCATACACCTAATCAACCAACTCCTGTAGTGTTTGAACAAAAAGCTGCCGCAGCAATCCCGGCAGTGTGGCCCCCAGGAAAGCATAGACTTTTATACAAAAGAAACTCGTATCAGACAACTAGTACTGACGATTCAATAGATGATGAAGGAATAGGGATGGATACGATAGATTTTAAAATTAGAAAGGGAGAAGTGCGCAGTGCTCGTGATTTAGAAATGTTTATTGCTGCTGAAAAAACTACAGGTCTTCAAGTGCCGTCATCTCCTCTGTTAATAGAAAGTAACTCTAAACCTGATTTATTAACCTGTTCTGTAAATAAGCAACCCATAAATGGTAGTACTTTTAAGGGTAGTCCTCGGACAGGATTGCGGAAAGGGGACAAACCCAAAAAACATGGTGATAAACATCGCCGAAGTCCTGTCATATCCCCAGCAAGCACACCTGTCAAGGACCATTCCGATAACGCAGAATCTCGCATTCCTCGTAATTCTTCCCGTACAAGTATAGCAATATCCCTCGTATCGTCTTCAGAAAGTGATGAACCTGAAGGATATTTGGGTACAAGACAGAAAAACCAAAATAGAAGGTCAAAGAAGCAGCATGAAGTTGTTGCATCTGGGCACAAACCCCCACCACTAGCTTCAATGCCTTCTCAAGAAAGCAGTGGTCACAGAACGGACAAAAGCTCAGATGCAACAGGACGCTCCAGCCCTCTTTCAGAAAGCAATGGTGACTCCGCCCCATTGGATTCCCGATCACCTGCATCTTCATCCTCAGAATCCCTCCCGTCCACAAGAGGCTCAACAATTTCAGAGAAGGTAGCGTCAATTCAAATAATATTCATTTAGCAAGATTGTATTCGACAAAATTGCTAGTACTTAACCTTTACACGGCGGGAAGTTTTAGTCACCTCGATGCTTATAAAGACGGGAGATTGGCGAGTTTCTGATTTCCACCTTTCTTTGCCTTTCAGCTAAAAATGTCTCTGTGTTCAAGTATAGAAAATGGGTGAATTTATCCTACCCATTTATATATTTCCTTTATACTACCCAGCTTCTGAAACAAGATTATTTTTATCAACTGAGGATTTTCACGGCTTTGTCCCACCCCGCAACACAGATGAACAATAACTGAGGGGAAAAGGAGTGCTTGGTAGATATTTCGACCATTCCCGTCTTTTAAGAAGGGATGCATTCTGGTCAATATTTCGACTACCCGCCTTATAAAGGTTAAAAAAATTACACAGGATAAGTTTGGAAAATAATATTCAATTTCTAAAGTTTACATTCTAAAGAATAGTGCTAATTAATAATTTACCCCAAGATAAATTTCAGTTTAACTTAAATAAGATTATTTTGTCAAGCATTAAAATTTTCCTTTTTGAATTTCTATTGTTGGTTATATTTTCAATAACTTATAACAGAATCGAGAATTCCATATTTCGAATTAATACCCTGTCTTTTTCTTCATTGTGCATGGTACCAATAATTCCACTATTTTTCTTCTGACTGACAGTTTCAAATTATTATTTCGTATTTTATGTGTCACAGTAAATTTTATGAATATGCTATAATTTGGATAAATATAAAATGTATTTTCTTTCGAAAGATTAAAAGAAACCCTTGAAGTTTTGACATACTTACATATAAATATACCTTACCTGTTTTGTTTTCTGTATAAATCAGTGTTTAATTTTAGCGCTGGTGTTTTCTTATTAGTTATATTATTTAAATGCTTATAAGGTTTTTTAAAAATCTCAAAACTTAACAAACAATGTAGTTTTCACACACAAAAAAAAAAAAAAAAAAAAAAAGACAACACCGCATGGTGTTTAATCGCCAAATTGTTGCAGAGAAGACGACAATAAAAAGCAAAAATAGGCATTCAATTAGGAATTACGTCTTGTGTCAAATTTGTTTTAAAATAGGATTAGAAGGCCATATCCATACCGAAATTATAACAAACTTTGATAATTTCAATCTTAACACCCAATTTCTCCATCATATGTGATATCATTGTTAAATTTTATATTTGAATGCCTTACGAAAAGTTATTCGGTGTATTGGTTCAAGAATTATGTAGATGTAAATTTTAGAAATCTTAATGTTAAATTCCTTTTTATTATTTGGCAAGCAAAAAGCAATAGCATACTTTTTTACGCATAATAACTTTCTTGTCGGAATGAACTTTTAATTTTGGATTCGCATATTTGAAGCTTCTAGAAATCGATTTCAGGAATTATGTAGATGTAAATTTTAGAACGCTTAATGTTAAATTCCTTTTTATTATTTGCCAAGCAAACTGCAATAGGATACTTTTTTACACATAATAACTTTCTTGTCAGAATGAACTTTAATTTTGGATTCGCATATTTGAAGCTTCTGGAAATCAATTTATGTTAAACGATTCATGGTTACAATTCATAATTTTGCTTTTCGAGTATTAATTTGAAACAATAAAATTTTTGAAATTAATATTTATAGAAATATAACATTATGTATTGCGCACTTTAAATCTGGATAATTCCTAAACTACTTTTCTGAGAAAAAAGACACTTTCAAATCTGACTAAATCGATATTTTCATTTTGTTATGAAACTTTTTGTTTCTAATAGGACGACCCATTTCTTTCAATTCTGAAATACAAGGAATACTCAGAATATTGAAACATGTACATACTCAAAACTGAGCATATAGAGGTCAGTTCATACTCATTTTTGAAACATGGACATACGCAAAAATGATTAGAATCAGTTCAAACTCATTTTGAAACATGGCAATACTCAAAAGTGAGCACATAGAAGTCAGTTCATACTCATTTGAGTGAAATGAAGCCACGATTTTATACGAATTGCAATGGATTTTATAAATAGCTTACACATGTTTTATTTTCATATTTTATATCATGCATATCCATGATGGGTAAGTTTTACGGTGGCCCCCAACGACTAGTTTTAAACATGGAAATACTCAAAAATGAGCACATAGAAGTCATTTCATACTCATTTTTGAAACATGGACATACTCAAATAGGAGCACATGATGTTTTATTCTTGAGTGTGTGCATGTTTTCAGAAATGAGTATATATATGTTTCAAAGTTGAGTAATTTTGATTCGGAACCATTTTGACTATGCGACCTACTCAGATTTGAGTATTTTTTGCTCAGTTTTGAAAATGTCGTTTTTAGAGTGTTCACCGAATGATTTATTGTTTTGTACCTTAAGGTCAAATTTACCTAAGAATTCAAATATGATGTTAAAATTGTGTATTCGGATTGAAAATTTCTAAATTTGATAAATTTTATCGATGCGCCACAAAAAAATATATATATAATTACAAAAATTTACTCTCAATTACAAAAAAAAATCAATTGCATTTTTTCATCTGTAACAAATATTAGTCTTTGATGCATTCTGATGACTGAAATTTTATAAAAATTCAATTCCCCTCTCTCTTTATTAATGACTATACAAAATTTTCCAATGAGCAGAAATTGGTGTTTCAGATAAATGCTTTCCTGTCTCACGTTTATCAGAGTACGATTGTTAAAAACCTTTTCTTTAATATGTCGATATTCTCTATCGGATGTTATTAAGAGATTTTGAATTTAAATCACTAAATGGTTATAATTATAATCAACAATTTATTTAAGAAAATATATTTAAAGTTAACATATTATCTGATGAAAAATAATCTAAAGATATATTATTTGTTGTATGAATATCTCTACATAGAATGGTTTATAACATAGAAATTTTATAAAGTCTAACTCTTTAAAAGCAGTCTATCATGCCTTATATGACCGAACTGACAATTACAGAAAATAATCAATTGCATTTCCTTTGTTTCATCTATACTAATTAAAAATACAGTTTTGATGCATTGTGATGACTTAAATTTTATAAATGTTCAATTAATTTATACATTTTTTTTTATTTAGGCATTTTGCAACCGTCATAAGTTCACATTAGAACATGCCCGGTCATTCCCACCCCCTACACATTGTAAAGATGATGAAAAAGGAGTTATACCTAAATCAGAGTTGAAGAGGACTTTGAAACCTCCTGTAGTTCAGTATGTTTTTATTTATACAATTAACTTTTCATTATCGAATTAAAATTTATTTAATCACTTCCTAAAATAGAATGAGATAGAGAATAAATAAACACTCAGTGTGACGACGAAATATTACAGAGTTTTTAAAATGTAAGATATTGTAACTTGATATCAATAATGTTCAGTATAAAGTGCTTGGAAAATATAAGATTTGTAAATCTCATTAAAGGTACTATTAAACAAATAGGAATACAATTGCTAATTTAACCACGTCTGTACGAGCATCAAGTACGCTTCTTTTAATCTTTTGGCACCAGTATATTTCTACTCTAATTTCTATGTAATGTAAAGGCTAAAATGTCGTAGTTAAATAAGGCAAAAAAAATACTGGTGTTCAGAATCAAGGTTTTGGGACATTTTATACTCGTCACGAAGGTGTTAAGATTTTGCATTATTTCATTTTAATCCTTTATGGAATAAATTTTTAACCTTATCCCAATCACAACCACTGTCATATGCATATAATCTATCTCATTAAATATAATAATTCTTCTTTATTTTCAGTATTATTGTGTAATGAAATACTCGCTTCTTTTAAATATTGTATGCCTCTCTATACATCATTTGCAACATAACTTGGCAGAACTTAAAAAAAAACAAATTAATTTCCTTTTCGTAAGAATATTTTTTGCAAATTACTTAATCGCCAAGCTCTATATTATCATATTTTATTTTTTAGTGCAATACAAACCCCTATTGAAATATGACATATGTTCTGAATAACGGAAAAATTCTATAAATATTGTTACAATTTAACTTATTATTTTCGACATTACTACTACATGTAGGTGCTTAGTAAGTGACATGGCATGATAGGAGAATGTATAAAAATTTCAGTAAAGTAAACATTTAAAAGATTGTCAATTTAGAATTTTTAAATTACATGATATTATTTGCAATAGTTTTAGTTAGCATTATTTATCATTATTTTAACTACAATTATCTGCATAAATTTTAAAACTTCCAGAAAATTTCAGTAATATACACAGTGGGCCAAAACTCTTTCACACATTTTTAAATTGAATAAAACTTGTAATTATATATATAAGCGCGGTTTAAACGGAAATATTTCTCATGATCGAAAGTGATATTTAAGTATATTTAACTCTTACAATTTTCCCATACATGGAGATATATATCTCAATTTACAAAAAAACACCAAACACTTAAGATAAGCAGATATAGATCATTTTTTGTATAATCTACTATCTTATTTCAAAATGATAAATAAAACTGAGTACCGTTTGAATTTGATTCGAGTTACAAAGATCGCACACACTGAAATATTGTAATAGAATTTGCAAAATAAATTCTCTGTAACTGCTTATTTTTTAATGTTTTTTCTCAGTTTTGAAGGTATAGCATCATCTATGAGCAATTTTTCGAACTAGCGTTTTACTTAAACATTACTTTTGATCATGTGAAGATTTTTTGTCCAGACCACACTCAATCGTACGCCAATTACTTGATTTGTTACTGAATTTCAAAATGTGTCCAGAACTTTCCCACATTTTCTATTAGCACATTATTACAATTATTCGCAGCGCAAAAAAAACTTTTTTGTCATTTCAGACTTGAAGCTGACGACGAAAATAATCGGTCGGCTGAGGAACACCCCTGTCTCCGCAGACAAGAAGCCGTTGTGGAGGACGACGCCAGGTGACATATTAATTCGCTTCTAATCATTATGTTTTGTTGTTGTTTATTGAGCCTCGCTAACGATGGTTCTTATTAATCCTTCCTTTCACTGCTTAATTAGACGAGTAACCTTTGCACATCCTTCCTCCCTCCCTTCTTTTTCTGTATAGTGATGACTCCAGCAGTGAGACTACGGTGCTCTTAAGACGTCCACCAGAAAGTCCTCGTCTCTTGCATGCAAGCTCTTCGGCAGAGGTTTCTGAGTGGGAAGCCTTCAACAAGGAGTGACATTAGCCTCTCTGTGATTCTGCGAAATGATTTATTTTCCTTATGATGTTTTTATCTCGCCGAGTTACAATCAGCCACAAAAATGGCGGCCTTCTGTTGCGATCGCAAGACGACAAGTCTCTTCATTTGCCCCCGCAAGGACTGGAAAAAGTATTTTTTTAATGATTGCCCTTTTCTATTGGAACGTGCCATGTGGCTATGTAGAGTATTCGCCGAGTTCGCGAAGGATTTTGATCGAGAAGATCCCTCGATTATTTGCTCAAAATTGTTTCCACATTTGCTTGCCTCTCATGTGTCGCACCTTTGTAGAAAGGTTTCAAATTCCTTCGCAAAATATGAAGCGATTTCTCATTGTCATTCTGCTTGTGTATTTGATGTTTCAACGTGCATCTCCCATTGGCTCTTCTGTTATAATAAATATATTTCATACATTTCTTCTGAATTAATTTCACAAAAATGCCTAACATTGACACTAACCTATGTGTTTTTTAATCGCTGTTGTAACCCTTTGCGTGTTTGAGCTGTGTCGTCAAAATTTGCTACAAACAGCGACAAAATGTCGTTAAATCTCGTTGTCATTCAGACCGCAAATTCTCCCCTTCAATGTTAATACTATGAGCTTATGAATTCGTATTTTTCAAAATCATCAAAAAATTTTTATTTGTAACATTTATTTTGCATACTATTCAAAGGATTTTTTTTTCTTTTCATTTCGAGAAATATGTCTAAAATACGTGCTTAATTTCATACTTCAAGTTCTAAAAATCTTAGTGAGTCTGTCAAGTTATGAATAACACATAAAATACATAAACTAAGCATATAACTTGGAAATATCTCACCAAGCGGAAAACAATGAAACGTACATAGAGAAAAGCATGGAGAAACAATTATATTAAAAAAATTCTGATATTTAAAAAATACGAATGTATTCAAAGTCCATATGATTAACATTTATGTGGGGAATTTCAAATTTGATTGATGAAGAACCTTAATTTCACTTCTCCGTTGCTTCTTTTAATGATTCAACCTATTAAACATTTATATTTTAATTTTGTTTTCGGCTGAAAATTTTAAAGACCTGATCTATAGAAGCAAACCTCTTACCTATTTTTCTCCCTACTTTCCTGTCGTGTTATGAGTTTACAAGCGTAACGGGTTTCTGTCAATGTTAAACAATAATTTGTCAATTTATTTCCTAATACAATCTTTTTTCATGACTCAAAATATTATTTGAATATTTTTTTCTACTTTTATAACCCCATATAAAAAGTTATATGGAAATAAATTAGAATGTAGCTTGTAAAAAATCACATTTTGTTCTCATTTTATGTCATTGTTGCTTTAAAAATAATAAATTTCTATGTCAAACTGAAATATTTTCATGTTTTGAATGAAAACGAAACATGGTATACGTATATATATATATATACACATGGAAGCGTAATTAAATGTCTATTTTAATAAAATAATAAATAATAAGATTTCATCAATTAACATTTTTTTGAAATAAAATCTCTAGCATCTATATTCAATGTTTCATACTTATTAGAAAACGAATCTTAATAATGTTCTTCTAATGAATCTTCACTAAAATAACCTCGACATATCAGATAATGAAACCAATGAGTTAACAAAACTGCACTGGGGATTCAAAACACTCTGTTAGAACTGATTGTATACGTTGTATATGAAGCTGTATTCATTGATATAACTGATAGTATTATGTATATATACTCAATCTGATTTCTATAGTGGAATAAATGCATTTGGAAAACAGTGATGGCAACAGCCTCAGTATTATCTTCCAGCCATGTACTAATAGATAACAACCTCAGATAAGTAACACACAGTATTGAAGAGAAGTCAATCAATAAGTAACATATTACTTATTGAAACACTATTACACAATAAAAAATCTGAATAATTTAATAAATCTGATGATTTATGTACATTTATCTAAAATTAAATGTTAAATTCAACAAAATAGGCTACAGCTATTGGATTACGAGGATGAATCCTAAAGTTTGTGGTATTCATCATAAAATATACAATATACACACTATCACGTAAAGAAAGTCTACAGATAAGAGAGATTTATAATGTTTTCAATTGAAAAATGTCATATACTCATACATAGGTTCTGCGAGAAATATTTACCGATGTTCCCGCTGTAAGACGACACCAAACGAAAGAAATTTTTAGTTTAATTTACTGTCTAGATCTGATAAAGAAGACATCTGATTTTAAAAGAATGCATCATACGACGGAAATATTATAAGGTGATTAAGATAAAAAAAGGGATGAAGAATATAATATAATAAAAACTTATATTGCACTTATCCTATTTAAGGAATGGATTTGTCGAAAGTCTCATGGCTCACGTGCCACATAACACACGGTCGGGTAGCATTTAAAAACTCTTCTAGATATCGCCAAAGATCATGAAATCGCAACTGTCCATGCCCATTAAGATCAATACTCAACGTCCTCAAGAAATCATCAGCAATTTCTTCTTTTGAAGATGTGCAGTCTTTATGTTCATTGTACTAGTATCACTTCTCTGGATCTCTATTTAGCCCTAGACAAAACTATGTTGTTTTAATATGAATATCAGCTAATATCGTTTAAAGGTGAATTTATGCGGCATTAATCTATTCAGAATGCTCTCACTTTTACAGGATACTTACGTAGCACAGCAAACCGACATCACAGTGGGGCAGGAAGCCTCCAAAGTTGGCAATAAATAGAATTTACTTTGAACAAAAAAAGCACATCACGCATTATTTTATAGACTTTACATAGTAAAACTTGAAACTTTTACATAAGCTATAGAGTAATTTATTAATTAATTTACAAAGATTTTTCAAATATTTTATGTACAAAAATAAGATAAAAACAAGAAATTGAGATAGTTTTAAACAAAATAAATATTTATAAAAAAAAAACCATAATATCAAATTAAAAATGCAAAAAAAAAATAATGGTGTTGCAAACACAATTAATAATTTTAATGATTCTGAAGCACACCTTAAAGTGAATATCAGCGACTCGTTTTGAAGGAGTGAATCACTCTTTCTCAGGCAAAATGTATGTACTACTATCAAGACAGCAAAAGCAAAACTCTTTCTGCTGTCTTAGTCTGAGGAAGAAGCGTTCATTCCTTTGAAATACGTCGTTAGTATTAATTTTATAGTGTGTTTTAAAAATTTTAGAATATTTAATCTATACTATCATCTGAGTCATCATCACTGTCACTATCCTGATCACCAGATACGTTGGGAGATGGAGTTTTTAACAAATGTAGGGCTTCTTGTGGCAAATGTTCTAACTTTTTCTTTCTTTTCATTTGTTTGCTAGAGATCACTGGATCCGAACTTAGGAGTAAAAAATTGAAAATATCTCTGTTAGTTTTTTCTTGGCTGCACTTTCTCGAATAGTACTCTCTGTATCTTTTAAAGTCTTTATTTCTGGCTTCTTGTGCTTCCTCAGTCATCTGTCCTATGGGCAACAGAGCCGAACTTATAATTTCTGGTCCGTGAATCAAATACTTGTGTAATGTCGGGGGCATGTTGTACCATGAATACTTCAAGACAAAATATCTGGCTGTATCATGCGCAAATACACGATAGTTTTCTACATGTATCTCATATGTACTGGATACTACTATCAAGATAATGTGTAGTTTTTTTATCAAATCTACATCAATTCCTGTGATCTGAGCAGAAAGTTCTGGATTCTGAAAAAATCGCCTGGCAGTGTTGCCATCGTTTGAGTTACCGAACCCTGGCTTAGGTTTGTCCACAATTAAACCACATCGGCTTCTAAATTCTTTTGAATTCGAATTTTATTTTGAGCTACGATTTCTTTTTCTCTTTTTTCACGAACTTGCCATTTTTTAACAGGTAGCTTATAAGACATGTGCAAAAGACATTCGAATATACGTATCCATCCATGGAGCACTGATAGGCCGAATTCTAAATTTTCAGTTTTTATATCTCTGGATATCATTTTATCAATTTCATTAAATTGTTTTGACGTTGCGCCACATATGAAGCATGTCATAGTTGAACTTGTTTCTGTTAGAGCATTACAAACTTTACCGTCTACCATCGAAAAAATTAACTTGTGATTTATTTTAACTTTTCTTGATGTAATTGCTACATCACTACCTTTAATATTTTTTATTTGTTCATCCATTTTATTTTTTTCCGCAACGCACAATTTGTTAGATTCCTTCACGAATTCTATTTTAATAGGCCTGCAATATCTAGTTGACGCAGGTCGCGGGTTTTCCCATATAACTCTTTTTTCAGATATAATTCGAAGTGGAACTAGAGACGTAATAAACACAGCTGAATCACTGGCTTCCGAGTCACAGAAAGCTTGTTTGTATGAGCTATGTCCTGAAGACCCATCAAAACCCCACTTTGATATAAAGCATAACTGCTTTAATTCTTCATTTTCAAGTGATTCGATAATAGGTTCAAGTATTTGTAACAAGCGTTCTGAAGTATGATCTAGAAGAGCCTGTAATGTAACTGATGCACTAATTTCTGTTACTGTGATGTTTTCAGGATAATATTCTTCTTTTGCCTCTTGCACAGTTTTGTAAGAAGGAAATTTTTCTGGGGCACTTCATCTTATGACATTATACTGTTCGCGAGTTAATTTTGCGTCTATTAATACAGCCAGAGCATCTTCTCCTGACAAAAGCTGTTGTTGTGATTTTACAGATTTTGTATAAGCATTTTGATATTTGATAGCTCGCTTTGGACTTGTAGTTATATTTTTTTAAAACTTTTGAGGCCTGAATCTGTCCTTCAGATCTTAAACTCATACATGTCGCGTACACTAACGAAGATGTAGAACTACAATCACGTAATCGTTTTGCTCTTAATCTTTTTGATCGTTCAGAACACCTTTCAAACAGAATATGAGGCCGGCCACGTTTGCTTTTCGATGCCACTTCTGTTTGTTTTTCAAATCGAGGAAATGAAAGCGATTTGTCAAGCCACTCCTTATTAATTCTAAAAAACTTTTCCTTGTCTCGACAGGCTTTCGACCATCGGAATTTATATTGAAATTTAAAACAATTTAGCTTCTTTTTTATGTCTATAGAACTACTACGTTCGCAGTTTGTCCGATTCTGGAGCTCTTTTACCAAAAAATCATATTGCTTTTCAAAATTTTTGTCTTTCGAGCGTTTCATGATATTCAGAAGTTCTCTTCTGGTAATATATAATGTATTTAAATTCGTCCCTAAAAAAAAAAAAAAATGTAATCATGTTGTCAAAATGTTTATGTACGTACATTAACTAAAAATTGAGGATGATTAACTATAAAAATGACCATACAATTAAAAAAGGAGCAAAAAGGAGCAAAATTTTCTGAAATATTTACCATCCTAAAACTCCAACCTAGTAAAAAAAATTATAGTTGACACTTAATTTGCTTTAATTCATAACTAAAACCTTCAATGTTTGTAAACACTGTTAAAATTTTTAATAAATTTCACTACTACATATTTTAAGCGTCACTTTATCTATAAAAATCATATTAAAAACAAATTAAAAGTAAATGTATTTTTGTTACATACCTGAAGTTGAAGGTTCCATAGTCAAAAACTTTTATTTTAAAATTATTACAGCGTAATTAACAAAAGAAAGTTGAAACAAATTTATCAATTTTTTTTTCATTTATTCTCATCGTGCGATATGCAGTTTAACTTCCTTCTTTAATGACGACCAAGGTAACTTTGCACAGTTTTGAATACTAGGCAGATGTTTACTGACATCTGCTCTATTAAAGTGACGTATGTCGGTCGTTCAAAATAGAATTTCATTTTTTCGATTTTTTGCCAGATTTGAAGGTTTCTTGCCCCACTGTGGACAGCAAAATGTAATTGATTTTAAAATGTGTTATGAAATTTTAAGGAAAAGTGCTGATATCAAAATCATACATCAGGTGATCTAAAAGTAACCAAAAAAAGAAAAGAAACAAAATCAACAATTTAAAAAGTATACACAGTAGCTTTACTCGGTTTTAACCGAAATGTATATAGAGGCGAGGGGTTTCTTTTAAGAACAAAAAAGTAGTTACATTTGTTGCCGACAATTAGTCTGCTTTTGTTTAAATCAAATTTTACTGCCCTTATATAAGGTAGTCTAGTTCCAATCGCACTAAAATTAGCATATATGTAATTTAAGCTTTTTCCTAAATTTTAAAGTTGAAATGAACATCTAGAATTTCCTATGATGTCATCACATTTCTCACAATACAAAGTTAGTTTATTGAAAATTTCGTTAAAATTTCGTCATTATTGTTAAAAATGTAAAAGAAAATTCAGTCTCGACTTGGAGTAAAACACACTGTATTTTTGACAGAATAAGTGGATTGTGATAATTTTTTTATACAAAAATTATTCAACTTGGTGAGTACTATCATCTTATTTCGTAAAGAGAGTTTACGAACATCCTGTGTAACAGTTTTCCTCAAATTTATCTCTTAGCAATCTCTTATTGGGTGTTAAAATTACCAGGGTCCTTCTTCTAAAATATATTATAATCTAAGAGCTTGAGATCATAATTAAGATTAACTGACTTCGATAATAAAAAATAAAAGAAATATGTAAAATATTTTTAAATATTTTTAAAAAGTTATACGACTTTAGAAGTTTATATGAAATTCGCATACTTTGTTTGCGACGAACGCATTTTTTTCATATAGCAAAAGTTTTTAAGTCGTGGGCAGTGTAATTTATCACACCTCTTCAATAGAAGTCATAAAGAGGAAATATAATCTCATTAACTGTTTAAAAATAAACACATTTAATCTGTTTTAGTTGAGAAAATCATCTAAACAAAATTTAAAACTAAGATTATTTGTACAAACGCAATTCTATATTAAGTATTAGAAGGAAGTATGTATGCATTCCTACTGTATGCTGTTTTATTAAATTAATAACACATCCATCGGGCCTTGTTCGGGTTTAGGACAAATCTACCTAAAATTGTCTAAATATACTATACAAACGAATATAGTGCTGGGAACCCCTCTGAGGGATCATTTATATAGCAGTCACTGCAACGGGGGCACTTCATAATTAAGCGAAATCGAAAAAAAATAAATTTATAAAAATAAACATTTAAAAATGTCATGGCAAAATATCCCTGAAAATTTCGACAATGCCCTAAAAATGTTTAAAACAACAATCACTATAATGGGGATATTTCGTTAACACTCCACATCGTAAAAGTAACTTACTTCCTACAATCGTAAAATAACTTTAAAACAATAAACACTTAAGTAGCACTCAAAGCAGTCTTCAAAAAGAAAAAAAAATGTCTAATATAAAAATCTTGATTGTGCCAAATAAATTATTTTATTAAAACGATTAATCGCTAAAATATGAAATAAGAAAATGTAATCAAAACAATGAACACACAAAAACTTCTTCGCAAAAAAATCGTGAAAATGTTTGGCCGTGCAGAATGATTTCCAAAATGAAATCCAGCATAAGCGACCCTATCTAGTGACCGTGAATGGACCCTCTATTCAGGGTGACTAAGGGCCACTTCAGGGTCAACCTCACTCATTTTCACGTACTCGTTACCATAACAACAATTTTCTCCCTTGAGGGAAATTATGTTTTTACATGTTCTGTACGCGGTAAGTGCTAGTCGTAAATTGGCATCTACTGTTTATTATTTTTGGGGGGGTGGCGGGCAAAATATTTAATATCTTTTAAATTTTTGTTTTTAAACGATTCGTGAAGGTCTATAAGATACATGAATATAACATTTATCTTTGGATGACAAAGATTACATAACTAAATCATTTGATAACGAACAAAATGTTGAAAAATAACTTAAAAATTTTTTGTACATTTCAAAAATTCCTGTACGGACACCGAATAAAGTTTATTAAAAGAGAACAACATTTACTATATTGGGTGAAAAGGTTGAGATAAACTGGATTATCTTTACTAATGTAAAACAAAATCACTGCGGAAAGCTAAAAACTCTAAACATCGCACAAACAATTAAATTAAAAATCGAATAAAAAAATCAAAAACCTGAAAGCCAGAAGTATTTAGACCTGTGTCGTATATCTGTAATCAAATTTTCTGACCGGTACGACTGGTAAATTTCTCTATCCATTGCCAATAACCTTACAGATACATAGATAAACATCTTTCTTTTATCAATATACATAATATGCAATAGTTATGCCACAGCTTTATCTATTAAAGATCTCCCTTGGAGTACCATGATTTTACCACAGCGCATCTTGTGAAATAGTACACAGTGCAAATCAAACTAAGTAACTCATAGCAAAATTACTAAACTTGGCTAATAAAGGATGGAATAAATAGGTAAGCACACGTTTAATAGCCTACACTAGTCACGGGAAAAAACGCTCAAGCTAATGTTAAGTCTATGAGAAGGTTCTAGCACGATTTCTCGCTCGCATTTTAATATTTTTCAATGCTTTTTTTGCATTGGATAGTTGAGGTCAATCTCCAACATAGTTAGTTTTTACTTTTTTGATTTTTGTTGCAATGTTTTTATAAGCGGGCATTTTCAATTTTGGAACCGGTTGTAACCGGCTCTAAAAGTGAAAGTAGCCTTATATAAAATAACTGGAACCGAAATCGAAAAAGTGAAAACTAACAACGTTGGAGATTGACCTCAGATATCCTATGCAAAAAAAGCATTTAAAAATATTAAAATGCGAGCGAGAAATCGCGCTAGAACCTTCCCGTAGACTTAACATTAGCTTGAGCGTTTTTTCGGATGACTGATGTAGGCTCTTAAGTTAGACAAAGCACGAGTAAATAATAAATTCTTTAGAACATTATATGATAATCGCAAGGTTCGTCCGCAACGAATGTATTTATCAATAAGCAGATATATAATTTCTAAGCCTTCAGTAATGAGCGGTAAATATATTAAAACTACTGAGATAAAATCAACACATTTAATCAAATATCCATGGAAAAATTAACGAGACAAAATTTAAGTCTCAAACTTTTTGTGCATTTGTCATTCGAAGGCGGGCATATCAAATACGTGACCCGAGGTCCACATTTGACCCGCAGGCAATTTTTCTGTGGTCCGCCAAGCGTTTAACCTTTTTACCCGTGTTTAATTCAGTTTTTTTGAATACACATGCAGAAAATACATTTTGCGCGAACATATTTGTTGACTACCAACCGTATCCTCAGATATGACAAACATCAGAAAATATATGTATACAGACAGAAATAACGCAATTTTAAATGTCAGCTACAAAGTCTATAATGAAAACTCACAAAAATCTGGCCCAAAATCGGAAAGATAAACTGTCAAATTTCTAATCGATACTTCGTAAAAAATTAAATGCTTTCACCAAGCCTATTGAAGATAATATAGCCGCATAAAAAACTGATTATTTGGTTTATTACATTGAATTACTGCAAGTCAAAATCATTCACTGCAAAATGGAAGATATTATGTCCAGAGCAGTTAAAGAAATTTTTAAGCTAAACACACTGTAGACCTGTCATAATTATAGACTCCTGCTTGTGTAACCAAACTCCATTGACAAGGGCGTGTTCTGAATCGTTAGTTCCATCTATGTAATTATTCTTTAATAAAATATGAGTTAGTTCTTATCAAAAAGAATATGTATATATATCATATATTTGGCAATATTTTGTATTATTGAGTATTTACATTGGAATATACAGGGTGATTATAAAAAAACTATCCCGATATATTAGCCCATAACTGTCATACCGTTCACAGAAACTGAATGAAATTCTGGCCTGAAGTGTTTTGAGGTATGCGCTCAAGAATCACGTGAAAAACAACAGTTAAATTCTAACAGTTACGGTTACAGTGACAAAATTTCGAAAATTTCAAATGGCAACACTTACTTTTTTTAATTGGAATGTGATCTTCGTAGTGAAAAACCATAAAAAACGTTGGAACGGTACCTGTAGCACGAAAATCGCCGGCGCTAGTCAGACTAAGAAGAAAAGTGAAAACAACCAATAAAAAACAGAGAAGCAACAGAAAGTAAAACATTTTATTGTTCAGTGCTATCCACCATCTGCCGCATGTAAAGTGTCGTCGTGTGTGAAATGGAAAATGTATGAAACACAATAAAATATTTTGTTTTCTGTTGCTTCTCTGTCCTTATTGGTTGTTTTCACTATTCTTCTTAGTCTGCCTAGCGCCGGCTATTTTCGTACTACAGGTACCGTTCCAACGCTTTTTAGGGTTTTTCACTATGAAGATCACATTCCAATAAAAACAATAGGTGTTGCCATTTGAAATTTTCGAAATTTTGTCACTGTAACCGTAACTGTTAGAATTTAACTTTTGTCTTTCATATGATTCTTGAGCGCATACCTTAAAATACTTTAAACCAAAATTTTATTCAGTTTCTGTGAACGGTATGATAGTTAGGGGCTCATATATCGGGATAGTTTTTTTTATAATCACTCTGTATGCACTTCAAAAACTAGTTATGCAACCAATGTTGCAAAGGCTTTCAGAATAGGGCGTGACTTCTATAATTTCATAACTTTGGCAATGTTATAGAAAATTGCGGCCAACAACGTGTTAAGTACAATTGTTATAAATATTGATACATAGCCGGGAATTTCAGAGGAATAGCTGAAATCTATAGTTTGAATATTATATGCATGTTACATTAAAAGCACAGATGCACGGATTTCTACTCAGCTGGTTGTTTTTATTTAAAGGCATGTTGTGAACTTAAAAATAAGTTAGGGGCTTCTGGAAATAATTGCTATGCTCAGTACAATCACTGTAACTGATATTTTGGCTCACTTGTGAACGTTTTGATTGACTTATAGTTTATCATTGAAAAAGTAAACAAAGTACTGTAAATATTAGTGATTCTCTAAGGTTTTATTATAAGAAACAATTAAAAAACTGTGATAAAGGGAATATATTTTTTATCAATTTGATTTTTCTTTAATTTTTTAAAAGAGTGATTCATGTATAATAACTTTTTGAAATTATCAATTATGCTCGTACACACGGGCTTATTGAAGTAAATCTAATAACTGTCTTCAAGGTATGGATATTGAAGACAAACAGATCTTACCTTTTTATACAGATGACTTTCCACTCATAAAGATTTCACTGTTAATTTCGAACTATTAAAACATATTATCTTTATCTTTTAAATCAATAAATTATGAATGTAGAGAATTAAAAAACAACCGATGGACAAAATACTTGGAGTTTCTAGTTAATATTACAAATCACCTTAGTAAACTTAAACTTCAAGGAAAATTTCATAATGTTACCATATTATTTGATACTGTTATAGTTTTTAAATGGAATCTATTTCTTTAGCTAAACAATTTCAAATAAGTAAATTTATTTCAATTTAAACGTTGCTAAGCATTATTCCAAAAATCTTCGGAATTGAAAATTTTAGTATATACATACTAGTTAAGTTTTTAAAGTAAATTAAAGAAGAAAGAAATATCATACATCAAGCATACGTTATGGAACACTTTCCAGCGCTTCCAGAATACAGGTTCAAATTAACAAAACTTCACTTTTTAACACTTTCCAACCTAGTTGAAAAGTGTTTATGACTTCGGTTTGTCTGTCGTCTGCCGTCTGGCCGTGCTCTAACTCGCGTAAATATACTTGGATTGCGTTAAAAGTTTTATATATTTTTGTCGTTTACTATAGTATGTTCCCTATTTCAACTGAAGTGTGTATCACTTATAGTTTTTTTTACAGGGACATTCAAAATCATTACATTACAGTCAATGGGAAATAATCGTTTCAAGTGCATTTTGATGATGCTATGTCATTTAAAACACAATAAAATTGATATAGAATTATGAAGTCCATTAAAACAGGCTTTTTGTAGAATATGGTGTGCAAAGCATTTATTATTCATTTACAAAGTCAAACAAAAGAATTCTGTTACACATCATTCTTTGGGGAAAAATTATTTGCAGTGTAATTTAGTGATATTTCACTATTTCAAACATAATGAAAATTATATGCATTACTGAGGTGCACTATAAATTGCTCTCGTGCGTGCATTGCGCTTATTTACACACACAAAGGGGACACAGGGACACACAAAATATATCGGTTACAGTGCATGTGCGATATTTAGAGTCTATGTGTGATAAGTGCGTTTTCAACTTTGGTTTACGTTTTTATGTTTGACTAATTTTTTTCATAGTACGTGTGTATTTATAAACTCGGTTGATCATATACAGGGCTACACAAAAGATTTCGTAAGTATTACAGACAATGGGTGTGAATTGCTTAAAGGTAGTTTTTAATAGGGTTACGCATTTTTCTACTGAACTATATTTAGTAGACTAATATAAGTTTGTGGAATATAAATAAATTCATATACAGGGCTGCGCAAAAAAAAGATACATTGTCGTTTACGGTTGGTAATTGCTGCGAGTGCGTTTTAAGTTACCTTTTAGCTTAATATGTGTTGTGTACAAAAGTCTTCAGGTAATATACAGGGCTGTACAAAAGATTTCGAGTGCATTTCCATTAAATGGCGAAAATTGCTAAATGTGAATATTCTAAGTGAACTAAATTTTCTCACTATATCCACATTTATTGCTATATATCCACATTTATTGATCATATACAGGGCTGCACAAAATACTTTGGCTACTTTTTATACACTAGAAGGTAATTTCGAAAACCGTATTTTTCAGTGTGTTATATATTTTCTAAACTGTTTACTTACATATCTTCTTTCACCTTATTTAACGGTGAAGTTTTGTTACAGCGTTCTGGATGTGTTGTAAAGTTTTTCATAATCTAAGATTGACGCATGATTTTTCGTTCTTGTTAATAAGGTAACGAAGATATCTAACTAAATAATTTAGAACACGCATAACACATTTGAAAACAGATTTACTCAATTATCGTCCGCAGCCGGAAAGCTACTCGAATAATTTTGTTCAGCCCGGTATATGATCTATAAATTTGTATATATTCTACATAGTATGCTACAATTTGATTCAGTTATAAAAACAATCATTACACAGTCAAAAATTAACCTTCAACACTTTCAGCGAATAGACGGAAATGTAATGTACTCGAAAACTTTTGTAAAGTTCTGTATATCATCTACAGAATTTTATACTTGACCAATACAGCTAAAGTTTACTTTATACAAAAATCGCATATTACTACTAAAAAAAAGCAACTGCAGAAATTACTATCCATAGATGATAATGTATCCAGTTCTTTGCGTAGCCCAGGATTTTATTTATAATCCAAATATTTCTTAGAATACTAATTATATCTCAATTGGAAAATGCACAACTCAATTTTAAATCACCTTTAAGCAATTCACGTTATACACAGTAATGTTTACAATTCCATTATGTAGCCTTATATATTATCGATAACATTTATACGCACCACGTCATATGCTACGCGCAGTAATTTATTAAAATTAAAAGCGCATATTATAACTAAAAACTCGCTTCTTGCAATTGTCAATATTAAGTCGTAGGGAAACCGAAATCTTTTGTAAGTCCCTGTAAAACTTTCCCCTTTCTCAAGCTACACACATTTTATAAATAAAGCAAGCATCTTCTAGTAAACCTCAGTAAAGTATATCAATTTCATTGAAATAGTGTAAGATTATTAAAATGCAGTGCAAATTGTTTTTCCCTGTGGACCATTATGTAATTGAATTATTTAGTGTGACCCATTAAATTAATGATAAATGCTTTGTACTCCATATTCTACAGAAATCATATATTGGCACACCTGAGAAAGTCATAAATTTTCATTATGTTTGTAATAGTGTAACATCATTAAAATACAGCGCAAACGATTTTTTCCCTTAGACCCTAATATAACGAAATATTTTGGAGTGTCCCTGTAATCGAATTATAATTTCCACATGCAACCTTTTTATGCAGAACATGCCTTAGAAAATATAAATAACGTATATAAATTACATAGCAATCCGTGTACATTTACGAGAGTTAACTTATGGATAGACTACAGACAGACAGCATGCAGACAGCTGGCAGACAGCAGACAGACAGTAGACGGCAGATGACAGACGGTAGATGGTAGTTGGCAGATAGACAAACCAAAATCATAAGTAATTTCAACTATGTTGGAAAGTGTATATGGATTTATTTATATTCCACAAACTTATATTAGTCTACCAAATATAGTTCAGCAGAAAAATGCGTAACCCAATTAAAAACTACCCTTCAGCAATTCACTCCCATTGTCTGTAATACTTAAGAAATCTTTTGTGTAGCCCTGTATATGATCAACCGAGTTTATAAACACACACGTACTATGAAAAAATTTAGTCAAACATAAAAACGCAAACCAAAGTTGAAAATGCACTTATCACACATAGACGCTAAATAAAAAAAGGAATTTTAAAAACTTCAAGGAATGTAAAAATAATTTAATCTATGTACTTTACCTTTAAAAATTGATGTTGAAATTGTTGTATAGAATTTATTATTGGAGTTATTAGAAATTCGGTGTGATTCCATATTGGAACGAAAATATATGGATGTGTGGGTTCGGAATTTCTGTAATAATTTATTACTTGAGAGATTTCCCAAAGTATAATGTCTCATTAGGCATATTTTAGCTATAAATGGTATCGCACTTTTGCACGACACTTTAGCATAGCTTCCCATCTTTCGATTTATTTCAGGTGAAGAAAAAAGTATTTTGAACCAAAAATTTTATTTAATAAATGAATTCAAATAACCCTTGGGCAGATATGAAACACATTTTATTAAATATATTTTCAAGTTCATTGTATTATTTTTTGCTAGAGAAAAAATCGGAAGGCTGGAAGCTTATGCCTTTACTGTTTTCAACTTTATACTATAAAGTGTGTAAAGATGAAGACTAACATACAAGCGTGCAAAGTCAATTTGCAAAAGAAATTAAATTTAGAAAATTCATAAAATTTTGTAGATTTGATTGACGAAAAGTACTGTCAAGTATTTTTTTTTTCGAAAAAATAGGTAAAATAGCTTATGAATAAAAATAAAGTTGCAACTTCCCATGAATATTTGTTTGTTTTATATGTATTCTGTGCGATGGTAATAATTTAAATTTACTTTTGTTTAATGCGGCGGGCGGCTTTGTATAGAATGCTTAATTTGGCCCTCGGAGGTAAAGGAGTCTGACATGCCTGTTCTAGGTCGCGAAGAACTTAATTTTTCACATTTAATCTCCTTTTAATATATTTGATTTACATTTGATCCAAACTAAATATTTTTTCTTGTTCAGCAACGCATTTTTAGAACCACCCGACGTTTCCAAATCGCAAACCACTAATCTAGGAGGGTGGGTTTTTTTTCAACCTCCGATCGAAGCGCTAAACAACCAGACAAGTGACAAAAGATAAGGATGCGCGCTGGGCGACAACCCATCTCCCTAACTATAACCTCTTCTACTACCGATGACAGCATGACATTTTGAGCTGAGTTGTACGCACGTAAACATGGCTGGTACGATTGATACTCCCGCGAAGTTCCACTTACGTAGTGTTATAAACTTTCTTCAAACAGAAGGGAATAATGCAACAGAAATTCACCGAAGAATGACCCACGTGTATGAGGAAAACTGTCTGATGCTCTCACAGTGCTTCTGTAACCAAACAGCTGCTGGAACAGTTTAAATGGGACGTGTTTGATCACCCTCCATATAGCCCTGACTTTGCTCCGAGTGATTTCCATTTCTTCCCTGAATTAAAGAACTGGTTAGGAGGCAAAATCTTCCAGACGTATGATCAGTTTCAAGCCACCGTTCAGGCTCATCTCATATCACTGCCCGCATAGCATGCACAGTCACAGTGACGTCATTGTGACGTCACTGTGAGTCACGTACGTCACGTCACATCTGTGACCAAAATGACACCAATTTGTAACGTCACACTGTGACCAAAATGTGAATGTCTTGAAGATCTAAAGAAAACTTAAAATAAACTTTAGAACATCTTATGGCATGAAGAAAATTACTTTTTGACAGCTTTAAAAATTTTTGTGACGTTGCAATGACGTCACTGCAAGTCACATAAGTCACGTAAAACCTATGACCAAAATGCCAACACTCTGTGACTTCACGGTGTGATCGGAGAGAGAATTTGGAAAAAAACTTATAAAATATGGAATTGAATTATTTCATGTACCTAAATCATTAATAAAAACATTGTCACACATTATTTAAATATATTGTATTTCCAAAATAAAATAATAAATAAATATCTGTCTACATATATGAGGCAGATAATTTTTTACAATTTTCATTACCATTTTCATGAAATTTAACAAAATATACTATATAATACACAGGTAAAAATCTTTAAATAGAAATTTATTAACGTAGGAAAGTTTTGGCGGAAAGTAATTCAGAAATAGATCTCCATTCTAATAAAACTGTTACCAATTTAGAGATTTGTTAGCATTTTAAATACAAACATTTAATTTTTTTTTCCTACCACATTTCATTTGCTAATTTTGTGATACTAAAAATATTTTAAAAATCTCCAATCTCTTATTATTTTGAGGGGCCTCTCAACCCAATCATCAGCTTTCTGTTTAAAAAGTGAGGACACCATTTTTGCGAGTTCGACATCGGAGTGCTCGGGGTGACCGTCGAACGCGTTCAAGATTTTTCTTGTACTGAATATTTAAGGTGGTTCTCAACTGACCTGCTCAACAACGCGAAGCTTTCTGACATAATTTCTGACTCATTTTTAAACACAAAGGCATAAAATGGGCAGGACTGACTATGGAAGCAATTTGGAATCGAAATGAGTTTTCCATTTTTTGATAAATAAATTACTTATCGAGTTATAAGCAATTCGTGTCACGTGACGACTGGTTTTTCTCTTTTCTTTCACTGTTACGTCGGGTATTTGGTTCAAAACGCAGACTTTGACATTCTTTTCTGAAAGACTTTCTGCTTTTACTAAAAAATGGAAAACGTCTTTCAATTACATAGTTTCTGAATAAAAACACCAGCGAATTTCATGCGTTTCCGAACAAAAACGAATTAAAAATATGTCATAAAGTATATGTCATTCCTATAGCAATTTATTCCAAAACTGGTCAGTGCTTAATAAGATATCACCTCTGTTAAATATATTGCTCTTTTCAATAGAGTGTAAAAAACGAAAAAATCGTATTTAGGAAATCTGATTGCAGAATAGTATTTATATTTATGTCGTAATTATTTTATAAAGACTATTAAATCCATTTTTATTTAAAATTTATGTTTACTTTGGACGCCTAAAGCAAATGCAACTGATTAAAAAATATATAAAAATTTAAATTTTCACAGCTTATTTCCAAGAATACTAAACTCTCTCATATAAAAACAGAATATTATAGTTTTATTAGAAGTTATTTGTCAGCCATATAAACTATAAAGCATTTGAAATGTCTTTATTTAAATGTTTTCTTTCTATTCTTTTTCTGGAAACACCTGCTAGATGTTACTTTGTGGTAAACATTACTGCGCAGATCACGATCGCAGATATTGAGGACAGATGATTATTTTCATTTGCAAGTTCGGAGGATTAGAGTGTGTGGTGTTCTTTTAAGTTTGTGGAAGTATATTGTGGAATTTATACCGTGTAAGTAAATTAACGTTTTAAAGTGAATCATCCATTTTAACCTATCCTTGTGTCTAGCTGGGTGCGTTATTAAGGTCTGCGTGATATTTGATATCTCAGATCTATGAACACACCTATGCTGGACCATTTTGAAAATTAAAACAGTGGTTTTGAATCTCATTTTCCAATGAAAAGGAAGCAGTCAACGACCATTAAAACTTAATCCCTAGAACTGGTGGTTTTACTTATAGATTAGCAGGTAACTTTTAATGTCTTCGCAGTTTTGTTAATAGTGCATATTTAGTAATGGTACATTAATAGTGCATTATTTAAAAGTTAAGATGTTTAAATCTTTTTTTTTTAAATCACTTGTATAAAATTTTATCTTTAATGTTTTAAATCGTTTTAAATAGAGAGTTTGGAAAAAAGCTTAAAGTATTTACTAACAATATAAATTTTAAATGTAAAGTGTTATTTATAACGAGGAATTTATTTATATTTTTCGTTTCTCAGTTCAATTTTCATAGTTATTCATTATAATTAAAAACATTGCAATTTTTAAAACTATTAATATTTGATTTACAATTTGAAAATTTCTTATCTAGTGGAGGTTTCGAGAAATAATTTTCTGGTATATTTGAAATAATTGCGACAATTTAACTCATTATAAATTTAGTTGTCAAGATATGTCAATATTAGGTGCACAAAAATAATGAATATTGATGAAACAATAAAACAGCTATTCAGTTAAGGTAATTTTTCCAGTTGTGTTATCGAATATTTTTTATAGTAAAAATTGATATTTAAGCTCTGCATTTAGTATTCTATCAAAAACTATAAATGAAATAATTTGTAAAGAAAAACAAAATATATATATATACATATTTTCTTTGCGTTTATGATCCTAAGTTTTAAATTTCATTTGCTTCGAAAAATGTTTTATTGCTTGATACAATGTTTATTAGTTAATAATATCGCACAATAGGTAGATCTATTATTTAAATGGATTCCTAATATAAATTTTTCACAATGCTTATTTAAAAATCTATAGTTTTATTTTCATTAAATTTGTGATCAAATCCAAAATAACTAATTTCTGAATTCATTTTTATTCGGAAACACATGAAATTGGCCGGTGTTCTTATTCAGAATATATGCAATAGAATGGCATTTTCCATTTTTGACAGAAGATGCTTCAGAAAACACTATCAAAGTCGGTGTTTTGAACCGAATTTCCGACGCGCAGCGTCAGAAACGGAAAAAACGCGACCAAAATTGCTCTTAAGCATTTCATTTATCTAAAAATGGAAAACGCTATTCATTCCAAATCGCTTTAATAATCAGGCATGCAAGTTCCAAGCGTTAAAAATTTGTTCATAAATGTGTCAGAAAGTTTCGTGATACTGAACGAGGGGAAATATGGCAAAGTATACACATTTAAAATCTTCAATACTTAACAGCAAAATAGCATAGTTTTAATTATTGTCAATATTTTTGGTGGTTACATAAAACAAATGAAAGTAGAAGTTAATTTTAAAAGTTGTTATTTGCACAATAGAATTTCATTTTATTAAAATATTTAATTTTATTATAATTTTTAATGGATTATCTATTATTTTTATTTTAGTATGCGTTTTTTACATTTATAATTTTCTTGTTTAACGGCTACATTAGCCGGTTTCCCAATCAGATGCAAAGTTTTAATTTTAATACGAGTTGCATAAAAAAAATTATTGCCGATCCAATCCTTATCGTCGATCTTATCCGTATTTGGTGAAATCTTGTTATCCGAATCTATGCGAAATCATTTATCAGATTCGGTCGGGTTGTGGGCCTACAGAATTTTTGTTGTTGTTGTTGTTGGGTTAGGGTAAGAATACGGGTTGAATGTATATATAGTTTCAGTCAACCATCATTCATGTTCAAGTAGACATTCAATCATGTTCAAGAAGTATATAACCGGATTCGTGCATGACTCTAGATCCGAGCCGACATCAGAAATTGTATCGTTTGTATCGTAACGCAATTTCTGATAAAATCTGGTTACTTGGTCGTATGCAAGATTCTATTCCGAACAAGACTTACAGTAAAAACATTATACCCGACTCGGGTCAGATCGGGTTCACGAAAATCAGGTCACACGACAACTAATCCAAATCTATTCTGTAGCCAAACAAATCCAAAAAGATCGATCCGAAGTTTCGGGATTGGATTCGGGTAAAATCTGGTCACCCGACCCGGTGCAGTGTCGTCACAAACGTCGCAAACTTGAACCATAAAAAATTTTGATTCGAACAATGCGTATAGGATTCGGGTAAAATCTGGTCACCCTATCCGATGCAGATTCGTCACATTTTTCACATTGAAGTCGCACGGTGACTTCACAAAGTAGTCACATTGTGAGGTCACAGAAAGCCTTGAAAACGGCCATAACGACCTCGCATTTAGGTCACAGTGACTTCACATCGACGTCACTTGACGTCACGACGACGGTCACAAAGTCACAATGTGACTTCACAGTGACGTCGCCGTGATGTCACCTTGCCTTACGGGTGGTGACAACGATCTTCGAAGAAGAGATCGAAAAGCTTGTCTACCGATATCACAAATGCCTCAATCTTCACGGCGATTATGTAGAAAAGCAATCATGTCTGTACATAACTTTTTGTAATACATTCATTTTGTTCTTTACTTTTGTCTTTTTTTATGGTCTATCGGAAGTTGTAAACAAACAACCACCGTATTTTTAAACAGCAGTAACAAGTAAAATTAATTGAAGATATAAAGACAGAAATGACAAGCATAAGGCTGTTCTAACTTTCATTTCAGCAGGTTTATCTTCTATAAGAATAACAAGGAGAAATAATTTGGCATATTTAATAAGAAAGTTATTTGTAATAAGAAACTGACTTATCCTTATTGTTTTCAAAGATAACAGGAATTTGGTTACTCTGTACAAAGACAATTGTTTCTGAATCTCAGCATTTATAATATAAACACGAACTAAAATATAAAAAAAACGCTTTAGCCCACAAAAAAACCCCATGATTCTGAAAAGCGCTCTTTATATTTTGAAACCTCAGAAGGCAATATAGGGTAGCCCGCCCAGTAAGTGAACAGCCCCCAGTGAATGAAAAATTAGTAAATATTTTAATAGAATAAGGTTTGAAAAACTCCACATTAGTTAATTGTCATGCTGGGTTTAAAAAACCCGTAATTCAGTAAGAACGTGTTATAAATTATTTGTACAAGATGTAAAATAAGTAACATAGTATAAAATTTATGTGTTTTTAAATAGTTGCCTGTTCATTCACTGGAAAATATTGTATTTAATCACTGGTAAGAACTGTTCATTTACTTGGTTAATATATAATTTTTTTATTAAGAAACCCCAAACAACTCAAAAAATTAAATATCAGCTTCCTTTTATTATTTTGTAATCATTTACATACCAACACATGTATTTGGACTGTCAGACGCCAAAATGTACTTTTTATTAAAATATTATCAATCTTTCTTTAACAAAATGTGTTCTATAACTGATCGGACTGCTCTATTTTTTAGATTTCAAAAAGCATTTATAAAAACGTTTCATTTGCTACCACCTGGGCCATCATGTATGTTGGCGATCGTGTATATTTGCTGCCATCATGTATGTTGGAACCAGGACACACATGTCATAGGGATCCCCTTTCTTTAGAAAATCACATTATAAGCATGACAAACAATTTTATGTGTAGTTTCCAATTTAAATTAGTTAATGAATGAACATGGCTGGTACAATTGATACTCCCGCGAAGTTCTACTTACGTAGTGTTATAAGCTTTCTTCAAACAGAAGGGAATAATGCAACAGAAATTCACCGAAGAATGACCCACGTGTATGGGGGAAAATGTCTGACGCTCTCACAGTGCTGCTGTAACCAAACAGCTGCTGGAACAGTTTAAATTGGACGTGTTTGATCACCCTCCACATAACCCTGACTTTGCTCCGAGTGATTTCCAACTCTTCCCTGAATTAAAGAATTGGTTAGGAGGCAAAATCTTCCAGACGTATGATCAGTTTCAAGCCACCGTTCAGGCTCATCTCATATCACTGGCGGCAACGTTCTTCGAGGAAGAAATTGAAAAGCTTGTCTACCGATATCACAAATGCCTCAATCTTCACGGCGATTATGTAGAAAAGCAATCATGTCCGTACATAACTTTTGGTAATACATTCATTTTGCTCTTTACTTTTTTTATGGTCTATCGGAAGTTGTAAACAAACAACCATAGTATTTTTAAACAGCAGTAACAAGTAAAATTAATTGAAGATATAAAGACAGAAATGACAAGCATAAGGCTGTTCTAACTTTCATTTCAGCAGGTTTATCTTCTATAAGTATAGCAAGGAGAAATAATTTGCCATATTTAATAAGAAAGTTATTTCTAATAAGAAACTGATTTATCCTTATTGTTTTCAAAGGTAACAGGAATTAGGTTACTCTGTACATAGACAATTGTTTCTGAACCTCAGCATTTATAATTTAACCACGAACTAAAATATAAAAAAAACGCTTTAGCCCACAAAAAAACCCATGATTCCGAAAAGCGCTCTTTATATTTTCAAAACTCAGAAGGCAATATAGGGTAGCCCGCCCAGTAAGTGAACAGCCCCCAGTGAATGAAAAATTAGTAAATATTTTAATAGAATAAGGTTTGAAAAACTCCACATTAGTTAGTTGTCATGCTGGGTTTAAAAAAATCCGTCATTCAGTAAAAACGTGTTATAAATTATTTGTACAAGATGTAAAATAAGTAACATAGTATAAAATTTATGTGTTTTTAAATAGTTGCCTGTTCATTCACTGGAAAATATTGTATTTAATCACTAGTAAGAACTGTTCATTTACTTGGTTAATACATAATTTTTTTATTAAGAAACCCCAAACAACTCAAAAAATGAAATATCAACTTCCTTTTATTATTTTGTACTACCAACACATGTGTTTGGACTGTCAGACACCAAAATGTACTTTTTATTAAAATATTATCAATCTAAACAAAATGTGTTCATTAACTGATCGGACTACTCTATTTTCAAGTTTTTTAAAAGCATTTATAAAAACGTTTCATTTGCATGTATGTTGGAGCCAGGACACACATGTCAGAGGGTTCCCCCTTCTTTAGAAAATTGCATTATAAACATGACAAACAGTTTTATGTGTAGTTTCCAATTTAAATTAGTTTTATGAAAAAATAATATATTACAGATACATGTCAAAATGCATTCAAAATTTTAAGAGGTTAAAATTTGTTGCACTGCATGTCATTTAGTGTAAATAAAACTGTAAACCTAAGGGATATTGTATGAAATATGTTTCATGTAATATCCGTTCTTCTTGAAATTTCGAAGTTTACGTTAAATTACATTAGAAATTGAGATGGTTTAGTTTACATGAATGAGAAAAATTCATATTTTCTATAAACTATAGTTGATAATTTGCATTAATTTGTATCTTCAGAGAACAGACGAAATGCATTTTGGGCGCCCCTGAAAATATGGACCCAGGGCAAGTGTGCCGTCAGGGATCTGTTTAGAAAAAAAAAGGGTCCTTTAAAGAACTCTTCACAAAATTTTTAATTTAAAAAATGACCCTTCACAAAATTATTTTCCCCAAAACAGGACCCTTCACAAAATTATTTTTCCTAAAACAAACCCTTCACAAAATTATTTTACCTAAAACATGTCCCTTTACAAAATTCTTTGTCTTAAAAATAGGTTTTTCACAAAATTTTTCCATCTTTAAACCAAACATTACACAAATTAATCATTTAAATGTCAAATCTGACCTGTCACTTTTACATATATAAAGAAAATATCTGTATTTTATATTCATATATCTTCTTAAATATTCATACACAAGAACCTGAATAATAACAACCATTTCAAATTCACAAAATTATGATTAGATTTTTCACAAATATAAAAAGCTGTTCACAATTTTACAAAAACAGGACCCTGCGAAAAAAGTTTGGACAGACCCCTGGCCGTGTGCCCCTATGATAATCAGGCCCTGCTAACACTGAATTGCGGAAACGTATTCGAACATTTTTTTTTATATTGCATTTATAAGTTCTCTGGAAGAGGAATATCCGTGTTTAGGATTCTATCAATTTTCAAATAAACATTATTTTCACCTGCGTAACTCAATTTTTACATGAAAGAGTAACACAACATTACTAATGTTAATGTTAATGTTGTTAATTTATGGTATTTGTCTGTAAAAAATGAACATCTTGAAAATTGATAGAATTCTAAGAACCGATATCCCGGTATGAGAAAACAGATTAATACACTTTAAAACAATTCGGGGACGTTTCCGAAAATCGATGGCATAAAAAGAAACTTTGTTTTTATAAATATACTTTTAAATCTCGAAAATATATTGGTTTCAAAGGTTTCTGGAGATAAAGAACGCTTTTCGTAATCGTGTGTAACTCGGAGGAGGTTATTGTATGTTTTCGTTCGTGGTTATATTTTATTTTCTTAGATTTAGAAGTATTTGTCTTTCTTTGCAGTCTTGAAACTGAAGAAACAGCTTCTGAAGCAATTTTTATATGTAAAAAAAAAAAAAAAAAAAAAAAAAAAAAAAAAATTGAAACGATTGTTAAATCATTTTCTGTTATTTTTAAAGCATTTTCTTTTATTTTTAAATTCTGTTTTAAAAAAAAAATTGTTTGTATTACATATATATATATATATATATATATATATATATCCTTAGGTGCTGAAAGGAAAAAAAAATTCTCGAATCTGTTTACAAATAATTAACAATTATCCATTTTTAAATAAATAATCTATTTACTAACGTCAATTAAATCAAAATTTGTATCTTTTTTTGTAAGGCCACAATTGATTTTGTCTTAAAAAAGAATGATACATTTTTATAATTACTTAATTTCTAGAAATGCAGAAACTTAATTGCTGAAATATAATACATTAAATTATACTTGATTTCAAACTATAAAAATCGCTAATTAAACATTCTCTCATAAAAAATATAAATATATCAGTAAATTCTTAGTAGCAATTCTTAGAAGCAATATAATCAAAAAGACTATTATTGTGTAGTCATTAATTCCAAAAATAAACTTTCTGAAAAAAAAACAGTAAAAACGTAAATAGAGTAAAAATAATAAAAAAATTCTTGCAAATAGTTAAATAATTTGCAGTAAATTAGGTAAAAATATAACTGAAAATTTTAATTAAATTGAAGTTACACTAAGAAAAATGACACTTTCAAATCTGAGTCTGTGATGTTTTCATTTTGTTATGAAACTTTTTCTTTCAAATAGGATGACACAATGCTTTCAATTCTGAAATACCAGAAATACTCAGAATATTGAAACATGAACATACTCAAAACTGATCACACAGATGTCAGTTCAAACTCATTCTTGAAACATGGAAATACTCAAAAATGAGCACATAGAAGTCAGTTCATACTCATTTTTGAAACATGGACATACTCAAATAGGAGCATATGATGTTTTATTTTTGAGTGTGTGCATGTTTTTAGAAAATATTAATTTAGATTTATATACATGTTTCAAACTTGAGTAATTTTTATTCGGAGCCATTTTGACTATGCGACCTACTCAGATTTGAGTATTTTTTGCTCAGTTTTGAAAAAGTCGTTCTTAGAGTGTAGTTTTATTTAAATCACTTTAACCTTTTGAATGGCGTTGGGACAACTATGTCCCATTTAATTTTAATTCATAAATGCCATATTGACACCAGAGCTTTGGAAGAAAATTTTGCTTTTATATATTACGCGAAGAAAAGTTGTTACTTATTTTCAAATAAGATTGCTTGTAAATCCTGGTGTCAATCAATCATTTTAATATTTTATCAACAGTAGTACCTTGTCCCTGAAAGGTTTAAGTATTTTTCGAATTTAATGTAAAGATTCTACATATTTTCACGAAATCTTTGAAAAATATTTATTATGCGCTACGTCACTTTCAAGGGTATTTATTCATACAAATCGATAACATTCAGTTATAAATCTACGAATAGAGACCGATGTTTCCTGTGCTAATTTCTTCGTTTATATCTAAGGAAGAATGGGATAGCATTCTTCCTGTGGGACACATTAGCTTCCAAATGTATAAGGTAAGGGTTTTCAACTGTCTTGCAGAAAGTCGTTTGCCCCTCACGAACTCCGAAAAATAATCTTCGCTTTATTTAATCGCAAACTCCCTGTCATTACTTATTTCGATACTAAACCGCTCAAGACGCCTGGCAAAGCAAAGTATTGCCAAACCCAACTAGAGCTTGAGAAACAGGTGTTCCATTTTCTTTTTCTAGGAAATATTGAACTATTGTCGCAGAGGAGGGAATTATTGCAATTAATAGGTGGGGAGTCTTTTGCACTAGTGATCTTCGGGAGGTTCCACTTTAGAAGACAGCTGCCTTCTTATTGTGCTGTTGACAAGTAGGCAGGCAGAAGAAAGGGGGAGAAGAAATCCCGCAGCAATATTTCAGCGTTCAGGCGTTTGCCGTATTTTGAATGTTAGTGCGTTTTAGACTTCAGTTTTCAAAGGGTTAAATAAGATATGTTTATTAATTCTAAAAGAGTAGTATGTATGTAGTTAATTTAAGCATACGCGTGTATTTCTACTGTTGTGTCAACTCAACACCAGTGTCTAATAGTTTAAGGAGAGATTTCTATCTTTAGCCATACAAAGGAAGTTTTGGGAGATTTTTTTCATAAACAAAGAAAAATTCACGATGAATTTTGCACTACTATTCCTGGTATAAAGTATGGAATCAGCATTCTCTATTCATCAGCTCACAGTCAAATATATATATGTCTATTCTAATTAAAATACTGTAATAATTTTCTTTTCAATGAACGATCAAGAACATTAGTGATAAACATGGACACAACGGAAAAAACAAAATACAAACTCAATAATTATTTGTAATCTTTATAAAACTTGTGCAAGAAAAAGTTTCGAATCATGTCAATTCAGGGAAAGATTTTTAGAATTACTCGCTGGTTTGTGAAAATGTCTATGCCCGATGATCAGCTTAGTGTTATGCAATTGTCTTGTGCAATTTCACTTGCGGTGGATATAAATACATTAGAATTTTTTTTCTTTGCTCCTTTAAACCAGTGGATGAAATGGCACCATAAGAGAGCTAGATTTGAAAGATATAGAGTAGCTTGTTAAGCATTTTAATCAAATAAAATCACAGAAAACTGTAGAAAAAACGTTTTGATGCTCACAATCTAGTGTATCGAAAGTTTCAAGAAAGTTCATAGACCTTAAAAGTAAGAAAATCTCCCTCAAGTTTGGTAGACTACGAGCTACATCAGCACATCAAAATCATACTTTATTAAAATATTAAAAAATATGAGATAGAAAACATCTAATGATATGAATATAGAATAAAACAAAGCATCCAAAGCGTCATGGTATCAAACAAAATGTTGCAAAACACCTTAAATGAAGCAGGAAAATGATATCGCAAACTCAAAGTAAATCCAAGCAGACAGTACAACACAAACTATCCAGGCTCTCATACATGATAGGCCACGAAATACCGGAACTAGTCTCTTGATAACTGGAATAAAGTGAAGTAGTTTGGCGATAAATCAAAAATTTGTATTTGTACAGATGACAATAAAGTTGAGAAAATGAAGGAGATAGTGAAAACTTTTCTAATTTTTGTCTTCAGTTGCCTGACTCAATTATGATTTTTGGCTGCATGTATTCTAAGAGGGCTGAAAGACTTTTTGTTGTGAAGAGGAATGGAAGTTCAGAGAAATATGTTATAATTTTAGAAGATTTCCCCATACATATTTTCGAAGATCAATTTGAAAAAATTATAGTATATTTTATAGTATATAAAAATATACAGTATATAAAAATTATAGTATATAGGATGACAATGCTTCGAGCAAAATGCTTCTTGGATAGTGAAAAATTCTTTCTTAAAACATTCCTTTTGTCCTTTAAATGGAGTGGTAAGCGTGTAGTCCAGAATCAATCCTATCGAAAAAATATAGTATATTTTGAAACAAAAATTATATTTAAGATACAGAGCCAAAGGCAACACAGAAACAAAAAGGCACCATGCAAAAAGCATAGGCAGCTATCTATCCAAATAAGTATGAAGACGTTGTTAAGTCTATGCATGAGAGCATCAAAACGATCATCAATGCAAAAGATTGAAATACAAGTTTATAACCATGCATTTTGACTAGCTATATCCAACTTTTTTTTCACCTAGGATGTGATTCCATATTTTTTACAGCAGAATTTTGTGAAATAAAATTATATAAAATAATTGAAAAGTCATTTTGTAATTTTTTTAGTCCGAGTGTTCTAGACATACTTATGAATCTTTAATAGCAAACAAAAGTTCCACCAACCTAAACACTTTTTGTAAAATTGTTCACATTTCACTGCGCGTTGAAAAAGGTAGGTCCTATTTCTATAATTTTAGCCAGAGGTATTATATTTGTTAAATTTTACACAAGCTCAATGAATTTTTCCTATTTGAAACTGCTCAAATGACGAAGAGTGTGTGCCGTATACCTCCAATCGGGTGCTCGTTTTTAAGTCATTTCACTCATCTGAAACGAAATTTTGATTTTGAAAGATTATAATATTCTTTGGATCTTATACCAAACATATGTATAACTTTTAACTATTAACTATTTTTTTATGAAGCAATAAGCTTAAAAATGAATCTTAAGAAAATACATTTGTCTCAAATGACCAATTGTGAACTTAAACTAAATATGCTCCAGTAAAACTGGTACATGCTCCAGAAAATATGATATTGTTTCAAAAATAGGTCTCAGATAACTGAGTCGTGAAAAAAATGACAGTCAGATTGGGGAATAACGGCACATATTTTTTGTCATATAAAGCAAAGTTTCAAATATCTTTGATTGAAAAATATGATGGAGTTTCGCTAAACTTCAATAAATATTATGAAATAAACAATCGAGTTGATTTTTTTATCCTAGTTCAAGAAGGAAAATTCCCCAAAACCTGCTTAAAGGGTCACACATACTCAGATAGTTTTTCATAAACAGACAGTTCCTCATAAACGGGCTTTTCCAGAGGAAATCGCTCAAAAATGCACCGTGTGATAGTTTACCATCGTCAATGCCGAACTTATATCTGTTTGTATCTCCTACGATATATATCATCACGAATAAAGAAAATCAGCTCGCTCTGAAAATTCTTGAGCTTTCCATTACTATTTAAAACCTTTAACAGCGATTACTCACCAAATGTTCCGTACGTTGGTTACATTTACGGGATCCGTTCAGTCTTGAAAGTAATCCTACCTGCATCCCGAAACAGCATCTCCAAGCAAGCGAAAAGCAATAACATATATAGGGTAAGTCAAAATGAATATCGCTATTAGAAACGGCTATAACTATTTAATGAAAAAGAATTTATCCATATGATTAACACAGAATGTAGACGGAACTTCAAAATTTTGTATACATACGTCATAGATGTTCTATGGGATTTTCCTTGGTCACACGGACAACATCTAGGTAGTAGTCCATTTCACTCCATACATTCTGAAGCATTTGTTCAGTCACCAACGCAAGCGCATTAGAAAGGTGTACTTTGAGTTCTTCAATTGTTTTGGGCATGAGAGGCACATATCTCTTTCACATAACCCCATAGAAAAAAATCAGAGTGTCAAAGTACGCATTTGTAATGCGCTTGCGTCGGTGACTGAACAAATGCTTCAGAATGTATGGCTTGAAATGGACTACCACCTAGATGTTGTCCGTGTGACCAAGGGAAGTCACTTAGAACATCTATGACGTATGTATACAAAATTTTGAAGTTTTGTCTACATTCTGTGTTAATCTTATCAATAAATTCTTTTCCATTAAATAGTTATAGTCGTTTGAAATCGCTATACTCATTTTGACTTACCCGGTATTTAATCGTAAGATAGTACGTGTGATTGAAACTTTTATATTGATCACAGATACTATCCTCCCATTAGCAAAAAAAAAATAAAAAACGATCCATTCTTTTTAATATCCAATAATAATTCCTAAATAGTAGCCAATAAATTTAAATTGTTACTGATACCATTGAAAAATCGAAATCTTAAATTAATCGAAAAGCTGCTGTTGATACTTACGGATATGAGAAGCAGTTAAAATCTGGATTATTTTTCTCTTCATTTCAAATGTTTATTGGTTTGTTGTAAAATTACTTATACATGTGTTTACCAGGATAATTATGATTCAATACAAAACATACGTAAAAACATATGAAAAATAAAGATTTTACAGGAATTTCTGATTCAAAGTTTGTACCGACATGTTTTATTTATTTATTTATTTATTGTGTGTGTGTGTGTTTGTTTAGAAATATCCGTAAAATACATTTATTATAGTTATAAATTTATTTGTAGCTACTTTTTTGTGTACAACATATTCTATGAAACAATTTATAGTAGCTTTTTTTCTGTACATTACATCACTTTTTATTGGCCGTATAATTATGCAGCGACTGCCTATATATATATGCTTTATATTTTGATGCGGTTAAAAATGATTTGTATAAACACTATATATTAATGATCATCTTATATAGAATTTTTTTAATTATTTATCTTACCTTTCTATCATAATTTGACTTGTTAGGAATATTTGGGTCATGGAAAGTTCTGTTAAATAATATAACATATGCAAAGCAAAAATTGGCTTTTCTATACTTTTATATATCTTCAAAATAAGAAAAACACGAATGTAATGAATCTTGGTATAATGAAGAGTATGAAAACAAACAATTTGTTTACGTAACTTTTCGTAAATAAAACTACAAATTTCCTTTTCTTTCGCTATATAATTATATTACTCTAGATTTTTTCAACATTTCGAAAATTCTTTTAAGAAACAGTCATTATATTCAAATAATATGCTACTACTTTCGATTTTGTCTTTTATTTTCTTAAATACTAAAAGTAAAAGCACTAATTTACATACATTATAAGATTCTTAACTATTTTAAAAGTATGTTCTATTCTGAACTCATATCGTTAAAAATGGAACGAAGAGTATTATTCATTTTATAATTTATTGTATTTCGTTGCTATATGGGATAATTTTGGACGGAATAACAAATTACATTTTCATACATTTTTCATAAATTGTAAACATTAAAACCCACTATTATTTTCACAGATGTCAACCGAGAGGTTTTGAAAAACGAATTTGGCCTGTGCTACAGTCGAATATTACAAGATTTCTGACATGATATACAGTGTGGTTCAAAAAAATTTGAACGTTCTTTATTTTTTGCCTATTGGAGATAAGTAAGCAATGTATACTGCAGTAGTGTTCAAAATATGGTAGGAAATGAAACTATATTGATGAATTAGTTCTGTTATTAATTTTCAAAATTTTACATATTTTTAATTTTTGTACTATTTCCATTGACAAAATCTGTCAAGTAAAATTTTGATGCAGGATGATAATTACAACAAGAACGAATAATCTTCCGTCAGGGATAGATTATAGAACACTTTCCAACACCAGCAGAATATTATTAAGAAATTTCATTTTTTTAAGTGCGTTCGTAATTATATAAATACGTAACACCTATTGTCGTCGTCTGATCCGTCCGTCCGTCCGCATATAACAGCGCAGAAACTACCCAACCAAATGGTTTGAAATTTAAGATATAATATCTTTGCAGAATTTTGTCGAGACATTTCAAATTTTATGAAAATCGAATCAGAACTTTAGACGATATTAATAAAAATATTTATTAAGAAATTTGAATTTTTTTTAAATGGTGCTTTTTTGTTATAGGAGCTTCCAAGGTTTAATCGTCAAGTGACCGAGATACTTATTTTATGACAGAAATTAATCTGCAGACGATATAATTCATTTCACAGAATTGAAAATCATCAAGATCTGAATATTTATATAACTAGCTATAGTACGAACGCACCTAGTTTGTCACGTTTGACGTACAATTTCCAACTTTTCATAAAATGCAATGATATATCAAAATAAGTAATATAACAAAACACGCAATTTAGAAGAAATCCATTTTTAGTAATTAGTGTCCATACCCAGTAACGTGTGTCAATACTTTCGTGTTGCCCTGTATGGGATCTATTTATACACACTGCCTAATGCACTCAATTTTAAAACTGCATGCCACAGCGGAAAACGCACTCCCAAGCAATTATCGGTCTTAGTCAGTCCTATAACTGAATTATTTTGTGTGTCTCTGTAAATTAACGAGAAATGCTATGCTCTCCACAATCTATAGAAAACATGTAGTAGTGCATGTCAGTAGCTCCATTATATTTACAGTATCATAAAATCATTAAAACGCACCAAAAATGATGTTTCCCCATAAATCATAATTTAATGGAATTATTTTATGCGTCCCTGTAAACAAACTATAAGTACTACTTATTCTACACTCCTGAAAAAGCACGTTTTAGACCGTTTCAGTGATGCATATCAATGTAATTATGTTTGAAATATCGTAATATCAATAAAATACACCTAAACTATTTTCCTCCATAAATCATATCGTAACGGATTTCTTTTGCGTGTCTCTGTAAACGAAAGATAGGTACTACACAATTCATTTTCAATACAGAACATTCTAGCTTAATCCTCAATATCGTATAAAAGTTTCATGGCAATCCGAGTATATTTACGAGAGTTAAAGTATAACAAGCAGACAAACTGTATTCATAAACACTTTTCAAGTATGTTGGGGAGTGTTAAAAATACCTTTACTTTATAATTGATTAAATTATAATTAATTGAAAATAGACCTTTCTGAATAGGGACCATAATATAAATTCTGAAGATACTTTAAGCAAGAGAAAACACTGACGATATTTCATACACAGTTGACATTAAACAAAAAACATTAAACAAAAACCGTGTTGGCAAAGTGTAGTAGAAAGTGATATTGACTATATTCATTGAGGTTTATATTTTATTTAAAAAAATATTTGGTGAAAACGGATAAAACTTTTTTTATACTAATCAAATATTACAAGTTCATACAATGTCGTACAATAAAATACATTGCAAAAGCAATATGATACGTTACCACTTTTTTACGACGCAACTCACACGGCAGTAAACGATACGCTCTGAGAAGTAGTACCAAAAATCGTTAGAAAGAAAGACTCAGACAGAGAGAGAGAGAGAGAGAGAGAGCCTTAGAGACTATTCGAGCTATTGCCCCAATCTTACGTTTTATGGAATATTAACCTCAGTCAGCTGTCACTCGTCACACTATATTTATTATGCAGTTAAATGTTTAATGATTAAAATATTGTACAATATTTTTCCTTATATAAGATATTTTTAGTGACTGAAACAATTTTTCATCTTCCAACTAGTAAGAATATTTGTAAATGGTTCTTTTCTTAAATATGTGTTTTTTTTTTGTTATTGTTTATTTAGATTTTTTTTATCTAGACACTCATTTGCTGCTCCTTGGTTAAATTTTTAGAATAATAACATTATGCTACTTACTAAAAAATATAATATATCAAAAAAGGAAACAAAGAATATGAATGATAAAAACACATGAACTGTAACAGCAGAGAAAATATTTACCCATATTAAAAAAAATGCAAAAATAAATAATCCTCTTCATCTGATGATAAATCAATAACTGAATCATTCTAGATGTTTTATATGGAAAAATATATTCGTTTTTCTCTACGAAATGCATAAAGACAAGAAGGCAAGCCAGTATTTCGGAAAGTAAGAAAGTAGATATTTTGGAAAGAAAGAAAGTATTTTGGAAAGTAAGTTTTTTTTTTCACTCACAGTTTTTGTTGTTTTATGAAGCCACAAATTAGCATGAAACGTTTTTAATGGATATTTTACATAGATTCGTTAATGACGATTATATTCATGTGTTAGAATTAATTGTAAATCTTGTATGGAAGAATAAGGTAGTCATGACACGATGACTACCTTATTCTTCCCATGTCTCAAAATGTCTACCCATAATTCTACCCATGTCTCAAAATGTCTGAAGGGGTATGTTGGCATTCAGTTAGTGGGGTATTGTAGCACAGATTACATGACCTATTCCCACTTACCTTTCACTATGGGGTCTTCACTGCATCTTGAAAGTACAACATTTGAAGATACCATGTAAAATGTAATCATATATGCTAACAGCGAAGATAGCTTAGGCTTTTCTACAGACATGTGAGTTGTAATTTTCCAATTGGAAGAAAATTATGCATGCCAGGATTCAAACAATGGACCTTTCACACTTGATTAATTTTAACACAATTATTCTAATTGGTAAATAAATCATATGAGTTATAATGTTCTAATTGAGTGAAAAGTGTCTATGCTAGGATTCGAACCAGTTGGCAGATAATTGTACTCAGGTCAAAAGGTCCCTGGTTAGAATCCTGGCCTGGACACTTTTTCTTTCAATTGAAACATTACAGCTCATATAATTTATTTACAAATTAGAATAATTATGTAAAAATTAATCAAGTGTTCTCTACAGACACTAAAGACGATTTCCAGGTCCTTCATGTTCTACAGAGTAAGACTTCCAGATGAGACTAACATGAAGGTAATTCAGGGAAATTATTCCAATCAATATTACATAGCTACCAGTCTTCTAGGTTTTTTTCATGTCAAATAAGCTTATTTCAACAACAAAATTTAAATTAATGAATTAAAACAGTCGTTTGCTGTTGCTGGGTATAGCTGCTTAGCTGTTAGAATAATAACATTATGCTGCTTGCAAAAAAATATATAATATTATAAAAAAGAAAAAAATATGTAACTGTTAACATTTTGAAAATATTTTTTTCTGATTTAAAGTATTTATATCTACTATTAAAAAAACTCACCCCATATGTGATGCAAGTTGCATTGCAAAAAAAAAGTTGCGTATATTTTCCTTTTTTTTCAGAATTCCTATTGCATATTACCACACCCGCTTTTGATCGATTTTTAATGTGATTTTTAGGATTTTCTCGTGTTCCGCGGCGCTTTTTTGACAATTATGAAAGCACTGCAGTTACAATGTCTTAGTCCACTATAAAAAATTTTGTCTTATTTTCAATAACGTTTATTCGGAAATCATATAGCGATTTTTGCATTTTTCACGATTTTTTAATGCGATTTTTGCATTTTTCACGATTTTTTATGCGATATTTGCATTTTTCACGATTTTTTTATGCGATTTTTAATGTTTTTCACGTTTTGCAGCGATTTTTCCACACTAGTGAAAGAAATTCGATGTCAAACATTTAGCCTAATACATTAAATTTATACTTATTTGATTTTTTATCTTTTGCGATTTTTACTGGGATTTTTAGCAATTTTTATTGATTTTTTGCGGTTTGTGGTGATTTTTTTACTTTTGTAAAAGAATTCCGCTCACAATGATTTAGCCCACTATAGTAAATTTGTCCTTCGCGATTTTTAAATTTTCAGCAATTTTTAACCTTTTGAATCCCACAATAGCTGGAATCATCCCAATGCTGTGAAACCCACAATAGCCCAGAATAGCTGAAAGGCTAATAGCGCCTTCCCCTTAAATGCGTCGGGGTGATGTCAAGGGGATGGACTCTCTGAGGGATGGATGGGGTAATGTGATGGCATTTCTGGACAGTACAGAAAGAAAGACAAGATTTGTTTTCAGTAACTGGAGCAATGATTAACACCTGCCGAAATTTGAATAAAGGGAGAAAGCAGTAGGGTCATTTCCACTACTTACCAATTGAAAAACGGGGGAACGAAAAAAAACAGCATTTTGGGCTATTTTGTTGGGATTCTAAGGTCATTCAGTTTTCTAAAGCTTGGGATTTAACGCGTCAATGTGGTTTTTAGCGATTTTTTGAGTTTAGCCGCGATTTTTTTACGTTTGTGAAATAATTCCGGTTACAATGATTTAATCCACTATAGAAAATTTTCCCTTCTGTTCAATAAATTTTATTTTCCGTACAGCGAATTTTTCTATGCAATTTTACGATTTTACGTTCAAATGTTACGAAAAAACCTTTTACAATGAAGAAAATGAGAAAATATTGGCCTTTCGTAAACAAATACAGACATTCTGTAAAACTTTGCGGTAAGTAGCATTAAATAAAATTTAATATTTAATCTAGGTTTTTTTATAGACTATCATTTAGCGATCTAGAGTACATAGAAAAATCTTCCTTCATTATTTCAATGCCCAAAACCTTCTCTTATGATTAAAGCCGCAATTTGAGGGGGCACAGAGAGGTAAGGAATAGGATGCAATCATTACCAGCCAGGAAATATCTTGTTTTTTAGCGCTGAGTTCATAACATCAGATCACGTGATTTCTGCCGACCCACTCGGCTAAAGGAGAGTTGACGCATATTCATCTTGTTTCCCAAAATAACCGCCATATTGTAATCCCTGTCACAGTCACCCGCCGTCCACCACTGCGCTAATGATAACCGGTTTTAGCCTGGTTTTTGGTCCCCGGTTAATAAATGGCGGGAATGATTCAGCCTATATTACAGGAACTCTAACTCGGCCAAGAAAACTGTCTTACGGACGGGGGAAGCAAACAAGATTATTCTGGGCCTATTGGATATATCCTTGAACATAGAACTAAAGAAGTAATAACGATATGGTTTTAATATCGTGTCGTGACTTTGGAACGAAATGGCAGCTGCACAGCTACGCGCACGGTTCTGCGCAGCCGGCAAGAATCCCTGCTAAGGCTGCGCCACCTACAACATCAAACCGAAAATGTATATCAGATACCCACCAGACGACGTAAGGTTTGAAGAAGCAGACGAAGTGGTGACGTATGGGGAAGCTGTCCTACACATTTGAGATATTTTTTCCGGGAAGGATTTTCTTCTTGGAAAGGCTATTTCGTTAGAAGTCCTTCTTTAGATCAATGTTCATGGATATAACGCTCGTATAAGGGGAGCTGACACATACTCATCGTGTTGCCCAAAATAACCGACATATTTTAACCCAGCTCAGCATTAGTCTACTGCCAGAGCTGGGGTTTGCTGTATTGTGGCTGTCACTCGCCGTCCACCATTGCGGTAACACTAATGGTGTTAGCTTGGTTTTTGGTCCTGGGTTATTAAGCGGCGGGGATGATTCAGCCTGTACTATAAGAGCTCTAATTTGGTCGGAGGGAGGTCACCTGATCTGATGTCACGAACACCGTCATAGGGCGGTAGAAACAATGAAAAGCTTTTTAGGCCAGTACTGATGTTGGTCGTGGAAGGACTGAGTTGAATAACCAGCCTCGGTTTCAGCTCGTAATGTGAATCCCTATGTTCAAAATCCCATTTTAATCTGGACGTCCCGTTCTGTTCAGTTGTCGTGAGCAACCGTCAACCCTACCTCAAAATAATAACCAGAAAACCCAGTGAAGGATGTAAGAAGGAGCAAATGAGTACAGCAGTGTAATATGACAGTTTTTAAAATTTTATATGTGTAATTACTTATTTTTCAAAGAAAAGCTTGCTTTTATCTTTTCGAATTATATTTCCATCTAAAACGCAAACCAATATTGAATGCTCCTTCCTACTATCGCACTTTGACGGCTGTCGGTTGTAATTTTAGCAGATTTTTTCAATGAAAATATCTGCCTGAATTCACATATAGTTATTTACGCTTTATTTAATGACAAACATTTCTTTATAAAATAAAATTCTGGTAGATAATTTGAAAAATATATATGCTAAATTAGTAACGCTGATTTGCTAAAATAACGAAATATTTCAAATACACTCAGAACAATTCGAAAACCTTTGTCTAAAAATGAGAGCCAATGCTCATTAACCTAGTAAATGCTCATCAACTTTTATTATTTTTTTAATAAGTATTACAAGTGTCAAAAATGCTTTCAACTTTCTTTCATTAAAAAATACCCATTCTGTATTTTATCTAAGGAAAATTCTAGATTTTTATTTCATTATTCCCGATTCATTTTAACTTATTAATCAGATTTCATGAATTGAATTATTCTGCATAGAATGTGGTGCCATCTATTGAATTTTTATCAATACGCAACTATCAACAATATTAAAGTATCCATTGATAATTAATTCAAACAAATATTTAAATTCCAATTAGTTCTTTAAGTTCTTATAACTATTCTAGTTTTGTAAATTGAAAAATAAATTCCTTGTGCAATTCGATTTTTATGATTTTTATGCTAGTCTAATTCAACAGTTTCTAAACTATGAGAGGAGGAACGATCGATCAAATCTTCAAAAATGTATAATGTTATCTTCTGCAATAATATAATGAAAACAATACGAATATAAGTAAAATATCGTGAAATGATAGATAAATAACTTTGTGAAAAAGCAGTGTTTTATTTATTTTTATGTAGAGAGTGGTTTGAGAATAAAATAAAACAAGAACGAAAAATCAGGCATCAGGCATAGATTATGAAACACTTTATAAACTTACTGGATAGTACTATGAATTAGTACTAAGATAGTACTAAGTATTTTTTCAAATGAAATAGCTAAAACACAAAACACATAATTCAATAAAACACATAATTCAATAAAAATCCGTTTTCAGCAATTACATTCAATATTCTGTAACGTGAGCGAAGACTTTTGTGTAACTCGGTATGTGATCTATAGAGTATATACACACCACCTTATGCACTCAAAATAGGATCAGTTTAAAAATGCATACCACCGTCGAAAACGCACTTCCAACAATTATCAATCTTAGTCTGTCCTTTAACGGAATTCTTTTGTATGTGACTGTAAATGAGAGATAAATGCTATACATTCCATATTATATAGAAATAATGCAAACACTTCAGTGATTTCCTTATTTTTGAAGCACCATGACATCATTAAAATGCACCGCAAACGGAGTTTCCCCCTAGATCATAATGTAATGGAATCATTTTGTGTTTCCCTGTAAACGAACTATAAATGCTACTTATTCTATACTCCTGAGAAAGCATGTTGTAGTCCATCTCAAGGATTTATATAAATCTCATTATGTTTGAAATACCGTAACATCAATTAAATGCACCGCAAACGACTTTACCCTATAAACCGTAATGTAATTTTTTTTTGTTTCCCTGTAAATGAACTATGAATTCTGCATATTTCATTTTCAATACCGAACATTCTATAGTAAACCTCAATAAATTATACACACCACTTAATAAATTAAAAGTTAGGTTTAAAAAAAATCATACAACAGCAGAAACGCACTTCCACCAATTATAGATCAGATTCAATCCTGTTACCGAAGTCTATTGAGCGTCTCTGTAAATGGTTGATATATGCCACGCACTTCATAATCTATAGAAAACATGCTGGCGTGCACTTCCGTGATCCTTTGGAATTTCATTATGTTTGAAATACCATAGCATCATTAAAATTGGACAGCAAACTATTTTTCCCCATAGGTCTTAATATAATGGAATTCTTTTGCGCGTCCCTCTAAACTAACTATAACTGCTATATACTTTATTTTCAATAAAAAGCATTCTATAATAAACCTTATTAACGTAAAAGATTTCATGGCAATCCGAGTATATTTACTGGAGTTAAACAAGGGACAGACAGACAGACAAACCGAATTCGTAAACACTTTTCAAATATGTTGGAAAGTAATAAAAAAGATTCAATATCGAATAGTGTTGCAAAGGATCCAGGTTTATTATCAAATATGATGTCCTTTTTATTGATCAAAACTATTTTACGTGTACCAATTGGTTTTTAGAAGCATTGGATTGTTTTTCACATTTATATGAATATTTTAGTTGTGCAATGTAAGAAACAATGAAAATGGTCATTTTTATGATTTTCTGTACATTTTCCCATTAATGATAGGAATGTAACTTCTATTTCAAAAAATCAAGTCATCTTTTTACTATTTTTGCTAATTTTTTCTAGTCAATTTTGAAGAAATTTAATTTTTACTAAATTTTTAATTTTATGTTCCCAATTGGGAACATTGGCCTGTAAAAGCCGAAATCTGAAATAGTTATAAAACAGGTTAAAAGGGACGCTGTGTGGTCCATAGTAAACAAGTGGTTATATCAGCAGACTATAATTGATGTTCAAACTCTGATGTTCACTTCTATTTCATCTATTAAGCACTACAGTTAGAGTTGCAAAGGCTGGAAAAAACCCGGTTTAAACCTGGGAATAAACCAGTTTTTGGGGAATAAACCGGGTTTTTTGGGAATAAACCTTGGAATAAACCCGGTCTATTGGCAGTAAGTCTGGGAATAAACCGGATTTTTGCAACTCTAACTGCAGTAAACTGGAGATCTGATTTTGCGGCCAGAAGATTTGCAGAATTTCGGGCAGAAAGAAAATACAATCCACCATTAAGAAATGTTAAAAGTTTAACAGTTGCTCACTATGATCAATTATCAATTCATAGCTCCCTTAATAAAATAAATAAAATTTGTTCTTCACTCGTTAAATATAAAATAAAATGAAAAAAAAATAAGTAATTTTAATTCTTCTTCAGGACAAAAACAATCGTCAATATAATCATGTGAACTGACCACGGGAAATCATATTTTTCAATAGGGAGTCACCTCTTCTGTTATTTTGAAGCTCATGTGTTGTATAAGTCAGATACGAAAACATTGATGCTTTCTATTACTAAAAAATAGTTATAACGCACCTCTAAATTTTAAATATTTATTCAATAACTAAGTGGTGAATTTCAGCGAAACTAACTTATATGTGCTCTATTTTTCTACTTATTAATTTATTTTTTAATCGTTGAAACAAAATCTCGTTTTGTTAAGCGATATCAAAAAGAGCAGCTTTTATTTTTTGTCGTTATGTACATATGTATGTATGTGTGTGCGTTCGCAATGTGACAATGCAACTCTTACATTTCAATTCAGTACATCAGAGTAGGTTCTAAGCCAAAAACAGTCATCGTATCATGTATAGGTTTTATAAAGGGACACGTCAAATATTTTATAATACGATTGGGAACAGATGTGTTACGCTAAAATGTAAACAAAAGATTGGCGACTGTTTGGTTGGCGTGATTTTCAAGACTGCGCCAAACGAAAAACTTAATACAATGCCTAGGTTGCCATTAAAGGAAAAAATCCCCTAAATTTGGCGACTTTTTTCTTTTTTTTAACCGATTATTATTTTTTTTAGCGTGAGTGTAAAGCATCTAAGCCTACGATAGTCTAATGCTTGTCAAACATATATGATGCTGGCAATTAGAGTGTCTTTATAACTGCTGGATAGAACCTAAATTAATGGTATATCCCGCATAACATATTAATCAAAACAACGGCAACTATATGGGTGACCGTGTTTACGATGGCAGAACGCAGACAGGCGCCGAACTTGACAGGTCAGCAATGCTGTTAACAAACAGGGATTTATGACGGGCAATCTCGAGGGTCATAAAATTTACAACGATAAACATCGAACTGACGATCCCTGTTAACAAGGAGAGGGGCAGTCACGTATGAGTGTCGGACATGCGAAATATGGCAGGAGCAAATGGGAAGCGTTGCTGTAATCAGATGGACACGGCGACCAGTGAAAGTACTTCGAGAGGGCATGGAAGTTGGCCCCTAACACCAGCATTGGATATAGAGCCAAAAAGGAGGAGGTAAAGTTTTTACACCCCTCTGGGGGGGAAAAGAACGAAAATTTCGTTAGAACTGAAAAATATCACTTCTTCTATCAACAACCTTAAGAGGAAGACATCCTCTTTCAGCAACTTGCTGCTAAAAATGAACGTTGACTTTTTCTCCATAGGCTGCATTTGCATTATGTCAACAGCCTATAGTTATAACTAAATTAATTACACTTTTTTTTAAATATGTGCCCAGGATGCAAGAACCCACTTGTGAACTCTACCAATGACTGATGTTCTCTTGAAAAATCCAGGTACATATTGTTTACCCAGCTACTGTAAAAACTTTTTAAATTAATTAATGAATATTGAGGAGATAATATTTCTCCTGCCATCCCAGGATCATGGATGCTTAAAAATTTAATTGTTATCATAATTTATTAAATTATAATATTATAAAATCTGGTATCATGCTTAAACTTAAATGATTAAAATAATAACGTAATAACTTAACCAAAACCAGGAAATATAATGTACAAGGCATATACTTTTTACAATTATTTTACTCTCTATTTTATGTTTTATTAATCTGTGTATTTTGTAAATAAAACCCTTTTATTTCCTCTTAATTAAGACTCTAACATTTATTATGGTTTCCAGTGTGATGTTTATTTAAATTAATATATATGTTGTTTAAATTATTACTTTAAATAAGATTTTACAGCGGGCTTGAGGGTCAACCATAAGGATAAGATTCTTCAAAATGACACAACGCGGTACGACTTCTTAATTTAATGCAAAAAAATCTATCCTAGGTTGCACGATCACAATTTGCCTTCAAATTGCCGCTAAAATAATTGGTGTGTTTCTGACAGGAGGAGCTAATTATTATGGGTTCGAGTAACACCCGGCAAGTTTTATAATTTAAATTTTTAAATCTCTCCAACATGTAGAAAACCCCAATTATTACTGGTGCAAGTGACACAGGAATTTTCTCTGGTGTTCAGCTTTCTCCATATCCAGCCCTTTTAATTATTTAATTTATAGCTTATTTTAGATAATTAAATATTTTGTACTGGATTAAGCATTTATATTTTAGATTTAATGAAATAACTTAAATAGTAATAATAAGGATTGACATTTAAAGAAGCTAAATTTATTTATATTCAATATTCTCTTTTAGAATTGATAAATTTACTCAACAAATGTATAGAAGTTATTATTTACATAAATTTTATAATTAGTTACTCTAAACATATCCATTTTAAAAAAGATAATAATAATAAATATTTTTTTTATTGCTCATATTATTATGCTAGTAGTATTTAATATATTTTTTTTAATCTAACATCACACTACTTAATATAATTTATTTCGATAATTGTATTAATAATAAGAATAATAATAATAATTACAATTATAACAACAATAATACAAAATAAATGATAAATAATATCAGTTGTAAAGTGTCAAATCCTGATCCTAGGGTATGGGATATACATAAAAATAAGAAAAAGGTATTGGCACTCAATTGCATTTGCATAATTAAAATTGTCTTTTATATTGTATATTTATATGTCGCGATTGTAATTACAAGCAAATAATTTTCATATGAAAACATAAACGTTTCAAAGGTCAATTCCTAAGAATTAGACAATTTTTGTTGAAAGATTGCATATTATTTTTGTCTCTGAAATATTTATTTGACTTATTCATGCAAAATGTATTTGAAAGTGATAAAAATGAACTACTATTATTTTTTTCTAATCCTTGAAAAAAAATATATATATATATAAATAAAAATAAAAGATAAAATTAATGATAATACCATTGATAAGCTGATAAACTTTTATTATCTATTTATTTTATATGTATTTCTTGCATACTTATAAGTAAACAATTGAAAAAAAGTTCATTTTTGAGATGTTTTTTTCACTAAACTGCTGATTAATTAAAAATAATAATAATAATAAAGGAAAGAATAAGTGTAGGAATTATTAGATTTTTACATAATTATTAATACTTATATCAGCAGCATTAACGTAAAATTAAACATAACTAAAATTGAACAAGTTTTGTAGTAATCTGATCTCTTGTTAAAATGCCTTACAAATTTTATTTTGCGTTGGTGTATGGCAAATAATAAAAGAAAATTTAAGAGAAAAAGTGGAAATCTCATCGATTCATCTATACAAACAAACAATTCAGGGAATAAAAACAAAAATAAAAGGGGACAAACTGATATTTTGTCACCGAAAACAAGAAATCAACATAAAAATAAACGAAATCAGGTAGAGAAATCTATACTAAACGCAACAATGGCGGAATCTACACCAAGTGTAGACACTATTTTGTCGTTGATTCCAACTTTTGACGGAAAAAAGGGAAATAGAGTGGAATTTTACCTGCAAGAGTTCGAGAAATTAATAGCACAAACTTCGCTAATAGATGATTGTAAATTAATCATTCTGAAAGCAAAATTGATAGCAAACGCGAGGGAAAAATTGGCGACAAACATCAAATTAAATAGTGAAACGGATTATGGAGAATTTAAAAAGCAACTAATAGAATGCTTTCAATCCAAAGCGAAAATTTCCGAAATCCAAAACAAATTTTTTAAGCTTAAGCAGAAACCATCGCAAACTGTAGGGGAAATCATTACCGAATTCAACGAAATAGCAAAAGCGTACATCAGTAAAAACAACGAAGAAGGTCAAAATGGGTCCACCAAATTTATTGATTTGATAAAATTGACACGATTTCTGGATAGTTTAAGAGCGGATTTTAGTTTAGATGTTCGCAAAAACTCCCCGAAAGATTTTACAGAAGCATGCAATTTAGCACTCAAAATGGAAGAAGCTTACAACGCGTGCAACTTCGAGGAGATTAACGTGGTAAAGAAAGAAAATGAATCCGATTTAGTGGAAAGCCTGATAAAATTAAATGCAAACAGCGCTGAACAAATTCAAACTTTAATGACGGAATTAAACAATTTGAAAATTCACGCGAAAGATAAAACGGAGGCCAAATCCAGATGGTGTGAGCTGTGTAAACGCAACACTCACGAAACGGAACAATGTTGGTTTAATCAAAGGAACAACAGTAACCAAACAAATTACAAAATAGAAAAAAAACAGCAATACAAACATCATAATTTCTAAAATAATAGATTTTCTAACAATACCAAACAAAATTCAAATTTACATCTTCCTAATTATCCCATGCAGAGCATTGATTGGCAAGGGGGTCATTTTGGACAAAACCCAGGTCATCATTCTGGACAAAATTTTGGGCAGAACTCAGGTAATCACTTTGGACAGAATTTTGGACAAAACCCAGGTAATCATTTTGGACAAAACCCAGGGAATCATTTTGGACAGAATTTTGGGCAACATTTTGAACAGAATTTGGAGCAGCACCCAGGCTTTGGGCAAACTCAAAGTATTGGTTTTGGTCAGAATCATAGTAATAATTTTGTGCCAAATTATGGCAATAATTTTGGGCAGGAGTTATGCAAATAATTGTGGTCCAAATTATAGCAGTAATTCTGGGCAGAGTTATGCAAACAACTGTGGGCCTAATTATGGCAACAATTTTGGGCAGAGTTACGCAAACAATGATGGACAAAATTATGAAAACACAAATGCACAGAGGGGTAATTTTGATAGGTATAGAGGTAAAACAGGATCAAAATACTACAATAAAAAATACAACTATAAAAACTCAAACAACACAAGCCAAAACTCGGATGACAAAGATACAAAAACCAAAAAACTGAGTGGGGGACTTACTAACAATAATAAAACACACCCGCGTGAGTCACCCCACAGCGGGACTTTTAATACGCCTAGCGAACAATTTTATCCACCTAACAGTTCAGACTCTCATGCACACAGTTATCCTCAGGGATTTGGATTTCTTCTTGACGTAAATGGACAAGGAAGTGCAATTAACAGTGATACTAGGGACAAAACACAACAGGATGGAATTTTTTTAAATAAAACTATTGCCAGTGTCAATAATTCCAAAGATAATCAATTACCCATAATTGACATGAGCATTGATAATATTAAATTAAAAGGATTATGTGACACGGGTGCAGCTGTGTCGCTGCTGTCCCCAGGTATATTTGACAAAATAAAGCAAGAAAACATAAAATTTAAATACCTAGGTACCCAAATTAAAATTTGAAAGGACCTGAGTTATATTTACTTGATTAAAAGGACCAGATAAATAAATTTCTTCTTAATTATTTATATAAAAAAATGTAAGCTTGGCTTACCTGTTATAAAGCGTAGTCCATATTTATGATACAGCGAATAGCGCTTGTTATCCGAACATTTAAATTCAATTTATTAAGTGAAACTGGAATCTTTGTAGAATACCAAAGGATCACGATTTGTAGAGAACAAACTTTATATATCTGAAAAACTTCACAAGATCTCGATTAAATATGTTACATTGATACAATATAAAGAGTAAAGGTATTTTAAATCCATAAAAAAGTTGTGCTTCGTCTTAGTTCCAGAGCATATTGCTTCCAGAACGCAGTTTGATTAAAATTGGACGAGCGAATTGTTGATGTCTTTCTGGCATGTAGTTTCAGCATCAACTAACTAATAAAAGGGGCTCTTAAAAGTTCTTTCACGGTATTAGTCTGCTGAACACATATCACAAAGGTTTATTGCTGACTAAACAGTTTTTTCCTTCTTTAAAATGCACATTTGTAGTGATTATGTCTCTGTAGATCTGTGGTGCTGCCATCTATGATGTTTTGAGGAAGTTCCATTTCAGGTAGTGGCGACACCTGTTGGCAGTCCACGAAACGAATTGCATATATCACAAACGCGTTGCATGTATCACAAACGGGTTGCATATATCACAAACGGGTTGCATATATCACAAACGGGGGGACAGATGAAATCAATTTCTGAACTGTTTCCAACACCCCCCCCTTTTCATCTGAGCCCTGTGGTGGTGTAAGTTGTAGTTCCCTTCTCAAGTGCTCAAATTGAGGTTTGGGGATGGGTTTGGTAAGGATGTCAGCTACCATCCTTTTCGAAGGGCAATATTCCAGTGTGATCACCCCGCTTTCTTTTAAATGTCTCACGTTGTGGTACTTGATGTCTACGTGTTTCACACGGGACTGCTGTTTTTCATTTTCACTCAAATTTATACACGCGATATTGTCTTCGTATATTACGATTGGTAAAGTTTGATGCAATTCTAGGTCTTTTAGTAGGTTAAGAACCCATTGAATTTCTTGCGTGGCGTTGGATACAGAGATATACTCTGCCTCCGCAGTTGATAACGCTACACAGTTTTGTTTTCTTGATGTCCAGGACACGAGATTGTTCCCTCATTTTAACACATTTTTCCCAGTTGTGGACTTCCGATCTTCTCTATCTCCTGCCCAATCTGAGTAACTATATGCAGTTAGTATGGGCGGCTTATTTTTGTTCACAGTTAGCCTCAAGTGCTTAGTGGTATGCAGATATCTTATTACCTTTTCTACCGCCTCCCAATCTGCTTTTCTGGGATGTTCGTTCCTTTTTCCAAGGCTGTTTACCGTGGAAGCTATGTCCGGTCTGGTTAACGTCGCTATGTATAATAACGCTCCTACAGCCTGTCTGTATTGTTTGTTGTCACTTAGTGTTTGACTGTTTGGGTCTGCGTTGAAATAGTCTGTTCGCATGGGCGTGTATGTGGGCTTTGATTTGGACAATTTAAATTTTTCGGTTATTTCCTCAATTTTATTCTCTTGGTCTAGCTCAAGGTTTCAGTTGTCTAGCCTTTTAATATTTATTCCGAGAAATTGCGATACCCGGCCGAGATTCTTAATTTCGTATTCCTTAGATAAGTCCGCGTATATATTGCGCGTGTTTTCTTCGCTCGCGGCGACTAAAATATCGTCCACGTACACGATTATATAAGAGAAATCCCCGTTTTCATTTCTCTTATATAAGCACTGATCTGAATCGCACTCCTTAAAATTTAAATTTCTTAATGACTTGTTAATTCTTATGTACCAGGCCCTCGCGGCCTGTTTTAGCCCGTATATTGCTTTCTTTAGCTTGCACACCTTATCTTCCTCCCCTTTTACAACGTATCCCTCGGGTTGCTTCATTAGGACTTCTTCGTCTAAATCTCCATGTAAGAATGCCGTCTTTACATCTAGGTGTGTAATATTTAAATTTTTATACACGGCGGCGTTTAGGAAGCTTCTTATTGTGGTGTGCGCTACCACCGGTGCATACGTTCCATCGTAATCGCTTCCGTATTTTTGCGAGTAGCCCTTCGCGACAAGTCGTGCCTTATATCTCTCTACCTCTCCGCGTGCGTTATATTTTGTTTTAAATCTCCACTTACACCCTATTGTACGTTTTCCTGGTGTTGGTTTCACCAATTCCCAAGTGTTATTCTTCTTTAACAACGTAATTTCTTCATTTGCGGCCTCTATCCATTTGTTTTTTATTTCAGCATCCCTGATATTATTTATGTCTTCCCAATTTTTCGGATCTTGTATTTTACAGATATTCGCGCTTATCCCGTAGCGATCAGGGGGGACACCTCTGTTGCTTCTTAGTGACCTTCGCGGTTCAGCGGTATTTTGCTGTGGGGTGTCGTTTTGATTTTGTTCATCATTACTTAGTTCAATCTCCACGGTTTCAGTAGGTGTCTTTGAATCATTTATGTTTTTATCAATTTCGCTCGCTCCGTTCTCAAGGAATTTTACGGTTCGCGATATTATCACGTTGTTTCCCCCTGTGTATATTCTATACCCTTTACTACGATTATCGTAACCCAATAAAATGCCTTCAACGGCCTTTTTGTCAAATTTGGATGTCTTCGATTCTTCGACATAGGCGTATGCCTTACATCCGAAGGTCCGTATGTTCGATAAATCGGGTTTTCTGTCATTCCACAGCTCATAAGGTGACTTATTGTTTTCGTTTGCTTTGGTAGGCAAGCGATTTATCAGGTATGTTGCTGTAAGTACGGCTTCGCCCCAAAATTGGTTTGGTAAGTTCGCGTCAGATAACATTGTGCGCGCCATCTCAACTATAGTCCTATTTTTGCGTTCGGCAACACCATTCTGCTGGCTGCAGTACGGGACGCTCAACTGGTGTTCTATACCGTTTTCTGATAGGTAACTCTCAAAACTATCTCCTAGATACTCCTTTGCGTTATCGGATCTGATTGCTTTTATAATTTTTCCGAATTTATTCTTCGTTAGGGCTATGAATTCTTTGAGTTTTGTTATTGCCTCTGATTTATGCGAAATCAAATAAATCATTGTAAACCGACTGTAGTCATCAGTGAAAGTTATAAAGTATTTCTTTCCACTGAGTGTTTGTGTATGCATTTTTCCGCAGATATCTGTATGTACCAGATCTAATGTTTCCTTTGATCTATTAGAAGCGGTTTTGGGGTAGGGTGCAATCGATAGCTTTCCCTCGACGCATTTTGTACAAACAGTTTCATTTTTACAATTGTGTATTTCTATTCCCTCAGCTAGTTTGTGTTTCGCGAGATGTTTTAACGCTTCAAAATTTTTATGTCCCAGCCTCCTGTGCCAAATGGATATGCAGTTTTTATCGCTGCAAGATGTTTGAATTTGCACGTTATATCCGTAATCGCCCAGCAAACACATACCTTTTGGTACACGATCGGACCGCAGCCGGCAGTGTCGGTTGGGTGTCGGCAACGGCACAGTGGTATCGGTCCAGTGTCGGTACCTTGTCGGCAAGTGATACTAAGTAACCGTGCGTTTTCGTATGCCGGTTAATGTTGTCGGACCCCTAACGGTTACATATCGGCAAGTGATTCATATTGGCAAAGTGACGCTGGACCGATATCTGATGGCCGAAAGTGGTCCGATTAGATTTGCCAACATCGGTCCGAATTTGGAATATTTTATTTTAGCCGATGCTTTTTTTTAATTTGTTTAAATTTTGTTGGGAATATTAAATAAATTATTTTTCGAAAAATTAGTGTAGCAGTATGAAATAAAACTTATAATATTCCCTTTTTTTACTTTTTTTTTTTTTTAACAAACACAGATGTAGGGAAAATAATGGAATGTTTAATCGTAGCAGAATTTTTTTTCTCTCCTTTTCATTGTTTGCTCTTTGTTCGAAATATTAAATAAATATTTTAAAAATTAACATATGTAAGTTTTTTACTAATTTTTCTTAGAAGAATCACTATAATGTTATGATGATGATTTGTTACAGCAGTATAGCTGCGCTAGGGATATAGGCCGAAAGGGGGGGGGTTACCTCCGTGAGGGTCTTCTAACCCGTATTTACGGCAATGTTCGAAGGAAACCACCGAAAACTCCGAACAGTTAGGTCGACGAGCGCGACAAGGGTTTGAACGCAGCACCTCCGATTTCCAGCATTGAGAACAGAACTTATCAGCTAGTAGTGGGGTATTTAATCGTAGCAGGTGCTTTTTTTCATTGTTTGCGTTTTGTTAGGAATATTAAATACATATTTTTAAATTTAATATATATTAAAATTTTCTAATTTTTTTTCGAAGAATCAGTGTAACAACATGAAATAAAAACATGATATTCGACTTTTTTTCTCCATTTTTCTGGGATAAATAATAGAATATTTATGTAATTCGGAATATTGAATCGTAGTCGATGTTTTTCTTTTGCTGATGTTTTTGTTCGTTATTTGTGTTTTCTTGGGAATGTTAAATACGTTTTCTAATTTTTATTCGAAGAATCAGTGGAACAATATAAAATAACAACTAAAATAATATTTACTGTTTTTTTTTTGTTTTTTTTTTTTCATTTTCTATCAAAAATTGATGTGGGAAAAATAATGGAATATTTATAGTCTTAGCCGTCAATTTTTTTTTTCAATTGTGATTAACCGGCATTTTTTAGGTAGATTTTGTAAGAAATACTAACTATTACATTCTCCCCTAAGTTGGAATTTTTGAAATATTTTTGCAGATCTACGCCGATCATGACTCCCAGAACCCAAAACCACCCCCGGTTCAAAACTTTATCTATCTATCTATGTCACTTTTTATAGACACGATAACGGCAATAATTCTGCACAAATCTCTTCTAAACTGATACATAAAATCAAAGGGCATAAAATATCGGTCAAGTTCGTTAATGGGCAAAATCAAACCAAGGGAGGGGAGGAAATGGGGGGCATTTTGTGAAAACAGAAATAACCCCATAATTTCTTAATTATGATACGTATCGAATCCATTTAAAGTTATTATTACTTCCAGGAAAAGGGCCGAAAATTTATGTATTGCAGATTTTTGATATCATTAAAAATGGCCCCATAGGGGGTAAAAGGGGGTTTTAGAAGAAAAAAATTCATAACTTCGCAAATTCAAAAGATATTAAATCTGCTTGAATTTATTATAAATCCTCTTAATATTATCTAAAACTTTTATATTGATAAGTTTTTTATAGGACCAACCCTTATATATATATATTTTTTAAAAATTGCCGGCTCCGCCAGCAAACAAGTTGGGTTTCGAAGTGGGTGGTTCTAACTGCCGCATCATGGCAAAAAGGTTATTTCTTCCGCAATTCCCAACAAACAGGCGCCCCACGGTCTGCGTCTTCAAAATTTACCTGTGCCTGTAGGCCGAGCCGTCAGGGACTTCTTTTTCGATTGTGATTAAGTCTGAGTTTTGTTACTAAATGCATGTTTTTTAAAATAATGTATATTATATATTTTTACTCTTCTTTTGAGGAATTAGTGTAACAATATCGAAAAAAAAAAATTATTATTTATTTTTATTTATTTTTTTTAATAAAAATTGTGGAAATATAATAATTTATATTTTTAAAAATGAAATGTAAAATGTATTCAATATTTTATACAAATTTCAAATAAACATATTAGACACGTGATGACAAATACATATATGGAAGGATGATTGTTTGCTTTGTCACCCCCCCCCCTCCTCCCCTCCGACTAACGAGCACGGTGTGTGGGCGATATTTAGATGATTGATCATACATTAATTTTACAACAATCTAAAAATTTTAAATTCTAGATTTTTTTATTAAAAATTTTCAAGTACTGTGCCATTAAACCTGTTCTTTTTTTCCCCAACCCAAAGGTCATTTAAAAAAAAATTATGTAAGTATCCATATAATATTTTTATTAAACATGAAATAATAATGCATTTCTTGTAAGCATTTATCAAGAAAGTTTCGGACTTTGGGATAATTTGATGATGGTCAATGCTTTGAGACACGCTTTCACATCCAAAATTTGATTATGAGAAAGCGCCAATACAGAACTAACACGCCAAATCTGGGATGATATCTGCTACTCTATTGTCTGTAAGGTGGGCGCGTAGCAAAGGGAAAGCGATGCGATCACTGCGCGCGCATGCTTGCCAAACTAGATTTTGACTTTTGAAGAGGGGAAATTGCAACCATAGAATAGACGCTCGCGTTTTTATGTACTGCTGATTTGAGATGCGTGAAGCGTGACACATGCAGAAGAAATAATAATAATGGTAAGTCTGCTTAATTTTGCTTTAGTTAAATCTAAATTAATCTGAATTAAGTTAATTATTTTTGCATATATTTAGTTGTTTAAAGATTTATTCTCTTTTAACGATTAACTTTGCGTATGAATTATTGTTGTAAAAAATGATAAAAGGGTTAAAATAGAAAAATATGTTTTGGAGTTGTTATCTTTTTATTATACAAGTTTTTATGACATGTAGCATATTTTTAATTATTAATAATTAATAATAATTAACGAATCTTGATAATAATTAACTAATTCCTAAAACGTTTCTTTATTATAAGAAATGCAGAATGACATTTGGTTATGTGTTATCCATTTGGTGCTCCACAATTTTACAATACTCGTGTCGTTCCTGTATTTAAAAAAAATAGTCAAAATTTTCGATTGCTTAGTAATGATAATTTGCATTTTATTGTATTTAATTTATTCAAAGTTACTAATTCATTCATTTTTTTAATTACTTAAAACGATTTCTTTTTCACGTATCCTGAAACTTTTACGCTGCTGTATAAAAATACCTTTCTAATACTATTCAAGAGCAGATGATTTCATTTGTGCTTTAAATTTATTAAACTTGTTTAATACATTTTATTTCTATCAAATTTAAAATAAATGAATTTTAATTAAATCAATGTATATAAATATTTGACATTTCCAATGTATATAATATACACGAGAGATTTTGAAAGTGTATATTTATATTTGAAAAGGAAAGATTTAGAAAAAAAAATTAAGAGCAAAAAGGAAAAACAATATTGTAAATAATGTTACTTTATTTTCTTTAAATGTAATTATGGAGCATCAAATTATATGTCCAAGATATAAATGATATAGAAAACATTTGTCCTTCTGTATAAATGAAAAAATATATAAAGAATTTAGTAAAAGCTAAAAATAAGGAAATATGCAACATGTGATTCATATATTTTTTTTTTAAATAAAGTTACAAAAATGTATTTTTCTAATCTTGCCCAGAAATTATATAAACTCTAAATTTTGTTTTTTATATTTTTAAAAAAGAGAATAATGTTTACTAAATTAAATTATGCAAAAATATTTAACTTAGTTGAGATGCTGACGGATTTAATAAGGCTAAAACAATTTAACATAATTTATAGCAGACTTATCATTTTAAGAATAATAAAAAAGGAAAAAGAAAATCACACAAACCTTCATTTAAAGCTTTCACAAAATAAAATAATAACAAACAGGGTAGATTAAATTTTTTAACAAAGTTATTTAAATTCATTTTTTATTTTCTGTGTAAAATTAAAGTTCGAATTTTTTAATTTATTAATAAATAGTAAATTACCGGAACGAAATTTAGTTTATTTGACTTAAAAAATAATAATTAAAAAAATCTGAAAAAAATTTAGATGTATTGTTTTATAGTTTCCTAGAAAATATTTTATGTTTTTAAATCAAGTTTTACAGCGACACTTAGAAAGGAAAATGTATCTAAATTTTACTTATTGTATAATAAATTTGTTTTATACAGCTTTATAGAACAAAAATTAAATGTATTTATAATACTTACCACATTTTGTAAAAGTGAAAAAAAAAATTACTTTATCATTATTGCGTTTAGAAACACAAGATTCAGATATTGTTAAAGTATCTATGCTAATATAATGTAAAAAAGTAAAGCTTGAAGCATTTTTTTTTCTTTTTTAATGGCAGGGGCTATTAATAGTAAAACGGTATCCGTGAGGGGGGAGGGGGTTGCTTACATCTGAAAAATAAATTTCACCATTTTTACCTAAATAATCAAAGTAAAAAAAAAAATTAAGTACAATTAAGTGGAGTAACCCCCCCCCCCTATTCTGCTGCTAGTTCCCAATAAAAGGGATGCTTTCGGCAGTTTAATGCTTGCCGATATCGGACCACATTCGACAATACTACGGATTTGTTATCAGTATACGGTCGGCACAGCATCTCGCCGTTGTTAGCGTTGCCGGTACCGGACCACATTCGGAAGGTGTGCGGATAACTGTTGGTATACAATCGGCACAGCAGAGTGCCGTCGCTTCTACCGGCGTTGACGATACCGGACCGACTGTGCGCCTATCTGTCGCGCGGCGTGTCGAAAAAGTTACGGAACCGGTACGGCAGCTGGTATCGTGCCGATACCGTCGGTAATGGCAAAGCGGCAATCGGGCGATTGCTTACCGATAGATCTGTGTTTGCTGGGCGTCTTTGGGTTGCAATTCATATAAATTGTCATTTAACCTAGCTGTTAAAATTGTGTGGTTATCCTTCACGAACGAGCATTTCTGTTTTTCAAATATTACTTTGATATCATTTTCGGTGGCCCTTTTTACCGATAGCAGATTGTTCTGCAATTCGGGACAGTATAATGCGCTTTTAAGTGTAATGGAATTTTGTGAATCTATTTTAATGTTCACGTCTCCCAGACCTTGTGAGCATAGCCGCTTTCCGTTCGCTATTGTAATATGCCCGAAGTTTCCTGGCGTAAAATTTTCAAAATTATGCTTTGACATTACGACATGCCTAGTACATCCAGAGTCAATTATATATTTTTCTTCATTTGGTGTTTGCGCCCTGTTTACAGAGATGGGTTCGATTTTATCTTCTGATGTTTTGTCGTCGCCGGGGGGAACCGAGCTATCTAAATCTTCATCACTATCAATTTTGTTATTGAAACAATAGTTCGAAGTTTCCTTGGGGTTGTTCTGTGCATTTTTATGACCAATAGTGTTGTTTCTATAGTTACTGGAATTATTAAGTGTTTTATTTTTGTTCCAGTCAGGTCTTGCGTGCTTTCATCCCTAGCTTCGAGGCCTATAATGAGAGGATCATATGATCTAGGGAGACTGCACAATAAAAGTGCTACGATATGAGTCTCCGGAATTTCTTCGCCAAGAATTTCGTTGATGTGGCGGTTCATGTCTCCTCCGTCGCTTAATTTTTGTGAGTATAATTTTCGGAGGAGAAACAATTTAGACGATAAGGTGGATCTTTGATGCACCTTCTTTAACGTGTCCCATATTTTTTGGCGGTTTTTAAGTGCTTTATATGACAGATTTGGCTGTCATCTATTGAAAGATTTATTGTTGCTCTAGTTTTCCCATCATTTTTCTTCCATGCATCGTCGGGAGTTGCAGGTGGGTTTTGGGTAACAAATTTAAATAAAACTTCCCTAATTAACAGCATTTCTATTCGAAAGGCCCATAGTTCGTAATTACTGTCATTCAGCTTTTCGACAAGCCATATTTCTTTCGCGGACGAAGTAGCCATAATTAAATGTTGAATGCTACGTTATATAAATGTGTATATATATTTTTCAGTTATTTATGTTTATCATTAGTCTATACATATATATCACAACATAATGACCTATATAATACTTCAATATTCATTTAGGTTAATTATCTACCGTTTTGTTCATCATATATTCTTTTCAATGTTTATTATTTACTTTTGCATTATCAATGATCAATAGCAATAATTATATGTTATATGTACCAAGAAAAAATAATATCAATAATATATCTCAGAAAATAATACCAGTATATGTAATAAAAATTCTGTTATATAATACTTATTCAATATTTATAATACAATGCTTATATTATTATTTTTTTTTCTGGTCTAGTTTTTTTTTCTCTTATTCAGTCTATATAATCTGAAAGGACGTGAGTTATATTTACTTGATTAAAAGGACCAGATAAATAAATTTCTTCTTAATTATTTATATAAAAAAATGTAAGCTTGGCTTACCTGTTATAAAGCGTAGTCCATATTTATGATACAGCGAATAGCGCTTGTTATCCGAACATTTAAATTCAATTTATTAAGTGAAACTGGAATCTTTGTAGAATACCAAAGGATCACGATTTGTAGAGAACAAACTTTATATATCTGAAAAACTTCACAAGATCTCGATTAAATATGTTACATTGATACAATATAAAGAGTAAAGGTATTTTAAATCCATAAAAAAGTTGTGCTTCGTCTTAGTTCCAGAGCATATTGCTTCCAGAACGCAGTTTGATTAAAATTGGACGAGCGAATTGTTGATGTCTTTCTGGCATGTAGTTTCAGCATCAACTAACTAATAAAAGGGGCTCTTAAAAGTTCTTTCACGGTATTAGTCTGCTGAACACATATCACAAAGGTTTATTGCTGACTAAACAGTTTTTTCCTTCTTTAAAATGCACATTTGTAGTGATTATGTCTCTGTAGATCTGTGGTGCTGCCATCTATGATGTTTTGAGGAAGTTCCATTTCAGGTAGTGGCGACACCTGTTGGCAGTCCACGAAACGAATTGCATATATCACAAACGCGTTGCATATATCACAAACGGGTTGCATATATCACAAACGGGTTGCATATATCACAAAAGGGGGAACAGATGAAATCAATTTCTGAACTGTTTCCAACAAAATTAAAACCCTAACAAACTCAACTATTTTTTTAAACACTGTATAAAAATTGCTTTTCGCTTAGAGGGCATTTGCACCACTGGTACATTTTATGTGACAAACAAAGAATTTGATAGGAATTATCAGATCCTACTTGGGTATGATTTTTTAAGGGGCAACAACATCACATTAGACTTTTCACAAAATGTTCTTAAACTAAAAAACAAAGTCATTCAACTTAACACCTACATTACAGAACAGAATGAAGAAATTAATGATCTAGCAACTGAAAATCAACAAAACACGGCTCAACACGATGATGTCATTCATAACAACCCAGAAAAAACAATTAAAAAAAAGGGGGGAGCACACAATAAAAAAAATAAATTGTATGCAAGGAACAAGCTCAGAATATTTCTAACCCCACACTCTAAAAAAATCATTACTCTTACTTGTAATAAACAAATTAATGAAAAGGACATAATTCTAGCAGAGCCTGTTAGAGACAATACCGAGTATACTATACAAACATCAATTCATGAGGTGCAACGCAATAACTTAATAAATATTATAATACATAACAATACGGATAAAAACATTTACTTAAAACAAAACACTAACATAGTCAAAATCACCACAGACATAGAATGCAAAGAAGATGACTCAGACATTGATATTGATCAGGGAAAAATTCACCAGATCAATCAACTAAGCATTCAGGAAGTCAGACAACTTCGTGAGGCAGAACTTAGCATCAATGACTTTGATTTAGAGCATCTCACAGAGGACTTACAAGAAACACTCAAAGAGTTATTAATGAGCAAAGCTCACGCTTTGTCTAAAACATATGACACTTTAGGTCAGAGTTCACTTGTATGTCGCAAATTCACATTAAATCACGATTACCCTGTACAAACAAGACCATATAGACTGCCCCAAACCTTAAAGGAGACAGCATGGAAGGAAATACAAACATTACTAAAAGCAAACATAATTGAAAAATCAGATTCAAACTATTCTTTTCCTGTAGTATTTGTTAAGAAGAAACAAACACAAAAAGATAAACGAGAGCAAAAATACAGAATGGCAATTGACTATAGACTCCTAAATGAAATACTACAGACTTACAACTATCCAATACCAGATATCAAAGACATTTTATATAATATCAGTGGGAAACAATTTTATACTGTGCTTGATCTACATAGTGCCTTTTTCCAGATAAACCTCAGACCAGAAGACAGAAAAAAGTTAGCATTCATAACAGAGTTTGGTAAATTTAACCCACTAAGGCTTAGTTTTGGCACAAAGAATAGTAGCGCTTATTTCGCCGAATAGATTGACAAAGTCCTAGGACACTTTGACAAATCTAAAGTCGCTTATTTTATGGACGATGTTATTATTGCAACGAATAGTATTCAAGAAATGCTACAACTTATAAAGGAAGTAGTCGAGGCATTAATCAACCACAACCTTACAATTGAGCCAGCCAAAATGCAAATTTGTAAACAGGAAATAGACTTCCTAGGATTCCAACTAAATCAGGAGGGATATTCTCCGGCTAAAAAGAATATTGACAAAATCCAGAACTTCATCAGACCAAAATCAAAAAAAGGAGTTAGATCACTTTTAGGACTAGCGAATTACTTTAGATCACTGATTCACAGATACACTGACATAGTTCATCCTTTAATTGAGCTTACAAAAGAGAAAGTGAAATTCAAGTGGAATGAAAATGCAGAAAAAGCCTTCTGTAACATACAGCAAAATATCATGCAAAAACCAACTCTCAAACCACCTGACTACTCAAAAGATTTTGTATTAATTTGTGATGCTTCAAAAATAGCTATATCAGCCATTTTGGCTCAAAGACATCAGGACAATTTGGTACCCATTGAATTTTTTGGGCGCAAACTCAAAGAACCTGAGAAAAGCTACCCGAGTGTGAAATTCGAGCTATTAGCCATACATGAAGCAGTAAAACACTTCAACCACATTCTATGGGGCAGAAAATTTACAATACAAACTGATTCGCAATCAAACACAAGACATTTAAATCTTGAAACGCAATCAGACATAGTCAAAAGATGGTTAACTGATTTAGCAGAATATAATTACTCGTTTGAGTATATAGAGGGCAAAAACAACCCGGCTGACTATGTTTCCAGGAATATCAATAACATAATTGCAGATAACAATTTACAAAATAACTTATTCAAAATGAATTCTGCACTTTCAAATGAAAATATAAAAAATGAACAATACAGAGATGAAAAACTAAAGAAAATTATTGACAAAATTATTACGGGTAGAAACAACAAAACCACAAATAGATACACACTTAACACGAACCGGATGCTCATTCTAAAACCGGGACAGAACAACAAAGAATTGTTAATTGCCCCAGGCACTCTTAAAATTGCTATCATGGAAGATGCACATGCTCCGCACTTTGGTTTTCAAAAAACTTACGAGTTGATAAAGGATAGACTTTATTGGCACGGTATGTATACGGATATTAAAATTTTTTGTGCTAACTGTACTGTATGCCAGACAGCTAAACAGCACAGAACCATCAAGGTTCCTATAAAGAGGGTAGTAAAAGATCACGAAATTGGGAGTAGGCTGCATATAGATATATGCGGAAAACTGCCAGTAACATTTCGAAAGAACGCATTTATACTAACTATAACTGACTCCACATCAATATTCTTAGAAGCGGTTGCACTAAGGAATGTGGAATCACAAACAATTTTGAATGTGTTAAATAAATACCCCTCTGGGGAGGAAAAAGAACGAAAATTTCGTTAGAACTGAAAAAAATCAATTCTTCTATCAACAACCTTAAGAGGAAGACATCCTCTTTCAGCAACTTGCTGCTAAAAATGAACGTTGACTTTTTCTCCATAGGCTGCATTTGCATTATGTCAACAGCCTATAGTTATAACTAAATTAATTACACTTTTTTTTAAATATGTGCCCAGGATGCAAGAACCCACTTGTGAACTCTACCAATGACTGCTGTTCTCTTGAAAAATCCAGGTACATATTGTTTACCCAGCTACTGTAAAAACTTTTTAAATTAATTAATGAATATTGAGGAGATAATATTTCTCCTGCCATCCCAGGATCATGGATGCTTAAAAATTTAATTGTTATCATAATTTATTAAATTATAATATTATAAAATCTGGTATCATGCTTAAACTTAAATGATTAAAATAATAACGTAATAACTTAACCAAAACCAGGAAATATAATGTACAAGGCATATACTTTTTACAATTATTTTACTCTCTATTTTATGTTTTATCAATCTGTGTATTTTGTAAATAAAACCCTTTTATTTCCTCTTAATTAAGACTCTAACATTTATTATGGTTTCCAGTGTGATGTTTATTTAAATTAATATATATGTTGTTTAAATTATTACTTTAAATAAGATTTTACAGCGGGATTGAGGGTCAACCATAAGGATAAGATTCTTCAAAATGACACAACGCGGTACGACTTCTTAATTTAATGCAAAAAAATCTATCCTAGGTTGCACGATCACAATTTGCCTTCAAATTGCTGCTAAAATAATTGGTGTGTTTCTGACAGGAGGAGCTAATTATTATGGGTTCGAGTAACACCCGGCAAGTTTTATAATTTAAATTTTAAATCTCTCCAACAATAACTAAGAATGTGACAATTTCATTTTTTTTTCAGAATTAGACGGCGTATGTCGGCATTATTATTGTTCTAAACCTGAACGTTGCTTCCCAACGACAGCTGATAGTATTTAATATGTCTGATTGGTTGACATGATCTTCTCAATCTTGCCTCTCATTATCGCTCATAGACGATTGGTCTAATACAGTAACGCAAAGTTGGAAAACATGACTGATGTTTCATTTCTTCTGATGTAGGCAAATGTTTTGTTATGGTTACTCTAATTTTAAATTGTTTATGGGCGACATACGAGTAATAAAATTCAATTGGTCGAGAGTACTTTCGATAAAAAATTGGCGAACCTGCCAAAATCACCAAGTTAATGATTTGTTGACTTGTCTCATTCCTCTAACTCAACACGTTTAGGCTAATATTGTTAAATTCTGGAATGTGGGTTGCCATGTTTCGGACAAAAATGTGCATTCGAATTATATGCTATGTGCGTAGAGTTGCAAAAACCTGTTTATTCCCAGTTTCTATTCAAATATATCCAATTTTTTCCTAAAAGGCCTGATTTATTTTTTAAAAAAATCTAATTCATTTCCAAAAATCCTGTTTATCCCTAGGTTAAAACCGGACATTTTCTAGTCTTTGCAACTCTATATGTACGCATATCGCTACTCTCTTAGTTATAATGACGCACATCTGACAACAAGGTAAATCAAATTGAATGTGCATAAAATTAAAGGTTGTCATAAAAGCACGTTGTTTCAAAACAAATTTCGCTAAAATACGCCAAATGGCGTGTAATAAGTAAAAGAATATGAATACTGTTAATAACGTGAGTTTTTCTGCACAATTGCAATCATGTCGTCTTGGATTAAGAAATCGTTAATTAAAGTCACTTTGAATTTTTAAAAATAAAATTACTTGTTGACATTGACAAAATTATTTTGTTTGAAGAACAATAAGTTTAAGAAACAAATGCCTCAGTTTGAAATAGATTTGTTTTCTTTATAATTTAACCTTGTAGTTTACGCAAGCAAAACTGGAACGAAATACCTCAAATGTTTAAAAATATATTGTTAAAATTTCTTTTGCTTTCAAATCCGCTTGTTATAACTTTTCTATACGCTTCAGGTTAATTTAGAGAAATGATTATTGCCATAGAAATAATAGGGCCAAAGTGCATAACTTAAAAGTGAAATTTTTATTATTTTCGTAATGTATTTTTTACTAAATATAATTAAAATTATGTTCCAAATGATTTCAAAATGTAAGCCTCAGCCCCTCAAGGAAAGTAAGCATTTATGAATGCGCATTCGGCAATTATTTGAACACATTAAATGTGAAATAAAATTAATTTTAGTTTGCATTTAGGTACACTCGTGGGATGAATATGAATATACCCCATATTAGCTCCCAAATAAATAGTAGTAGGAAAATGAAACATGCATAATTGAATTGGGAATGAAATTAACTTTTATTTGATATTTTAAAATTTTAACTTACGGGCTTCTCTTTAATTAAAATGAACAGTTATTTTATTGTAATGACCCCATTATTTGACAGAATAAAAATATTCTACATCTTTCGATTAGCCCAAATATAATTTTTCACGAAGTGTCTAAGATAATTCCGGAGATATTCCTTTTTTAAATACGGAGGCAATCTAAAATAATGAAATTCGTTATTGTAAGGTTCCGATTCAATACAAGTTTTATTCATGATTTTCAATAAAAATTATTAATATTGCTAGGAAATGCTATTTAAATCAAATAAATATTCCACGATATGATTGAGACCACTTTTATTAACAGTTATTATCTCGTTAGGGTCTGGTGTACTAATTGTGCATGTGTTTTCATTCAATATTATTTTGACTTAAAAAGTATTTTTCTTAATCTGCATTTAGTAATGATAGTATATGTTTATACATTTATTATTAAGACTTCATTTATGCTTGAGCATTTAGTTATAATGAATTAAAAAATAGTTTAATTTTCTTTATTTTGTTACTGATTCCTTTATTTCAAATATACGTTTCACTCTTAAAATACTTTTCCAAACGAATAATTTGCGATAAAACATAAAAAGTACTAGAAAGTTAAGCCTCCTTAATGAATGTTGTAACATCGCATTTTCCAACTGTCTTCAAAGATTCTTCCTTAGCCTATATTGTCATAAGACTAGTACGCGAAATACCTATATTTGTTAGATTTCTGTAAATGATATATTTGTTAGATTTCAGTGCACCTTAACTTTTGTGATTTGGATAGCTACTTTTAATATTATTAACGTAAAAGTATTTTTCCCCCAAAATGTAAAAAAAAAAATGTAAAATATATGTTCGAAAACGTTAACAGTTTTTACGAGACTAATCTTTTTTTCAATTCTTCAAACTGTAGTGCTGATGCATTTTTAAGCATAACTCAAAAAATGCTCGTCGGAATGGATGAAAATTTCAATACACATATTAAAAGTTTCTAGATACCGATTTCTCTTACAATATTTATAGGTTATAATTCATATTTTTTTCTAATAGTAATTTTGTAATTCAATTTTCATGTCATAAAATTTTGGAAAATACAAAGCAGAGATGTTTATTGTTGGGTATTTAAATAGCCTGTTCATATGAAAAATCAGCATAATTGGCAATAGAAATGTACAAAGTTAATTTAACAATAGAAGATCAAACATTTGAATAATTTTGATCTAAAGGATTATTAGCAATATTTAGACGTTATTTTCACTCGATTAATGCATAGCTACAATTTTTATAGGATTATTTGCAGCTTCTTTATTTCCCAAATCTACATTTTAGTTATCGTTATTTATCAATTTTTCAATGAAATAAATAGAAAATGGTCGCCATTTTCAACAATAAGAATAGACATTTCTTGTAAAATAAAAGAAACATTTATTTGAAATACGAAAATAACCGATAAAATTTGAAAAATTATGCTTATTACTCTACAAGGTGCTCCAAAAATATTGAAATGGGTTTTAATTTTTTTGTGTTGAGGGATATGCGGCGACTGTAATGCTAGGTTTGTGACTCTACATCTCCTAAACTTTTTGACCGATGACTATGTTAAAGATGCCCTGGCCAACATGGTTATAGTTTAAAATATCTGGCAAAAATCGTATCCTTGATGAATAATTACCAGAGCAATAGATTTAACGCTAAAAGTCACTAATTTGTTTTACTTTCCAAATCCATTTTTTTTTCTTTCCCGTTGCCAGAAAAAGAAACTGCGTATGGACAATATCCATATTATAAAGCAAAAAATTATGTCCGTGAGTAACAGTGACGTAATATTGACGAAGGAAGAGACAACCTGAATAAGCAATTTCGTTTTTTCGCAAATTATTTAAATTTTAAACATTGCACAGTTTCCATTTTTACACAGACGAATAGGGGAAAAATATCCTTTAAAATGCAGTTATTTGAAAACCGTATCTCAATTTACTGATTTTTAAATTGTTATAAAATAATTTTCAAGAATGGATTTTTACTTTCTTCTATCTTTACAAGAAGAAAGTATTGGATTAATGAAAATTTTCACTTCAGGTTTTCGACGGATTTATGCGTTTTACAAGGTCCTGAACACGATTTGACCATTTTTAGAAAATGTCTGTCTGTCTGTCTGTCTGCATGTGACAAAAATTTTGTGGGCTCTCTATCTCAAGAACTAATGCACGAAATTTAATAAAACATTATATTCAGTAAGTCCCTGGTATAAATTGGTGCTGATTAGTTTTTGGTAAAAATCGCCCGACAGGTAGTGCTGCTATGCTGCATTTTTTGCGATTTTCGCAATAGCTCTGCCTCAAGAACTAATGGACGGAATTTCATAAAACTTCAAGTTCAGTTAGACCTGGACATAAATAAACGCTGATTATGTTCTGGTGTAGATATCTCAACAGGTGGCGCTGCTATACCACTTTTTTCTCGATTTTTACGATAGCTATATCTCAAGAACTAATGCACAGAATTTCATCAAAAATTAGATTCTGTTAGACCTTGACATAAACAGATGCTGCTTAAGTTTTGGTCTAAATCTCCCTACAGGTGGCGCTGCTATGCTGCATTTTGCAGGATTTACACGATTTTAGCACTAGTCATATCTCAAGTGCTAATGCGCGGAATTTAATAAAACTTTAGATTCACTTAGACGTTAACATAAGTTCTTGTTGATTAGATTTTGGTCTAAATCTCGCAACAGGTGGCGCTGCTATGCTGCATTTTGCAGGATTTACACGATTTTAGCAAATAGTCATATCTCAAGTGCTAATGCGCGGAATTTAATAAAACTTTAGATTCACTTAGACGTTAACATAAGTTCTTGTTGATTAGATTTTGGTCTAAATCTCGCAACAGGTGGCGCTGCTATGCTGCATTTTGCAGGATTTACACGATTTTAGCAATAGTCATATCTCAAGTGCTAATGCGCGGAATTTAATAAAACTTTAGATTCACTTAGACGTTAACATAAGTTCTTGTTGATTAGATTTTGGTCTAAATCTCGCAACAGGTGGCGCTGCTATGCTGCATTTTGCAGGATTTACACGATTTTAGCAATAGTCATACCTCAAGTGCTAATGCGCGGAATTTAATAAAACTTTAGATTCACTTAGACGTTAACATAAGTTCCTGTTGATTAGATTTTGGGCTAAATCTCGCAACAGGTGGCGCTGCTATGCTGCATTTTTCAGGATTTACACGATTTTAGCAATAGTCATATCTCAAGTGCTAATGCGCGGAATTTAATAAAACTTTAGATTCACTTAGACGTTAACATAAGTTCTTGTTGATTAGATTTTGGTCTAAATCTCGCAACAGGTGTCGCTGCTATGCTGCATTTTGCAGGATTTACACGGTTTTAGCAATAGTCATATCTCAAGAACTAATACACGGAATTTAATAAAAGTTTAGATTCAATTAGACCTTGATATAAAATGGTGCTGATACTTTTTAGTGCATTCGAAATCTTTGTTAGATAGAAGAAAGTTTTGGGATTGACAGATCCGACAATTTTTTTATCTATCTCTATCAGTAGAAGCCCGTTGACGGAAGATTAACCCGTTTGCACTTAAAACTATATAAATAGTTCGTTATTTGTTTCTGGCAAAAAATTTATAACGAAATTAAAACTTTATCAATAAATAAAGAAAAGTATAATATAAATAAAGTACGAATTTAAAAAATATGAATCGAACAACGCGCTTAAACACTGAAATAATCAGATTCAAAAAGGTTACTTTAAATAGTGATTTCTTCGGCTATTAACCGCTGGAATGCGTCTAATACAAAAGTACCGTTTTTCTTAAATAAAGTACATTAAAAAATTGTTAAATACATTAAAATGATGTAGTACCTTCATTAAATGCATTTAGAGTTAAAACATCTTTTTAGTACAAATATTTTCATTTCGAGAACATATTCAGGGGAAAAATATTAATCCTGTCCTAATAATATTATAAATCTGATTGTGTGCAAATGTTAGGCTGAAGCCAGCGTCAAAATGGAGCATTTAATGATCCTGTATCTTTGCATATACGTTTATTATAACCCTCAAATGAACATAGGCCGGTTTTTGTTCATTTTATTCAAATATATTTTTTTAATAATTCAAAATTTCGTTATTTTCATAGAGAATAAATGGACATTTTCCCATAAAATTTAACCATTTTACTTTATCGTTGCTAGGGCTTTGATCGTTGCCAATAAATAAAAACACGGAAAAATAATTTTTCCTCAACAATTAATTTTCAATTGAACGATGTTCACGTGAAAAATGAAAATGAAAAAGAATTCAAAAGAAGATGAATTTCCGTGATGTTTGAAACAAAAATATGGAGTATTTGTTATTATACATGAAGTATGAATATCGGTTACATTAAAAAGATCTTTTTCTGTCAAAAAACTGCGTTATAATTAGAAGGAAAAATGAACAATAATTATATTCTTAAAAATAGATTTCGCTTGGACCATGGAACTATGAAAAGGATCCTCCTCGACTTGGACACATATGACGTCATAAATAAAACATGTATTTTCAAATAGTCGTAATAATACAAGGAGCATGAATATCAATGTATAATTAAAGTAGATAGATAATGGACGTAATATTTAAGATGAAAAACTGAAATATTTTTTATCGATACTGATTAATAATTAGCTTAAGTACCAGTTACATACAAATGTGAGTTTTCCGCTAAAATTTACGTCCTGAGTGCCAGAAAAAGAAAATTAACAAGAATTATGGTATTAAAAAGAGATTTCTCTGAGGAAAATGTGACGTCATATTTGAAATAAAACGGAAATTTTCAAATGTGTTTTACAAGGCGTGGGAATTAATTCCGTACATCAATAATACAAGGATCAGTATAGAAAGTAGATTAGTTCCACGACATATTTAAAACGAAAAATTGAAATATTTTTTTATCTATACCGATTATTAAGGATGAATATCAGTTACATACAGATGAGAGTTTTTTGACAAAAACCATACCATGGTTATTAGAAAAAGAAAAAAATATACGAATCTATTATATTAAAATCTGACCGCCTGTTTGTATTTCGCAACTACTCTTTTCAGATTGTCGAACGCAACGCGATTTACTTAACACCGTTTATCATTCATCCGAGGATGTCATAAACTCTCAGAATTTAAAAAATGATTTAAATTCCGAGATATTATTATTATTATTATTATTATTATTATTATTATTATTATTATTGTAAATTTTAACGAAGTTTCACTAAAAATTGCAACTAAATTATTCCATTTTTGTGAACAAAAAAGAAGAAATAAAACGGATTAATATATTTTTTCTCATTAAAACTGAAAAAAAAGAATTTATTTTCAATTTGAATAGATGGTGAAAGAAAAAAAAATTGATTAAAGTAAAATTTTTGAAAAATAAAAACGTATTTTCACATATTCAAACTTCATGAATCAATTTATTCTGGAGAACAAAAATCGTCTGTCAACAACATATTTTCATTTAGAAATAAAGATTTTTTTTTTCAGATATAGATTAAATAAAGGAGGCAAATTTAAGCTCCTTGCATTTAGGTCTACAATAATTGCTCCCTATTCACAAGAATTGAATTTAATTAAAAAGAATATACTATTTCCATTATCTTTGAAGGATTGCTATTAAAACGTTTCACAAAGGCGTTAAAAGTAAAATGGTTTACCAGGTAAACTTGACATATGTTTTTATATAATTCGCCGATGTCCACGATTTCATTTGGCCCGCCTTTTTTCATTGGTTGCAGTTTCCTTTTCGTGATTATTTGTCACAAAATTTCACTTTTTTAAAACTTAGTTATGTCAAGGCCTCTATAACATAGAAATACTGTATTGTCTCCTATGGAATGTGATAAGTAGTTAGTTAATTATTTACGTTTCTAATTATCGGGAATGAATTATTTTGCTTAATTAATGCATTTATTCTTCTTTTAGTGATACGTGAACGACGTCACGGGTAACAGCTAGTTAAAATATAATCTCCTAAATATGGCGTCAATTTCTACAAGACGCTATCAGTGTAACTTCAAACTGACTATTAATAAAACGGTTGATATATTTTACTACCTATTTCTTTTTTACATTAAATCTAATATAAAAACTTATATAATATAATATAAATATTTTATTTATTAGTTTTACTTAGACTTAACTATACATTATAGGTAAATTATTTAATACTTTTGATGCGATGGTAAAATTTTCTACGATTTATATTGAATTTATATAGGAAATGAAACATAACAACCGCTTAAGTCATTTTTTTTCTCTTTACAATAAAACTTCATGACATACTTCACTACTGCAATCGTCTAGAAAAGGACCTCATGTAGATTGCGTTTTTATGAGTGAAAATATAATTTTTCATTAAAATTAATGCCATACGAAATAGAATTTAACTAAATACTACTTGGTTGAATTTATGCATTTTTCTTCTGTATTGTCAAAGACGTCGTATATATTTCTGTTACGCGCGCCAATGAAAACTTGCATTACCATTTATAAATCTGAGGGATGTAACTAGGATTGCCCAAATTAACTCATTTTTCTGATTATCTTTTTAATGATTTATGGGTGCAATTGCACAGATATCCGTTACTGTGATCGCCGTATTGCTGCATTTTTATTTATTTCACCTTGAAGGTACTCGTGGTTAATACGGGCAAAGCTGGGTGGTTCTGCTAGTGTGAAATAAAATATTGATTCTTAGTATTAGAAGATCAATTTACTTCCAGTGCTAACGACATTATGTATACACCAGTACATTATAAAACAGAAAAAATTAAGTTATGAATGCGTCAAATTGTCGTCATTTTAGCTTAGCTTTCATTCTGACGGTACCCAGAATAAGGTGCATATTAAAAAAACTAGTATCACTGCGTAATATTTTTTCAGGCACATTTAATTATGCAATGCTTTACTCGTGCTGTTGCAATCTTAGACCATTTATAATCAATACAGTTTCAGCTGTTTCAATAAAGCTGCTTCTGTTGCAACAATAATTTTTAGTTCTAAATGGTTTAAAGGTTGCAACAGCACGAGTAAAGCCTTGCATAATAAAATGCGCTACATCAAACAATCTACAATAACAAGGATTCCATGTTTGTTATTTTATACTCACGCGGCTGATCAGAAATGCGAAATAATAAAGTATTGTTTTAGAACAAATTTTTATTTAACTAATTGATATCATCATATTTGCTTCCAAAATGTCTCATTTGCCTGTTCATTAATTTTTTAACATTCAACCACAATTTTAAACACAATTTCTATAAATTTTCTAGTGTATTGTTTTTTTAATTTTAAATATACGAAATAATGGCGAAATTTAACAAGTTTCAAATAACTGTTTCACAAGCTAATAGCAAGAAAGTTGGTATGAATATTATATTACATCAAATGATAATTTCATTTTCATTAACCCTGATGGAATTGAAGCATGCTCTGCATGACAAAATATTTTAATCGACCTACTACGATGGCCGTCGAATCCCTGACGTTATATTTTTTGCGACCTCATCGGAAACTCTCCAAGACTATCGATTTATAGGAAGCATAAAATAGTACAAGCTCTACTGAAAGTCATCTTAGGTGCATCTGAAAAAAATTGAGCTGTATTTTAAACAAAAAGTTCTGTCAGCATCGTCATTTACAGACATGAAATCCGCGAAAACACTACCAACTTAGTATGACACATTTTCTAATTCTAAATACAGCTTATGTCATTTTGCAGGTGAACCTGAAGACAATGAAGAAGACGATTTTATACCACAAGCATTTGACAACATACCCTGCATGACACAGACAGGTGTATTTCTACAAGCTTTAGCTAGCTCTGTACTGTCAGGCGTGGGAGAAATTGATCGTCAGTTTGATTGGTTTGGAAATATTTTGGTGGCATTTTTTAATATAAGTGTGATGATATGGCTCAGTTTTTTCCTGTGCCTTATTTAGGCCAGCAAACAGCACTCAATACTGGTCCGTTCACGTCCTATGTTTGTTTGAAAGTGTCTAAAAACTATTCCTGTTGAAAACATTAATGAATCAAATTGGACCAGAAAAAGAACAATGTCCAAATGTTTTGACAAATATTGTCAATGGCATCGTGTTTGAATCTGACTATATTTATTTATAAACTATATTTCAAAATGAAGATTTGCCAAAGTTGCATTCGTTGATGTAGTTCACATTATGGCTTTAAAATTACACAATTTTGAACATAATCTTAAGCGTTTCGGCACTCTAGGATATCAAGTACCTTTAATCCAAGCTCGAAATAGTAAGAGCGTCGCCACATCTGCTCTACCGGAGGAATGTCAGAGCTTAGAGAATATTCTAACTCTAGCCGTTGGTTGTCGTGTTATGATACGCCAAAATTTATCGACAGAAGATGGATTATTGAATGGTACATCTGACATTGTTCGTAATATTCTTTACATGACTGACGTAGCATCGAGCCATCTTGAAATGTTACCAGTTTACGTTCTTGTTGAGTTTCTAAGATATCGTGGACCAAAACTATACGACGCTGTCGTTCCTATTGCATCTGTCTTAGTTTGTTTCCAAAAAATGACATGAATTATGTATGAAAGCCCTACCACTAAAACATGCTTATAATATTTTTGTCCACAAATCCCAGGGTATGATTCATGACCGGGTCGTAATTGACATCTGTCTCAAAGAATTTAGGTGTGGATTGACGTACGTGGCTTTGAGTTGTGTGATAACTGTAGACAGCCTCATTATAAGCCCGAGCTTCACAAACAACGATTCTTTAGAATCAACAACAACAGAGCATGACAACACACACGAGCAAAATCTGCAACAACTTCTCGCTCTTCAGTGAATTAGAAAAATATATAATAATACATAAATTACTGATATAAACATGTCGAAATAATAAAAAGTGTTTTGATTCAAATAACTTGAAAGATATTTTTATTAACATTTACGCTTAAAAAAACTGTCAATATCTGTTGGTTGACGCTGGGAAGTTAGCACAAGAAAATAGCGGCCATACAAGAATTTGGTTTGTCTACTGTTGGCCGCAGTCTTTTACAGACAAGAACTTTATCACAGCTACCGCAGATATGTTATTTCTCTCAATACGCTGGACAAAAAAAACTGGTGCTTCTAAAGGCGACTGACTATGCTACCGCATGAATTCGCCGAGCAGTATACTAGGATTAACACGAGTACATTTTTTTTTATTCTTCATACGTTGCACATAAAATTAATTTTATCAACTTTTCAATCTTTTATCGAATAGGTGACCAACTATGTGATGTGGGAAGGCAATTGTATGGTAACGAAATTAAGGTTAAGAGCAAATTCGTAAAATGTTATTGAAATTACATAAAGTTAAGTCTTGTTTTCTGCAAGCACAATTAGTACACACGGAGAAATCAAAATAAACACTTACAACAATTAAAAATATATATAAAGATATTATTTAGAAATTTTTAAAAGCTCGTAAATGGATTTACATGAAATCCATTGCTACTAATTCCGTTACCAAGCATTTAAACATTTCTAAATAATATTTTTATAAATTTTGTAATTGTTGTAAGTGTTTATTTTGATTTTTCAGTGTGCACTAATTGTCCTCGCAGTAAACTAAACTTGTAAAAAATTATTAACTTTATGTAATTCCAAGAAAATTTTACAAATTTGCTTTGAACGGTAATTCCGTTACCAAATAAATGCCCAGCAAGGGAAAATATTCAAGGATACATTTAGTATACAGATTGAAACCCATCAAAGTCTCATTGCTGCCGTGCAAGAATGAAAAGTTGAGTTTTTAAATACTTTCTTTCGACAAACTTTGTTTCAACAAATAATTTAATCTTAATACTACCCGAATTTAGAAATTATAAATGTCTACTTGACGATAGCAAATAAATTGTTGTAAATTAACTCGACCAGCTCAATTTTGTGCAGGTTCTGCATGCGTTTTTCTAGGTATTTATAGCAGTTTAGTAGGCAATGCAAATTGAAAATTGTGCAAACGTGTTCAAAATAAGGTAGGAAATAAAGTTATATTAATAGTCCTCCCAATAATTATCAAAAAGTTACGTTTGTTAAATTTTTACGACCCCCCCCCCGCTGCCCCCAAGACAAACTTGGTCAATTAGTATATTTTGTTGCCTTTTTACCAACCATATCATAGAAAAAAATGAATATCTGAATATTTAAAATTAACTGAATTATGAAAAAGCTGACCTATACCACTTTTTCATACCATTTCCATATTTCATCAGTAAACATAGGGCCCATTCACATATGGATAATGGCATTTTTTATATCAAAAATATGTTAAGATATCCAAAAAAATTGCATCAGAAATATACCTTACAAAAACATTACACAGGCAGAAATCATGTACAGAGACAAATGTAGTTTAAACCTGGAAATATAAACAATTCACAAAGCATTTTAAAAGCATCTTCTCTCATCTCCAATGCATTACTCAGATTTTCTAATAATGCTGTTGGAGTTCTTCGTCACCAATCTTGTTGAAAGCATGGATTATCTTCTGTTTAAGGTCACCTTAACATATATTATCTTCCTTCATTCCATTTTCTTGCAGCATCTTGCAGCTTTACATTTCTTACTGGAGATGGCTTGTATTCATCAATAGCAGATTTATAATCAAGCATAACTCCTTGAATTTTAAACATACAAATTTGCAATTTTATATGATAAACTTGTTTCAGTAAAAGGAAATTTTTTTAATTGACAATTTCTTCTACAGAGGATCTATGAAAATTTAAAACGTGCAAATTTTTGAAAAGTAAATCCAGGAATGCTTCATTAATATTATTTCCTACCTTATTTTAAGCATTAATTTTAAGGAATTTACCTTGTCAAGGGCTTGATCAACGTGAAGGCCAAATGAGCCGTCGCACAAGGGCTCTCTGATTTTGGGGATTTAAATTTTGTATTAAATTTTTTTAGCACTAGTACGGCCGACAATTTCGACATCCTTAAACTGCCGTAGGTGTCATTTTGACACCTACTTTAACTATGCAAAATGGACGCTATAAATTCTAATTTAACATTTTATTGCGACATTGTACATTAAGCTTATACTGACACATTTTCACAAAAGAACAATGATTTATTATAAATTCTGCTTGGCGTTGAAATAACACCAACGGACGATCTAGGTGAATTTTGTTGCAATCCTTTTAAAAATCAAATCACATAATACATTTTCTGCTTATTACGTAAAATGATTGTCATACAATGTCATACAATTTGTAGAATATAGTTGAAAAAATGCGATAGAGAGATAATGCTATATTCGGTTTGGTGTCGAAATGAGACCAATGGGTGGTCTAGTTTTAAAACATTATTTTAAATTTGTTTGGACATTGTAGAAATTATAATAAAAATTTTAACTATTTATAAGAAGATGGTTATAAAGACAAACTATATATTTATCCTAATACACATCAAATACAGATTATTTTAGCTTTTTATTTTACTGGATGATCGCAGATATCATTTTTGCATTCAATTCGCTGTTGTCCCCCTAATTGTCTTCGTGAACAAACTTTCATAGAAAAATATGTGGTCAAATATGTTTATTCTTAAAGTTTCAGAAAAATTCATCATGTATTTCTCTAGATTTTTGACAACACATTTTACACCGAAAGGGTCCAGCGACTTTTGTCCATGTAATGTATATACCAGTTGCGCCAAAAGTTCATTAAAACTTTAAAAAATCATTAAAAATGACCAAATGATGCTAAAAATTTGCGGTTTGCTGGAATGGAATTAGAGGGAGATCGGATTTCTTTTTAATATCAAAAATAATTTGGTTCAAATATTATCGCTAGATGGGGCTAAATTCATAATATGAAGCAGATTTATGCAAATTAGGTAATCAATAAAACCCCTCATTGCACACAGATTCTTCATTCGATGCCAGCAGTAAGCTACAGTTACCAGATCAACGCTGGTGGTTAAACTCTTTTACAATAACGGGGAATCGGCAATTCTGCACGTCAAAATGACTGAAGATGAGAAAAGATCCTGTTTTATGTGCTGAGATACTGAAGTTTGCCAGACGCTTCGCTGAAATGAGTCTTTTACTAGAAGTCTAACTTTCGACTTTTGGCATGTGCTTATATTCCATCTCCAGTTATTTTTCCAACACACAGTTGTATGTATATTCTAAACAGTTTCGTCGATTCTTTCACACGGTAAATTACCTTTATCTTAGAAAAACTTTATAACACCTCTTTCCGTCTCTGGAAAAATAACAAATAGTAAATTTACTGGAAAATCCAAAACAGAAAAAACTTTTAATTTATCAAAGCCATATTTCGCAAGCCGAAGAAATGTATCGTATCTCCCGGGCCAACCGTGGCTAAGTGGTCAAGGCATCACACCGCTAATCGTTTGCGAGTGTAGGTCGGAGTGGGTTCCAATCCGCTGTTTCCATTGCACACTCTTTGTGGAGCTTCTGGCTGTATTTCGGTGTCAATTTCCTTGTGTGTGCTATCTCGTCCCTGTATATATTGACGATGACTTATAAGCGGACGCTTGACGCCAAGCACACAGGTCAGATGTATGTTAATAAAATGCCGAAAATGTCGAATCGTAAATCCCAGCGTATAATGTGTGCTTTTGAAACAAAAAATATTATCAAATTTTACAGGTGCACGTTACATCCCGAGTATAAAAATAGAAGCTTAAAAATTGAGCATAACAATTCAGATTTTGAAATTAATGAATAAGAGAAAAAGACGTGATTATTTGAATGAACGAGAGTACGATTACAAACCTTTCGTGGGGATTCAATAAGATAGGTTTAGCAGTAGCGTATGTCTTTACTTAGCATTTGCTTATTTTTTTTATATTTGTACCAGTTATTGTACTTTTTAATGCCCTTTATTGCATTTTTCTGCTACATATCTCATGAAGTTTTTCCTTCAAAAAATGAGATGCAAGTGATACGTTGAATACATCTAATAATAGAAAATTTCAATCTCAAATTGTAGGTGCTATACTGTAAATTGGGAGAAGATTAAACTTTTTTCATTGGTACACTGTAAAAAAATACAAATGTTTCTTAAACAATAAAAACATAATATATCCACGAACGAAAATATGCAATAACCTCTTCCGAGTTACCCACGATTCCAAAAGGCATTATCTATCCTTAGAAACCTCAAAAAACAATATATTTTTTATATTTAAAGAAAGATTTGAAAAAAACTCAGTTTTTTTTTCCTGCCAGTGATTTTCAGCAATGTTTTCGAGTTCTTTTTATGGTGCAGTAATCAGTTTTTCTCAAACCGGAATATCGGTTTTTAGGATGCTACCAATTCGCAATTAAACATTTTTAGCTGCAAAAGTGAGTTTATACATTCAAGAATAACAAAATAAGATTGATTTTAATGTTACTGTTAATGCTGTTAATATATCATGATTAGTTGTAAAAATGCATCTTGAACATTAAAGTGTTTCCTTGAGAATTGATAACATCCGAGAAACTTATATTCAGGGTTGAAAAAAGTAATTAATCTATCTATCTATCTATCTATCTATCTATCTATCTATATATATATATATATATATATATATATATATATATATATATAGAGAGAGAGAGAGAGAGAGAGATAAACATGTGTGTCCATATATTTCACTTTGCAGCGACAACTACGCAGCGCAGACCACTGGTGTTTATGACAAAACAATTGGTAGTAGCCTCGAGTCTCCTATCGTGCACTATGGCGTTTGCATATCGGTAGCTGAGGGGGTATGGGAGATATGTCGACGACCCAGGGCATCTTCATATTTCGACCAAAGTGTTCTAAATGTTTGGAATCTTCTTCAACGGGAATTGGTTCATTCAACTTAACATGAAGTAATTAAGATATAGATAATTAAGTAAGATGATTTCGTGTCCCCTAGCTGTGAAAATTGAAGTAAATTATATTGAAGTTATACAATGCCGTAGGCAGCAGGGACGAGTGCCGGAGTTTCATTCCGAAAGAGGTTTGTTTAGAATAGAATGCGCGCCGAAAATGACTATTTTTATCGAAACCGCAAAAGAAAGTTACAGATTTCCTGGCAACGCCAGACGCATCAGCTTGTGCACCATAAAAACTACTCTGAAACGTTTCCGAGAATAAGTGACAGCAAAAAAAAGCCCTTTTTATATAAATTCTTCTTTAAATCTCGAAAATATTTTGATTTCAAAGATTTATAAAAGTAAGAAACGTTTTTCTGAATCGTTTGTAACTCGGTTATTGTATATTTTCGTTCGTGGTTATATTATAATTTCCGAGATTAAGATAAGTTTGTCATTTTTTACGGTGTAATCGCTTCATTTTTGTAACTGTTTCTAATGTTTGGCAAGAAATTGCCCTTTCTAAAGTTACGCCAAGACTTCTTTAAAAAGGAAGTACCTGAAATAATTCGTGTTGTTTAAAATAAACAAAAATTATCTCTGAATCCAGTATTGGATACCGCATCTGCGAGAAAAGATGTGGTATAAGTCTTACATATCATATCATATATTACAAAGCAAGAAGCCCTAAACGTGTATGTCCGGTAGGGTGGGCCGAAAAAATTCAAAAATTTTTTTTCAAGTCGTAATACCGCGGAAAAGTTGCGAATTAGGGAGACTAAAAATGGGTAAAAAAAGAAATAAAATCGGATTATATCTTCCGATCGCGCACGTGCAGTAAAGATTATCAAAATATGGAAAAATTGACATTTTTACAATTTTTTTTTTAATTTTAAATTAGCCTCTTCACGAATGTAATTGTTGAAATTCTTATCTATTACACTACCAAAACATAATATTTATATGTTATTTATATCCATCAACATCTTCCGATCGCGCATGTGCTCTAAAATTTGTCGAAATTTGGAAAAAATTCACATTTTTATCAGAAAATTTTAAATTTTTAAATTAGCCTCTTCACGAATGTAATAGCTGCTGTTATTATGTATTATAATAACAAAACATAACGTATAAATGTTATTTAAATCCTTAAATTCATCAACATCTTTTGGTGGCAAATTGTATTAATGAAATTTTGAAAAAAATAATTACAAACAAGTGTTGAAGGGGGAAAAAGCAAAACTTACCTTTCTTTGTTGGTTTCTTTTATTGAATACAAGTTTAAATGTTTAAAATAAGTTATGTAAGATCATTAGTATTATTTATAAACACACTTTCTTATTGGAAAAACTAAGTTTTATGTGAAGAGAGTCATAAGTCCACGAAACGCATTTGAACAATCGAACACCACCGTTTTCACTCATTCCTAGATGAAGATACTTTGAAATCAGATTTATGTGCGAAGTTAGGCATGATTGACCTTGACAGCAGAATAGTTCTGATAAAACCATCCCTAGACTCAGCTTTACGAACATTTACTGAGGCTTCTGTTACGTGTTTGATGCTTCGTTCAACTGCTTGAGTATGGACTGGGAAATTCGCGAATGTTATATTCCAATTAGGAACTGAGCCACTTTGAATATGTGAGTTAATCTTATCGTCACTGATATCCTTTAATAATTGGGGAGAAGATAAATCACAGTCCATCCCGTTAATTATATCCGAGTAGTCTTGAGCCTTGAAATTGAATTTTGGCGGTATGAATGTTTTGAGAGTTGTTCTCTTTTTATCTAACTGTCTCGCTTTTAAAATTCGTCCAAGTCCGAACTCTCTTATGTTTTTTGAAATGTCTTGTGTCATGGCTAATATTAAATGTTCTGGATGAGCGAAAAATCCATTTCGTTCGATCACATTGTCGACAATATTATGTAAATCTTTAGGCAGGTACCTTGAGGATTGTATTGCTTGGTACACATGTTTTGGTCCCTCTGTAAAGTATTTACTTATTTTAATACTAAATCACATTGGCATGCATGACAAGAAAAAATAGAACTATTTATTGAAGTTCAGGTGTCGGACTTTCTTCACTTATGCACAATTTGAGAGTTCAATTGGCTGTTTCTCAACCCCCTCGAGTGTGACAAGAGACCAGGATTTCGCACAGCCAAATCTTCTTTACAGTTTCCCCTCTTTATTGCCATGGAAATATCGAGTAGATATTGCTGATCTTTACTTAATACACTACTGTCTACTGTAGGGATCTGACAGTCAATACTCTTGAAGCTAATCACTGGACGCTTTTCGCAGCCACTTAGCTTTTCACCGATTGGCCCTCTCAAAGATTTTAGACCCATTGATTTACCGTCAACGTATTGAAACAGATGCCTGAATTGCAGTTCATTTAAATGAAGAAGGAAAACTGCCCATTGTAACGGTTTACCCAAATGCATTTCTATTTGGTGAATCAGACCGTTTTTCCAAACTGTGTTAACATTAGTGCCATCACATTCTATGACAACTAATTTTTCAAGAGAAATACCACGACCAGACAGATAAGAAATAATAGAAGTGACAATATGTTCAGAATTTCAAGAAGTTGGAGTTATCTGGTCGATGTAGACTGAACCAGGTTCTTGAATTAGAGAGTAACTCTAACGAGTTTTTACTCTAAGGAACCTTTTTGAATGAACTACATCCATTATTAACGTGTTGTCTTTCCTCCCATCCAAATAGAGACTTTGTAGTGAAAATTCATCAGATGTATTACACAATTAAGCCCTAATATTTTGTTTCTGTCTTCTCATTTTGTTTTTGTCTATAACATGGGAGGCGTCAGAATCGCTAATTAATCCAACGTCGTGCAAAACACTTGAAGCGATTGCAGCGGTAGCGTGATCAGAAAAATCCATAACTGTCGCTCACTAATACAGCAGATTTTAGCTCATCTCTCATCGTTGAAGCATTGGGGGAACTTTTTTTGGTACTTTGAAATCTTTGTCGCTATTATTGTTTCAGATAAGAGCTATTACACTTAAATACTGGCAAGCTAAGTAAGATAAAAGATTATTGTAAAAATGTGATTTTTGCCAAATTTCGGCACATTTTAGAGCACATGCGCGATCGGAAGATGTTGATGGATTTAAATAATATTTAAATATTATGTTCTGTTAGTGTAATAGATAAGAATTTCAGCTATTACATTCGTAAAGAGACTATTTTAAAAATTTTAAAAATATTTGTAAAGATGTCAGTTTTTTCACATTTTAGCAAACTTTACTGCACATGCGCGATCGGAAGATATAAACCGACTTTATTTCTTTTTTTACCCATTTTTAGTCTCCCTAATTCGCAACTTTTCCGCGGTATTACGACTTGAAAAACAATTTTTGAAGTTTTTCGGCCCACCCTAATGTCTGGAGTAATTTAAAAAAACTACCACATGTTTTTTTTTTTTTTTTTTTTTTTCGATTTTCACCATAGGATAGAAAAATTCCCGCGCTCATTATGATGTATAATACATCGATATAACTACGATTTTTGATAATACAATTTGGTATTTTATCGTTATTTTGGACGAAAAGGCTGCCATTGGTATATGTTTCAAATCTTGGCGACGGTATATTATACTATTGTTTGGTTAATGGTCTTTGGGAAATGGCTATATCAGATAGAAAAAAATATAAAAACACTCGAAAAATAAAATTAAAACATTACAGATTTTAATTAAAATAAGAAAAAATATGTAATGAGAAATGGTATTATGAAACGAATATATTTAAATTTAATATGAAAGGATTGTTTGTACGGCTTAAAAGATGAACAATGTCAAAGGCGACCATTGAAACAATATTTGGCAATTTATTTCTTTTGTTGCCTATATTTGGCGCCTGGGTAAGACAAAATGGTAACTTTTAGGGTATCTTGCTTCATGATATATATGATTACCATGAAAGTCAAAGCAGGCGATTTTCTAAAAAATATATTTTATATATATATTGTAAATTTGACGATTTTTGCTTTTTCCGTTGAATTTTTATGTATGACGTCGACAGTGTTTTTACTTGATAGAATGAAAAATTTTCAAATGTAATCTGTATTTTTACTTACCCATCATTTGTAGAATAAGGTAACACTTGTAATCGTTTTAAAAATCGAAAAAAAAAATAATTTGACGGGTTTATGCGTTTTAGACACTCGAGATTCCGAAAACATATTTTTGAAAAAAAAAATTGCCGTCCGTCTGTCTTTGTGTGTGTTGTGTGTCTGCAAACGTTCTATCTCCCGAAAAATTTGAGACAGAGACTTGAAATTTGGTATGTACTTAGTATATAATAATGAGAAGAAGCCTATTGAATTTCAGTAACCTCGATTATCCGGAACTATTTTTCTCGGACTCTCGAAATATTCGTTCTGATAAAAGCTATATAAAATTTTCGAAATTGTTTATTTTAAGGTGTGAATATAAAAGACAATAAAAAAACATAAATTTTGCATAAAGAATGAAGTCGATAGGATACTTAGTTGCCAAGATATTTGTAATCCTATATTCCACACTCTTTGATTTTTCATGACACTGTATTTCATTCAAATTTCAATTCAAAAATACATTTTAATTGGAAATGTGACGCCTAATCCGACGCAGTAAACTGTTACTTAATACGTTTATCATTTCTGGAGTTATAAGGTTGTTTCTTTTACGGAATTCAGTAATAGAGCATTTAAAGTTTATGACGTCATCGAGACACGATTTTATTCAAATTGCAATGCATTTTATAAATAGTTTACACATGTTTTATTTTCATATTTTATATTATGCATATCCATGATGAGTAAGTATTACGGTGGCCCCCAACGGCTAGTTTTAATTGTGAAAATTAAAAATGATGTTGAGTTTGAACTTCACAGATAAATGTATTTAGAGGCATCTTTAAAACATCATGGCACCCGTGCGAACTTGAGCGGGTTGCTAGTATCGAATAATAAATGGTCTAATTTTGTCGTGTGGTCCATTATAAACATTATGGGTTTGGAGTCTAATAATATTAAACATAAAATATTCCGCAGCTGCAATTTAAATACAATTTTAATTACTGAAAAAATATGGAAGATATACATAAATATTGATTTTTTTTTTCATAATTTATTAAAACATCATGAAAATAACACCGCTGTTAAAGAGTTTTAACAATCTCTAAAATAAATACAAGATCCTAGATTGAAATGTAGATTTTATTGTACAATGAAATTAAAAGTAAAACGTCAAATTTGCGTAATTTGCGTAAGAACTTAAATAAAAACAGAATGTTTTCATACGAGAGAAAAAAATAAGAACTTAATTTTTTTTTCTTTTGATACAGAATTAAAATATTTTCACTTTGACAAATTTTGCATTTTTCACGTTTTTAATGATCTGGCAGGCTGAATCCAAGCTTGGCACAAGAAAATGAATTTTAAAACTTTACAAAAAATGTCAGTTTAAAAGCAGCAGCAGGAAATTAAAACAAAATGTGCTCTTATTTGAAGCATGTCTGCGTAGATGCTTACAAAATTCATATGTGCAATTTGGCATGATATTTTTTTAACTACAAATATTTTCATAACAAACAATTTCACAGTCTTTATTTCAAGATAACTGTACATAGAAGAACATTTATCTAAGATTACTGTTTGTAGCAAATGCAATTTAAATACAAGTTTCCGATAAGACTACTGAATTACGGAGGACAAAGCTCCAATATATCGCAGCAACTAATTTTGCAAATATAGGCATGAGATGGTTATAGCTTTCTAAAACACCGAATTATTGTTGTGTTTTCCTTAAATGTTTAAGGAAAAGCGTAATGAGCTAAGCTCAAGAAATAGGAATCTGAAGTACTCGGAAACTTATATTTATATGTATTTGTTACGTATTTAAATTTACACAATATTGCAGGGTTGCTGGAATGGACGTAGTCAATCTTGTTTATAGAACATTTATATGAACATGGAAAAAATTTTTGAACAAAATTTAGATTGGTATATGATGAATGATATGAGTGTGCTTCTCTTTGACATACCTTCATAAACAAAAGTCAAGAAAAGCAATTTAGATTGCTCCTTAAAGTCTAATTCTACAGTGCATACATAGATAAAGCTAAAGATTTGAATGAAGCATAAAACTTGGATAAATAAATTCTATCCTTTCCTATATATCTAGCACAGCAGAGCGTGTTTTGTACGCCAACAGATGCAGGTATTCTCTAAGGCAGATGTTGGGAAGTTGGTTTGATTCAGTTGCAGAATAGATGTGATATCACATCACTGATTTTTCCATATCACATTACTTATTTACAACTGCTGCCTCAAAAAGGGATGTGATAGCATCATCTTTCTGCAACTGAAAGACCGTTTTTCATTATAACTTGGCTGCTAAGTTGCCCACTCAAGATAAAACAAGGATTTATGCGTATGCGGTAGTGTTATATTACATAAACCTCATAGGTTTGTACTTTGATTAAAACATTTAACTAACATGATAAACTAACACAAAGACATGATGAGATGAAACAACAGAAGCTGTCATTTTCAAAATGCATGTGCGATTTCTTTAGCGTGAAATAAGTAGAATTTTTTTTTATCGAAGTTACTACAAAGTTCTCGCAATTCGAAAATCAAACTGTATAGGCGATTTGGAATATCACCGATCAGTAAAATACGAGTAATCAAGTATTGATTAAGCCAAATCACATCTCATAACATAAATATTATTAAGTTAAAGAGAACTGAAATATAAAAATTTGGAACCCTGTGCATTTCTTCATCAATTTTTGACTAGAGACCACAAACATGCTATTGGCTTACAAAATTCCATGATATGCGATACTTTCTAAAAACATGGGAAAAATAAACAAACAACCATAATGTGACAAAATATATGCCTGACTAGTTTGTACAGCATGGAACAAAGCTCTATTAGGCTTTTAACATCACATTCAATAAAGAGTCTAAATATTTTTGCTATCCATAAATTAATATTCCCAACTCCTTCGAATATTAAAATAAATATTTTAGCTTTCTTAAAAAAATACTTTATTTATTTAAGTAGAAAGAATTCTTATATAGAATGATTAACATCAGAAAGAGGCCTTCAGGAAATGGGAAACCTATAACTTTAAACATGATCAATTTATGGAAGGCAAAAATATAACAAAATATAGACCAAAACTTACTAGATTATGAAACAAATCAAATGTTACAAATTGGCTGGAATATGATTATTCTTTCAAAGAGATATTGGTGAAGCCCCTTCCCCCCCCCAAAAAAAAAGTGCAGATTTCTCTTTACCTACAAGCTCCACACGTTTTGTTTTTTTTTTACAATAGAAAAGAAAAGGCTCTTTACGGTTTAAAACCGTCAAATATAATTTACGCAAAATTTACCGTCATTAATCCTAGAAATATAGCTTTATAATCTAGTAGCACATCAACATGCAGCAAAATGTGCTTGTATTTGATTGACAAAAGGAGGATTAAGAGCAAGATGAAATAGAATTCACACATCATGTTCAAATGTGTTTTCTATATGAGATCGTCTCCATTTAGCTGCTCACAACTTTTACATGGTTGCACTTGTCGAACACAAATAGTTTTTTCAATTTCACGTCACTTCAAAAAACGCTTTCCAGTGTAAATTTTCTCACTTTGGTATCAACATGGGCATCAGGAGGTAATTATATCACACATTTCCTTCAGCCAGCAATTGTACCCAAATAGTTAGGTGAATACTTTGTTAAAAAGGATCGTCCTCTGTGGACGGATCTTCATAAGTTTGAAGATACTGTCTGCCTCCCCAGAGGTAGGATTTAAGTATGAACTTCCCACACATATGAAATCCTATTACGCAGTTTCTTCTTCCTCGAGTTCAGGCTCCTCGAGGGTAACTTGGAACTTTACACGTTCTTTTCCCGAACTAGGAGGTGAATCATCAAAGGAGACATTTTGGCGGCTACTGGAAGGGCTTAATGGAATCATGTTCTGATACCAGTCTCTGTTCTCCTCTAGTGTATCGAGAATATCTTGGGCGTCTGGATGAACAAGATCACCCCACGTTTCCCATAGGGGATGCACAATATAGTCAATGAAACCCACCTGAAAGAAATGACACATAAAATCAATAAAGCTCTGCCAAATAAAATGCATAACAGAAGTATACAATAAAGGTAACTTAACGCAATGATAATAACATTTAGGAAGAAACGTTTTATACGTCAATAAAGTTTTAATACCTGGCAGACTGATTTCAACAATGTATAAAATTGTCTTTATCAGTTTCATTAAGGTCAAGAGAACCAATAGGAAAGAAGAACGAAACTATTTGGAAACAGGGAAAGATTGTTGTACAAAGGGTAATAAGCAACGATCTTAAAGGAGAGGTATTTAACCCAACAAAGATTCCATAAAATTGAAAAGGGGGATCGTATAACTAACATTTAGACCATTGATACAATTTTGTGAATAAAAACGTCTATAGAATATTCCGTTCACTAATATGTGAGGGTGTGCAGGTAATTTTATATGTTTCCAAATGGTTTGTGCATAACAGTGGTGAAAGACGCACAGTGCGTATGCACAGTTTTTGTCCAAACTATGGCAATCCACATTCCCTAACTTAAAAATAATCGCCTTCATGAATTTGGTTAGACGAGTGAGACAAGTGAACAAACATTAGTTTGGTGATAATAGTAAACTCGCCAAGATTTATAGGTTGCATCTGTAAGATAATAGCGATATACAGACAAAAAAATTTGATTGGTCGATACGATTTTGGAAAAAAAAACGAATAGCCAAGCAACTTGCCGAGCTTTCTACTATCGTCAAAGTAATGTTTGTTGACTTGTCTCACTCGTCTATCTAATTCATGAAGACGAGTATTCTTAAGTACTGGAATGTTGATTGCCATAGATTGGACAAAAACTGTGCATACGCATTGTGCGTCTTTTGCCATATGCAATTCAAAAACAACCAAAAACATTGCAAAAAATAATAGACTGCATTTCCCTCATGGAACACAATCAACATCTGTTCCAACTCTCACCAGTGGACTTCTCCACGGACGAGGCAGACTAATTAACGATCTCCCAAATACTCAAAAAACAATCCTAACCAAAAAGCATAACCAAAACTCTAAGTTTCACCCACATCCATCGTAAACTCCTGAAAACAATCCTTAACAGTGTAAAAAAAAATATTACGTCTTCATCAAACATCCCTCATCCATAGAGAATTATTAATCATTACAATCAACAGTGTAAATAGAACTTCAAATATCATCTGACTACCACCATTCATTGTGAACTTTAAGTCATAGACTCTGATGAACTTATTTTGTTCATTACAACCAAAAGTGTAAATAGGACTTAAACAATCCTGTAACTAGCACCATCCAATGCGAACTCTAAATCATAAACTCTTATGAACTCACAAAACTCAGCCTATTGTAATGTAATTATGCGAAAGCCTAATGGCCTCATTTGTAATTGTTTTAAAATAAACTTTCCGAGCAGGGTTTGTAGAACTGAGGCCAAATGGTAGGCATCCCTGCTTGGTTGAATTGACTTGAATTGTATGAAGGCCTTCTACCTCTACGGTAGCTTTGCAGAAGTAACACCATCTATGAGAAATTTTTGGAACTAATTTTTTTATTTCTTTAAAGAAAATTTTCGATCATAAGAAGCATTTTCGTCCAAACCGCACTCTAGTATACCAATTGCTTAATTTTTTATTGATTTTTAAAATACGTCAAGGACATAATGAACCATAGTTTAGATTTTTCCAACGGAGCGAAAATATGCCGCGACCATCGTCGAGATAGCTCAGTAGGGAGAGCGTTGGTACGGCAAACCAAAGTACCCAGGTTCGAGTCCTGGTCCCGGCCTAATTTCGCTCTGTTGGAAAAATCTCAACTATGATACTGCAACCATTGGATAGGTCTAGGACTTTTGGGACACCCTGTATTTTAAACAACTGAAAGTTTCATTTCAAAAGTACGCACGATTACTTAGAGGATTATTGGAATTGGAAATCATAGAATAAAGAACATATTTTATTATTTACTAGTAAGCTACGCCCGCTACGCTGGTCAATTTCTTTTAACGAACCTTTAATCAAACAAAATATTGACATTTCGTAAATAACTTTTATATTTTAACAGAATAATAAGGCTACTATAATTTGTGACTCGTGCTATAGCCAATATACACGTCAGGACACGTCGCACTTATCATTATCTTTTTACGCATGAAGGTTTCGCTATGGTACTCCATTGGAAAATTTGGTAATTTTTGAAATTCAATATTTGAAAAACGGCATAATCATTAGATTTGAAATTTATATCAAGAAAAATACAATTTTTTACCTTTCAAACGTAGTTTGTCTAACAATTTTCTGACAAATACTTTTTGAGCTATCATTTTTTTCAGTAACTTCAAATGTTTCATTTTCCGAGATTAATCTGTTGCAACAATTAGCAAGAAACCCAGTCGTCAGCAACGCATAGTTTTTTATTAAAGAGGCTGTTGGAGCAGGGATTGTCGCCACCAATTTGCCACCATCACTTTTGAAATCGGTTCCGCGGTTCCAGAGATTCCATAGAAATTGTAATTTAGAATGACTTCAGAACGCTTTTCGCTCATTTCACCCATTTAAATTTCGATTTTTTTTAAAATTTATTCTTAGAGAGCATTTACATCTTATAAGTAACTACAATGCTAAATTTCAAATTTCTTGCCCCTTCAGTATAAAAAAGTCGCAATTTTTGAACATTTTTCGATCCTGCACCCCATTGATGTTAGTGGCACCGACATAAAATATAGCCTGTGTTGGAGTAGGGATTGTCGCCATCCATTTGTCACCATTACTTTTGAAATCGGTTCTGTAGTTCCAGAGATTTCATAGAAATTGTAATTTAGACTGTTTTTAGAACGCTTTTCGCTCATTTAACCCTTTTAAATTTCAATTTCTTTTTTATTTTGTTGTTAGAGAGCATTTACATCTGATAACTAACTACAATGACAAATTCCAAATTTCTAGCTCCTTCAGTATAAAAATAAAAATAAAACTGACCAGTTAAATTGAGGGCATTGAGTTCACAGGCTATTCACACTAATTGTATATTATACTCTTATTTCAAAGAATTTGAAATAAGCCCATCGAAAAATAAAGAAATAAACAATATATTAAGGGGGGCGGGTCATCCCCCCGTTACCCCCCTCATAGTTAACTAATGAACCCCTTAAACTAATCAGGGAAATCTCTAATTACAATGAATATATATACAAAATTTGAAGAAAATCGGATAATTCTGCATGAAAAACCCATTTATATAAATTAAGGCGGGATTAGCCCCCTCCGTTCCTCCCCCCCCTTTATACTTAACCAATCAATCCCGAAAACTAATCAGGGAAGCGTCTTAACCCAACGAACCTATAAACAAATTTTGAAGCAAATGGGATAATTCTGCATGAAAAACCCATCTATATAAATTAAGGGGGGAATTACCCCCCCCCCCTTTATACTTAACCAATCAATCCCGAAAACTAATCAGGGAAGTGCCTCAACAGAGTGAACCTATAAACAAAATTTGAAGGAAAACGGAATAATTCTGCATGAAAAACCCATTTATATAAAATAAGGGGGGATTAGCCCTCCGTTCCCCACTTTATACTTAACAAATCAATCCCGAAAACTAATCAGGGATGCGCCTTAACACAGTGAACCTATAAATAAAATTTGAAGGAAATGGGATAATTCTGCATGAAAAACCCATTTATATAAATTAAGGGGGGTATTAGCCCACCGTATCCCCCCTTTATACTTAATCAATCAATCCCGAAAACTAATCAGGGAATCGTCTTAACCCAATGAACCTATAAACAAATTTTGAAGCAAATAGAATAATTCTGCATGAAAAACCCATTTATATAATTTAAGGGGGGATTATCCACCCCCGTTCCCCCCCTTTATACTTAACCAATCAATCCCGAAAAACTAATCAGGGAAGCGCCTTAACACAGTGAACCTATAAACAAAATTTGAAGGAAAACGGAATAATTCTGCATGAAAAACCCATTTATATAATATAAGGGGGGATTAGCCCCCCGTTCTCCCCTTTATACTTAACCAATCAATCCCGAAAACTAATCAGGGAAACGCCTTAACACAGTGAACCTATAAACAAAATTTGAAGGAAATGGGATAATTCTGCATGATAAACCCATTTATATAAATTAAGGGGGGATTAGCCCCCCCCCGTTCCCCCCTTTATACTTAACCAATCAATCCCGAAAAACTAATCAGGGAAGCGCCTTAACACAGTGAACCTATAAACAAAATTTGAAGGAAAACGGAAAAATTCTGCTTGAAAAACCCATTTATATAAATTAAGGAGGGATTAGCCCCCCGTTTCCCCCTTTATACTTAACCAATCAATCCCGAAAAGTAATCAGGGAAGCGTCTTAACCCAATGAACCTATAAACAAAATTTGAAGGAAAACGGAATAATTCTGCATGAAAAACCCATTTATATAAATTAAGGGGGGAGTAGCCCCCCGTCCCCCCCCTTTATACTTAACTAATCAATCCCGAAAACTAATCAGGAAAGCCCCTTAACTCAGTGAACCTATAAACAAAATTTGAAGGAAAACGGAATAATTCTGCATGAAAAACCCATTTATATAAATTAAGGGGGGGGGGATTAGCCCCTTGTTCCCCCCCTTTATACTTAACCAATCAATCCAGAAAACTAATCAGGGAAGCGCCTTAACACAGTGAACCTATAAACAAAATTTGAAGGAAAACGGATATTTCTATGAAGAGTTATCGCATTACGTACGTACATACATAGACATACATACAGAACCGGCTGGGAAGCTCTCAGGTCTTGATAGCCAGTTTGATAGCTAAAAAATCGCAATTTTAGAACGTTTTTTGCTCCTGCACCCCGTGTGGTTAGTGGCACCGACATAAAATATAGCCTATGTTGGAGCAGGGGTTGTCACCATCAATTTGCCACCATCACTTTTAAAATCGGTTCGGCAGTTCCAGAGATTACCCCCTACAAACAAACAAACAAACAAACAAACAATCTTTACTCCTTTATAATATTAGTATAGATGATTTTAACAAACATGTTTCTGTGTAGCACTATTTTACAATTATTAACCTACTTAAATCTTTTTTTTTTTTTTAAATATCCTGCAAAGTTAGTAATTTCACAAATGTACGATCTGTCTTTCTTTGACAGCGTCAATTTGAGGAAAGAAGATAGATAAAGCAAAGCTAAAATGCTTTACTTGAAATTGAGCTATCCATAATTTACACGAGAACTATTCATTACCATATTTTACAACCATTTACTTTCATTACTCAGAAACTTTTTCTTTATAACAGTAGTCTATCTGAAACATATTAAGTATTACCGTAATTTCCGACGTATAATCCGCGGATCAAACAATCAGGTTTCGACCCAGAAATTTTATTCAATAATGTAAGACAGATATTTACAGCGATCTAGAAAGTTACATTTCATAAAATAAAATTTCTGGGTCGAAACATAATTGTTTGATCCACGGATTATACGCCGGAAATTACGGTAGTTTAAGCCAATATTTCAGTTGATATGTGACACTAGGTAACATATAAGGAATTGAGAAAGCACTTGAACCAAGATGAATTCTTGATACATTCCTTTAAAAATTGCACTTTTAGAGGACAATTTTTTCAAATTTTTTTGTGTTCAAATTTTTTTTATTACTTTAAGTACATGTACAGCCTTAAATGCATGTTTGAGTAATCACCCCATACGTGTTTGCCTTATATGGAGTTGTATTCTAAAAGAACCCCACGACAATTGCAGAAATTATCGATTAAAATTTTATTGAAAATTTTATTTTTACGTTTTCGCTCCATATAAATCTCATATGAATATAATAAGTGCTTGTGAAATACAGCAATTGACGACAGAACAATTTTTTGAATATTAAATACGAAAAATTGCCATTGACAAACTTTTTTCTGTTTTTCCCGAGAAAAGAATTTCTGATTTTGGATCTAAACATGGATGTGAGCAAAAAGAGATTTTATTTACTCTATACTTTATGTTCATATATCTAAACTTTGAATTATCCCAATAAACTAGTTAGAAACTATTATTACTAACTTTAATAAGTTTAAATCTCATATGAGGTTCGTTCTGTAATTTTGCTTTAAATGTAAGATATATAAAAATTCAACATTATTTGTTTTTAATAATCCATTTTAAATCTATTTAAGGCTGTTCTGAAATCCAAACTGACTACTTTATGACAGATATTGTCAAATGTATCAAATTGGCCGGTGCTCTTATTAAGAAACTTTGTAATCGAAACACGTTTTCCATTTTTTGGTATCTTTCAGAAAATACTGCCAAAATCAGTTTTCTAAACCGAAATTCCAATGCAGGAGCTCAGGAAAGGGTAAAATCGTGTCATCAAGTGACCCGAATCTCAGTTTATTGATAGAAAAAAATGGAAAACTCATTTCGATTCCAAATTTCTTCCATAGTCTGGCCAGCCAATTTTGTGCCTTTGCGTTTAAAAATGTGTAAGAAAGTTTGCGTTGTTGAGCAGATCATTTGAGAAACACCTTAAGTGTAAACTATTTTTTCTCCTTTTCAAACTTAATTCATGTCTAAGAGTGTTCAATATATTTTATGAAATAGACAAAATTTGCATTACTTGAGATTTTTCAATTGTGGCAGTATGTCTATCACACATAGGACTTATATCCAATCCATGACTTCTCTCTTTATCTCCTTGTTGGAAAAACTCTTCCATAATGAGAGCCACCCACTGCTTATAAATCTCCAGAGGCTTTGTAGGATTACTGAGATCGGCACAATGCACCATATTTTGTAAGACCTGTAAATGTAATAAGTATAGGTTAGTGGAATCCGACAAAACAATATACAGTAAAATTTCACAAAAGCGGACAACTTAGGATCGTGGAATCTGTCCGCTATTCAGAGGTCTCCACTTTTCAGAGGTGTACGTATACAAATATGGGTGCTTACATCCAGTACATACTATTCTTCGGGGCAGGTCAGATACTAGTACGCCAAGCATGGTGCCAATTATACTAACTACAGTAACCCTTATTTTTTAACAGCTATATATGTAGCTTATTTGTTTATTATAGTCTCTAGTTTATTTTTTATTATAATTTATACGTTTTTTTTATTATTACAGTTTCGTCTGTAATAATAATCTTCTATGATAATAATCTTCTGTACTTTATTTCTGTTTCGTCTACTACAGTTTTTTTATTTATTTATTATTGTATATTTATTATATTTTATTTATTTATTTATTTAATATTATTGACCATTTTTGACAGTGTTGTGCATTTAATAACGTTAAATTACTGTTATGAATATGCTTGGCCATTGGCAACCATTTTTGGCGATGTATCTCCTAGCACGGATAATACGTAAATATCCAAATATGTATGTGTTGTGGCTTATAAAAAGCATTCGCTAAACAGAGGTGTTCGGTATTGAGGGTGTCCGTTATAGAGATTTTACTGTACATGATTATTCAATCCTTTGTTTATTAATCACGAGTGTGACTAGTGTAAACCAGCATTCCTAAAGTATTGTCGCCTTGCTACCACTATTTTAAAACGATAATATTTGTTGTAGACTTCTATTGCAGATGTTACAAGAATCTACCATGAAGATTTTTGATATAAATAAACGGTAGGATATATAGGAAAATATAGGGAAGCTGCGAATTCTGAGTAAATATTGTCTTGTAAATCAATCACGAGTGTGACTCGTGATAAGTAAAATACACCTTGTGAAACAATCACGAGCGTAACTCGTGTTTAATGCACAATGGAAGGAGTGAAATATTCATTCTAAGCACATAACTAATTTAAATTAATAAAACTACAACGGAGTAAATAAAGAAAATTATTTTTGTTAATACCGATGTCGTAAAATGGAGTTGCTGATTTTAAAATTCAATAATTTGCAAACGGTGACAGATCTTAAAAAAATTCTTGTAGAAGATTAATGTATGATGTCGGGAGTTTTTTTAATGTGATTCTCGGTTTTAGTTTCAAATATCAGTGATTAATGTCGCTGGAAACAATAGGCACTCAATCGAGGCCAAAACTGAAATCACCCAGCACTAATGCGAAGGAAAGAGTTAAATATATGGAGTGGGTCTCATTCAATACAATCTTATTCTTAGGGTCCCCATCCATATATTTAACCTCCTTCCTTCACATAAATGGTGGGTGATTTCGGCTTCCGCCTCGATTGGAAGTCAATTTCACGCAGCGCCATTTATTGCTGGTAATTCGATCTAAGTTCAGGAATCACATTAAAAAACTCTTGACATCTTACATAATCCTCCTGCAAGATATTTTTTTTAATATCTATCTCCGTTTGCGAGTTTAAAATCAGTCAGTCCATTTTAGCACACCCGGTATAATGATTTTTTATGTGTAGTGATATTGCTATTTCTATGTCGGGACTGAGGATATGAAGTTATAATTACGTAAACCTAAGGAATCACATGTTTACTTGTTTAGTGATAGATATTTATGAAGTTCATTAGTCTAAAACAGTACTTCTGAGCCACTTTAAGTTAGCAGCATATTTTCACTGTTATAAAAATTACGGGGGCACACCTTGATTTTTAAAATTAAATTTATAAGGATTCATGCTTATTCTAGTTAGATAAACCAGTGTTTGGAATTTCCGTAAACCCATGTCTTTTGCTATTATATAAACAGTTAAATATTTCCCTCTAACTATGTGTCTTATAAGAATCTAAAAGAAAAAGTATAAAAGAACTTGATTACCGTTATCTTTGTACATTCCTGAACTGAATTTTGCACTAGGGCAACCACATTTTATAACGATTTCAAAACGGGACAGTTTTAAAGTTTTCATAACTGTAAAATTTATAACTTATGAAAGTTTATATATTTTTAACTGCAAATTCATCACAAAATGCGAAAAGTGTTTCAAACACAAATCTGTATGAATTTCGCGAACTACACTACAGTCCCCAAATTTTAAAATGTCCTCGCATTTCGAGGACGTTTGGTCACCATAGTTTGTATTGAGTGTCGTTTTTTGACTGAATATTTTGACTAGCAACGACCTAGAAATATGCGTCATTTTTGTTTTTAATTGGTATGTGATGAACATAAATGAAATTTCAATACCATGCTTCTTAGAATCATATAATGACCTTATTATTAGTGCGACATGCCAGAGGCACACTCGCGGCTTATGCAATTTTAGGACTCATTTATATGCCACGATACACAGGTGCAGAAACACTGTATTAAATAAAAAACAGTGTCGATAACTTTTAAACTAAAAGGTAGAAAGATCGTCATTTGTTACGCCTATAATAAAATTAGTTTTTAAACTTATTACTGCAAAATGTCCATCCAGCACTAGCCTATTTTGAAAGTGAATAATTATAAAGTTTCAATGATAGAAACGCACCGTTTCTTTCATTTTTTATAAAAATCGGTAGATTTTAAACCATGCATAATTTCAATTTTAGCTACACATTTTGTCAAGCGATGGCGTTGCAGGCGACCACGGTTATTAAGTGAGGAAACTGTCTGTAGTTCTTCCCGAGATTACCATTTCTCAATTAAGTGTGTGTAAATATGTATTTCGTTTATGTGTGTGCAAGTGATATAAAACATGTGTGTGTTTATATTATAAAGCCGAGATGACGTCTTTCTTTGTCGTCTTGATAATTAAATAATCATTAAATGATCAATTTTATATTTAAAAAAATCAGTTAATTTTAAACCATGCGTAATTTCTAATTTAGCTACACATTTTATCAAACGATGGTATTGCAGACGAACTGAATTGGGAATTGAGGAAACTGCTTATATATAAGCAGTCTCCAAAATTAGCATTTACATTTACATGCTTATGCTGTAAAAAGTGTGTCAAATGTGTGAAAAAGTCCCATTTTCACTGTGTCGTAATCCTTATCGACTAAAAACAACATTTCAAGGTCAAAGTGGATTAAGTCCAGTAAATTCTGATTTAAAATTGCATCACTACCTTAATTATTGTTTTTGAATTTTCAAATTATGACCCTATTTTATTTATTCTTCATATTGCAACAATATAAAGAAAATTGTCCTCTAAATCACATTAGGATTCAACTAGTGTTAATAAACTTGAACTTTGATTATCGCAAAACTATAATTTATTGACTTGATCCACTTTAGTCCTAGTTCCACTTTAGAACGCTTTAAATATTGGTGCAGTTTTATGTAAATTATCGGTCAGTTGGCAGATATAGTTAAAGGACTCTTTTAACCTAAACACTGTCTAAACCAGTAGTTCTCAACCTGTGTATCGCGGCACACTGGTGGGCCACGAAACTTCACAGTAAGTTCTATAAAGATTTTAGGAATTAACAGACGTATTGTTAATGTATACATTTCATGTTATACGATTTCTAATGAAGTTTAGTGATTTACTGTTGCGTTTCTCGGACGTTTATTTAAGTGCTTATACATACTTTATACGAGTATATAGAGAAATCATAAAATGGATTTCATGTCTTCACAGAAATTTATATTTCAGAGAAAAATTATTCTTGTGTAAGGAAAAAGTCCACAATTTAATATACAGCAGAAATTATGAAAATAATCATATTTTGTAATCTAAACTAAAATCTTACTGAAACAAAATTACAAATAAAGTAAACAAACTTCTTAATAACACTATCATTTAAAGAGAGGTGCTGGGCTTTTCGAAAGAACTTTGTATTTCTTCATAAGGCGCAAAAGACGTGCTAACACTAGGAAAACGGGAGGAAGAGTGAAGGAAAATGAGAAGAAAACGGGATAGGATTAAAGAAAACAACAGGCATCAGGCAATTACACGATCATTACCCAAACAGTAGAACACAAAAAAAAAAGGCGAATTGTGAAGCAAATGGAATAAACAACAGAGTCAGAAAAGAGAAAGGAAACTACATACAAATATGAAATGTGCATATAATAATAAACAATAAAGAAAGAAAGAAATAGGTAAATTAAAATATTAAAAAGAAATTCTATGTAATAAGGATAATAAATCAGATATATGCAAAAAATAGAGATTAAAAAGAGAAAATGAAAAATGACAAAGCTATTTCGAAAGGCCTAGTGCATCTCTTGAATTTATGGTGTTATTAAGAACTTTGTTTGCTTTATTGCATCGCGCCAGTGTGTTAATTATCTTAAAAGTACAAACTTAAAAATTTATGTTGCCAAAATTTTAAAGAATACATCCTTCCACCAATGCTTGACAGTTATTATGTAGATTAAGAAAAAAATGCTTTTGTTTTAAGTGCGTGTGCATGGACATTAGAAAAATTTTATATTAAAGAAGAGGGGGAGATAAAAGAAATAAGAAATCGCCGAGGATTGCTACTACTAGAACTAGTATGTTACTTGTACTTCTAGTACTACTAGTACTACTAAGAACTAGTATGTTGTGGCCATCACAAAACTTTCTTCTATATGAATCAAATCGTCTGAAACCAAAATTAAATAAAAATCTATTCGTTCATGAGCTATAGCTATCGTACAAATCGTTAAAAACACAGTATAGCTGCAACACCTGTTGGGCGGTATACACCCAAACATAATAAGTATCTATTGATGTCAAAGTCTAACATACTATGAAGTTTGGTGTAAATCTGTGCATTAGGTCTAAAGGTATAGCTATTGCGGTAATGGAGAAAATGCAGTATATCAGCGTCACCTGTTGGGTGATTTACACCAAAACCTAATCAGCACAAATTTATGTTAAGATCTAACTTAATCTGAAGTTTGATTAAATTCTGTGCATTAGTTCCTAAGATAGAGCGCCCACAAAATGTGTGTCATATACAGACATACAGAAACACAGGCAGACATTTTCTAAAAACAGTCAAATTATGTCCAAGACCTTCTAAATCGTATAAATCCGTCGAAAACTGTGAGTTGAAATTTTTAACGAATCCAATACTTTTTTTGTAACTATAGAAGAAAGTAAAAATTACCATGTGTTACTATTTGGATATTTTCTCTCTAAAAATGCTAAAAAAAATATATTTATGAGAAATGAGATTTTTTTTGTCTGAATGATCATTTTGCTTGTGTTACTAAGTAAATAAAAATGACTTATATCCTTCCTATATATATATATATATATATATATTTATCATCATTCATAATTTTAATGTGCCGTCGACGTTTAAACATTGATTTAATTGTGCCGTGCGATATAAAAGGTTTAATAACACTGGTCAAAACGCTAAAAAAAACTACACAAGTGGTGTTAATCCAAGAGTTACTACTCGTAAAATACTGCTAATCATGAAATAATGTCCATAAATTTATTTACTATATATGTTATGTTAGTCGTTTTAATCTAGCTCCCATTCTTTAAAATATACATGAGAAAATCAAGTAATGATTGAACATACCAGGTGTGCCATACATTCGTTAAAACTTTCAAAATTCATTAAAAAGGGACAAATGATGCTAAAAATTTGCGGTTTGCCCAAATGGGATTAGAGAGAGATCGGATTTTTTTAATAACAAAAAAGTTGTGTTTAAAAAAAATATCGATAGATGGCGCTTGCATGAACAATATGAAGCGGGTGTCAAGATCAGCCTTCAACTTCGTCACCGATCCTCCAAACTACTCGTTTCTTCTAAGCGTCTGATAAGTATCTTCAGTAGCCAAGCACATAAAACGGGCCGTTTTCTCGTCTTGAGTCCTATTGCCGTTCGAAAATTTCACAATGCACCGGTTGCTGATTCCCTGTTCTTGAAAAAGAGCTTAACCAACAACACTTGATCTGGTAACAATAGTATACTGCTGGCATCGAAAGAAGATTCTTGTGCATCTAAGTGTTTTGTTGACATCCTGATTCGTATTAATATGCCTCATATTATGCATGTCAGCAACATCTATCGGTAATTTTTGAACAACGACTTTGTTTGTTATTAAAAAGAAAATCGATCTCTCTCTTTAATTGCATTTGTGCAAACCGCAATTTTTTAGCATCATTTGCTTCTTTTAAATGATTTTTTTAAATTTTTAACAAATTTATGGCGCGCCCGGTATTTAGGTTTTGTGCTGTTATCTGAGATTTTATAATACCATGGGTCTGTAATATACAGCACGCGTGTTAAATTTGGTACGCAGATTGAATTTTTCTATTTCTATTTTTCTTCTGTGTTTTCTAATTTTCTTTCGTTTTTCATGCGTTTGTATCGTATATAGTTGAAATTAATCTGTTTCTTGATGAAAATCCTGCAATTGAATGTTACAAATTGGTTATGCAAATAAAACTGAAATAAATATTTTTAAAGAAATAAATGAGTATTTTTCATTGTTTTTATAAGGAAAAGGAGAAACAGTAAGCATTTTGAGGTGATATCACTACTGAGAGATAAAAATATATTCAAAATGTAAAGATTCGTTCAATCCAATTTAGATTTAAGAAAGTATGCGAGTTCTTCGACTTCGGAAAAAAGCATATTTTATGAAAAACAAATGGAAATGATTTCAGACCCAGGAAAACACTGAAAATTTATAAAATTCAAAGTATCACAACTTGATAAACTTAATATTGGGGACTTTTAATGACTTTCTTAGAAGCAGGGTCACATTTTTCTAAATATAAGTTATAGGAAAAATTAACTTCCTGTTTAAGTATGTATATAGACTTTTTCAACCGAATGCCATATCGAAACACTATACTTGATTTGAATAGTTTTTGTGCTTAGAAGCAGGTTTCTATCATCAGCGGTTTAAGAAATAATCGCCTTTACAAATCTATATCTATTTTTAAATTCAGGTATATTCAGCAGACTTCAGGATAATTTGAATTCGACTAATTCGAGCTAATCCTAAAGTCCCGGAAATCTTGCATTTGAACTAATGTTGAAAATAATTCATTAATCGGAACTTATTTTCATCAAATTATTAGATTCGAGGAAGAAACAAAATATCTTCAAAAAAATTTTTAACAACGTTTTTAATCAGAAAGTCTTGCGATATTTGTAGAGTATTGTAAGTCGCTTTTATTCTTTTCTTAACTTACAAAACTACACTATTTCTTCAATAACAGATAAAAAAAATCTCAAATTCTAAAAGTATCACATGATCATGATATAAGTACACAAAACCTGTTTTAGGTTTTGGCCTCTTTGAACTAACGTTAAAAATAATTCATCAATTGGAACTTATTTGTATCAAATTATTAGATTCGAGGAAGAAACAAAATATCTTCAAAAAAAATTTTAACAACGTTTTTAATCAGATTAGAAATGTAAAATAAACAGTTTTACACTGGCGTCCTTGCTAAGAGATTTTTTTTTTGTAAAATCAACAGATTTATTTTACAGTGCAGAAAAGGTAACTGATTTGGACGATGACTGCGTATACTCCTAACGTGCCTCCTTAAATATTCTAATAGAAAATCAGTATTGAATGCAATTAATAATTAGAAAATTTGTATTCATGTTAAGAATTCGGTAGACAAAAAAATGAAATTGGAAATTGAAATATTGGCTGAAAAATATAGAAACAAGAAATTACGACAATCATTTTTCGATAAAATATTAGTTCATAAAATACTATGTCAGTTTTTCTGATTTATTTTTGTTACTATAGTTTTATTTACAATAATTGTAAGATAATTTTGACATTTTAAAATTAACAAGTTTCTAGCACTTTTAATTTTGGAATATAATGTGATTTTACATTGTAATATGTTCAAAACAATTTCAAGTTATAAAAAAAATTACAATGTTGAAAATATATTTTTCTTTTTGTGATGCCATCAAAAATCATTTTCTTTTCTAGAAGTGGATGTTTCGGAGTATTTTCTAGGTCCCTGTGAATTAAAATTAAGAAGTATCGACATATTTTTTCAGCCATTGACAAACTCTTTTTTGAAGTTTTGGATTTTATACAAAATGGCGGACTGTCAAATTTAATGTATCAGTTTCAATATAAATGATTTTGTTTTCTTTATCCAAAACGAAATAATTTCTTGTCAAAATTCAAAATGAAGAACAGATTTAGATTCAAATTCAAAACTTAGACAAACCATCGATCAAGGTTTGGGCGGGGGAATGCGTAAGATTTCTTTTTAAAAAAGGGAGATCAGTTCATTTGTAGCCGAAGTATTTTTATACTGAGTAAAGTGGGTGTGGAATATGCAAAAGTTACCATAGTTTTTGTACTTCTTATAACATGCAATACATTGCTGCTTAGAATAATCAACCCTATTGATAAATAACCTGATCAAACCTCCTTATTTCAAAAGAATAATGGAGAGAAAAATTATTTTAAAGACAGCCATTTAACGAAATATTGTTCACAGAAATTTTGAAATACTAGTGTACTTAAATAATTATGAATGAAAAACACTAAACAGTGATGAGAAAAAAACTGGAGACATATTATATGTTATATTTCAAGAAATTTTGAATATATTGAATTTTGCAATTATGTTACGGTACACGGTTTACAAATTATGTAAGTTATGCAATTTGTTACTACATACCTGTATTCTTTCAGTGTAATTATCTAAAAGAACCATTCCAGAACCCGCTACCTTTTTGGTTTCCACCATAGTTTTCAGATCTGCTAACAAGTTCATGTGCTTAGACATATCAGTTGCAAGTACCTGAAATTAAAACAAATTAATAAATTAAGTTCAGCAATTTTAAACAACCATAACGCCAGCTGAAATTACTAATTACATTTTCATTCGCATCAAGCAAATGGGCTTTAGATTAGAAACAGTGTGTTTTAGATTAAAAAAATAAGAAATACATCATCTATATGATAAATATATCATCAATATAATTACATAATAAATATTCAAAATTACAATTAGATGACACTTTTATGTTGATGTAACAATCGTGAACTAATAATTGGAGGGTTGTTTCATAGGTAATCCTCAACTTAAATAGGTCAAAAAAGTAAGAAAAAAATGGAAACTGACACCAGTTACACAGGTCTACAAAATTTGCGTTTGTGAAAACTTGTTAAACTGATTCTATGCACTTTTAAGATGCCTATTCCAAAAATGACCAGCATTTTGTGCACATCATGCACAGTTCTTTCACAATCAACGTCAATATGTATTATATTGATGTATGTAGCCTGTATGTATCAAATAGATTTTCAAGACCGCGCCAAACGAATAACTTAATACAATGGCTAGGTTGCCATTAAAGGAAAATAATCCCCTAAATTTGGCGACTTTTTTCCTTTTTATAACCGATTTAAAAAAAACTGTGCGTGAGTGTATGACATCATAGCCCAATTTTTTTGTTAGTAAAGTTGCTTTTTTTTATTTTTCTCCATTTTCACGATTATCCTTTAACTGATGTGAACGGTCAGTGAAACTCCTTGAATTTTTAAACAGGAATATTAACCAATTTCCCAATTTTTTACCTTCCTAAAACGAACACCCTAAGTCACATTCCACGTGTGTTACCTCTCAGTTACCTGATTTTAATCATTTATTTCGTACATTTAATCAAGCGGTCTGTCAGACCAACAGCAGTTAAGGATTAACTAACCTAAAATAATCGGCAATCCCACTTACTCTGGAATAATAGGTACAGAGACATGTTTGTTCACATTATGTAAAAGAACAGTTTTAAACCTTCTTTAAGTAATGCCAATAACATAATTGCACTCCTGGACTTAACGACAAACTTGAGCATCAATCTATTAATATCCTTTCAGTAAACTTAATCAATATTATGTAAAAAGTAAGCGATAAACTCCTATTCCTGGGTTATAAACTACACAGTAGTAGATGTTTTAGAAACTTGTGTTTTAGGAATGATGCTTTAGGAATGTGTTTTAGGATTTGTTTTAGGTTATTGATGTTTTAGGAATGATGTTTTAGGAATGTGTTTTAGGATGTGTTTTAGGTTATTGATGTTTTAGAAATTTGTGTACATACCGACTTTCTTGTTTATAGGCTTACAACCACTAACACATCATGAGAAAATTAAATCAATCATCAGCTTGGTATTTCGATCATCTCAATTCTAATGGGATAGAATATATGCATGCTTATTTTTCCTTTGGCCAACACTCCTTATTTTTCCTTTGGACAAGTCCATTTTAATTTAAAAAAAATGAAAGTGGACTTTTTAAAATCCACCGCCGCTAATGGAACAGACGGCGTCGGTGGTTCATTTCCTTCAAGACTGCTCGGAATGGTAGAAGGAATTTCCCACCGAAAAAAATAAAAAGTTAAATTTAATAAGTTTAAGACATCGACCGGCAGTACCAGGAGAGCCAGGGTGTTTAAGATATTGACCGGCTGGATTGGGAGGGCCGGGCCAGGCCGTTTAATACCTCGGACGACCGCGACTTCGAACTCACTCATATTTCTTTACACGAACATAACAGACTTTGTATAGAGCTCAAGGTCTATCCTGATCCCACAAACTTTACTCCAAAATACGCATTTCTATTAAAAAGTGTAACACTAGAGATATTTAATTTTGTGGAATAACAAAATTTATTGTTAAAAATGTTCTTCCATGTAATTTAAAACAGGCCATGTAATTACAATAAGCAAATTGTAACATCGCTTACATAGAATAAAATTCAAGTTCGGGTAAATATGGTACGTGATATATAATTTTTATTGTAATTTTTAAATTCAGCAACAAATATTACTCTAAGAACGGCTGAAATTATCAAAAAAGCTTTTTCATGGTAGTCCTGTGTTATTGTTGAAGTCTTTAAACAAAAACACTTTTTTGCCTTATTTTCCTTAAGTATTAATCAGTCTTACTCTCACTAATCGTTATTTCTTTTAGCCTTAGTTAACATTACTTTAGCCCATGCGCAATTTAAATATCATAAGCAAGCTCTTTGGCTTCTAAAACCGATCAAGCATTATCAATAGTTCACAATCGCAAATTCTGCGATCTTTCCAGCAGTTTTTCTAAATTGTTTTCATCGCCTTATTTAATCATAAGAACTTCTTACAAAACTTATTAAAAATATTATAAATTATTGGTGGGAAAAAGAAAATATTGAACTCATTTTGAATCGCCCTTGATAGTTCAATAAAAGTTAATATTTGCTTATGAGGGTTAGATATCACTTTCAGGTTTAAAAATATATACTTTTTTACCACAGATATCTTGAAATATCATCAATACACTTTACGAATAATTTTACAAAAAATTCCAATTAGAACATAAGTGATCGTTAAGACATCCGACGATGCACGTTAATATTTGCAATATAACTTTAATTATTTTCTTATTTTTTTGTATTGCGCACACATTATTTAACAAATTAATGATAATTTATATATATATATATGTATATACATGTGTGTGTTTTTCTCGCATAGTGCGATTTTCAGTTAGTATGGTAAACTATTTTTAGATGATCCTTCGATTAGTGCGCAGAGATTTAAATAGGTAATCTGTTCTTTTCCAACAAGATGTCATCGAATTTTTTTTAATGAAATTTGAAGAAAATTGTGAAAACGCAGAAACTTGAGTTTTATGATACGTAAGCGATGGTTACAATTTGCTTATTGCAATTAAATTACTTAATTTAAATTGAATGAAAAATCATTAACAATAATTTTTGTTATTCCACAAAATTAAACATCTATAGTGTTACTTATTTCATTCAAAATATTTATTTCACCTATTTTGGAGTAACTTTTTTGGATAAGGATAGATTTTGGGCTCAACACAAATATTGTTATGTTTGCGTAAAGAACTACTTCAAAGCAGTGTCGGTCGTCCGATGTAGTAAAAACACCGGCTATCCCTGTACTGCCGGTCGATGTCTTAAACTTATTCCACTTACATTTAAAGTTTTTTCGGTAACATCTGTCATGATAGTGTATACTGCGGTTCAGAGCAGTTTTGAAAGAAAGGAAACTCCAATTCCGTCTGTTCCGCGAGTATCATCGATTGATTTCACAAAGTCCACTTTATTTAATAATGTTGCCCAAAGGAATAAGCATTCAGATATTCTATCCCGATAGTATTGAAATGGCCTAAATACCACACTGATTATTGTCCTTTTAGGTAGTTTTCATTACAAAAAGCTACCTATTGCAGCCGTTCGGAGGAAAGCAATTCCTAAAAATTTTGGTATACTTTCACCGATCATAACTTCCAGACCCACAAACCACCCTCCGTTCAAATGTTGGTATAATATATATATATATATATATATATCTGACATATGTCATGCTGTAACTCTCTTATTTATGAACCGATTCGGATGTGACTGAGTATGTGTATAGGATATACCAAGGTCTCGACCGAGTTCGTTGGCCAGCTTCATCCGCCATCTTGTTTCAAAATGGCGGCCAGTTAAAATAAATTTAATCTAAAAAAATTCAAATGGATGTACAAAAACATTATAAATTGAAAAAATTGTTTCTGTTAAGTGATAGAACATGATACAAGGATTCTGGAACAATTATTTTGTTTTGGCTATATCTTAAAAAATGGCTGAAATATGGAAGTTCGAAATTTTAAGGTGGCTAAGATTCTGAAACAATCTGATATTTGTTATGCTGTAACTCTCGTATTTATGAACCAATAAGAATGTGACTGATCATGTTTACAGAACATATCAAGGTTTCGACCGAGTTATTTCGCCAGCGTCGTGCGCCATCTTCAAAATGGCGACAGGTTAAATTTTTAAATTATTTTTTAATTCAAAAATATGTATAAAAATTATAAATGGAAAAAGATATTTCCGTTAAGTGTTAGATCGTACTACAAGGATTCCGGAACATTTTTTGTCTTAGTTTTATCTTAAAAAATGGCTGAGATATGACAGTTTGAAATTCTAAGGTGCCTGACATTTTGAAACAATCTGATTTTTGTTATGCTGTAACTCTCATGCTGAAATTCAAATTCAAATTCAGTATTAACTGAACCCGGGACTGAATCTTCTATAATCGGGTTCCAAGCATTTTAGCTTCGGGTGTTTGAGTAAAATGAGTTGAAGTTTTAAAAACATGGACTATGAAAGCTACCTTTTCGGTGCAGGCCGGAAGGACTATTTCTTTTCCTGATATGTTGTTAGAGATTGTAAATTTAAAAACATGAAAGTCTCTATGTACCCATTTTTGGTCATCTTTACCACTTGTTACACACGGTCCAGAAATGTATGAACCCTTTTTACATAGCATATTCAAAGACTCGCCTCATCGTGATTCATATAATATTGCTGAGATGATATAAGATGATTTTCAGCGTAATGTAGACAATGATGCTTCTTTACTATGCAATTAATCCAAACATTCAGATTTAATCAAAGACTTGGGGTTGTCTAAAAGATCTGCTAAAATTTTAGTTGCTGGACTAAAAGAAAAACTTTTTAGTTTCTAAAATATCTAAATACTGTGTAGTATATAACACGAGAACACGAGTTTATCGCTTACTTTCCACATAATGTTGACTAAGTTTACTGAAGGTATATTAATAGATTGATGTACAAGTTTGTTGTTAAGCCCGGGAATGGAATTATCTTATTAAAATAATTGTTTTTGGTTGTGTGCGGTATAACTTTAATATTTAGGGCTTCATTCATCTGACGAAATTCTATTAATCTCAGTCCTCTGCCGGTCTGTCTGTCACAGAGTTGATACTCGGGAACTGTATAAGTTAGAGATTTGAAATTGTGCATACTTATAGATAAACGCCTCCTGTCACAAGACAAATCGTAAAATTTTGAAAAAGTCTTATATTATTTCAATAAAATGAATTTATTTAATGACATCCGACCATTTCTGTAATTTTCTTACATTTTAAACAAAACCTAAATTTCAGTTTTTTTTCGCGTAAGCTAGATGGTTCGGTAGTAGAGTGTTTTCCTCCTAAATTGATGGTTCTGGGTTCTATTTTTGACGACGGAAGTTTGAATTTTCGATTTTTACATTTTATTGTCCTATGGATTTAATTAAAAGATCTTTCGTATATATATATATTTTTTGCCATTTAAATGGTTTCTTTTTAACACTTTCCAACCTAGTTTAAAAGTGTTTATGACTTCGGTTTGTCTGTCGTCTGGCCGTCTTCCATCTTTCCGTGCTCTAACTCCCGTAAATATGCTCGGATTGCCCTGCAATTTTTATATGTTATTGTCGATATCTATAGCATGTTCCCTATTTCAACTGAAGTGTGTAGCACTTATAGTTTTCTTACAGAGACACTCAAAAGAATTCCGTTACATTACGGTCTATGGGGAAAAAAACATTTGCGGTTTATTTTAATGCTGTTACACAATTTCAAACACATTGTAATTGATATATATCACTAAGGTGCATTACAAGAAGCTTAATATAGAATATGGTGTGCATAGCACTTATAGTTACTTTACAGGGACAGTCAAAAGAATTCCGTTACATTACGTCTATGGAGAAAAATCGTTTGCGGTTTAATTAAATAATGTTTCACTATTTTAAACGCATTGAAATTTATATGTATCACTAAGGTGAGTTACAAGAGGCTTACTACAGAATATTGTGTGTATAGCAGTCATCGTTCATTTACAGGGACACACTGTTCTCTACTGTCTGTTAACAATAATTCCTGGAAGTGCGTTTCAAGTTGCTGAACGCGATTTTAAATTTAACTCACTTTTTGTCTATTGCTTGGTGTGGACAAATTCTGTAGATCATATACAGGGCAGCACATAAGTTCGCGAACGCATTTCCGTTTATTGACAGAAACTCCAGAAGGAGAATTTTAAACTGTGCTACGCATTTCCTAACTAAACTAAAATTTAGCATCCAATGTAGTATATATACAAATCTATAGATCCTATACAGGGCTGAATAAAAGTATTCGGATATTTTTCCGAATATTGTATATGTTGGAAATATATATTGTGAATTCCTGAAATTGCGTTTTTAAATATGTTATGCGTTTTCCAAATTGTTTACTTAGATGTTATCTTTCAGCTTATTAAACGGTAATTATTTGTAAAATTATTTTGGAAGCGTTGGAAAGTGTTACATAATCTATGCTTGACGCAAGGTTTTTCGTTATTTTTTCTTTTTAAAATTAAACATATAATTAAATATTCTTTTGAGATATACAACCATATGCTGTTAAAAAATATTGCTGATCTGCAATAACTTCAAAAACATCTTATGTGTCACTCCGGTTTGTACTCGAAAATAATTTTCAAATAGTATAAAAATTGGATTCAGACAGGTCAAGCTAATCTACATCGTGGGTCTATATGCGTTGTTAGCTTCTTTAAAATAACTCACAGCAACGAGTTCCGTAGTTCTGACCACCAACGAATGTTACATGCGTCTCAAAGTGCGTCAGGTCGTGGCATTGGGCACCTGCATTTGGACAAGGATGTCAACTGCTTGCCTGATGACGAAACTGAAAAAAGAGTTTATTGAACTGAATCATGTACTCGAATGGAAATAGTTAATGTGGGAATATAATTATTCCACCTTTAAAGGTCGTTCTTCATTTAGTACTAGATCAGGCAGAAGGTTGAACAAAAACATCAATCCTACAGTAAATAGTTAAATACGTTGGCTAAAAATATTAACACATTCTCGCTGAGATACATACACTGTAAAACAAATTGGTCGATTTACAAAAAAAATTTTGTTTTTCTCATTGATCCTTAAAATTACTAAAAAAGTTTTTGTATTTTTACTCAGTTACAAGAAAATCTGTAAGAATTACTAGAAAACAGCTAGCAAAAGATTCCGGTTTATAATACCGGTTACTAAAAAATTCTGTGGAATACAAATTTATTAAAAAAAAAATTTAGTAACCTCAGGTTTTTTTTTTTTTTTTTTTTTTTAGATTGTAAAAACTAAACATTAACATTTCATGGAGATATCGCTAACAAATATTTTTTTGAAAAAATAATACAACCAACTAAGAGCTATTACATCACAATTTATTGCACTGATACTTATTCGTCGACCGCCAGTTGGCGTATTTAGTAAAAAGTGTTTTGTACAATAGAGGGATTTTTGTAGCATCAATTTATTGTTTTTCATATTCGCTTTACATCCAATGGTTGCCAATATTGCTCCATCTGATCCACACAATAATATATTTAAATTTATCGTGTATCTCTGTAATAGAAACTATACACAGTGCGGTTGAATGTTTTAAAACGTAAAGTAATGCGCTGAATATGTGCCGCAACTGAATTTGTACTTTAACAACATATTCAGATTTCGTGACGATTGTCCAGTTTAAAAAAAAGAAAAGACAGGACTAGGAACAGACAACCAAACACACTATTTTTGGACACTAATAGAAAAACCATTGGTATACGGAAACACTATCAAAAAGGAGCCTTCAAAAAAAATTTATCAAAATTGACACGTTTTTAAACGTTATCGGTGGACATTCATAAAAAAAATTGCATAACCTCTTTTGTTCAAACTTGAGTCCTTTGTAGTTCGAGTTATACCCGACTCGAATCCTAAAATTATATTTTCAGTCAATCCGAAACCCGCCCCAAACAAAATAAAAAAATCTTCAACCAGGCACCCGAAACACATCGACCCGAAACCGAAATAGTTAAACCCAACCCGAACAAACACACACTCGACAAATTGACACACTTTCAAATGTTATGGGTGAATATTCATAAAGAAATTACAAAGGAATTACATAAACTCTGTTTTTCAAACTAGAGTCCTGCGTAGGTCGAGTTATACCCAACCCGAATCTTAATACTATATTTTCAGTCAACTCAAAACCTGCCCTGAACAAGACAAAAAAAAATCTTCAAGCAGTAACCCGACACACTTCAACACGAACCTGAAATACTTAAACCCAACCCGAACCGAACACGAAATGGAAAAAAAAATCCATATTTTAATACAATTATGAAAAAACTGTCTACAATCATATCTCTGATATGCATTTTATTTTTTATGATGAAAAGTGAACATATATATATATATATATATATATATATATATATATATATATATATATTAATGTTCAAATATACAGTCTTTTTAGCTGAAAAAATATTCTAGACGTTTTTAAAAAATCGGGCAACTTCACAAAATTCAAATCTTAATCTGAAACAAATCCGAACCCGAAACAATTGGAGTCAACCGGACCCGAAGCCGCCTGCAACGAAAACAAAATAGAGTCGACCGACTTAAAATTCTAGGGACTCGCGGCTGTCCGGTAAAACCGGGTTAACCAATCTGATTCAATATTAATATTAATATAGTAACCAGTGTGCACTCTTCTAAAATGATTCTCGATTGATTTCTCAACTGCAGTTCTTACTATTTTCAAATGATTAGAAACCTGCAGCATATTTTACTTTTTAATTTTAATATTCGAGATTTTCTAATTCTTTTACCATTGTTTACTTTGTAGTGTGTTATGAAACAGGTGTAAAAAATAAAGTTCATTTTGCAGTGCATTAATTTAAATTAAATATTTAAACCAAATATTTACACGTCCAGAAAAGAGTAAATAAAATCGCATTTTTTGTTAATTATTTATGAACCGCGCAACACTTATATTACTTACTTTTGGTACGTTTACTTTTATAGTGAGTTATGTTTACGCGGCAGTACTCAAATTATGCGAAAGTAAATTAGCTATTTTTCCTATTAAATTATTAATTGCATGCGCATTTTGAGCACTGAGTTAATTAATATTAAGGATAAAGTTTTCCAATGGAAAGTTCTACGGATAATCAAATTATATCAGTTTTTCAATAAAAATATACATAATGCTCTTAAAACAGAAATCAATAAAGAGTCCCCAGTTTCTGCATTAACAAACTGCAGATTCAACTTACATAAAGATTCAACTTGCACAACATTAACACCCATTAATAGGTGAAGTTTTAGCATATATTTAGGAATACCATTTTATGAGAATAATAAGAGCGAAAAATCATGCGTCAAGATAGATTATGTAACACTTTCCAACGCTTCCAAAATAATTTTACAAATCATTACCGTTTAATAAGCTGAAAGATAACATCTAAGTAAATAATTTGGAAAACGCATAACATATTTAAAAACGTAATTTCATTAATTTCCAACATATACAATATTCGGAAAAATATCCGAATACTTTTATTTAGCCCTGTATAGGATCTATAGATTTGTATATATACTACATATACATAGGATGATAAATTTTAGTTTAGTTAGGAAACGCGTAGCATAGTTTAAAATTCTCCTTCTGGAGTTTCTGTCAATAAACGGAAATGTGTTCGCGAACTTTTGTGCTGCCCCGTATATGAAATACAGAATTTATACACACCGAGTAATATACAAAAAGTGAGTTCAATTTAAAATCGCGTTCAGCAATTTAAAACACACTTCCAGGAATTATTGTTAACAGACAGTAGAGAATTCTTTTGTGTGTCCCTGTAAATGAACGATGACTGCTATACACACAATATTCTGTAGTAAGCCTCTTGTAATGCACCTTAGTGATATATATAAATTTCAATGCGTTTAAAATAGTGAAACATTATTTAATTAAACCGCAAACGATTTTTCTCCATAAACGTAATGTAACGGAATTCTTTTGACTGTCCCTGTAAAGTAACTATAAGTGCTATGCACACCCTATTCCATATTAAGCTTCTTGTAATGCACCTTAGTGATATATATTAATTACAATGTATTTGAAATTGTGTAACATCATTAAAATAAATCGCAAATGATTTTTCCCCATAGACCGTAATGTAACGGAATTCTTTTGAGTGTACCTGTAAAAAAACTATTAGTGCTACACACTTCAGTTAAAATAGGGAACATGATATAGATAACGACAATAACATATAAAAATTGCAGAGTAATCCGAGCATATTTATGGGAGTTAGAGCACGGACAGACGGCAGACGGCCATACGGCCATACGGCAGACAAACCGAAGTCATAAACACTTTTCAACTAGGTTGGAAAGTGTTAAAAAGTGATAAATAAGAAAAAAATATTTTTAGTAAATACATCCTTCCATTTCTAGTTTTAAAAACTTGGCGTAAAAGTATTTATTATACTCCGTTAAAATAATTATATGTGCCTTAGCTATATTTTCCTTAAAGGATATGAATAGTGAAAATTACTACAGCACTGTAGAACACTGCACCAATCATAATACATCAGAAACGTTTATAAAAAATTAATGTAACCTCGCCGATTCTTGAAACCTTTCCATTATCCTCAGAAACCATTTTGAAAATGTTCAATTATAAACTTCCGAAACAATAGATTTCTGATGCTTGCAGAAATTATTCGGAAATAAAGGGGCCTGTTTGCCGAACGAAAATTTCAATAAAATCGTTTCTGTTAATTTCGGAAACATCTTGTTTTCTGTGGTTTCTAATTAGTTATTCTCAAATATGCTTCTGAATATAAAAGAAAATTTAATAGACTCGTGGTAAGTATAAAATTAGTTAGAACTAGACGTACATGACAATTCTTTTGTCTACATCAACATTATTTAAACACGCGTGTTTCCCAACCTCACGTGACTTGATTAGACCAATTGTCTAAGGGCGAAAAAGACAGACAAGATTGACAAGATCCTCACGACCAATCAAGCAGATGAAATACCATCATCTGTAGCTGAGAAATAACGATCATGTTGTGCCTAAGAACCATGCATACATCCGCCGTCTAGTTCTAAATGGTCTAAGGCTGCGTTAAGTCAACACTTGCTTCCAAAATTCAGAAAATATTTCCACGGCCTTTCTTTTTTCAAAGGCTCTGCACTCAACAACAAAAGAAAGGGGGTCTCAAAAAAACAAATGGACGGTGATAAACATGACAGTTATTTCTTCCGTTAACCTCTGACCTGTCGCCTAGCGACAGAAGACTGACCACATCAAAGGAGCCGCTGTAGCAGTTGTAGTCTGTTCGCAGCTATCCCATTGAGTTGGACGCATATATATTATATAGATATGGTAAAGAAAAAATATGCCTTTGAGACACGTATTTTACTGTACAATTTTTAAAATATTTAATTTTTTCGAAAAAATTTTCAAATTCTTCATAAAATTTCAAAGATTTTTCAAAAATTACAAAATTTATATTTCGAATATCTCAATTTTTTCAGCTCTGTAGATTAAAAAATATATATATATATTTTATTTTAAAATTTTATTTAAAATTTTTAAGATTTAAAATTTTATAATTTTATCCCTGTGGGAATCATTTTAAGCAAATAATACCAAAAACCTTGTCTCCTCAGTTCCTGTCTTCTTAATAACCAGTGATAAACAGTGTGATTAATAATAAATGGAGTGCTCTAATAATATTATTTATTATACGTACTGACAATAAGTGTGTCTTCGAGATAAGATCTTCTAGTCTATAATACACTGCTCAAAACAATTAAAGGATATTTGAAGTTTTATATAAAATAAAGATATAAACGAAATTTTTTTTGCCGAAAATAGAAGAAGAGAATCACAAATGCAAATTTTTCTGGTTTTCAAACTGTGGAGTACGCAAATTTTGAGTTCGACGTCAAAAACGTCGCTTCAGCGGCAGCGAATGAAATTTGACTTTCAACTGGATAAAAGAGAATGAAGACAAGGATGATCGGCATTCAGTGATTGCTTTGTTTCGATGAGTACGATGTCTCAGCGAAGTCATTTGACAGATTCAGAAGCTTGGAGAATTGTTGGTAGGTTAGAAGGGGGCCAAACTCAAGCCGAAGTAGCGCAAGCCATTGGAGTGTCACAAAGTGTCATTTCCAGGAACTGGAACCGTTTTTTGGAGAGTGGATGTGCAGGCCGAAGACCAGGGCAAGGTCGTAGACGGGCAACAACGCCCAATGAAGGTCGGTATTTAGCGTTAACAGCTCGGAGACACCGAAACATGAACGCTACTCTTCTCCAACAACACATTCGCTCGGCTACAGGCACCACGATTTCAACTCAGACTGTCCGAAACCGGCTCCATGCTGTAGGTCTGTATGCTCGCCGACCGATGGTATGTGTTAGATTAACATCAAGACATCGTCGCGACCGCAGGGAGTGGGCAACCGAGCATGTCAACTGGAGGAGAAATGAATGGAGCAATATTTTGTTTTCTGACGAGTCCCGTTTTTCTGTGCATCCGGATAATAGGCGTATTTTCATCTGGAGGGACCGTGGCAGTAGGAATAATCCTGCGTTCGTGCACGAAAGTGTCAGATTTGGCGGTGGAGGAGTGTTGGTGTATGGTGGCATCTCCATTGACGGGCGCACTGACCTATACATCATTCGAGATGGAGCTCTGACTGGTCGCCGATATAGGGATGAGATCCTCAGACCTATTGTAGTCCCTTACGCTGCAGCAATCGGAGATAACTTCATTTTAATGGACGATAACTGCAGGCCACATCGTGCAAACCTGGTGGAGGATTTTCTTTTCGAGGAAGGAATCGTTCGAATGGAATGGCCAGCGTGTTCTCCAGACATGAATCCAATCGAGCACGTTTGGGACGCTCTAGGAAGACGAGTTTCTGGCCGCCAACAACCCCCACAAACTCTCCAAGAACTGGAAAGAGCTCTTCTGGAAGAGTGGGGCAGAATACCCCAACTCGTCATTAATAGCCTCATTGAGTCCATGCCTCAAAGGTGTTCAACGTTGCTGGCCGCCCGTGGAAACCATACCCCCTACTGAAAATGATTTTCTTTGAAGAAAACACCTTTTCTTATTCTTTTTTTCTCATATGCACAAATTGTGTTTTTTTCCTTTTGTACACAAATGCGCAATAAAATGCATTTTTTTCTGCCGAACATGTGTAATTTATTCTCATATAACCTACTATGTCTGTCGACCATGTATCAATCAGCTAAAAAGTTTCCCAGATACAAAATCCACCTAAAACTGCAATATCCTTTAATTGTTTTGAGCAGTGTAGTAACATCTCTTATAGAGAAGGAAAAAGTACTAAAAAAATTATTACCATGTCAATGGCCATTTTCCTTAGACTAAGTAGCTGTTTTTTATTCAAGCTGGAGAATATGTTGCAATTTTCATCTTGAAGAAGTTTAAACGCCACGGCTAGTGAATGATTTTCCAACACTGACTCGTCATTGTACATGAGAGCTAGTTCGGAACCTAATACGACAGAAAAAAATAAAATCAACTTAAAAAGAATAATAAATTAAAAAAAATAATAATGTTAACTAGAATGATGGAAATCTAAATGCATATTTGAATTATATATAATAATATTGAGAATCAAACGAAATAAATATAAAGTATAAATTGAAGTGTTGCAAGACATTTTCATTCAAAAGTAAATTAACCATTCAAACAGTTGAAATTTTATTTTTTTTATTACATCTAGATAGGTGTAAATTACGGGAAACATTAAACTGTGGGGAGATATAAATGTGTAAAATGTTATTTTATATTCAATATATTTTTTTCAAGATGCATGGAAACATATTATTTGGAAAAAAAAATCAGCTTTATTTTTTTCGTTGTCTATTAGAGAATGAGAAATTTTTTCTTTCCTTTTGTTTTATTTAAAAACAATGTAACCGTTTTAAAACTTAGAATATAGTTAAATTTATAAATCAAACACATCAAATCTTAATTGAGTACAAAATATTATATATATCTTATACAATCCCATATTTGGCATGTTTTGAAGCATTTTTATTTACATTATACCACAAAACACACTGTGAAATTCGATAAAAAATATTTAACAAAAAACATACGCATTGACCATCTGATTCACACTATTCTTAACATGTAATCTAAAATTAATTTTAATGATTTAAACACTTATGTTACAAATTTAACTTACATTCGGATAGTAGAATATCGTGATCGCTAACATGTAGCAGCTTATATGTAAATCAAATCAATCTATACCTACTGTCATCAGAAATAATGCTGTAGCTGACGCAATAGGAAACATTATCAAAGAAAAAAATTCACTTACCACCACAAGTTCTTCTTATGGAACTGCTCAAGCCCTTGAGAAATACTATGAAAATCTTACCTTCGTTTAGAAAGTTTTCCTTTAGTTTAAAACGAGCTAACTCCATAGTATTGACCTCCAAGCAAAAACCGCAGCAATGGCCTACACGCTGCACCATGCATGCCGGCAGTACCCACTGATGGCACGCATGTGGCCGCGTGTAAGCCACTAGTTCAGGTTTTGCTGGGCTATTTCTCATTTTTTTCGCTAAATGTGTTATAATTAGTACCCCAAAATTTCCCAAAAATAAGCGTGCATTACTCAAAACCTCACTCCATTTTGCATTAACGCATTTTGAATAACTGATAACCGTGAGAATTCAGAGATTAAGCACCATACAATTTTTAATCAAGAGATAAATCCTAATATGGTTTGTTAAGTAATTCCAAGTTTTGACGATGAAGATAAAAATATTTCGAGTGTAATGAATGAGTTCAAAGGCAAAAATGTTTATAATGGTCTCAAATTGGCAAGCTATTCGTGTACATCTTTTTTTTTTTTTTTTTTTTTTTTTTTTAATATCAGAATTTGTTACGCTATTAAAACCACCAAATTTAAATTATATTTCAAGCACTAAAATTATATATTTGATTTCAATAATAAACACTACAAAAACACATTGATCATCATTACAAACACTGTAAAAATAAAATCTTAAAAAAAAGTGTCAGCCAAAACGCCAGTAAAAAAACTGTTTATTTTACCGAAATAATCTATATTTACGACGAACTTTCTGTTATTTTAACAGCTCGTAATTTCGTAATAAATACAGATTATTTTCGTAAATTAAACATTTTTTCCGACGTCCTTGCTGGCATTTTTTTCTGTAAAATGAACTGCTTTTTTTTTACAGTGAATAACATAAAATTAAACAGAAACATAGCCGTAAAATGAAACTCTATTGAAACATTTTACTAATTATTTCCAGACTGTTAGTTTTAGTTTCAATATTTATATTTAAAAGATGGAAAATCAAAACAATATATCATGTCTGTATTTTTAGACCCATATCTTCAATTTATTAGAAAGAAAAGTGTATGCCCTAATGCCTCGAATATATTTTTTAGAAAGAAAAATATAAAGTGTACGCATTACTGTTCGTAAATACCACGTGTATGCCCTGATGCCATGAATATATTTTTTTTAGAAAGAAAAAGTATAAAGTGTACGCATTACTGTCCGTAAATACCACGTGTATGCCCTAATACCATGAATATATTTTTTGCATGCGCATAGACTTACTTGAGTTGATAAGATATTGGTTTGTTACGCCTGGATGGTCCACATCGTGAATGGCAGCAGAAAACAAGATTGCCAGAACTTCCAAATCAGAAAAAACACCCTAAATACAATAAATTAATAACATTATTGTTAAGACAAATTTTATAAGTTAACAAAAAGTATACACCAATTTAGGAAAATTATATACCTCTAACGCTGGCATTAGAAGTAATACATGTACCGATTGTGTGACATCTGCGGCATGATTACTGTTATGGTATGGTACCTTGAGATAATGATCTTCAAGATTTAATAGGAAGTTTATCAATGTTTTTGAAGGTATTTTGAATGTCTTGCACAATTCCCTATCCTGAAATAAATAAAAATGTTAATGAAATTCATTATACCTTTCTTAATTAAAAGTTTGAGTACAGTGTTTTCCACTTATAGAAAAACTGCAATACTACAGATGATATTGATAAGAATTTCATATTAATAAACTTAAATATCAAAGATATTTTAATGTTTTAAAAAAGATATATTTAATAAGTTCATTACTTCATTTATATTTAAATAATGTGTCGATATTCTTAGAACTACATAAATTTAAAACTCCAATTTCTTTTTTTTTAAATAAATCTTTTTAACTTAAAAACCAAAACTATTAATCTATCCACAACACTATTTAAACATTTGACTTATGTTCATAATTCATAAACAAAAGAGAACTTATAGTTTAAAGCTAAATATTTACTGTAAATTCTCATTGGAAATTGATATATTTCCTTAAAAACAAAAATGTTAAATGTTAAATCAAACATTTTTTTTTTATCTAAATCATAATTTTTACCAGATAAGATCCTAGATTTTGTTCTTCTTTTTTTTTTTCTTGTTTTTACAAGTAAGACACACTTTTGTTTAAATCAGAATTTTTAAGCACAAAAAAGATAAAATAAAAATTGAACAACATAGTAGAAAAATTTCAGATTATTTATATATTCCCTATATTTTATTCAGATAATGTCTACAATACCAACAACTAATAACAATTTCACAAAATTTTTTTAATGTTTAATAAAATAATGCATAATTTCATCACTGAAAAACCTAGTAGCCTTACTTTCTAAAAATGGAAATATGAAGGTGTTGTTAACCAGGATAATATTTTAAAACAATATTCGCAAAAAAAAGTTTAATAATTAGTACAATTTCATTTACTTCAGGTTAAAATAAGATTTATTATTTGCTCAACTTACCCTAAATATTTTATAAGAAACTGCGGTTAATGGATGACAGTTAGAACATTCAGAAATTTTAAAAACATCTACACCCCATTCGTCAATTCCCTCCAGTAACTGAAATAAAGAAATTATATTAGCTTCTACTTAAATTTGAAAACAAATATACAAAAATATTTATGTATAAAGTCTAGAAAAAGGATTTATATTAGCAAAGTTTTGCAGTAAGTGATGGTTCATTACAAGAGCAAATTAAAACTAGTCGTTGGGGGGGGGGGCACCGTAATACTTACCCATCATGGATATGCATAATATAAAATATGAAAATAAAACATGTGTAAACTATTTATAAAATGCATTGCAATTCGAATAAAATAGTGGCTTGGTGATGTCATAAATTTTAAATGCTCTATAACTCCAAAATTGATAATCGTATTAACTAATGGTTTACTGCGTCGGATTAATCATCTCATTTCCAATTAAAATATATCTTTGAATTGAAATTTGAATGAAATACAGGGTCATAAAAAATCGAAGAGTGTGGAAAATATAATTACAAATATCTCGGCAACTCATTTTCCGATCGACTTCGTTCTTGATGCAAAATTTATGTCTTTTTATTGTCTTTTACATTCACTTCTTAAAATAAGCAATTTCAAAAATGTTTATATACCTTTTATCAGAACGAACATTTCGAGAGTCCGAAAAAAATAGTTCCGTATAATCGAGGTTACTGAAATTCAATAAGCTTCTTCCCATTATTACATACTAAGTACATACCAAATTTCAAGCCTCTATCTCAATTTGTTTGGGAGGTAGAGCGTTCACAGACACACAGACAAACGGACGGCAACTTTTTTTTTTCTAAAAATATGTTTATCGGAATCTCCTGTGTCTGAAACGTGTAAATAAATACTTTCTGAGCTGCGTTTCAAAATATAAGAACAGAGATAAAAGAAATAAAATCTTAATTCAAACTTTAACGATTTCACTATTTTTACATTATAGTTTATTAGTAAATATAAATTAAAGCATTTGAATTGTAATATGTTAAACAAATTTTTCCTTTTATATAATAGTATATTATTTAAAGTAAAGGTTCTATCGAGCTATTTAAATTACTTTTGTTTTAATAATTTAATTATTGTTAATCAATGGAACCGGTTAACAAAATGCTTCATTTAATAAAATAATTTATTTTGGAAAAATAGCAATTCTATTAAGCGTGTTTAATACCATTTCTGTAAAATAAAGTTAGGTTCTACAAATTGCAGTCTACTAAACTATGAATAACGTGCAAGATACATTTAAATATATGCGTAAAACATCACAACCGATGTAAACACGGCGCCAATAAATGTGATACAGAGCAAGACACAAATTAAACGACAAGAAAAGATGAATAATGATTGAAGCAAATATATTGTAAAAGCATCCAGAAACGTTCCTGGAAAATATTGGGCAGCTAGTCGCCCAAAATATTTCCAATATTGCTCGCACCGTTAAATTATATTACTGTTACAAGAAAGTCCATTCCAATGCGTTAATTTGACGTTAAGACCGATTATATGGAAATCCATGAGTTTGCTACGTAACAAATCGACATAGATTTATAAATCATTGATTTTCAGATTTTTTCATTTACATGTACTATAATACCTTCTTCCGTGCCAAAGTTCAAGGTTTTACGTCAACTGGAAGTAGCCTATAGCTGTTACTCTCAAAACATATAGTATACTTCCGGTTGACCTAGAACCTTGACATTTTTTTCGCGAAGGAAAGTCTTATAGCACATGGAAAGGAAAAAATCTGAAAATGATTAATTTAAAATTTGTTGTTGTTTTTATATATGATCAGTATAAAAACATAAAAACTTCTTAAAGATACCATAAAATAAGGATTGCGCTGGGCCTTTCGAAAAAATTTTGTCTTTCTTCGTCAGGCGCAAAGAAGATTTGCTACTACTTAACTACACGTGCTACTACTAAAATTATCTTTACTGCCAATAGCCCTTGAAAATTGGTCTTTCTTGAATATTTAGCTATTTATCTTAATAGTGAAGTTATAGCTAGTTAATGAAAAATCTTAGTTAATGAAAAATCTGATTCCACCATGCTCTCTGTAGCTTGGAAAAAACTTGTTCGGTTCAACTATCTAGTGTTTTTTCTTTTATTTCTTTTCTTTTCTTTTTTAATATTTTTAATTTTTTGGTATTTAATTTTATCAAATTTTAATCTCTATTTTACTGTCATTGAGTTTGCATTTTAAAAAATTATTATTATGATTTTATCTAATTTGTTTTTAATTCTTTAATTAAATAATTATTTTATTTTATTTTATTTCATTTTATTTTTTTTTCTTGTTGTTGTTTTTTGTCTATTATATGTATTATATTTTCTTTTAATTTCTTTTTTTACTTTTCTGACTCTGATTTTTATCAAATTTTCTTCATAATGTCTCCTTCTGTTCTGTATCCGTTTGATTAGGTAATTCTCTTCTGTGATTGGCTGATGCCTTCTGCTTCCCTATTAGCTATTTCCTTAACTTGTTTCATATTAGTTGTTCTTTAACTTGTCCCTTTTCCCCTCCCATTTCCTTTCAGTCTTGCTTCTGCCTTCTAAGTAGTAACACGTCTTCTTTGCACCTGACGAGGAAATACAATATTCTTTCGAAAGGCTTAAAGCAATCGTTATTTTATGGTGTTTTTAAGAAGTTTTTTTGTGTTTTTATTGTTGTTACACCAGTTTTTCAATACTTTAATATGATCAGTATTCCTGATTATATGATTTTGTGAATTTATCACGTAATAAATCGACAAGGATTTACCAATTACTGGTTTTCGGATATTTTCCTTTACATCTGCTATACCATCGTCCTTTGCGCCAACTTTGAAGGTTCCCAGTCAGTCAGAAGTACCCTATATGCTTTACTCTCAGAAGCTATAGAGTACTTCTGGTTGACCTAAGAACCTCGAAATTGGCACGAAGTCATTGGAAACGAAATTGGCACGATTGGTCTTATACCACACGTAAAGGGAAAAATCCGAAAATTAGTATTTTATAATTCTAAGTCGATTTATTACGTGATTTTCAATAATTGAGATTTCCAAAGCAAGACTATAAGGGTTCCGTTTTTTTTCCTTTTCAGGTACAGAACCCTGAAAACAGAATTTTCTAGAAAATTGTTTTAGGCCAATTATTTTCCAAGAACGTTCTTCGATTTTTTACAATGTATTTTGTATCAGGAAATACATTGTCCAGGATCAGATATCATGATGCAATCAAAATTACTAACCAAATACATAGTTAAATAGATATCGATTGATAGATAAGTAGATAGATAAGTTGTACCTACCTGGCCTAATTCTTCCTCCCGATGCGTTTCTACACCATATTTAGGTAATACACTAAAACTGTTGCTGTGGCAAACCGTTTTCTTTATGCCTGAGATACGAGACATGGCTTGACCTGCCTTGCCTTTGGATTTAGGCAATTGTGGCATAACGGTTTCCTCCACTTCTTCATCTTCTTCCTTTAGCGTATCGAGGTCAAACTCTTGTTTTTTATCTACGAAAAAAAAAATAGAAAATGCAGCCGTATTTCCAAATTATAGAATTTGCATAACTATCAGTTATTTTCTCTAAATATCAGGAAATAATATCAAGATTTCATTTATTTCTAAGCTGCAAGTGCATTTTGAAAGCAAAAATTCCGTCACCTTTTGTGACACATGTCACGTGAAATATTCAACAAACCAAATTTCATTTTTTCCCCTGGTTTTGAATTCTGTAAAATAACTTGAAGTATGTACACAATTTCGGGAAATCTCCTAAATTTGTTAACCTTTCGAAATTTCATAACAATAGAAGGAATAAATAAAATCGAATGCGGTTTCCCGGAATTTTATTATAACAATAAGGATTCTTTTAGTACAATAAAAAAATTTAGTTAAAATATTTGACTATAGAGGATGTTTCAAAATATCATGTCACAAAAATATGAAAATCAGTTCTATATCAAGTGTAAAGAGCCCAACTGATGGCTTATAATGAGTGCTGTAGACGTAAAAAAAAAAAAAAAAAAAAAAAAAAAAAAACAGAGAGCATATGCTAGTGTATACTCAGAGAGTATACACTATATTGTTATTAGAGAAACAGGGGGTAAAAGACGTTTCTAAAAAAATGCAGAAGGTATACCACTGTATACCATCCATTATATCCCTTGATTTTAACTGCAAACCTGTGTTATCTTGTCACTGGTGGTAACGTCCGTAATATACTTAACAGCCCGTCATAGTTTGCGCCGTTGAGGAATGCCATTTGTCACAAAATCCCCACATGCATTCATACCGACAGACTGCATGCATGAAGATGTTCTTACTCGCCTGTAACGGATAATTTTTTTATGGTGGACATATTCATCAATTGGTGGTGCACAATGCTTGCAATATTTTACTTTAACTCAAATAAATATTTTCTACCAAAAAATTGTATAATTTTAAGGCATACAGTTTCCTCGATTGCAAATCTTTCAACTATTTTTTTTTTTATCGTGCTATAAAAATACCATTTTTCATAAGAATAAGTTTTTGAAAACTGCATTTGATTATATTATACCGATTCCTTCCATTTTTATGAATTTTCAGATATAATAATCTTTGGTATATGAAATCTAATATGCAAATTTGAGATGTATTGGGTTGTCCGGAAAGGTCGTGCCGGTTGAAAAAAAGAATTCGTACTGGAAAATTCTATCATTCAATTATTATACATTAAATCCTATATCTAATACATAATAATTAACGGGCAGAATTTTCCGGCACGAATTGATTTTTCCAACCGGCACGAACTTTCTGGACAACCCAATACATTTTATGTCATACATTTTTACATTAATTTTCTTATATTTCTGATACACATGTGTGTTTACATATTTTATTTTAGATCAAAAGTTTTGAGAATTAATAAGTAAAAAAAAAGGAAAAATTTTGCCTTAAATTTGCATATTAGATTTCATATAAGTATGATATTTCATAGACATTAGATTCACGTATGTTATAAAAGCTAAATTTTCTTCCAAAATTCTGGTGCCAATTTGTAGCTTGGGAATTAATATTAAATGGGACATATATGTCCCACCAACCTTCAACAGATTAATAAATGTATTTTTTTAACCCCTAGTTACACCAAATACTTTTGTAATCTATGTTCCTAAAAAGAGATCCAAGCCAATAGCATGCAGACATATTTTAAACTTATTTCACTTTCATTTTCAGAAGTTCATGCATATATTATTTCTTTTTTTTATTAAAAAGAAATAATAATCATATCTTTTAAAAAAGGACTCTTTAAAACTATCTTCTTTAAAACTATTTACTTTCATTGATTATAACTAATTAGTAGGGGAGAGGAGGCAGGATTGGGACAATTTTCATAAAAACATTTCTTACTCGAAGTATTCTTCTCATTATTGGGTACATTTGCGCTATAATATTGTTTAGTGTTATCTGAAACGAAAAAAAAAATAAAATGAGTCAAAATATTTGAAAAAAATAACTTCCAGACAATTTGTAAATTGTGAACATTTTAAACTCTCACATAAATCTAAATCTATCAAAATAAATCAGGGAAAACATGCGGAATTAACATTTTAACGAATACTGTACTTTCATAGAACTAAGCTACACTACAGAAAGTCGCTCACACTTTATGGAAATGATATTCAAAGTTAATTTCTACGCATAAATGGCATATTCTTTGCAACAATTTCACTTTGTGGGATAGCCTTGACTTTTGCCTATAGCTCTGGCTCGAAATTTCCATGATAATAGAATTTCCTTGTTAAAGTCATGTCAATATTTACCGATACCGCTTGTAAAACTTTCTAAAGTCTTTTCAATGTTCGTGAACTCATTTAAACAATACAAATGCAGAAAAAGACCATTGGGGCTGCCGTCAGGTGATTTTATATGCATTTCTTCAATTGAGATACAATTTATTAACATTTGGGATTCTTTCCATATTAAATATACGTCAGTTGAGTTATGGAAGAACGGCTGGGAAACTTTATTCATATGAAACTCAATATCTTTTTCATATTAAAACTGGAATTTCTTCTTCAAAAATAGATTATAAGGTATTTTACTGATAATAATGTGAAATCACCTTAGCTTTACTGCCTTTTTAAACTTTCATTTAGTTTCAAAAGAAAATCCAGCAGAATTATGAATTCTTTTAAATTTTTTCTTTGCATTCAAAAACCCATTTCTTTTTTCTTTCTATTAATTGATAAAGATTGCTCTTCTTGTAATACACTCACTAAAATAAATTCATGTTTCATACAGTGTTACGATAAATTTTTATTTATCACAAACTTAAACTTATTATGTGTTTGTTTGCGAGCGTTAGAAAGCACTATCTACAACACATTGGAAGACTTTGGAAAGTTTCCCAAGAGGTGTGGGAGAAAATTTATATGATTGTACTGAGAGAAAAATCAACTATAAAGGAAATTTCGATACAGAGTTATAATCAAGAGTCAGAGCTATAAAGTAGAGTAAAATTGTTGCAAAGAATATGGCATATATGTTCAAAAATTGACTGTGAAAATCGTCTCCATAAAGTGTGAATGACCTTCTCTATATAAAAAAGAGAAATGTTTCTTAATCTACGAAAATAAAATATAACCACGAATCAAAATCATAATAACACAACCACAAACCCTTCCGATTTACCCTCGATTCCGATAGGCTTTAGAAACCTCAGAAACAAATATATTTAGAGTTTTAAAGAAGCATTTATAAGAACAAAGTTTCTTTTGCTACTGCGGATTTTTGGAAACGTTTCCGGGTAGTTTTTACAGTACCGGGTGGTTATAATATAGGTATCTTTATTTGCAGATTTCTGTAGCTTGAAAGAATGACCGAAATGAAACCAATATCAGTACACTTACTATTCGAAAAGGGGGAAGAAGAATGGAACAATAAAAATAATTAATTGCAATAATCGCCGACAGATGGCGCTTTTGAGTGTGAAATGTAACGTGTAATATTGTGTACCGTGGTGTCGCAAACCTCAATGACTTTTCCGCATATCACAGCATGTGTAAAACATCACCCCTATGCGTTACATTCCGCAGTTGAGCCCGTCGTGCACCGCCTGGATTGTGTCTTCAAGTGCAATGGTCATGTGGAACCTGAACATGATCGGCACCGCCATGCCAAAGCGTAACCACATTCATTGTGACATTTTCCAATAAATTAGGTGTGCCATCCGGTTTGACAGCTTAATTCGTTGTTCTTGTATTACACATTACATTTCACACTCAATAGCGCCATCTGTCGGTGATTATTGCAATTATTTTTTTTATTGTTCCAATCTTCTTCCCCTTTCTTGAATAGTGATTTGGGTTTCATTCGGGTTATTCCTTCGAGCTACAGAGAGCTCCAAATAGAGATACTTATATTATAATCACCCTGTATATTAATCAGTCATCTCAACCCAGAATATAATCTTTTCAGATGCTATTAATTCTCAATTGAACATTTTCAGCTGCGTAATTGAATTTACACATGCAAGAGTAAGAAAATAATATAAAATTTAAGGATGTTAATTTATCATATTTGTCTATAAAACATGTTTGTTGAAAATGAAAATATTTACTTAAGAATTGGTTGCATACAAAAAACTCTATTCTGGGTTAAAAAAAAAACTGATTGATACATTATGCATACAAATCGGAAACGTTTCAGAAAATCAGTGGCAGCAAAAAAAAAGTTTTTGTAAATGCTTCTTTTATTCTGGAAAATATATCAGTTTCTGAGGTTTCTAAATATAATATCCGCTTTTCGGAATCGTTTGTAACTCGAGAGTTGTTATTGTATACTTTCGTTCATGGTTATAATATATTTTCATATATTAGGAAACATTTGTCCATTTTTGCAGTGCAAATGAATACATAATTTTACTTTATTTGTTATTATGTGTTCTACAAAATTTCTAAATGAAAGATTAAAAACATTTGTTGTTGAAAAATCTCTTTTCTATAGATTATAGGAAACTTAAGGCATTCTATTTTCAAATTGGTTTTGATGTTAATTACAAAATAACTATTACAAAAATTTCAACGCTACAAAAAATAGTGAATCTAAGAAATTAAATATGTATATCTGTTTGGAAACACAGAAGAAAGAAACGGAACATATCCCATATCTCCCTGTCTCATTGTCCCATTCCTTCCTCCAGGTAGTAAATTTAGTGTATGGTGAAAACATACACCATATAAGAAAACACAAATGTGTCTTAATCGAGAAAAATATAATATCACAATGAACGAAAATATACAATAACCTCTTCCGAGTTACCCGTGATTCCGAAAAGCATTCTTTATTTTTAGGAAACTTTGAAACTACTATATTTTCAAAATTTAAAGAAGCATTTTTCAAAACAAAGTTTTTTTTTCTGTCACTGATTTTCGGAAACGTTTCCGAGCAGTTTTAAAAGTGTAATTATCAGTTTTTCCCCCCTTTCCAGTTGTTATCAATTCGCAAGTAAACATTTCCATGTTTTGCAGACAAACATGGTAAATTAAAAAGCATTAATATTCACATTAAAATTAATATTATTTTGTAGCTCTTGCATGAATAAATTCATTTGCGCAGCTGAAAATGTTCAATTTACAGTGACTAGCATCTTAAAAACCAATATTCTGGTTCAATTTTCCATTAAACATTTTCAGCTGCGTAATTAAATTTATACATGCGAGATTAACAAAATAACATTAATGTAATGTTGGTGTTTATGATGTTAATTTATCATGTTTGTATGTAAAACATATTTGTTTAACAAGAAAATATTTACTTCAGAATTGATAACATATGAAAATCCTATACAGTCGAACCTCGTCAACGTGAACCTCAACGGAATTAAAATTTTGTTCACGTCAACAGTAAATAATTTTTTGTATCCCCTTTGACAAAGGTTTGGTTGTATTCCGGTTTGAGAAAATTAATTGATGTACTATAAAAAATACGGAAACGTTTCTGCAAATTTTGTGACAGCAAAAGAAACTTTGTTTTTATGTATTTTTTTACATTTCTATAATATATTGGTTTCTGAGGTTTCTAAATATTTTCTGACACATAGATAACTCGGAGGAGTCCACTGTATATTTTCATTCGTGGTTATGTTATATTTTAGTAGACTAAGAAGCATTTGTGTTTCTTTACAGTGTACTGCTTTTTACACTGAATTTAATAAGTGACTTATAAACACAGAATATATAAAATTACGGTAACAATTCGTAATTTTTGTTTTGCAAATTTTATAAGCCTCAAACTAAAACTTGAATTCGGTATTCACTTTTGATCTGTAAAAATGAACTTTTCAACTACAAATGTTTAAAATCTTGCAACTAAAAAATTTGTAACATATATAAATGTGTTATCTTATGTAGAAATTATAAGAAATAAAGGTGTTTAGTTTAAGTTAAATAAGTGTTGTTCCTGTCCTCCTACCTCCTCTCCCCTGATTATATAATACAAAAACAAGTATTAAACCTTTATTAATTGTGTCTGCTGTTGACAAATGAGCTAAACGGGTTCTTCATTAACGTAAAATTAATGTGTAATTGATAAATGGCATCTACATCTTTTTGCTCTTTAAATGCGAATTAATACACCTAATATAGAGATTACAGATAGCCTGATATATAACGTCGCCTTATAACAGAAGTCACAAAGACACGTCTCCTTTGGGGTTTGGTCTTTATCTTTACGATATTGAAACATTCTCCGTGAAAACTTTTATAGCCCATTCGTCTCAATTTACAAATGTATAAGTATTGGGAGGTTGAATAAGCACTCGCTTTTCTTCGTAAAAATTATTGCTTTATTTAAATTAATTGGTAAAAAAAGATCACTAGAAGTTTTGTCCATCGCTAGCCACTAATTTTTCATATCTTTTTGGCAGCATTTGAATTCCACGTCGGAATAACGTTTGAGGCTATCCAGGAGTCGACCCATTTTTTGGCAACTTCATAAGAATGGAAGTACTGCTCAGCAAGGTCATGTGCCATCGATCAGAACAAGTGATAGTCGGAAGGGACAATGTCTGCTGAATACGGCGGGTGGGGTATATGACTTCCCATTTAAGAGTTTCCAGTTAGGTTTTCACCGGTTTTATAATATGTGTCAGAGCGTTGCCATGTTGTCATCCATTTTTACTTTAATGCTCTACTCAAACACATCACTTGTAGTCGATAGCGCCTCCTGTAATGGTTTCTTTTGGTTTCAGTAGCTCATGATACACTACATACAGCTGAACCCGCCAAATGCACAGCAGACGTTTGGAATCATCGATATTCGGCTTTGCCTACGATGCTAATGCGTGGCCGGGCTTATCTCACGATTTTCTGTGCTTAGGGTTATCGTATTGTATCCATTTTTCATCGACAGTCACGATACGATGCAAGAAACCTTTCCTTTTCTGCCATTGAAGAGGCCTTTGACACGTCAAAAGAAGCCATTCGACGTCTTACGGCTTCAAATCGTGCGGCACCCAATTTTTTTGCTTTACAATCATTCCTAATGCTTTCGAACGTTCAACTAGCATCTTACGTGAGTCTTCATGAAGTAATGCCTCCAATTCTTCATATTCAAACGTTTTCGGTGAGTCAGAGTGTTCTTTATCTTTAATATCAAAATAATTATTTTTGAAGCGTCTAAACCAACCTCTGCATGTTGTTTCCGACACAGCTTGGTAGCCGTAAGTCTCAAAAAAAATTCTGTGTACTTCAGCTGCAGATTTTTTTAATAAAGCAGTGCAGTAAAATTCCCCGCAAATACTCTCTTTTGACACGAAATTCGCCATGTTTAACACAATGAAAAAAAAATGTTTTTTACACTTCATCGAAATGACACAAACTGAATTTAAAGCTTGCTTATAGAACATTTTATCTATGCGATACCATTTTAAATTACACGCACGCATTTATGGTAATGCCATCTGTTGGAAAACAACGAAACCTTTTTCAAACTCTATATAGATAGTGAATAAAATATAAGTAAAAAGCCTGAAAAAAGTAAAAAAACGTTTCCTTCAGGCTTTGCTTTGAACTGCACGATATTGCAACATTCTCCGTGAAAAACCTTAATTTCCTATTCGTCTTCACTTATATATGTATAAGCAGTACCTGAAACATGAGCAGAAAACATGAAGAAGATTAAAAAAGAAGAAGGCACATTAGAAAAAGAAAGTCTCTTTCAGATTATGATCTTGAGTTTCAGGATGCTGAAACATTCACCCTGAAAAACTTTACCGCCTATTCTTCTTCACTTACAAATTTATAAATAGATACTATACATAACGTGAGCAGAAAGTATGAAGAAAACAGATAAAAAATCTCATTCATGTTTTGATCTTGAGTGTCAGGATGCTGAAACATTCTCCGGGAAACACTTTACTGCCCATTTACAAATGCATCAAAATTAGATATAGTCAAAACATAAGTAGAGGGCATGAAGGATACATAAAGGGAATGTCTTCTTCACTCTTTGGTCTTAATCTTTATAGTAATTAACTCTCAACTCACTTATAAATTTACAAATGGATGCTACACATAACATGAGCAGAAACTATGAGGAAAATAGATAAAAAATCTCATTCATGTTTTGATCTTGAGTGTCATGATGCTAAAACATTCTCCATGAAACACTTTACTGCCCATTCGTCATCACTTACAAATGCATCAAAATTAGATATAATCAAAACATAAGTAGAAAGCATGAAGGATACACAAACAGAATGTTTTCTTAACGCTTTGGTCTTAATCTTTATAGTATTTAACTCCCAGTTGTTTTTAGCTATTTCACAGACCGCTGCTTTTTTTATTTAATTCACTGTTTAAATTGTAACTTTCAGTTTAACTGTAGATACTAGTGCATTTTCTGTCATTTGGAGCTCTAGTACTATCGCTAGAAACTTCTGAATAGATAAAATTAATTATTGTAGTCATGTACATAATGTTTAGTACAAAAACAGTATCCCATGCGTTAATCTAGCCTTTTATTCATTCTTCCATCAAGCGGTCTCAGAGACCGCTCAGAGTAACTATACGACAAAATTTTGTCACAGTAGTTCAGGGTTAAATTTCCTCTATGAATAACATAATTACAACATTTATAAGTGATTAACATAATAGCCTATTTGTCTTCACTTACAAGTGTATAATACGCAGTTTTATTTCAATAGATTTGAGATAAATATTAATTATATATGTATTCCTTAACTCTTTGAAGAGCGAAGCCATATTATTTATAGAGCTTAATTTTATTCCCCAACAGCAAAATTTGCATAAGAATTTTGGAATTATAATGTATGCAAAGAAACATATTTATTTATTTTTAAATCATGTTAATAAATTCTCGTGACATTCAATCATTTCAACATTTTTGCAACAGAAATAACACCCCCAAAAGTGTCAAAACGTGTTTTTGTAGCAGAATTCTGATGAACCCAGCTGGGGAATGTGTCAATGTTTCAATCAGGACAAATCGTATGAAAAATAATAATTATGCAAAGTGATTGATTTAGATACAATAACAAAATTTTTTCGTCCGTCATTTCTTTCGGCTGTATTTCATATTGTTAGGAGACAGTTGTTATTGCTCTAATTTAGTTTAACATGTACTAGTATTATGAGTATGTACTTGTTTTTTTCTATAGATGTATAGATGGAAACTGAGTTACAAGCATGTAAGACGCACATTTGATTTCCGTTTTTAATACACGTAAATGGTTATTTTTAACATAGAGTGTTCCAGCTAGAGTCCTGCGTAGGTCGGGTTATACCTGACCCGAACCCGAAAATCCGATTTCAAGTCAACCCGAACCCGAAATGAAAGTAAATTAATAAATATTTTATTACAATTATGGAAAAATAGCATGCAAAAATATTGAATGAAAAAATATCAGTTTTATCTTTTATTTTGAAAAAATATATATATGTACTCATTAATGTTCAAATAAATTGTTTTCTAATGTATAGGTTAAATTAATCTTCAAATATATAGTTAAAATTAATTTTCAATATGTAGTTAAAATTTATCTATCTATCTATATATATATATATATATATATATATATATAGTCAACTTGAATCACAACCGAAAGAGTCAAATCCCAACCAGAAACCGACCCGAACGAAACACAATTAATGCCAGCCCGACCGCAATCCGATCCGCAATGAAAAAAAAAGTTAGCGCCAACCTGACCTGATTTTGGAACTCGGGTCAGGTCGGTTTCATGTAAAATCGAGTTAACCAACCTGATGCAAGACTCTAGTTCCAGCTTATCCTATGGAAGTGTAATACATTAAGAAAATAATTAAAATTAAAATACAAATTAATATGCGAAAAAATAATGAAAATTTAAATATTTCCAATCATATTCAAATGCAACGTGTCTTTTAACCAATTTTATTTAACCTGAAACCTTACACTGTCTTCCGAACCCAGTTTGAGTAACAGTATGTTTTTCAAGAGAACATTATTTACGATTACTCAAATGCAAATTGTTTTGTGCATTATTTGAATGTTTTATTTCAAGATCGAGCTAAGTTCATTTAACATTAAGATATATAATTTATGGTTTTCATGTTATTCTTATTAAACTTGAACATGGAAAATTCTTGCTAACGTGTTAAAGTGTTAATTTTATGTTAGCATAAAATGGAAATATAACATTACGTTGACAAATTTTAGTTTAGCGCCAAAGTGCGCTATCGTATGATTAATCTGATCCTATGATTACTCTGCTCTTTTTTTTCTTTTTAATATACTATAAGCAATCAAATAAAGATTGTGGTAACTCTGTCACTGGTTGCTTTAGATTTCTGCAACAGACAAATATGTATTGTTGAAACATATTTTTAGAAAAATCATGCTTGTATTTTTTTTTTTAATGTCATCAAAATTTAGTAATTTTTAGCTGCAGTTTTCATATAAATTTTACCTGGAATTGATTTTTTTTTCATTTGATGATGTAAAACTTAAAATTATATGACATTTAGAAATGCTGTGTTAATGTTAAATGCTGCAAACCAGTTATTGGAAGTCGTCCAAAAGTGAACATTACTATTCTGATTACATCTGAATAGTCCATTGTGAAAGAAATGGGACTTTGTTGCTAATTATCTGCCTAGAATATTTATTTTCTAAAACATCGTTTGCTATATTCAAATATGCATGGATATACTTTTTAAATAAGAATTCACTTTTTAAAAAGCTTAAAGTTTTACCTTCCGTACTTAATCACAAACATTATAGGCAATAATAATATAACTAAATCTGCATTCAATTGTTGTAAGCTATGTACGTATATTAATTCAAAATACAAAGTTAATTCAAAGTTATTGCTGTCTAACACCGACAACTTAAAAATCGAAAGTAAGCTATGTTTTAGAGACCAAAATAAAATTTTTAATACAAAAAAATTTTTTTGGAATGTCCAAATACTTTACAGCGAGTTTCTTACAATTCCTTAACTGAATGCAGTTATTTTTTTATTATTAATAAAATAAAAATGAAACAACATTCTTACCTAAAAATGTAGTCTGAATGTAGTCTGAAATTTGGCTTCCAGATTTTGATTCTGAAGAAAATACGGTCAGTTCCTTGTTAAGCATTTTCTTAAACTGCAAGAGAAAGGAAATTATGTCCAGATACACTCATTCGTTTCTTAATTTATACTATGCATAGACTATGCATAAAATATATCATAAAAAATGCAAAACTTTAAAATATCATATAAAAATATATTTTTTTAAATTTGTTTTGTATTTATTAGATTACATTCTGTCCTATAATTTTCTATATTTGTCCTCCAACTGTATTTTTAATTTGAGAAAGGGAATAATTAACAGTTGGAGCCAAATTTCTGATGCGTCGGTCTTCACGAAGCTAACCAATCGTGGCCTTCTTAAACGGAATTTGAAACTTAATAAATTCCCCGTTTTGATCCTTTTAATGCAGCCGCAATTTGGAAAACTGATTTATTTTTTGCTCTCAATCTCAAGATTTCTAATACCTCCTTATGTGCGAATTCTTTCGACTTTGGCATTTTGTATTAACACAAAAACAACCTATGGTGTTTCTTATAAATCAAGAAATTCCGCGCAACTGCTTACGTCATTTTGTATAATTTGCATAAAAAAAATTTTGTATATAAATTTTTGACATGGTTACTTTTATAAAATTCTTAAACTCGATGGTTTGGAATAAAATTTAAAACACGATTTTGCTGCATATGGTGTTCATTCTTCAATTATTAACACATAAAAATAGGATATTGAAATAAAATGAATATTTCAACTTTTATTTAAAAGTTGGTGTTGTGTTTAAATATTTCATACTACCTGAAAGAATGCGTATCTGATTCTATATAATGATACATTTTAATTAATAACGATGCCCATCAAATTATTTCATTTTTAAAATGTTAAGGATATTAGCTTTTTAAAAAAAAATCTAGGATTTATGACTTCCTTCGGTAAATTTTGAATTTTTGAAACCGCTTTTAAAATATTAGGCATCAAATATCTCGCAAATCAGTTGTTATTCATAAATGGTGATTGAAAAAATTATCCCGAAAGAAAAGAAAATTTTTCTTGCTACAGTTAGAGACATTAACAATTTTCAGAGAGAGTTATGTGTAACCGATGGCAGAAACTTTTAGAATCATCGCAAGAGTTAAGATAATCAGATGTAAATGGCAGTCTCACCGCTGGGTGAAACGCAAAAGCATGAGAGACGTCACAAAGCAACTGCTGCGAAATGCTAATATCCAATAATACCTATAGTTGTTTTTAAAATGCATTTTTAATTCTTTACTACTTCAACACGTGTTGTGGCGAAACATAGCATAATGGTGAGCAATAAATTTCAGAATTTCGTCAGAGACGGATGATTCTGTGGATGTGTTATTAATTTCAATTACACTTTTAAAATTCACTTAATAGCCTAAAGATGTAATATAATATAAAAGAAAAATTTTGCACTGTAATTAAATAATCTAAATATTACTATCATAAAGATAAATAATAATAAAAAATGAGTTCAACAGATGAAATTACTTGCTATGTAAATAAACCTTGTAAAATGATAAAAAATTTATAAATGATTATTTTTCTAGTCTATTTTCTGCACCAGTGGTACCAGATGTAGTATCCAATACCCGCGCTCCAGTATATTAGTAAATTTTTAAAAAGGCATATATTTTATACAGAACAAATACAGTATAGGGTCTAATAATTATGATACGTTCAACAACCTTATTAAACCTTATCAAACATAAAATATGAGAAGAAATATTAAACGAATTAGTAATAAAATGTATAAGTAAAAGTGGTTCATTGCTTATTTATTGCGATGAACTTACTACATTATTAAAGAAAATGTAAAATGATGAATTCAAATCTGATATATAACAGTTTTGAATTTTGATGCAACAGTTAAATAAGTATTTTTATTTTAAACAGCTAGATAACGCTTCTGTGAAAATGTGGACGAATGTGGGCATTTCCTGGCGTAATGGGGCAAATAAATTACTTATGTCCCATAAATCCGTTAACAATATTAATGTAATGAGTTTTCGGTCACTATTAGACCCGTTTGCCGAATGTTCGGTTGGACGAATGCTGAACACTATAGTTGGCTGAACATCCGTGGCTGAATGCTGTATTATATTTAGCCGAATAAATGCAGGGCAAAAACATTTGTTCTTGTTTTTTCGGAATGTTTTTTCTCAAATACAAACTTGCGACTCTTTCACACATTCAGGCAGTCATTTTCATGTTTAAATGCATAAAAGAGGTATTATTTTTCACATAGTATATAGCATGGTGTCAAATAGGATTTTTCTATTACCCTTTCACCCCTTCACGACGAGCATCCTTTACAGAATATTTAATCTTTAATATCGGTAATTCCGAAAAAAGAAATTCTTATTTAATCGCATGAATTCTATGATTAAGTAAGGTAAAATTTTCTATTCAACATCACTGATAAGAACAATTAAGGATTCTGAGAATCCTAAACGTCACGTTTAGGTGACGATCGTCGTGAAGGTGTTAAAGGCTAAAATATTTAATATTTGTTATGGTGGTTTTGTTAATGTGTCAATGTGTCAGAAAGATTCGCATTCCTCTTTAAGGGGACCGTGGACCTTTATTTGATCAAAAATTGACCCAAAAATCGAAATTTATTTTTGTGTGTATTATTATAAATCCGTTTGTATTGAACCGTCAGAGGAAAACTGCATGCAGCAGCGATGATTCGAAAAAGTTCCATTAAAGTTCCATCGAAAGGTTCCATTAAAAGTTCCATTAACATATTGCAAAGTTCGAAGCGTTTGAATTATGTATACACAATCAATTTTTCGGTGCTTTAGTAAACTTTAAACCTGTTTTTCTTAATATAGATTTTACACGTTTTTTAGATTTTTGAATTGCTCCATGCTTCTTAATTTTTGTCCAAAATTCATGAAATTGATAAAGAAGAATCCTGATATTGTGAAGGATACAAAAAACTGTCTATGCATTTTACAACTAGACTTCGTTAAGATAATTACATTTTATTTATAACTTATTAAAATGCTAAATTTTGATGAAAATCGAAATGGAATTCAGTAAAAAAATTTCTCAAAAATTAACTAATCAAGAGATTAAATAACGGATACACAGATTTGTTTGTAATATAGTTTTAAGTGATCCAAATGCCCAATAGAGAAAATATCTTAAAAATTAAGACGCAAAGGAGCATTTCAAAATTTAGCTTATAAATTAAAATTTTTTTAAAAAGTCTTAAAATTATATTAAGGTTAGATTTTTTTTTGAGGTATTTGTATACTTATGGTGAAATGTGTATATGCACAAAATTTCATATATATATATGATGAAAAATAAAAAAAAATCAATTTTAACGTCCACCGTCCCCTTAATACTAAATTTTAAGAACAGCCTTAAATATATTCAATACAAAGTATTGCAGTATATTATTAAATAAATCTCGGAACACTAATTTAAATTGTACATAAGTTTAGGTTGCAATAATAGGTTGTTTTCGTTCTAAATAAAGGGGGAAGAATGATGTTATATAAATAAAAGTATTTTTCTTGCTGCATATTTTGAGCATCAAACATTCAAACAAGCATTATAACATTAATTTTTGAAATTCAAAATATCATATTTCATGCTATAAATAATGACTGAATTTTGATTCACAAATTTATCGCAATAAAATTTACTTGACCCAAATGCTATCTCCGGAAGTACACTATTGAAAATTTGAAGCAAACTGTCCAATCATTCGATCGTTTTTATAAAAATGGTTACATAACAGTAATTTAACTCTATTCTGATCACTATATGACTAATAATATGTTGAGAATAGAGTTAAATTACGGTTTTGTAACCGTTTTACATAAAAACGAAAGAATGACTGGACAGCTTGCTGGAAATTTCTAACAATATATAATAGACTAAGCGACGACTGCAAAAAGCACAGCTCATTTATTAAAGCTGCAATTTTAGAAAAGATCCTGAAAAGGGGAAAGTCTTGCCTAAGTAAATCTTGTACCGAGAACAGCCATAAACTCACTTTTGGTATGTATTTCAAAAATAACTTAGTTTATTAATTAAAGGAAGAAATCACGGCTAAAATGAAGATCTCAGAATTCGCTGTTAAAAAACACAGCGCTGCCTTCTGAAATCTGCGTACGACTAGTGACAACCCTCCAAAAATTAGGGCTATTTTTGGATACTTCCTTAATTCATTAATTAAAATATGAAACAAACGCTAAACTGTGGAACTTACAAATCTGTACTGAAATATAAAGGGTTTCCGATGCAACTAGTGACAACCCTCCTATGTTAAAGTATATTTTGAGCATCTACAGAATCACAGAGTTGTAGGATTAAAATTTAATATTTTCTATTCGGAAATACCTGTGACAAAAAATTAAAAATTCTGTAAAAGAAGCTCGTCGCGAAGGGGTTAAATATTCTTTGCATTAATACAAGCTCAGTGGAGAACAGAAAAAAGTATCATATAATTTGTGAAATGACTTGTTGTTGTTAAATTTAAAACATGCATACATCAATAAATATGATCAACTATATGTGTAAAAAAAAAAAAAAACTGATTAAATGCAAAAAAAATTAGATTCAGTGAAAAATATATCTGGTTGCTAATTAAAATATGTGGTGTGGTAAGTCTAGTGCAGTTTAATGTAGGTATAAAATCTTTATATTTCAGACACATGATAATACTTAAAATATTATATTTCTGTGTGTCTCAATAAGCATCTTAGTTAATTAAACGCTTTCGTAGGTAAAAATTTCATTAATATATCTCTTCGTTGTTTTACATTTTGTTAATTGATTGAGTTGATTAATCGAGTTTAAATTTTCGTTAATTGATCGAATTATGTTTTATCCTTTTCTGGACGAGTGAGTTTCATAAGGGTACGCAAGGTTTATATATATTTTTTTATTGCCAGAATATTTCAATTAAAATTTTTACCTTATGAAATCGTAGATTTATTGAATTAAAAAGGGCGAAAAATACTAAACGGATTTACTGGTATTAAAAATTTCATTAAGTGAAGGGTTTAACGATGTTCAAGTTTTTGAGCTTTAAAATAATGTGACACTACACTAACTGTTTTGCATTACGTAAACATTCCATTACATAAGCACCTTCATTACGCAACAACACTGCTAAATTTGAAGGTATATATAGTAAAACCCGTAAAAACGGACCTACTATAGGGATCAGAAAAAAGACAGGTTTCGGTGTTAGCAGGTGTAATTGCATGGCGTTCTTTCCATCGGGACCATGAAAATTTTCCGTTATTGGTAGTTTGCATTTTGACAGGTTTTTCTGTATGCACATGTGCTTGCGAATGTTTCAATAAAAATTTTAAATAATATACATTGATATAAACGTTTTCTGAGATATTAACATTTGCATCCTCATCTAAAATTCCCTGCCTCACTTGAATTTACTGTCTCCTGCAGTATTACAGTTCATATCACAGATGCTAATCATAACATTGAAAATTCTCTCATGAAAATACATTTAAAACATTAATTTATATTCATATATTACAATAACATAAAATCATGTGATATGTAAGTATTGAAAGGAATTCTATGTTGCGGTTACGAACCTTGCTAAATGCCATGTCACCAACAGAGCGATGTGCTTGTATAGTTTCGAGTTGTTCCAAACACCAGTCGAGTTCATCCAAAGTTTCGGTTGCCAATTTTTCTTCTTCTTCTTCTGTGAAATAAAAAAAGAAAATACAGTTTTTTTTTTTTCGTTTCTAGGAGTAAAATTGGAAAAAGAAAAATGATGCATCGGCCTATTCTACTTGATTATGAATGGGTGCTAAATTTTAAACAACATGTAAGGTACAATATTACACAATTTTTTCAGCACTAAAACAGGAAAATTGACTTTTAAAGCTACCATGCTACAGAATATGTACTTAATTAATTACTTAATTCAAATCAGTTTTTTAGCTTCATTCAAATTTTTAACCCAAACCAATACTGGGTGCCTAATCACGAGAACCTAACATGTAATGCAATTTAGTTAAAACTATTGTAGAGTAAAGGAAATATTTTTTTTCTTCAGCTTATGTGTTGTGAGATGGGATGCAAATTAATTAAAATTGGTGTTGAGGAAAGCAATATTTTTTATTCTTCTTCTTAATATAATGTAATATATCATGCAAATTAATAAAAAATAATGTTGAGGAAAGCAATTATTTTTATTCTTCAGTTTATATAGTGTGAGATGTGATGCAAATTAATTAAAATTATTGCTGAGGAAAGCAATTATTTTTATTCTTCAGCTTATATAGTGTGATATGTAATGCAAATTAATTGAAACTATTGCTGAAGAAAGAAATTATGTTTATTCTTCAGCTTATATAGTGTGAGATGTGATGCAAATTAATTAAAATTAGTGCTGAGGAAAACAATTATTTTTATTCTCCCGCTTATATAGTATGAAATATCAGTCTTAAAAATTTTAATTATTTAAAGTTGACATCTCATCAGTATCTAATATTTAATTGCCTGTTAATTTTTTTATAATGCTACCAAAAATGTATCGTGGCTTGTAATTTATTACTCTTCATAAATGAAGATAAAAGAAAACTAAACAATCCGCATAAATGGTCTAATGGGAATATTTATGAATGGCAACATTTAACTTACCTGTGAGTGTAGTTTTCGGCGTTGGCGCGCTGTTTCCAGGGCTGCCGCATTTCTTCGCTCTAAAAACGAATAAGACAATTAGAGAAAATGGATTTTTGTGTTATTCACAAAATAGAAAAGTTTTTTAAATAATAACTAACACTTTAAGGATTTTTCTTGTTCAAATCACAATTCAAAGTTTGAAATCTATTTTATACTTATCTTTGTTTTGGAAAGTAATACATTCAAATATATTGTTGACAAAATTTTGAAAAATTATACTTTTGATTACTAAAAAATAATTTTTGTCATAAATATTGTCAATATCTCCAGTAATTGACACCATACTTTTTTGAAAAACCAATAGCTGAAAAATAAGTTATAACCGTTTTGACAAATAAGTTACCACTAGATGACATTACTTTGCAGAATTTTACAAAAAAATGCTTATTTGAGTTAGATTTCTGCTGCAGTGTCAGTTACTGGTTAGATGGCAATAACTGGGGGTTTCACCCTACTTGTAGGCTGAAAAAATGTATATTTAGGAGGAATGGTAATTAATTGCACCAGGTTTGGCTTCAATGACATTGTCTTGTTCAAAGCAATTAATAACACCATTAATAATGCCAATTAATTATGCCATTCCTGTTATCATTGTTAAAAGAGAAGCTTTAATCGAAATTTTAAAGAACTGGAAAGTTAAGTGTGTGTGTGTGTGTGTGTGCGCGTGTTTGCAACGTCAAAAAAGTACATAACTAGTAAAGAGACTATCGAAGTAAATCATCCACAAATATTTTCCATCCGATAGAACTTCTAAACAGTGTTGTCTGGAAAAAGTTTCATTCCTAAATTCTCCCTAAAAAGTTTTAATATCCATTTTTGCATTATATAATGATATATAGTTCGTGAATAAAATAAAATTATTAGTCTAAATTTTCAGGTATAAATTCTGAATTTCTCAATAAAAAAATCCAATAGATTTGGCAACACTGGTCGATATCTTAAAATTATTGAACTTAGCTTTTAATCTTTCCGGTGGTGATCTTACCGTGATCGGGTCTACTACCATTCCAATCAGTGTCTGAATAAAGTGTCCGCCCACTCTGCCACGCGCCGCTTGTTCCGCGAAGTAGCGACGGCTGCCAGTCGTGGTACATGTGGCGCGCGATCATTCCCCTCATCACTGACCGGAACGGTAACAGATCCGATCAATGTAGATCGCCAGCGGAAAAATTTAAAAGCCAAACCGAATACGGTTAAGGATTTCTTTAAATGTAATATATATATTTGATTATAATTCATTATCAGTTTATTATTAAACATTTAACGCTTTAACACTATACGAAAGTAGATAAAAAATTAAGGTTTGGCTACGTTTTCTGATTGTCATAATGCTGTCAAAGCTAACTTCAAAGTATTAGTTACTATAACTGTAAATTAGAATAATTGAAAATGTTACGCATGGAGAGGGGATGATTTTGGATTTAAATAAATTTCTTTAACATATATTATCTTACTTATTACGTCGGATTGTATAATCATATTTTCAGCTGTGAAATATTTCCTAACATACTCGTCTTGTAATATGGAAAGTAACATATTAATGCTGTTTATTTGCCAGGAATCGTAATGGTGATATAGACAAGGAATTCTGTGCCATCTCCCAATGTGCATACCATAGCGAATTGTAACAGATGATTTCCAGTTTCATAGTAAAATGCTTATTTATTGCAAATATATACTGAAATCGTCATGAAGGGAGTGAGAAAGTAGATTGGATAATATCAAGGAGCAATTTTGCCACAGAAATTCCTGAGGCTCGGGAGAGACAAAATAGAAATTTATTTGCACCTAGAATTCCTAAATGATTGTAAGTATTTCCTACAATCTACTTGCACTATATCTCAGTGACAGGAAAATTTACTTTCAACATGTGATAGAAATGGTAATATCAATCCCCAGTGAAAAAGCCTTAAATTAGTAAATATTATCTTTCTTAAATATAAACTTTAATCTATTCATAGAAAAGGCCTGTTAAACAACAACGGAGAATCATTTCGTTTCCGTAAGTTGCAGTGATGAATTCAGGAGGTGACCCAGAAGGGAATCCCTAATAGCACAGTGATCCCAATGTGACTAAAATGTGAAAGCATCGTGATCTAAATGCAACTGTTACTTTAGCAATTGTACTTATGTAACGTGGAAAAGGAGTCATTCACACGACGCACAGTGTAAGATTTTGCGAATCTAGCGGGTCAAAATTCAATTTATGAAAATTACTGATATTAATTAAATAAAATTGCACTTACTATAGATAAAATGGTTCTGTATTATGGGAAAATATATATTTACGCGTTACATTGTACATTTTACGTCATCGTTATTACATTATCATAATCATAATAGAAAGAGTTTTCGTCATTTATTGGCTTTTACGCAGTGTTATTTTATTCAGTGCAGATTTTAAAAATATACAATATCTAACTTTTACAACAAGAAGAGTTTTTTTTAGTAAATAGTAATTAAGTTATTAGGTACTGACATCGCTGTCAGTGTCATCATTAATGTTTTCGGCACTGCCTTTTTTTTACATCCAATCTATAACCAATATGTCAAAGGCATTCCATAAATCTTATCTGTGCATGTAGTGTCGATAAGCCTCAAGAAAATGTGTGAGCATTACTCGTATATGTTCAAATACTTTCAAATTATACCTTGGAAGTTGCATTAAAGATATAGCATTTTTGGGTTGCTTTATTTAAAGATAGAATATTGCACACATTGCCATCTAAAATTGTTTCTTCAAATCTGTGCTCTATTTCATTATGTTTGATAATCTAAGTCTACTATTGTTGGCACAAGAGCAGTAATTTGATTTCTGACATTTTCAAATTCTTCCGTTATTGACTACAGTAAGAAGTAGATGAAGGGTGTGCATTTTGCCATAATATAAAGTTTTGATTTTCTTCATTACAACCATAAAGTTTTAAAGGAACCACAGATGGGATTAGAATATTTGCTTCTTCAAAGTTATTTTCATTTGATTTTGGCTTGTATCTACTTTGTCCACCGCTTCCATCGACCCCCCCCCCTTCCCCATTTAAAAATCATTGTTATACTTTTTAACACAGACCCTTTTTCTTTAGTAAGAATATTTAATATCTGTTTTTGTATAATACAAAGTCTTTTTATCGTTAAATCTACAATAGATTGTAATTTAACTTCTGCAGATGATAGCACATTTTTTTGCATATTTTACCTGCTCATAGGATGGATAAATGTTCAAAACTTTTTGTAACGCAGAGTTTCTCATAATCCCGTACTTTCGGCAGCTTAATTTCATAGTGGTTATTAAAACCAACGCTTCTTCAAGACAATATTTAAATATCGGGTATCCGTTTTTTTGAACGATTTTTTAAAATTTAGTGGCTTTTTTAGGGCTTACAGATATATGCTTTAACATACCCGTGGCATCTTTTCGTCCAAATTGTCTTAATTTTAAACACGTGTCATGTGTGAGTTCATTTAGTGAGTATTCTGAGAAGATGGATAAACCTTTTTTCTTTTCCGATTTCGGTCCACTTGAACAAAATTTTCTTTGGACAACTTTTTTCGCGTAGTCATTATTACTTCTGTCTGGTATATAGAAACTACTTATTGTTATATTCGAATCTAACCATCTCGTATTTTTCTTTAAAAAACGTTCTTTATGCGATGGCAATTTCTCCATCTTCGATTAATGTCAATCATAAACGAATGGATCAGCCGCTTAATCTGGTCTAACATAACATATGAGCAATGTTGAAGTTTATATTTGTGTAATACATTGTCTATCAAGATAATTTTAGAATTCACTGGCAATGATTTATGTCCAGTAACATAATTTATAATTATCTCATAGAATTCTCTTTTCGAAATTAACACTTCAATATCTGTAAAAAATTACTTATATTCAAAAGTTGCAAATAGTTGCAGCTAAAATTGATTTATTTTACATGCATATACATATACAATTACAAAAAAAATTACCTTACAATGTACCAGAGTGTACAAAATTTTTGGCAGCTTTTTTAATTTATCATATACTATTAAATTTTCAAATAATTTACATATTAACTTACAAGTTAATTTTTAAGAAGTAACACTTTTAAATAACTATCTTAATTGTAAAATACAAAGTAAATACTTTGTTGCAACGATTCCATACAATCATAAAACAATATTTACAAAATAAGTATATTTTTAGCCATAAATATCATTTGTAATTACATCTTCAACAATCGCCGCTCTAAAAAGGTTTACAGAAAACTTGGTTTTGAGCCGAAATTTGATGGTATTGTTGTGGAGTTAAACTGCTTTCACTTTATCTCTTTCCTCTCCAATGTGTTAGATGTAATTTAAAATGTCTAAAACTGAAATTATTTAAAATCGATTTTCTGAATTTTTTCCCGCTAGATTTGCGAAATCTTACACTGTGCGACGAGTGGTAAATGATTCAAAATATGTCACAGTTGCTTCACAGTGATGTCGTGATGTGACGGAACCTGAAAGTCACCAAGGATAATGTGACAGAATAAAGATAACATATTTTGGTAACCGTTATGACTAGTACTCCTATTTGGGATGATATTATAGGAGTTATAATTGTGACTGTGAAAATTTCACTATCGACTGTGACGTCACGTCACTGTGGCGTCATATCGATTAGCTGTGCTATAAAGGATGTTCCTTTCTCCGGTGGGTGACCCCCTTGGAAGATTTCAAATGTTCTACAAGTTTTTAAGAGCCTACGCTAGTGACGCCAAGAAACGCTTAAGCTAATGTTAAGTCTATGTGAAGGTTCTTGGAAGATTTCTCGCTCACATTTTAATATTTTTAAATGTTTTTTTTTTTTTGCATAGGATAGATGAAGTCGATCTCTAACGTTGTTAGTTTTAACTTTTTTCGACTTTGGTTACAGTTTTCTTATAAGCGGACATTTTTAATTTTGGAACCGGTTGGAACCGGTTCTGAAAGTGAAAGTACCTTTATATATAAAAACTGGAACCAAAATCGAAAAGGTAAAAACTAACAACGTTAGAGATCGACCTCAGCTATCCTATGCAAAAATCATCATTTAAAAATATTAAAATGCGAGCAAAAAATCAGCCAAGAACCTTCCCATAGATTTAACATTAGCTTGCGCCTTTTTACGCATGACTGATGTAAGCACTTAATATCCCAAAAGTGAAAATATCACAGGAATCTCACAATATTCTCCTTGCGAGTATAGAATGGGAAAGAAAATGTCCCAACTGTAAAACTGGTAGATAACTAAGTTGCAAATTTCGATTCCGCAAAGGTACCAAAACAGTCATAAATAGAAATAGCAAAATATCCACTTTTTTATAGGAAAGTTATGGAATTTATGAATAATTGGGAGGGCAAGTCAGAAATGATGCTGCTTTAGTAAACTATAATTTAATAAGTATCGGAAAAGGCACTAAATCTTAAGTAATACAACATAAAATATGTTCCTTTGCATACAGACTTTGCTTTTGGCAGGACCCGATTAACCTCTGAATCTAGGGGAAGCACGGTATCATTTTGTGGGCCCCTTTCATTTGGGAAAAGTTTTCTTAATTCTGCTAATGATGCTAATATTATTCCTGCGAGTAGCTTAACTGAGATCAACTGTATTTCATTAAACAGCTTGTTCATGTTCCCGTTCCCTGTATACACTTCAGCTATATTTAGTACATATGTTTATATATTTAGTGTATAATACTGTATGCTCAGTTTCCTGGGTGTCTTCTAACAGGCACATCAGGGTGATATATGATTAATTAACATCCTATTGATGACATTCACATTCGTATTTCCCTGTTAAATCAGTTTCCGGAATATTTTTTTTAAGATTAAGCAAACTTTATTTTTCAAAAAAAAAAAAAAAAGGGAATTAGATGGCTCTCTTCACAGTCAACTTGAGGCCCCTTTTAAATTTTAGAGGGGCAGCGTGTGCTTCACATGCCTTTTGGACAATCAGGCCCGGCACACATTTCAACAATTCTTTATGGAAACACACAAATGAAATAATTTCTAATAAATATTTTTGTATAAACGTATATATTAATAATACATTTCCAGCAAATAAATATTTATTTACAAGTACAATTGTTACTTATGTGTTTCTCTACTTCATCAGAAATTTGAAATGAGATTTTTCTATTTTCTTTTATTGAGCAACATCCAGCTTTCCACCACATGTTTCCAAATGAATATAATTTACATCCATTAATTTACAACTTTGAACTCAATAAAATCACAAATCCATAAATAACACGATTATAGTTCCAAAAACAATACATTAACGGCTACCTTTATCAGATGTAACAAAGCTTGCATAAACCGTTCAAAGCTTAGAAAAGGAATTCTGCAAAGTGATTTATTATGCTTAATAGCAACAGCCAATATATATATATATATATATATATATATATATAAGAAAATAAATAAATATTTGTTTTACAGAATTCAAAAATTTTTCTTATTTGTTTGTTAGTTATAATTTCCAGTTTGGATTTTTTTTGTATTTGTTCTGATTTTGCAATTTTAAATTTAGAAATTTCCCAGACGTAAAAAAAAAAAGAAAAACATGTGGATAATAAAATGCATTGGCATTAAAAACGTCTTTTACTTTGCAACAAATATTATAAAAGATATTATTATTTAAAAAAAATGGAATGAAATCCTAAATAACTATTTTAAAAATGTGTGAAGCAAATTTAACTGAAAAATCCACACTTAGCTCACCGCTGAACGAAAAGCTTATGTGGTGGCGCCATCTACTGCTTATAAAGAAAACGAATATCTGATTCCCAAAAGTCAAGGATCTTAAAAGATATTTTCAATTTATTTTCTGTTTAAAAATAAATCTCAAATTAAAAGAAAAAAAAAAGAAAAGACGTATCTCTTTTCCATGTATATGCGGAAAAGTAACAGAAAAATAATAATAAAAAGTTTTTAGATTTAATATCATTTATTTCTTTTGCCTTTATGAACTAGATAAATTTACCGAAATGTTTATGCATGACTTTAATTTTTTTTTTAGCTTTGATAAATTTATTGTTCTAAAATAATAAAACTTTTAGTTTTAAACCAAAATTTATTAGCTTTCAATTATAACATTTTTTACCAAATTTATCCATTACAGTTATTTATTTAAGTGTTCAAATATTCAAACGTGACTCAATCATTTACCAGGCATTTTCTCTAGTTTCACGAATGCCTTGGACTTGCAAATCTTTTTTAAACCAAAACTCTACAACTTCGTTTTCGTAATTTTTTTTTTTTTTTTTTGTATTTTCTACCATTACCAATATTATTTTCGCGTAGACTCCTAACCGAGTCATTGGGTTAGATGAATTTTTCAATAATAATTATGCAAAAGTTAAAATTTTAAACTTTATCCCATGTCCTATAATTAACATTCATGTCTTATAACATTAGCCGTTTATGCTAATTTTTATGAATTAGTAATATCAATAATACAATTTATACAATAAAAAGTTTCACATCATTTGGAACCCTTATCGCCAAATTAAGCGACAAAATAAATTTTACCGTGAGTGACAAAATTTTAAAACTGCAGGAGAAATTTTATAAATCGTATTTACTGTTACTCTTAAATTAGCGTTTCAATTTTGCTTTCTTTGTGATTTCCTAGCTACTTAAAATACCTGCTTTCAAATTTATACTGTCCAATAACGCCTTTTGCAATAAAATCTCATTTTCCGAAAATTTGTCATTTCCAATATTTTGGCGGGAAAGTCTCAATATATTAAACATGCTAATTGCGAGATTTTAACGGTATTGGTCAGTCAGATCTCAAATTCCCCTTGCTAATGTTAAATCTATGGACGTAATATTCGCATTTTTAATATATCTCTTCAGGAAATTAATATATTTTTTAACTTCTTTTTAACATTTTCCAACATGGTTGAAAAGTGTTTATGAATTCGGTTTGTCTGTCTGTCTGTCTGTGCTCCAACTCGCGTCAATATATTCGTATTGCCATACAATTGATATACGCTATTTAGGTTTAGTATAGCATGTTCGGTATTGAAAATTAAATGTGTAGCATTTATAGTTTTTTTTACAGGGACACTCAAAGGAATTTCGTGACATTACGGTCTATGGGAAATAATCATTTTCGATTTATTTTAATGATGCTACACAATTTCAAACATGTTGAAATTGATATATATCACTAAGGTGCACTATAAGAGGCTTACTATAGAATACGGTGTGTACAGCACTTATTTATTTTTTTTTATTTATTTATTTTTTTTTTTCAGGGGCACTCAAAATAATTCCTTTGCGTTACGGCCTATGGAGAAAAATCGTTTGCAGTTTATTTTAAGAATGTTTAACTATTTCAAACGTATTGAAACTTATATATGTCCCTAAGATGCATTACAAGAGGCTTACTATAGAATATCCCCAGAAACGAATACATTTTCAAAATTTAAAGAATAATTTATAAAAACAAATTATTTTTAGCTGCCCGAATTTTTCAGAAACGTTTCCGAAGGGTTTTTATAGTGTATTAGTTAGTGTCCTCAGCCTGGAATACCTGTTTTTCGAATGTTATCCATTCTGAAGTAAACATTTTCATGCTCAAAAAAAATGTTTAACAGACAAACATACAAAATTAACAGCGTTAACAATAACATTAAAATTAAGATTATTTCTTTACTCTTTCATGTATAAATTAACTTATGCGGCTGAAAACGTGTACTTGAGAATGGATAGCATTCGAAAAACATGTATTCCAGCCTGAGGACACTAATTAATACACTATAAAAACCCTTCGGAAACGTTTCTGAAAAATTCGGGCAGCTAAAAATAATTTGTTTTTATAAATTATTCTTTAAATTTTGAAAATGTATTCGTTTCTGGGGATTCAAAAGACAATGTAACATGCTATTTGAAATTTCGGATAACTCAGAAGATTATATTATATTTTCGTTCGTGGTTATAACATATTTTCATAAAATAAGAAACATTGGTCATTTTTTACAGTGTATAGGGCTGCACAAAAGAATTCAGATATTTTTCCGAATATTGTTGATAATTCCTAAAATTGCGTTTGTAAATATGTTATGTGTTTTCCAAATTATTTATTTTTATATCATATTTCACCGTATTAAACGTTAAAGATTTTTAAAATTATTTTGGATGTGTTGGAAAGAGTTACATAATTTATGCTTGAAGCATAATGTTTCATTCTTGTTAATATATCTCTTCAGAAAATTAATATTTTTTAACATCTGTTTTCTGTGTACTCTTCTTAAAGGATGTCTCTTTCTTTTTTAGTTCACACAATATTTCTAAAATATATATTTAATTTTATTTTAAGAGTTAAAAGCTTACTCATAGATCGTTAGGTTTGCTAAGATTTTAACCCTTTCTGGGGCAATGCATTTACATTGCTAAAATGTTGAAATTAATGAATGACACCGGAATTTATGAAGAAATTTATTTGGAAATAAGAAAAAGCTATATTTTATATACATAACAAACGAAAATTTTTTGAACCAAAATTCTGGTGTCACTAGGGCATTTGAGAATTAAACTTAAGTGGTTTCATAAACATACCACCGTCTTTTAAAGGGTTAAATTATTAAGTTAAGCATATGTATTAGAAATATTTAACAAAGAGACATCTTTTAAGAACGAAAAAAGAAGCTAAAACATTAATTTTCAGAGGAGATATTTGAACTAGTCGGATGTGCCAATCCCAAAACTTTCTTCTATCTCATGCAAGTTTCAGATACACCAAAAAAGAATCAGCACCAATTTATATCAAGGTCTAACTGAATCTGAAGTTTGATGGCTATTTACACCAAAACATAAGCAACATCTATTTATGTCAACGTTTAACAGAATCTGAAGTTTGATGATATTCTATGCATTAGTTCTTGAGATATAGTATTGTGAAAACCATGAAGAAAGTATCATATCAGCGCTACCTGTTAGGGTTGGGTTGGGTTGATTATTGACGGCCAATTATCTACACTTGGGATATAGGCCCGGGGGGAGTGCCCTTCGTGGGGGTCTTTCTAAGGGAACCTAACCCGTATTTACGCATGGATAAGTCCACGGCACGAAGAAAACCACGAAAACTCCGAACGATTAGGCCGACGGGCGCGATTGGGATCGAACCCAGCACCTCCCGTCTACCAGCTTCGAGAGCACAACCTCTCAGCCACTGGTGGGGCCGCTACCTGTTAGGCTATGTACACCAAAACGTAATCAGCGTCTATTTATGTCAAGGTCTAATGGAATCTCAAGTTTGAATTAATTTTGTGCATTAGTTCTTGAGATATAGCTATAGTGAAAATCGTGAAAAATGTAGCATAGCAGCTCCACCTGTTGGGCTATTTCCACCAAAAACGAATCAGCACAAATTTATATCAAGGTCTAACTGAATGTGAAGTTTTGTTAAATACCGTGTATTAGTTCTTGAGATAGAGCTCCCAAAACATTTTTGTCACATACATACAAACAGACAGACAGACAGACTCCCAGACAGACATTTTCTAAAAGCAGTCGAATCGTTTTCAGAACCTTCTAAAACGTATAAATCCGTCGAAAATCGGAAGTCGAAAATTTTCATGAATCCAATACTTTCTTCTTGTAAAGATAGAAGAAAGTAAAAATATGAATGCATTATACGGGTCATAGGTTTGCATAGAAGAGGGTAATTGAAAACCTGGCTGATCAACAATCTTAAATATAGATTTATCAACCGACGTACGCTGTAAACCATCTGTTGATTTTACAGACAAAACCGTCAATCAGTGCACCAATAAAACCTGTTTATAGTATAGAAATAATCTGTATTTGTCACGAACTTACGGGCAGAATATGTTAAAATAACAGAACGTTCGTAGTAAATACAGATTTCTTACCATAAAATAAGCTGTTTTTTACTGCCGTCCTGGCTATTTTTTTCTCTAAAATCAATAGATTTGTTTACGGTGTAACACTACTTTATTTTCGGTTAATTAAATTAAACCGGAAATAGTTTTTTTAAATGTTTCTCAATTTTTTATGTTTAAACCTTAAAAGAATTACTCATTTTCTCAAACTGGATTATTTATATTAAAGAATAAAAAAATTGTCATTTTATAGCATCGAAATAGAATTAATAAAATTAAATATACGTTCTGATTTTTTTTCTTTTTAATAAAAATGTTAACTTATTCCAGGCCACGATAACTTTTTATATTTTATTTTATTTTATTTTAATTTTTTGCTTTATAATAATACTTTTTGATAAACATGTCATACTATTGTCAAAATTGAATGAAAAAAAAACTAGAAGAATTATAAAGCAGTGCAAAAAACATCGGCAAGAATTAAAAATAATAATATTAATCGGTCAAGTCAATAATAATATTAATCGGTGCGAGTTTTAATGGTGCCCAAAAGGTTCCTTACCATAAATTTATTAATGACTAATTGCAATGTTAGAAAAAAAAATCGTTGTGAAAAATAAAATGCGATTGTGTCTGTGTTTGACGTAACACTAGACAATTTTAAGGCGATTTAAATATATATATATATATGCTCAGCAACGTAGGTACCTCGAGCGTCCCTCATCTCCCCTGCTGAGGACCCGCAAAGTAAAGTTTGTGTGTAACGGGAAAATGCGATTTTCTCAAACCCATGTGATTTAGGATAATCGCTACAGTTTTCCTGCAATGTTTAAACAAACTCCTACTACTCCTATTTTTTTAACCCCTAATTCTGGGGAGGGAACTTATTTTTGCAGTACATTTTCGACGATATCTCTGAAAATATTCTACCTAAAATTAAAACAAATATATTTTTGAGTTTGCTGTTACATATTTCGAAAGATACCCCACACAATATTAAAAAAAAAGTCCAGTAACTTAATTACCCCTCCCCCCCCTAATTTTTTTAAATGCGTTTGAGAAAATGCGATTTTCTCAAACCCATATGTGACTTAGGATAATCGCTACAGTTTTCCTGCAATATTTAAACAAACTCCTACTACTCCTATTTTTTTAACCCCTAATTCGGGGGAGGGAACTTATTTTTGCAGTACATTTTCGACGATATCTCTGAAAATATTCTACCTAAAATTAAAACAAATATATTTTTGAGTTTGCTGTTACATATTTCGAAAGATACCCCACACAATATTAAAAAACAAAAAGTCCAGTAACTTAATTAGCCCCCCCCCTAAATTTTTCATAAAAGTATTAACAAGTTGGAAATTGTACGTCAAACGTTACAAACGAGGTGCGTTCGTACGCACGTTTTAGAATTAAATTCATGATATCCCGAGCGTAGAACGGGTTAAACAGCTAGTTAAGTATATATTTTATGACACTGTTCATACAAATATCTTAACTAGTTATATAAATATTCAGATATATATGTATCAGCTAGTTATATAAATATTCAGATCTTGATGATTTTTAATTCTGTGAAATGAATTATATCGCCTGCAGATTAATTTCTGTAATAAAATAAGTGTCTCAGTCGCTTGACGATTAAACTTCGGAAGCTCCTATAACAAAAAAGCACCGATTTAAAAAAAAAAAAAAAATTCAAATTTCTTAATAAATATTTTTATTAATATCTCCTAAAGTTTTGATTCGATTTTAATAAAATTTGAAATGTCTCGACAAAATTCTGCAAAGATAATATATTTTAAATTGCAAACCATTTGGTTGGGTAGTTTTTGCGTTGTTATATGCGGACGGACAGACAGACGGACAGACAGACAGACAGACAGACGGACGGACAGACGGACGGACCAAACGACGACTATAGGTGCTACGTATTTATATAATTACGAACGCACCTAAAAATGTGGGTCAAAATAGTCTTTATAACTCCGCCAAGTTTGAACTTTCCACGTTCCAACGTTTTCCCGAAAAACGGCAGTAACAGACGGACAGACAGACACACGAGTGATCTTATGATGGTTCCGTTTTTACTTTTTAAGTACGGAACACTAAAAAACGATGTAATCTGATATTGATAAAAAAAATAAATATATGACTTACATTAATTGTTTGTAAAATGAAAGAAGTTCATGACAATTGAAATTTTAATTGAAAAATCTGAAAGTGCACTTGCAGTCACTTTGAAGTAAAAAGAAATATAATTTCAGATTTTTTTTGACAAACAAAACTGCGAATGGTTAGTAAAAAAAATATTAGCTAAACGAATATTCTAGTTTTCAAGAAAAATGTTCTTTTTGATCCAAGCATTTATTTTCATAATAAGAAAAGTGACTACACATTCCATGGAATATCGAAGAATCAGGACCCACCAGTAGCTGAGAGGTTCTGCTCTCAAAGCTGGTAGACTGGAGGTGCTGGGTTCAAACCCCTGTCGCGCTCGTCGATCTAACCGTTTGGAGTTTTCCGTGGTTTTTTTTAAACCTTGACGTAAATACGGGATAGGATCCCTTAGAAAGACCCCCAAGGAGGGCGCTACCCCCTAGGGTCTATATCCCTTGTGTAGATAATCGACCGTCATACAATCAATCAACCAACCGAAGAATTAGATATATTTCTGACACAATGCAATAAGCTGAATTCGAACACTATACCTCCTGTTTCTGAAATAGAGACGTTACCGTTGAGTCGTTATTTCTTGACCACATTTCCACAATATTTATCGCTTATACTCTGTCAGATAACCTCGGTGTTTTCTCCAATAAAAATCGGTTTGAAAATGGTTTAAAAATGGATTAAATACATATCCGTCTGTCGATTCGTTATAAAATCTGTACACTTCTTGCGACAATGGTCTATAACATATTCTCTGAATGAGAGCTCAGTCGAAAGTACCGTTTGGAAGCTATCGTGTTCACACACACACACATACATCATAATTACAATAGTTTCGTTGCACAACGTGTTCGAAATGTAAAAATTACTTACGAAAATGACGTGTTTTCACATCATCTGAAGAGAATGGGCAAACGTAAATAAATAACACAAAAAATATTAATGTGAAATTCGAAATTACCGTTTTGAAGCTATCGTGTTCACGCACGCACACACACACATCATGATTAGAATGCTGGCAATACATAATGTATTCGGCATGTAAAAATTATTTACAAAAATGACGTGTTTCACATCATCATCAGGGAATGGGTTAACGTAAATACAAAACACAAAAAATATTAATGTGAAATTCAAAAGCATCGTTTGAAAGCTATCGTGTTCACACACAAACACTTACATCATGATTACAATACTTTCATTACACACTGTTTTCGGAATGTAAAAATTACTTACGAAAATGACGTGTTTTTACGTCATCTGCAGGGAATGGGTTAACGTAAATAAATAACACAAAAAATATTAATATAAAAATGTTTCATTGCTTAAAGGGACAAAGGGGTTTCAAGCAAAAATTTTAATTTACACTTTTAAAAAATCTCACCAGAAGACATATGAAGCCAAAATAAAAAGTTTTCATATTTCATTTTACAGCTCAGAAAGTTACGCCAAGGATAAATCAAAACAAGTGGGTAAGTGTGATCGAAGATCGCACAAAGAGTTTCGTTTAATATTCCTTTCAAAACACTTTATACTTTCTTTAATAAATTCAAACAAACTTCATTTATCAACAACAACAACAAAAAGTCATGTTTTTTTATAAAGTAAAAATTTACCGGTCTATTTTTTCGTTTTTTCGAATATCTAAACCAGCCGGATAACGGGCGAAACCCGCTATTATATTCTGTTATAATAATATCCGTCATAGGGACTAAATGCGATATTTAAAAAATATATAATTTCAAAATTAAACATGTGGGACGCTTTCAAAATGTTAAAATATGTGAATATTTCCATAATCGGGTTTTTATCATGATTCAATACATTACTCAAACTCATATATTTACTATTCTCTATTATTCATATTGATACTCGCTTTGTATTATTCTCAAACATTTGAAAAATTAGTTAAACTTCCCATATGACGTCAGATTTTCTTTTTAATTCTCTAATGACATAATATTAATCTGCTTTGTGTACTTACACATACTCATACACCTTGTATTATTGAGAAATTTTAGGCATTTTCCGTTTTATTACGACTATGACGTCAATCAATTTTATTTCATATTTATCTTTTTTTCAATTGGTGCCGCTTTTTATTTCATTTTCATTTTTCACGTGGATATCGTCTGATAGAAAATTAATTATTGTATAAATAATTTCATTGTGGATTTTTAATTTTTGGCATCTGCTATAACAAAAAATATTTAAATTTAATGGTACAAGGCTGTTAGAATTTTGGTTTTTTATCTCTATTTATTAAAATAATACGAATTTTTCAAATTTTAATATTTTGGGCTCTTCACAGTTGATATTCGGATTTATACACAAAGTTTCAACTCTGTAAGTTAAACAGTTTTTGAGAATGGCTCTGTGACGGACAGACAACGGAGCGGGAGTAATAGGGTTTCGTGAGATGAACGAAACCCTAAAAATTAAATGCTTTCATATTTAATTTTACAGTTCAGAAAATATCACCTGAGCATAAACTAACAAATTAAAAATACGCCATTTACAATATGACAAATTATGTCAGGGCATAAACTTAGAACAGAGAAGGTGTTCCATAAGTCAGTTTAAATTTCAAAAAACTATTAAAAGAAAAATGAATTGCCGTATCGGGATGCGGTTTTCACCAAAAGTATTGTCAATGAGTTGAATAGTTTTCGGCATAAGAAAATAAATAGTTTAACAGACTCATAAGTAAGTTCAGATTTCAATTCTATGTATTAGAAAGCAAAAACATGTCTGTGAGTAACATTTACTGATGATGTCAACACCGTAATTAAATATCAACAAATTTCGCTTTTACTGCATTTTTTAAACTGCTAAACATCGCACAATTTCAATTATTACACCGTCGAATAGGGAAAATTATGTTCTTTCAAATGATCGTTCAAACATTATCGCAGAAAAATCGCTAAAGAACAATGTTTTGAAATAGCTGACTTACAGTTTTCCTTCCGAGGTATCGCCGATCTGCTGTGCTCAGTGTTTTCAGCTCGTACGAGAGTAATTTTAGAAATTCTCTTATCGGACCAATTTTACAGTACTCTTCAAGGTTCAAACATTAAAAAAATGATAATAATAAAAAATACATTTTTTTCGTCATTTCAATCCTTTCTGTTCTTCTTTAAACCAAAACCATTATATATTAAGCCTAAACAGATGAATGGAAAAAATTTCGCTAGTTGAAAAAAGTGCCTTCTAACGACTGGCAGTGTTTTTGCATGCTGGAAAATAAAAATTTTACACCAGAAAAATCACAAAGAGAAATTGGTACATAATAATATATATAAAAACGTACAACTGGATCAAACGTGGACCCTGGATTATTAGTCCACGCTGCTTTAATGTCAGTTAGATGGCTGGATGGATGGGCTTAAATGACGGGTTATGGTACCAATGAATTATATACAGGGTGTAACTGAAATGCTTCAACAAACTTTGAGGGATGATAGTACTCATGAAGATGAACAAAAAATGCAATAGAACACGGGGTCGCAAATGACATTTAACCCTTTCAGGGACAGTGGTATGTCTAAAAAACCACTTAATTTTAATTCCAAAACGCCACAATGGCATCAGAATTTTGCTAAAATCTTTTCCATGTAATATTTATGTGAAATATAGCCTTTTTTCTTATTTACAAACATTTTTTTTTTTTTGTAAATTCCGGTGCCAGTCCATTTTCAGACGCATTTTCTCTATTTTTATCCTTTAAGCCTTTTAGGGGCAAACTACTTTTAGTACTAAAATGTTGAAATAAATGACTGGCACCGGAATTTATAAAAAAATTTGTTTGTAAATAAGAAAAAGGCTATATTTCACATACATATTAAATGGAAAAGATTTTAGCAAAATTCTGGTGCCATTATGGCGTTTTGGAATTAAAATTAAGCGCTTTCATAAACATACCACTGCACCTGAAGGGGTTAAACGTCATTTGCGACCCCATGTTCCATTGCATTTTTTGTTCGTCTTCATGAGTACTATCATCCCTCAAAGTTTGTTGAAGCATTTCAGTTACACCCTGTATATATATATATATATATATATATATATATATATATGGTGCGAAGCGTTTATATATGCGTTAGTGATCGCGGCTTTAACAAATTTCTTGGATTTTTGAAATTGCTGCACATTGAAGTTGCTGCATTCAGTAATGAAAAATTAAACTATTTAATTTTAAAATTAACTGCTACCTAAACGATCTTTGAACGAAAACGAAGGCATTTATATATGCACGCCTGACAATTCAGTTTGTTTTTACCTAGGGCTGTATTATGACCAGCAGCACATTTTTAATGATACTATCATAAGCGTATGTCTTCAGAAACAGTGCAAGGGCGCCAAAATTGATCAGGAAAAGGAAAAGTAGTCGATCTCCGTAACGCAGGCTTTGCTGTTTCGATTCGCCTATCTTAATCACGATAATTTATAAAACCATATATATAGAATAGCTATGATCAAAAGTGAAGCGTTTAAGGCTCGATTATGAAAAAAATCTACTGCACCAACCACAAAAACAATCGATGTATATGCCATATAGAACATGAAATATTAGAAGTAATCTCCTTTACCCTCTTTTTACAGGATTATCCAAAAGTCGCAGAAGAAATGAAAAATGAGTAATTCGAACAGTATTAGGTAATAACACGATTCGGTTTTCACTTAATTACAGATAAAGCTTAAGATGTTTTGAAAGGGGAAAAAATAACAAAATAGCTGCACTTGTCAGCAAAAGCTAGCACTGTAGTGGCTCAAATCTGCTGTTTGTCGTTTTTTAAATCATCATGTGAACATAATTACAGCAGAAATCATTTTATATCGTCGCATATTACCTTGGCACGTCTGAAAGCTAACGCCATCCGTCAAACTAACAATGTGTAATTCTGGAACTGTACTGTGTCACTGTACATACAATTGAGATAAATGAAATGCAACTTGTTGGTGGCTAATATAATTATTCTAGCATTAAAACTTTCGTTATTTAAAAAAAAAAATCTATGTGTTTATGGACATTTCGGGGTTCAAAACCTGTACTACTGTGTATAATTTCCGAATTATTGAATTTTTTTCTGTGACTTTTCTACTACCCGGTATGTATGACTAATAAAAATTACTTAAAAATTCGACTGAAACACAAATCAGAACTTAATGTAAAATTTTTGAACCCAACTACAGACTCATCTGACTCAAATTTTGTACTTATTCCGTCTGATTTCGCTATTGTTTCAAACATCAAATCTCAATACCTCTTAATCCTGCCAATACACCCCTTAATAATACCTTATCTCAAGAACACTTAATAATGCCAAGCAGATCTCTTAATAATTGAAAGATCCCTGTAACTTTTAACATTATAAGTTTAACAACACCCACTCAGTCTCGAAACTTGTAGCAATTGTAACATATTGACTGTAGCTTTTAGTGAAATAAAGGCTGTGACAAAGTCTATTCATAAAAAATAGTTTTACAAAGTAAGCACAAATACTTCTATAAACATTAACGATTGCACTGAAATTTTCACGCCTGCTGAGCAATCTCGAAACTTTTAGCATTTGTTTTATGTCGGTTGTAGTATTAATACATAAAAATAGCGATAACTTGGCAAAATTTGCTCAGATAAAATAATTCAACAACAGCATAAAAAAAGTCTTCCAGAATCTTAAAAGTTTCACATCTCGAAACTTGTAACATTTTATTATTTTCTCTCTTTTTACAGGGTGATTTGTATCATCGATTTATCGAAATAGAGAGGTCTAAGACCAAAGCTATTCATAAAAAATGTATAAAGGCTTTGAGAAGCTTTAAAGTTTTTGACGGAGAAACCTTTTATATGCAATTGATTAATCTCCACGTGCAGCGAACGATTGAAAAACATGTTAAAAACCAGACCCCAATTACCAATAAGTACTTCAAGTGCCGCAGCTGAAAAACATAGTGAACAAAACCAGAGACTGTCGAAACTAACTAATTGGAGAAATACTGCAGATGTCCCTCCTTCAAAGTACAGCTGTTTATCCCGCGCGTGTGCACAGAACTCAAATAACAATCTCCCTTTAGTTTCCAAAATGTTTCCGAGCAGTTAAGACGCTCTTGTATATATATGATGTAAATATATTTAATATAATGTAAAATTGGAGCACTTATACGCAGCCTCCAAAATGCGATTTTAAACATGTACATCTAGCCAAGAATTATATTATATTCAAAGGAAAATGAATCTTCTGTTTATTTCACACAATTGTCATTTTCTACTAATACTATTTATTATTCTTCCAATATAAGTGAATCAATGGATCAGATAAATATCGCTACAACACTTTGGATTACTACTGTGGGTATATTCAGCGCATAAGGAAAATCTCAGGTAAGCTGAACAAACTTCTTTAACATATCAAAAGATGAAAATGTATATTAAATTTGAAGACTGATTTAACTATTTATAAAAATAAGAAAATTTATTACGCTACCAACGGTTCCCCAACAAAGATTATGAGACTGATTCTGAAAAAAAGAATATTATCCCAGTATCAAAAACGATAATTTAACAAATTTCTAAAATATAATAATAAATAAAAGAAAGCTAAAGAAAAAAAAGAAAAAAATGAATGCGATAAAAGAAAATACTCAATTTATTGAAAAACTCAATTCTACGAATTATAGTACATGGAAGTTCAAGATGCAGATGTTCCTGATTAAAGAGGAACTCGACGATATTATAGTACAAGATCCACCAGCTCCACCCGACCCCGCATGGCACAAAAAAGATCGCAAGACTAGAGCTTTAATTAACTTAAGCATTGATGATTCTCAAATCGTAAATGTAAAAAACTTAGAAACTGCAAAATTAACATGGGAAGCTCTGAAAAATATACATGAGAGAAGCAATTTATCTAGTAAGCTTTACCTGTTACGAAAATTATACAGTACTAAATTAGCGGAGGGCGGAAACATGATCTCACATATCACTAATATCTTGCAAATTATAGATAAACTTAATGCCATTGGAGAAAATATTAGCGATTCACATATTTCCGCGCTATTTCTGTGTTCTCTTCCCCCCAGTTACAATACTTTGATAACTGCGTTGGAGGCGAGACCGGAAAATGAGCTCACCCCTGATTTTATCAAAAACAAATTAACAGATGAATATAATCGTAGACATGAAATGTCAGAACAATCACATAGCGGATATAACAACAACGAGAGAGCATTTAAAACAAATAGGAGATATACACACACTGAAAATAGAAGAGAACATAAATATTGTAACAACTGTAAAATGAAAAATCATTCGACTTACGAATGCTGGCACTACAAGAGCAGAAACACGGTACAATCCGGAAATCCTCGTAACAATCAATTCAAAAATAAAAAGAATTTCTCATCTTCATTATGTTATGAAAAAAACGAAACTCATAGGGAAAACAAAGTTCCAAACGAAAAAAAATACGCAAATGATCAGACGCAAAATAAAGCATTAATCACTCAAAAAGTAGGCAAAAATAACTGGATTCTCGATTCAGGATCTACCTCGCACATTTGTAATGATAAAAGCCTATTTAGTAAATTTATTGATTATAATAAAACTTCAGTAACGATCGCGAATGGTAATAAACTGACAGCGTTAGGTTCAGGAGAAGTTTTTATAAAAACATTAACCCCCGAAGGAAAAGAAAAACTAACGAAATTACGCGAAGTGCTTTATGTCCCAGACTTAGAGTCAAACCTAATTTCGGTTAGTAAAGCCGCTAAAAACGGGTGTAAACTAATCTTCGACGATAATAAATGCGATTTGATCTTTGATGAAGAAATATATATTAGGGCGAAAAATGAGAAAAACTTATACATTATTGAGGAAATGGACGATGTGGAAGAACCACAAAATTATATAAACATAACGTATAACTGTGACAGCAAACAATGCATAGATCTCTGGCATCGCAGACTCGGTCACAGAGATTATGACGCGATTAAATCAATGATAACAAATCAACTTGCGGACGGAATAAAGATAGGAAAATGTAAACATCAAAATAAAACATGCGTAACTTGTATCGAAACTAAATTAACTAACATGCCGTATCCTAAATCAGCAACAAATCGAGCTACTAATATTGCGGATTTGATCCACAGTGACGTGTGTGGACCTTTAGATACACCGACCTTAGGCGGAAAAATTTATTTTATGACTCTTATTGATGACTATTCCCGATATACTACGATATATTTATTATCTAAAAAGAGCGAAGTTGCTGAAAAGATAAAAGAGTATATAACGATGATATACAATCAGTGCGGTAAAAAACCTAAGGAAATTAGATCGGATAACGGTCGTGAATATGTAAATCAAGAGATAGATGAATACTTAAAACAGAACGGAATTTTACACCAATTGACTGTCCCGCATAATCCGAGCCAGAATGGAGTTGCGGAGAGAAAAAATAAAAGTTTATTAGATATGACTAGAAGTATGCTATCACAAGCAAAATTAAGCAAACATTTTTGGGGTGAAGCCATAAACACTGCAACATATTTACAAAACCGACTCCCAACTAAAGCAAACAACAACAGAACACCTTACGAATTATGGAAAGGAGTTAAACCGAATTTAAAACACTTAAGAACATTCGGTTGTAAAGCGCTATTTTACGTCGATAAAGTAAATAGAGGAAAACTCGATAACAGGGCTCAAACCGGAACGTTTGTAGGTTATGATACACGATCGACTGGTTATAGAATTCACACACAAGGAAAACAAATTATAATAGCGAGAACGGTGAAATTTCTTGAGAATGAAAATGTACACTCAGATAACATTGAGGAGATACAAATCACCACAAAAACATCAGATGACAATACACAATTACCGGATAGACATGAAAATCACTTAGAAATAAAACTTGACAGTGAGGAGACACCATCCGTGCCCAAACAGCAACCAATTGAACCAAGAAGGTCTAATAGGACAAATAGAGGCGTTCCTCCTGACAGATATGTTTGTCTTACAAATAGTTCATCTGAAAACATTCCCGAAAATTGGGAAGATATCGAAAAAATGAAAAATCCTAATGATAAACAAAATTGGATAAAAGCAACACAAAATGAAATACAATGCCTAAGAAAAAATAACACTTGGACTTTAACAGATCCACCACCCGGAACAAAAATTATCGGCTCAAAATGGACTTTTAAACTAAAAAAGGACAATTTAGGAAATATTCAAAGCTATAAAGCGCGTCTAGTAGCACAAGGATATAGTCAAAGATTCGGGATTGACTATGATCAAACTTTCGCACCTGTAGTTTCGCACGCTACAATACGTGCATTTCTCATCTCTGCATTGCACAAAAATTTGAACGTGAAACATGTTGACATAACCACAGCATTTTTGCACGGTGAATTAACTGAAACTGTTTATATGAGTCAACCAGACGGGTATATTAAACCCGGCGATGAAAGAAAAGTTTGTAAACTTCAAAAAGCCATCTACGGTCTTAAGCAAGCCGCAAAGGCCTGGTACACCAAAATATCGGAAACACTCAAAAACAATAATTTCATACAGAGCAAAAATGATCCATGTCTGTACTTTAAATCAAATCAAGAAAATCCGATATACATCATCATTTATGTAGATGATATCCTGATAGCAGGAAAGGACAGTGATATCGAAAAAACAATAAACCAACTTAAGAAAGAATATGAACTAAAAAACTTAGGAGAAGTGAATAATTACCTAGGAATAAACATTAATAAAATCAACGATACATATTAACTAAATCAAAACAATAAAATACAGGAACTAGTGAAAAAACTGAATTTAAACGACATGAAACCTCATTACACACCAATGATTGCAGGATTCAACAGACTTGAAGACGACGATAATCTTTTACCTAATAACACGAAATATCGACAAGCCACAGGCACATTACTTTACATATCAACAATCACGCGTCCTGACATATCCGCAGCAGTCAACATATTATGTCGTAGAAATGAAACACCACGCCAAAAGGACTGGACAGCAGTGAAAAGAATCATTTCATACCTTAAAACTACAGAAAATTTGAATTTAACTCTTAGCGCAAACAGCAAGCCCATCCTAACAGCATACGCCGATGCAGACTGGGCAGGTGACTTGAAAACACGTAAATCAACATCAGGAAATCTATTCATGCTAGGAAAATCGCCGATTTACTGGATTACAAAAAGGCAAAATTGCATTGCACTTTCGTCAGCCGAAGCTGAATACGTTTCAGCTAGCAACGCAGCACAAGAATTAAGTTGGATAACAAACTTGCTAAGCGACCTCAACATTCCACAAAAATTACCCATCACGATATTTGAGGATAATATGTCCTGTATAAAAATGACTGAAAACGATAAAGATACTAAGCGATCCAAACACATCGACATACGTTTCCACAACATCAAACTGATGAAAGAAGAAGGAAAAATCGATCTACAATACTGCCCCACTGAAGAAATGATAGCCGACACTCTCACGAAGCCCACTCCCAAACCTGTGTATGAAAAACACCGTAAGAAACTGAATCTTCAACCATTCCCCACACAGGAGATTACGGGGGAGTGACGGAGAAACCTTTTATATGCAATTGATTAATCTCCACGTGCAGCGAACGATTGAAAAACATGTTAAAAACCAGACCCCAATTACCAATAAGTACTTCAAGTGCCGCAGCTGAAAAACATAGTGAACAAAACCAGAGACTGTCGAAACTAACTAATTGGAGAAATACTGCAGATGTCCCTCCTTCAAAGTACAGCTGTTTATCCCGCGCGTGTGCACAGAACTCAAATAACAATCTCCCTTCAGTTTCCAAAATGTTTCCGAGCAGTTAAGACGCTCTTGTATATATATGATGTAAATATATTTAATATAATGTAAAATTGGAGCACTTATACGCAGCCTCCAAAATGCGATTTTAAACATGTACATCTAGCCAAGAATTATATTATATTCAAAGGAAAATGAATCTTCTGTTTATTTCACACAATTGTCATTTTCTACTAATACTATTTATTATTCTTCCAATATAAGTGAATCAATGGATCAGATAAATATCGCTACAACACTTTGGATTACTACTGTGGGTATATTCAGCGCATAAGGAAAATCTCAGGTAAGCTGAACAAACTTCTTTAACATATCAAAAGATGAAAATGTATATTAAATTTGAAGACTGATTTAACTATTTATAAAAATAAGAAAATTTATTACGCTACCGACGGTTCCCCAACAGTTTTGCATAAAATGTTTCACACCTCCCGAGCAATTTCTAAACTTGTAGCATTTATATTATGTTGATTGTAATATTGATTTAGCGACATAAACATGGCTCTTACGAAGTCTATTTATAGAAAATAATTCAACTAAGTAAACATAAACGCTTCTTGGAAACTTTAAAGTTCAGCTTTCACACCTCCTGAGCAATAGCCAAACTTGTAAGATTTATATTATGTTGATAGTAGTATTAATTTATTGAAATAGCGAAATATCCATGGCAAAGTCTTTTCATAAAAAGTAATTCAACTAAATAATTTTCACACCTCCTGAGCAATATTCTATCCAAACTTGTAATATTTATACTATTCTGATTGTAGTATTCATTTAGCGAAATAGCGATTATCATAAAGACTTTTCATAAAAAATAATTCAACTAAATAAACACAACTGCTTCTTAAACGCTTTAAAATTGTGCTTTGGAATTTTCACACCTCTAGATCAATCTCCAAACTTAACCGTAACATTTATATTATGCTGATTGCAGTATTAATTCGGAGAAATAGAGTTCTTATTGCAAAATCTACCCATAAAAAATAATTCAATTAAATATACATAAAAAAAAAAAACTCCTAGAAGTTTTAAAGATTTTCAATGAATTTTCAATATCTTCCGATCAATCTCACAACTTGTTGCATTTATAATATGTTGTTTGTAGTCTTAATTGAACGAAATGAAGGTGGCTATGACAAAGTAAAGTCATAAAAAATATTTAAAAAATAAACACAGGTACTTTTAATGCTTTATAGATTTTCAGTGAAAGTTTCACAGCTTCCGGTCAATCTTAAACCTTTTTGCATTTAAAATATGTTGTCTGTAGTCTTAATTTAACGAAATGAAGATGGCTATGACAAAGTAAAGTCATAAAAGTACTAAAAAAATAAACACAAATACTTTTAATGTTCTAAAGATTTTCATTGAAATTTTCACACCTTCCGATCAATCGACAAACTTGTAGCATTTATAATATGTTTATTATTGATGTATTAAGTTAGCTAAATAGAAATGGCTGTAACAAAGTTTATTAAATAAAAATAAACTCGAAAAAATAAAAAATACTTTGAAAAGATTTAAAGTTTATCAAGCAAATTTCCACACCTCTCTCATCAATCTCCAAACTTGTAGCATTTATAATATGTTGATTATTGATTTATTAAGTTAGCTAAATAGAAATGGCTGTAACGGAGCTTCTTAAACAAAAATAAACTCGAAAAAATAAACACAAAATACTTTTAAAAGATTTAAAGTTTATCAATGAAATTTCCACACCTCCCGATCAATCTCCAAACTTGTAGAATTTCTATTATGTTGATTGAAGTATTAATATCGTGAAATGGCTATGACAAAGTCTATTCATAAAAAAAACACTGTTCAACAAAATAAACATAAATACTTCTAGAAGCTTCAAAGTCTCCGAAATACAAACAATGTCCTGTGCCAAATCATAACAGATAAACACAAATTGGCTTCTTCCCAAGCTGGGAATAAAAGAAGCTTTCCTCTTTTTTTCCAAAAGAGTTTGCAGTAACCATTTGCGCGTTTGACAACTGTTCCCCTCAAAAAAGAAAAACAAACTGAATTAATTTTCGATAACATACTTTTGTAAAATATTTTACAAATGTTAAGAAGGGGAAAAACGTATATTTGGATCCGAAAAAGATTCAAGAATCTAAAATATGGAGAAAGTTCATGCAGTTTTAATCGATAAAAATATTTTCCATTATCAAAAAATTGTTTATCAATAACTTTAGGGAAATATGGATGCTACATTTTTGATGAAATTCTTGCTGCTTGGATAAACTTTGGAATGTCTTTTATATGCTTATCAAAAAATGTCATTATGCAAGATTTTATTAAATTTTTCTTGGATGTTGATAAAATTCATGTGCTTAATTTTTTCAGTGCATTATATATATATAGTCATAAATAAAGCATTATGTCGCTGTAGGAATAAAAATAATTGAATTAGAAAATATTTCTAGTTGAGTCCTTGTTTTTTTAAAGGGTCAGTACTGTGGCATAAAGCATAACGTACCCATGTTTCACTTTTATAAAAATTGAATAAAAAAAGTTTTAGAAATTGTTTATCTGTTTCAAAGGTACGATATTTTTAGTTATTTTAGGGTTATAATAAAATATTTTTGCCTTCGCCTTTTAATTTTCAATTTCACTTAAAATATTTTCCGCTAAGAGACGTTTAACACATATTTGAAGATTTCCAAAACTAATAAAGTTGTCTTTTATGAAAATTTTTCCTATATATAATAAATTGCAGTATTTAGATAATGATGTTAAGACGAAAGTTTTCAAAGGAAAAAATACAAAGTTTTTAAAAAATGTCTTTATTTTAGATAATTTTGTAAACGCTGATATTATGAAAGGAGACTGCAATATTTCAGTTTTTCAAAAATATGTATATTAATTACGTGATAAATTCTACATCTATTATACCTCCAATTAACAATCATAGTTCACACTCACCAGACCAATTATCGATTTCATCTGCTACCCTAACAGCACAGCCAGTTGATGCGACGTCACTGTGATGTCACAAGTGTCAAAAATGATCTCAGGCACCACAGTGATCATTTCCTCGACCGCCATCACTCGTAGAGCAGGCGGAACCGCGATCCCTTACAAGAACCCATCAAGAAAGATGGCTAGCCCGATCGCGGAAGATCCCACCTGAAAAATTTAAAAGCTATTTTGTCAAGTTAATACATCAGAAGACCGAGACGACTTGAAGCTCATTCGTCGGCCTCGACAGCAATCGGCGACCGGAGGCCTACCGCCGCTACTGGTTGAAAAAGGTAGCAACTTCGCACATATTTCGTTACAATGTAACTGTAACCAGCATTGAACATTATGAGGACAAGCATTTAATGATTCTACTGTGACGTCACATTAACCAATTATTAGCCGTTTGCATCTCGTCACAAAATGGGACCTATGCACTTCAATGTGATGTGGATATGACTCATTTTCCACGAAGCTATTAGAATATGAAAAGAAGGTGTTAAGGTGTTTGGACCAAGACTCCGTGGCTACTATTGAGAACCGTCTGGATAAGTTGATTGTTGTGTGAACATTTCTAGATCTGTATTACACATTAATTTTCCCTACGAAAGACCTCTCTGAAGATATGATTTCCAAGACTGTTTTTTTTTTTTGAGAAAGAACCTTTGATCTTTTAAAACGGTAGGACTATTTAAGCCCATATTTCTTTCGTCGTTCTTTCAAGGTTTATTTTTTAGAAAGGACCGAAAAAAAAATCCATTACAAATGACTTTACTTTAATCACGGACAAAAACATTAAAATATACTTCATGCACAGTTTAAATCATTTTCAAGTAGAGAAATTGAATAAAACAAAAATTTTCTGGCTAATATATTTCGACAAATCCGGACGAGCTATAAAATAAAATTCAACAAATATTGAAAGACATTTTCACAATGGAAAATGTGTAGTAAAGTGTCTCGATGTAATACATTTTACTTCAGTTTAAAATTGCACGGACACTATTTGAATAAACACTGATAAATTTATCAAGGATATCAACAGGCAAAATATAATGAGAAGATCGTACTATTTACCATTTAAAATAATATTTCGATGTGTATAGATTGATAAGCAAAACTCGTGCATCATTATAGCATATATGAGTGAAGGGTAAAATATTTGATCTTCAGGGTAAAGATATTGCGCTACAGGTACAGAATTTTGTGCGAGTTTAGCGCAGAATTTTACAACACGCTGTTTCAAATGTTATCGAAATATGTTATTGGTATGCAAAAAGAGAATGCATCTGCACAACGTGCTACGATTGCACGGATGCTTTAGTAGATTGTTTAATTACAGCAGTTTCCCCTTTTCTCCGTATCTGGCCTCATCGAACTTTCATATTTTCTCTGGATTTAAAAATTCCTATTGGACGTCACTTTATTTCGGATGATGATGATATCATTATGGAGGTGAAAGGAAAAGGTAATATCAGATAACTGTAGAGAAATTGTAGCATAGAATGCATAAATAAGTTCCCATTGGAAATTCCTTATGTGCCAATCCAGCTAAAATGCCCGTTCCCAGTAAGGTTGAAAAATTTCACCACTCCCTCGTATATCATGAGTCACGAAACATTCTATTTCGAATTATATTGAGTTCAAAGCCATATCTCAAATTGTAAGAGCCTACTCTAATAACGGCAAGATATTCGCAAACTAATGGTAAAGCAATAGCAGCATAATTTTCTAATTTCTTGTTTGCATTTCAATATTTTTAAATGATTTTTCTTTTGCGTCTGATATCTGAGGTCGATGTCTTTATGGTTACTTTTTTTACTTTTTTACTTTTCTATTTTAGTTGCAGTTCTTTTTTCTAAGGACACTCTCACTTTCGGAACCGGCTTCTGTATTAACTTTCTAAACAAATTAAAGAAACAGTCTTCTCAAAATGAATGTATCAACTATCATATGAAACTTTCAATTACAGATGTCTGTTTCTTAAAATTTATCTTAATGCTTTGAACTCAATGAAGGCTTATTTCTAGTTATTTATTCTATTGTGTAGATTGAAGTATTAATTTAAAAAAATTAAAGAAACTGTTTTATCCCAGACTCGCTCAAAATCCATATATCAACTGTACATATGAAACTTTCTATTTTAAAAGTATGTTTTTTAAAATTTATCTTAAAGCATTGAACTCAGTAAAGGCTGCTGTACAACCTTTAAAATAAAATTAATGAAATTGTTGTACCCCAGATCCTCTCAAAATTCATGTATCAACTATCCATATAAATATTTTTTATAGAAGTCTGAATCTTAAAATGTATCTTACAGCTTTGAATTCAGTGCCGGCTTCTAAACTTTATTAACTTTCAAAAAAAAAAAAAAAAAAAAAAAGAAAAGAAAGAAAGACAGAAACGATATCACAACCCTCTCAAAATCAATGTACCAACTAGTCATATGAAACTTTCAATTGTAAAAATCTTCAGCTGAAAATTTATCTCAAATCTTTCAACTCAGCGAAGACTTCTGTATTAAATTTCTAAAATAAATGCATCTCTGTTTGTCATTTTGAGAAGAACTATTGTGGTAACGACATAATGCCGCATGAAGTGGTAATGGTCGCAACATTCAGAACGATGTAAATGAATGGAAAAGCGCCCAGTAAAGTGTCGCCGAATGTTTAATGCTTTCTCTGCAAGGACGTGTGAATACTTGTGAACTGAGATTTATTTCCTAGAGGTGGTGTTGAATGTTTCACGTAACCTCTTAACATTGTGTAGATTGCCCGCGGTATTTCTCATCGATTCAAAATTTTAATCATAAGGTTCAAACTGAATATCGAACCAATCCAGTATTTCTGTAAATTTATTGGAAAGGAAGTAATATACTCTAAAGGTACTAATGCGTTATTTGATTTTAAAAAGAGCTGCTAACAACGAAATACAATGCAATTTTCTGGAGGTTTTAATCTTACTAATAGGATCTCTTAAAAAATGTATAGTGCAAAGAATCATGCAATACACAAAAATTAAAGTACAAATACTAATAAAAATTAATAAAAACAATCGCATTTTTTGAGGATAAAACATACACCACACTTTAAAAAAGATAAATGTTTCTTAATTTGCGAAACTATAATATAACCTCGAACGAAAATACAATAACTTCTTCCGAGTTACCCATGATTCGTAAAACTTTCTTTATCTTTAGAAACATCAAAACAAATTTATTTTTGAGATTTAAAGAAACATTTATAAAAAGAAAAATCTGTTTTTTCAAACTGGAATATTGTTTTTTAGGATGGTATTAATTCTTAATTACACATTTTCAGCTGCATAATTGAATTTATACATACAAGAGTAACAAAATAATATTAATTTTATTCTTAATGGTAATACTGTTAATTTATCCTGATTGTCTGAAAGACATGTTGAACATGAAAACGTTTACTTGAGAATTGATAGCATCCGTAAAGCCTATATTCTGGGTTGAGAAAACTGATTAATATACTATAAAAACTTCTCGGTAACGTTTACGAAAATCAGTGGCAGCAAAAGAAACTTTGTGCTTCGTTAAATCTGGAAAATACATTCGTTTCTGAGGTTTCTAAAGATAAAGAATGCTTTTTGGAAACCTGTGTTGTGGTTATTTTGTATTTTCGTCCATATTTATATTATATTTCCCTAGATTAAGAAGCATCAGTCTTTTTTACAGTGCCTGTTAAATGTCTGCTATGAACCTATAAAGATGCAGGCTTGAATGTTCTGCTTCTGACTTGGTGTTTTTTTTTGTTTTGTTTTTTTGTAATGAAATCATATTTAATACTTAGAAATAAATAGCCACAGTAACATTTTAAATGGATCCAACTAAACCAAATATTCAATTTAACATTTTTTTTATATATACATTACGTCTTCTTACAAATTTTTTCTGTATACGAAAATCGTCATTTTAGTGGAATCTAACAAGTAAATTGTTAAACATCGAAACAAATCAATTCTGGTGATTATTTTTCGTTGTAGGAAAGCCCCTGTAAAATTCAAGAAATATATAAAGCTGCCCCCCCCCCTTTTTTTTTCAAGTATCAAGACAAACTGAATCGATCGTTTTCAACAATTAATTTAATTTTATTCTATTTTAAATGGTGCTTTAGAAGTAGAACTTTTATTTTTATCATAATTTCTTTTTAATAAATATCATGCAAGCCATTTGGGCTTATGATAATGATTTTTTTAACACATAAATCATACGGCGATCTAAGCTCGTTATATTGCGTTGCGTCATGTATCATCTTTCAGAGATTAACAATGATATTTGCATATATGAAAGGGAGTGCATAAAAGTAATAGAGAAAGAAAATCAGACGGTTATAATGATATTAGTGGTTTATTAAACGATAAAATAGAATATAAAGAATGTTTTAGTGGCAAAGATAATAAATTTAAAGCTGAAAGTCATGAAGAAAGTGATCTAAGTAATGATGACATGCCCTTTTAAATGCTTCGTCTTTCTACTAAAACGTAAAAAATACGTAAAAAGTTTGTTGAAATTTGATGTGAAATGGTTAAAGCAAATAACATGTTTTCAACATATACACTCTGCTCTATTTCAAAGGTTTCATGAGATTAAGTAATAGTTCTCACAGCTTTAAAGCCTCTAAAGCTATAAGTCATACAAACAAAGATTTACGGAAATTATTTTTCAGCTTTGTACGCAGTTTTTGCTTTTTGATATTTATGAAATATAGCGAAAGTGATAAAACCCTCAATGTCAACTTTCTTATCCTTATACTATGTATATTTGGGCGTTTTTCTCTGTAGCAAATCACTTGTAAAATTCATGATACATATAAAGCTGCTTTTGTTTTTATTAATTCAATTATCAAGACAAACTGAATCTATCATTTTGAACAATTAATTTTATTTTACTCTATTTTAAATGTTTATTTACAGAAACTTTCATTTTTATCATAATTTATTTTTAATAAATATCATGCAAGCCACTTGGGCTTATGATAATGATTTTTTTAACACATAAATCATACGGCGATCTAAGCTCGTAATATTGTATTGCGTCATGTAACATCTTTCAGAGATTAACAATGATATTTGCATATATAAAAGGGAGTGCATAAAAGTACTAGAGAAATAAAAGGAGACGGTGATAATGATATTAGTGGTTTATTAAACGATAAAATAGAATATAAAGAATGTTTTAGTGGCTAAGATAACAAATTTAAAGCTGAAAGTCATGAAGAAAGTGATCTAAGTAATGGTGACATCAGCCCTTTTAAATGCTTCGTCTTTCTACTAAAACGTAAAAAATACGTAAAAAGTTTTTTTGAAATTTGATGTGAAATGGTTAAAGCAAATAACATGTTCACAACATATACATTCTGCTCTATTTCAAAGGTTTCATGAGATTAAGTAATAGTTCTCACAACTTCAAAGCCTCTGAAGGTAAAAGTCATACAAACGAAGATTTGCGGAAATTATTTTTCAGCTTTGTACGCAGTTTTTGCTTTTTGATATTTATGAAATATAACGAAAGTGATAAAACCCTCAATGTCAACTTTCTTATCCTTATACTACGTATATTTGGGCCTTTTTCGCTGTAGCAAAGCACTTGTAAAATTCATAATACATATAAAGCTGCCTTTTTTTTCAAGTATTAAGACAAACTGAATCTATCATTTTGAACAATTAATCTAATTTTATTCTATTTTAAATGTTGCTTTACAACAAGAAGTTTTATTTTTATCATAATTTATTTTTAATAAATATCATGCAATCCATTTGGGTTAATGAAAATTTATTTTTTTAACACATAAATCATACGGCAAACTAAGCTCGTAATATTGCATTTCGTCATGTAACATCTTTCAGAGATTAACAATCATATTTGCATGTATGAAGGGGAGTGCATAAAAGTACTAGAGAAAGAAAATCAGACGGTGATAATGATATTAGTGGTTTATTAAACGATAAAATAGATTATAAAGAAAGTTTTAGTGGCAAAGATAATAAATATAAAGCTGAAACTCATGAAGAAAGTGATATAAATAATGATTACATAAGTCCTTTTAAATGCTTCGTCTTTCTACTAAAACGTAAAAAATATGCAAAAAGTTTGTTGAAATTTGGTGTGAAATGGTTAAAGCAAATAACATGTATTCAACATATACATTCTGCTCTATTTCAAAGGTTTCAGGAGATTAAGTAATAGTTCTCACAGCTTTAAAGCATCTGAAGGTAAAAGTCATACAAACAAGGATTTACTGAAACTATTTTTCAGCTTTGTCCGCAGATTTTGCTTTTTGATATTTATGAAATATAACGAAAGAGATAAAATCTTAAATGTCTACTTTCAGATCCTTATACTATGTATATTTGAACCCAGAATTATTATTTGTCGTTGTTCACAGATTCTGTAAATCAATTGAATACGTTATAAAAATTTTAAGAACATAGAATTAAAAAGATATTGAAACAAAGGTTTTGTGAGAAAAAATCTGTGTGGGTTTCGTTCATATTGGATTTCATTGGAATAAATCGATAAATCTTTGGGATTGAATAATCAAATTTGTATGAAATAACTAGTTTTGTTCAGCTTGCAAATTATTAAAACTAATTCCTTTCCAATACCATTATCAATTAAACGAAAGTCGAAAAAAATCTGTGTGGGTTTCGTTCATATTAGATTTCTTTTGTAATCTAAATAAATCGAAAAATCTTCCGGATTGAAGAATCAAGTTTTTAGGTTGTAACTAGTTTTGTTTAGTTTATAAATTATTAAAACTAATTCTTTTCAAATTGGATTAGCAATTCGACGAAAGTTGAAAAAATGTTTAGAGCTTTATTTTACATTTTGACAGGAAAAATCAGTTTTCATTTATTGAAAACAAGGATTTTTGCCTCATACGAATCAGTTGAAAAATAGGCTTTTGTATGTGCTCACTCAAAAAAACTATGTCAATATATATATTTAAGTACACACCATGTAAAATGATCAGGCAAACATAAAGTTTAGTATATAGATATGTCACTTTTAATTAAATTTTCCTTTAGTATCCTTTTTATTTTGTCCTGCCATAAAATATATTATTATATTAAACGGCCAAAAAATAGAAAAGAAAACGGTTTCAACTATAATAAAGTCCTGATTATTACACGGACTTATATTTTTAAAGTTAATTTTACTTGAACATTAAAGCTTTTACTTCTTGGTTAATTCAGCCATAATACCATTTTTTTTCATAACGGTTTTTTTAACAAAGACTTGAAAAAAAAACCAATATGCACCGTATTATTAGTTAACTCAGAATTTTTTTTTAATAAATTTAAAAGTTATTTTCAGAGGATTATTTTATTTTCATTTATTTAATTTTGAACGAGTTTTACCTGAAAAAATATTCTGAAAAGAGTATGAATTTAACAAAATAGTAGCTTTTTAATTAACGGGATAAAAAAGTATTATTTAAAAAGCTTATTAATGCTTGTAAAAAAAAGTGTAATAAGGATTGCTATTATATTTAAATTGGCACAGTTCCATCTATCATTGTCTCATATTAAAATGATTTTTATTTTTTTTAAATAAACGGAACGCAAATTTGAGTTTCTTGGTTTTTATTTTTTTTTCTTCGTGAAAATTAAAAACATTCTTATTTATAAAGTTTAATAACCAATTAGTACAAATTTTTACTCCTAATTCATTAAGCTTTTCCAAAATTCAATTTTCATAAAAAATAGCTTAAGAAGTTGCATATTTTAGCAAAATTACTTAGTGTACAATTAGTTATGAAAATATACACTGAAAATGGGTATTTAAAAATTAGCAAAATATAGTATATTCTGAGTATGTCATGTGCTTATAATAGATCATAGTATTTCAGTCTCAATTTTGAAAATAACACTTACTGATGTTTTCGCTTTTAATACAAAAAACGCAAATAAAAATAAATACATGTAATCACATGTGTTTGATTATAACGCTAAATGAAAATATTTTATATTTATCGACAAAGGTATCCTGAAGTACGTATCATTGAGCATATAAGGCATTCATTTATGACACAACTGTACTTTTAAAAAAGAGGTTCCTATTCAGGTTCTCATTTTTGAATACATGGTAGAGTTTTAAACACTACAGAGGAGGTATTTCAAGACGGTAGTTTTCGTATTATTTTTATTTCCGTATACATTCTCTACAGGTGCTGTCTAAAGTTTTCGATTATCTTGCTGTATTAGATCAGACCTAATTGACATTTTCATCTATACAACACAAGACAACTGCAACACCTTTTTTACTGCATCCTTATTTGCATTTTAATAGATTATATTTTTTCTCATCAATGTGCAAGAATTTTCGATTACGTTAAACCAGAATGAAAGCTGCTTGGAAATTCTCAATCATCACAACCTGATAAATTTGCAACAGATTTTGGAATATTTTCATACCAAAAAAAGAAATTAGACAACCACTTCCCCCCCCCCCGTCCCCTGCCATAAATGTAACTGTTCAGAACAATTTATATTATCTAGTTAACTTTAGTATGGTATGGAATTTATAATATCGTTTTCCCAATCTGCATACAATGCATTGTATAAAAATATTTCAAAGAAATTTAAGTACATAAAATAAGGAAAATACAGCAAAAAGTTTCTCTCATGTAATTTTGAGATTTAATGATAACTTAACTTTATATGTCACTAGCAGACCAACCCGGCTTTTCCAGGGATTACTTTTAAATATACCTCGCTACGATGGTCGGTTTTTTCAAACAAACTTCGAATCAAACGAACCCGTAGTTGGGGTCCCACATGGCCTTTGACAGCGTACGTACACGCGGGAAAACTACGCCTGAGATTTTTTATTTTTAGACGAGAATATTTCCAAAAGAATGTATTGTCTAGGGCATATTTTTAAACCAAAAATCTTTTTAGATGAACATAACACCCTAGAGTGTCCAGCAAAGTAGACTGAAATATTTTCGTAAAAATAACTGAAATTTGTCTATTGCTAGATATTTAATGTGGAAACGCAAAGAATGCAAATCATTATTATCTCATTTATACTTATTTAGTGCCACACACACATACCCGCACACACGAAGAAAAAAAAATGACGCCCGACTCTTTGGTGGTAAAAGTTGACCATAGAAAGATAATTGATTCTCAATTTTTCTTACGATTTAACGATCGACCCACGACGTTGGAAAGAAGAAAATGTATGAGAAAAAGGCCTTTAGAAAAATACTTTTTTAAATTATTATTATTTTTTTTAAATAAAAGGTACCATCAGAACCACAAAGGTATTGTGTATGCCTAGGAGTCCTTACTTTTTATAAAATCGGTCTGGACCTGATTTTTAAACTGTAATAAAAGCTGTGTTTCTTTCTTTCTGTATGAATAACTTCGGAACACCTTTCCATGCGTAAAAGCTACCTTGCTAGGAGAATCAGGGCAGGCTAATTAGCGTTCAATTAGAGTTGTTAATTAATATATAAACTAATTATCAAAAAATCAAAAATCTGATTCTCAGGTATATTGGAACCGGTCTTTGTCTATCCAGAACCAAATTTGAAGACCTTTACAAACGATAGATTTCCGTTGCCAACGGCCACAAACAGCACGCTGACAAACACCTTTAGTTAGTTAATCTAGATTACAATTGTTACAGACTGACAAAAATGATAAGCATGCTGATTAGCCTTTTTATTTATTAATGGTAAGCTAACTTAGAAATAAGGACGTTTCAACGGAACGAAAAAAGTTTTGTAACATGTCAAAATCCTCTTAAATTTAACAGTTTTCTAAAGTTACACTTTATCACACTGACATCTTTTTTCTTTCGACAGGTGAGTCATCACAAAATTGATAAGGTTTTTATGTTCGAAATCTATTGTTATTTGCTCTTTGGTTTTCGTAAGTCTTCACCAAATAAAATCCATAAGAGTTTTCAACTGCAATAACTTTGTATTTTATTGTGGAAAATTTACTTTCCAACTGATTATGGTCAGTAGTTGTACGTTTAAACGAACGTGTTAAAGGCTGACCAAAATATTAAATAATGATAACAATTCTTAATAAATACTAAGTAAGTTGTTCTCACAGAGTTTAAAAGAAGCTTTCTTTCTTTCTTTCTTTTTTTTTGTATTAGAGTCTATAAAAATTTACTATTTAATATGAAATAATTGCGGAATCTTGTGTATTTCTCAATGATTTAAATTCAATTTTGAGTGACTTAAATTCAAAATAAAATGATAGAAAATTGTTGAAATTATAAATACTGACGAAAAAATGTATCAATTTGCTAGATTATATAGATTATTTCAATATTTTAATAGCAATATTTTTTGTATTCTTAAATACTCTTTGTATATAACAATCTTCAACAAATAAGTAAAGCATATTTAATACATTAACACTTCAAGGAAATTATTACGTATGAGAATTTTTTCAAATGTTTAATGTTACCGTTTGACCTTTTTTTTTAAATTATTTTTTTGGGGGGTGGGAAGGACAAAACAAAAACAAATATCTTAAAATTTTTTAAAACAAAGACACACACATACCTAAAATAAGCCATTAACCACTTTTTGAACAGTTCAATTTCATATTTCTTTATTATTATTATTTTTTTTTTAATTTGCAGCATGTATTTCTATTTAATATAATTATTTATTTTAATTTCAGCTAATTTTTATGATAGAAAAGAGGAATAAAGTTGAAGTTTGAATAAATGAGTTCCTCATATAAGAAACCTATTTACATATATGAAGGGGTTAGAATGACAGTAGAGTAAGTCAAAATTTACTCATTTGAGAAATGAAGGGTTTTGTGAAACTTCTTGTATTGCCATTGCATTGAGAGTGGTGCAACTTGTTTTGCCCTCTAGCGACTCCCTAAGTGAACTATGACTTATTTCACTGGCACATTGAACAGAAATTAATATACGTTCAGTGAAAATATGACTATCTCGATTTTCAAAAATTTTGACTTACTCCACTGTCACTCTAATCCCTTCATATGCGGATCAATAATAAATTTTGCAATCTACACAAATGAAAGAAGAAAAAAATATTTATAATGAAAATCTTGTAAATTTCAGTCTTTAAATGACTTACATACTGCGTACTGATCTGTACTAGGAGTTTATTTTTGAAAATGTTTCAATAGTTTAGCACGTTAAAAAAAATTGACTTTTTCACATATGTGGTGATTGAATCAGTAGTTTATCGACATCACATCCTGTTACCGTTGATGTTCAATCTCTAGTAGAACCACAGTTCTTTTAAATTGCGCGAAAATAAACATTAGGGGGATTGTACAGACGAATCACTAATCTTGATACGTGATCAATTACTACATCGCAATTTATCCATTACTAGCAGTTAGCGATCAATCACTAACTGCTATAATTGGCCTGTGAAACATCATTTTTAGTGTTCCGTAAGGTCCCATTATAAGATCACTGTTGTGTCTGTCTGTCTGTCTGTCAGAGACTTTTTTACTGTAAATTATGGGACGTAGAAAGTTCATTTTGGCATTGATTTATCTTCAAAAACACACAAAATATGGGTTAAATTGTGTTCAGGGACTGTATCAATATTGAGAAAAATATTTTAATAATAGCATAGTATCATGGCTGCAGGCGTTAAAAAATATTGTAAGAATGATTTGTTAACGAGAGTAACATTACTCTTCATAAAATCCATAAATACAAGGTGGTCATAATTAAACTCACAGTACTAAGCGTGTTCTGGATGTTAAGGATAATTAAATGAAACGGGGGACAAAGGGTTGGGTTGGGTTGATTATTGACGGCCGATTATCTACACTTGGGATATAGGCCCGGGGGGAGGGCCCTTCGTGGGGGTCTTTCTAAGGGAACCTAACCCGTATTTACGCATGGATAAATCCACGGCTGGAAGAAAACCACGAAAACTCCGAACGATTAGGCTGACGGGCGCGATTGGGATCGAACCCAGCACCTCCCATCTACCAGCTTCGAACATCTCAGCCACTGGTGGGTGGGGGACAAAGGATTCCGCTAAAAATAAAACTTCGCCACATTGGAATAGTGTTTTTTTTTTCCTTTGCGGAATTCTTCGTCCCCCAATTTGTTTACTAATCCTTAATTTTTTTTGCTCTATTCTTGCAATTAGATCACGCTACAGAACACACTGAGTTACAGAGTTAAAGTTTTTGTTGTAGGTTGAACCAACTTTTGGTGCTGCAGTAGCTGCAACCATAAAATGGTGAAATGTCGTTCCAAAATGTCGATCTTTGTCTCAGTTGGTGGTCCAAATGTTGGAACGATTTTTAATCTTTTTATGGTTGTATCTACTATGCACGAAAAGTTGGTTTACCCCAGCATCATTTTTTTTACTGTGAAGTGTACTGCTTTTTACTGGAAGTGTACTGTCAGTTTAATTATAACAATATTGTATATATTTTACATATAATATTTTGTGTGCAAGAAGTAGTAGAAAAGAGAAATTTTCAACTTTAATCTTATCTAATCCCCTTTGAAGTTGTCGAGCAATTGTCTACAGATAATTTGGACAACTATAGGTTAGAAGTGAAAGAAAATTTACTGTGGGGGGATGTTAAAAAAGTGGATTCTAATGGTGACAAAAAAGCTATATGTTTCTATTTATGAATAGTTAATATTCGCATTATTCATTAAAAATTAATGTTACAAAATCATACTTATGAAAAAAAAAAATCTGCATGCTCCTTATGTTTGGGCTTTCACAAAGCATCATGTAAAGCAAAAAATATTGGATTACTACATAAATTATTGTTGGATTTATGCATAAATAAAGGACATTTTTCTTCAACAATGATTGGTTCATTTTTTTAATAATTTATCTCTCACTAACTTACCATTAAAAATTGATGCCAATTTGTACTTCCCAATTGTTTGTCGTGGAAACCTTAAATATGCAATAACATTATGGCGTTGCTATTGATCTTTAAATGTTACATTCAGTTTAATTATGTAGATGACCATTTTTGAGATATATTTTTGTAATACATTTTGATAAGCATATTGACGAAATAAACCACATACACTTATAAAGAATTTTATATGAGTTAAAATTGTACTTTTCATTTTATCTTGAATTAATTAGAACTGAAGTTATAGTGATAGTACTATTTTGACGTACTGTACATTTTTTACTTTCTAAACACATATTGTTAGGAAAGTATTGTAATCATGGTTTGTATATGTGAATTTGAGTGGACACGATAACTACAAACGGTACTTCAGATTGAGCTCCCATTTGGTAAATATGTCATGGACAACTGCTGCAAGTGCTGTATACATGTGCGTAAAAATCAGCCGACGGATTAGGTGTTAAATCTATTTTTAATCCATTAGGGATACATATTACGGCGACGTAATAAAGCAGTATTAAGGTAAAGGTAACGTCTCCAGTTTCAATGTGTGAGGTCCACTGTTCGAATCCGTCCGATTCCATTGTGTCAAAAATGTATTATAAATACACCCCCCTCCTTATTTTTACTTTATAGACACGTACGCCATCCTAAAACAAGGTTTTACAATGTAAAAAAATAAATAAAAACCGAAAGAATTGTTAGAAAAAAGCTGTCAGAATAAACAACAATAATAACTGATTAATTTTTGAATGAAAAGCCCTTGTTAGAAACGATGTTTCTATTATTTAACTGTCAGTTTTTGCTTCTGTAAAATGAAAACTTTTATACATTTATTCCAGCCATCACATTTTTGTATTTCTGTATTAGTTTTTTTTTTCGAGAACATAGTGTATGGAAACTGTTGTAATTATGATTTTCTTTTGTGTGTGTGAGTGAGTGAGTGAACGCAATAACTCCCAAAAGGTACTTCTGATTCAGCTCTCATTGGAAGAACATGTTATAAACCACTGTCGCAAGAAGTGTGTCGATTTTCGTACAAATCGCCCGACGGATTAGATATTTAAACCATTTTCACTTCATTTTTATCCGATTCTATAGAAAAATCACCAAATAAATGTGGCGAAGTATAAATTATAAATATTTCGGTGATGCAATCAAGCATTACTGGTGTAGAGGTAACGTCTTCCATTTCAATGCGGCAGGTTCAGTTTTCAAATCCAGCCGATTCCATTGCGTAAAAAAAAATTAAAATCCTTCCCCTTAGTTTTTGTTAACCCTTTGAATACTGAAGAAAATATGCAATAGCATTCAAAATACGGTAAACGCCTGAACTCTGAAATGTGCTGAGAGATTTTTTCTCCCCCTTTCTTCATCCGGCCTACTTGTCAGCAGCACAATACGAAGACAGCTATCTTCCAAAGTAGAGCCGCCCTAAGATTACTAGTAAAAAAAAAAGGTTTCCCCACCCATTAATTACAATAATCCTCTACTTTGCAACGTTAGTTGTACATTTACGAGGGGAAGAGGATGAAACACACGTTTCTCAGGTGCTTGGGCGGTCTGGTAGTAGTTTGCTTGGCCGGACATCTTGGACGGTTTAGTAGCCAAAGTGTTAATGGACTCGTACGCCATTTTTTCGGAAGTGGAGTGAAGTCACTTCAGATGTTTTATAAAGAAATAATATTAGCATTTATTTATTAATAAAGATGAAACTTACTTGCTGGATGTGGCATTTGTAAGTGACACATAGTTGTTCCTCACAACTTTTAGACTAGCCAAAATCTGGGCAAAAGGAGTCACGATGAGCTCTTCCCTAAAAAATATGAACATGAAATCAAAATAATATATATAAAAATTTTATTTAAAATTTTATTATCAAAAACCATGTCATGAATCATTTCATGATTTTCTACTGGCGGGGTACAAAGGCGGGAAAAAATAAAGGAACAACTGCAAAAAGAACAAAAAATTATGCTTCAAGCATAGATTATTAAATACTTTCAAACACATTCAGAATACTATATCAAAGCTTCACAGTTTAATATGGTGAAAGATTATGTCTACGTGAACAATTTTCAAAACGCATAACATATCTGAAATTCCAATTTCAAGAATTGCTATCTACAGTCGGAAAAAGAATGAATTCTTTTGTGGAGAATTGTATATGGTCTATAGATTTGTATATATTGTACATCGTATGCTAAATTTTGGTTCAGTTAGGAAATATATAGCACAGTTGAAATTTCCCCTACAGAAGTTTCCATCAATAATTAGAAATGCACTCGAGATCTTTTGTGCAGCCCTGTACATGGTCCATAGAATTTATACACAGCAAGTAATATGTAAAAAATTAGTTGAATTTAAAATACGTAACCACAGCTAAAAACGCACGTACAGCAATTGTTGTTGTAAAGTACTGTAACCGAATTATATATTATGTGTCCCTGTAAATGAATGATGAATGCTATGCAACCATATTTTATATTAAACATTTTGTAGTGCACCTCAGTGCTACACTCCTGCATAGCATGCACAGTCACAGTGACGTCATTGTGACGTCACTGTGAGTCCCGTACGTCACGTCAGATCTGTGACCAAAATGCCACCACTTTGCAACGTCACACTGTGACTCAAATGCGAACGTCTTGAACACCTAAAGAAAACTTAAAATAAAGTTTTGAACATCATATTGCATCAAGAAAATTACTTTTTGACAGCTTGAAATTTTTTGTGACGTTGCAATGACGTCACTGCAAGTCACATAAGTCACGTCACACCTATGACCAACATGCCAACACTCTGTGACTTAAGAGCCTACATCAGTCACGCGAAAAAACGCGCAAGCTAATGTTAAGTCTATGGGAAGGTTCTTGCGCGATTTCTCGCACGCATTTTAATATTTTTAGCTCACAGGCTATCAAAGCCTGAGAGCTAATGTGCCCGCCCGTTCAGTAGGTATGTACGTATGTACGTATGTACGTAACGCGATAACGCTTGATAGAAATATCCGTTTTGTTAGCTCACAGGCTATCAAAGCCTGAGAGCTAATGTGACCGCCCGTTCTGTATGTATGTACGTATGTACGTATGTACGTAACGCGATAACTCTTGATAGAAATATCCGTTTTGCTTCAAATTTTGTTTATATGTTCACTGTGATAAGGCGCTTCCCTGATTAGTTTTGTGATTTCATGGGTTAAGTATAAAGGGGAGAACGGGGGGCTAATTCCCCCTAAATTTAGATAAATGGGTTTTTCATGCAGAATTATCCTATCTTTCAAATTTTGTATATGTAAGTTCATTGTCATTAAACGCTTCCCTGATTAGTTTGGGGATTCACTGGTTAAGTATAAAGGGGGGAACAGGGGGTGTGAACCCCCTTAATTTATTATCGATTTCTTTATTTTCGAAGTCATTATTCTGTGAAATAAGAGTATAGTATACAATTAATGTAAATAGTCTGTGAGCTCAATGCCATCAGTTTAACTGGGCACTTTTCACTTTATTAAATGATTTTTTTTTGCATAGGACAGTTGAGGCCGATCCCTATCGTTGTTACTTTTTACTTTTTGGACTTTAGTTACTGGATTTTTATAAGTGGACATTTTCAATTTCTGAACCGGTTGGAACCGGTTCTGAAAGTGAAAGTACCTTTATATAAAAAAAACTGAAACCAAAATTGAAAAAGTAAAAACTAACAACGTTAGGGTTCGGTGTCAGCTATCCTGTGCAAAAAAAAATCATTTAAAAATATTAAAATGCGAGCGAGAAATCACGCCAGAACCTTCCCATAGACTTAAAATTAGCTTGAGCGTTTCTTCGCGTGACTAGCGTAGGCTTTTAACGGTGTGATCGGAGAGTGAATTTGGAAAAAAAAACTCATAAAATATAGAATTGAATTATGTCATGTACCTTAAATCATTAATAAAAACATTGTCAAGCACTATTTAAATAAATTGAGTATTTCCAAAATGAAATAATAAATAAATATCTGTCTACATTTATGAGACATATAACTTTTTTACAATTTTCATTACCATTTTCAAGAAATTTAACAAAATATACTATATAATACAGAGGTAAAAATCCTTAAATGGAAATTTAGTGACGTATGAAAGTTTTGGCGGAAAGTAATTCAGAAATAGATCTCTCATTCTAATAAAATTGTTAGCAATTTAGAGGTTTGTTAGCATTTTAAATACAAACATTTAGATTTTTTTTCTACTACCGCATGGGACTCATTTTCTAATTTTGTAATACTACAAATATTTCTTTAAAAATCTCCTATCTTTAATTATTTTGATAGGCCACTCAACCTAATCATCAGCTTTCTGGTCAAGAAATAAGGGCACCACTTATGCGAGTTCATATCATTTGCGGTAAATTTGGAAACACCTGCCAGTTGTTATTTTGTTGTGTTTAAACAATACTGCGCGCGCATATTGAATGCAGACGATTTTTCTCATTTCAAGTTCGAATTAGTGTGTGTTGCGTTCTTTTAAGTTTGTAAATTTATACTGTGTAAGTAAATTAACGTTTTAAAGTGAACCATCTCCATTTTAAAGTAAACCACCCATTTTAACATCTTCCTGTGTCTAGCCGGGTGTGTTCATAAGGCCTGGGTGATATTTGACTTCTCAGATCTATGAATACACCTCTTCTGCCGTCATTCTGAACAGTGATTCCTATTTTACAGCATTTTGAAAGTGGCACTTTAATTATAATCACCCTCCTGCACTTCAAGAAAAAACGGCAAAATATACATCAAAATGTTCTGCAAATTTATGAACTCAAATTGCCAGCATTATTTACTGTAAATTAACAGCACAATGTGCCTTAAAAACTTTTGTTTTTCGAATTTTACAGTAAAATCTCTGCAATTATTCTAATTTCATTGTAGAAATGACTGTAATCCTGCTAAATTTTACAGGGAAAAATGCTGGCAATTTGGTTGCATAAAATGACAGGAAAATTTTGACGTAATTTTTGCCGTTTTTTCTTACAGTGTGTAAGTCGAACCTCGTTAACGCGAACACTCAAGTGGAAACTTTTTTTGTTCGTGTTAAAAGTAATTCGTGTTATCCGAACTTAAATACATTACATAAAACTGGACGGGGCAATCGGAAACAGTTCATGCTAAAAGTAATTCGCGTTAAGAGTGTTCGTGTTAACGAGGTTTGACTGCATATATTTTCATAGTTTAAGAAACATTCCAGTGTATTGTGCATCCAGTGTTTTTCCAGTGTATTTTCATTTAAATTTATTTCTAGTAGAAACAGGATTTTCTGAATTTTAAAGATATGTCTGGCACGATCAAATAAAGAAACTTTGCAAGTTCCATATTTTTATTTGCAAACTTATTAAAGCGTTAGTGTACTTGTTCCTTTAATTTCCCACGCTTAGTGTACATAGATTAATCAAATGAAAATTTGGAATGCACGTTAGTCAAATACTTGTGTATGACTGCGTGTTTATTTAATTTATAGAGCATTGAATTAGACGTGACACGCAATTATTTATTTAGAATATCGATAATTTAATAAAGTTCTTGTTCAAGGCATGATAGAACCGATTGCTCATTAATAATAGCAAAGTTTACGAAAGCTTTCAGAATGATTTATTTCCTGCTGTAGAAACTGAAAATTGGAAATGAAATCTAGATATTTCTTTTTAAAAAAATGTCGAAAATTACTAAGGTTTTGCATAGAAATAAAAAGCTGTAAATATACTAAACTAATAGGAAGAATGAAAATTCATGCATCAAGCATAGATTATGTAACATTTTCCAAAACTTCGAAAATAATTTTACAAATCTTTTGCGTTTAATAAGATGAAAGGTATAACATATTTAAAAACACAGTTTCCGGAATTACCAAAAATATTCGGAAAAAATCCGAATTCTTTTGTGCAGCCTTTTATATGATCTATAGATTTGTATATATACTATATAAATGGCTTAATTTTAGTTCAGTTAGGAAACGCGTAACACAGTTTAAAATTTCCCTTCTAGAATTTCCGTCAAAAAACGGAAATGTACTTGATAACTTTTGTGTGGTCCTGTATAGGATCTATAGAATTTGTACGCACCAAGTAATAGACAAAAAATGAGTTAAATTTATAATCGTGTTCAGCAACTGAAAACGCACTTCCAGCAATTATTGTTAACAGACAATACCGAATTCTTTTGTGTGTCCCTGTAAATGAACGATGAATGCTATACACACAGTATTCTATAATAAGTCTCTTGTAATGCACCTTAATGATATATATTAATTTCAACATGTTTCCAATAGTGAAACATCATTAAAATTAACCGCAAACGATTTTTCTCCATAGACCGTAATGTATCAGAATCGTTTTGAGTGACCCTGTAAAGGAACTTTAAGTGATATGCACACCCTATTCTATAGCAGGGCACTAAATTTCCGCTCGCCAGCTCGCCATTGGCGAGTAAATATTAAAGGTTGGCGAGTAAGTTTCGTCTTTTAAAATCTTGGGCTTCAAATCAAACTGTATACGCTCAGAATATCGTGCCTCAATCTAGCGACACGCGGAAGTGTTTTAAAAACAAGTGACGGCATTTATCTTCCAAAAGAAAAAAAGAATGCGACCATTTCTCTCATACAAAGGAACGAACTTCCCCGTCTGCATTCGTTCCCCCGCTTTCTCACCGCTCACTGCTTTTTTCGCTTCCTAGGCTGAATCCAGGTTTAGTGAATCAGGTTTCTCCACATAAGCTCAGCTGCTCCCGAATTTTTAACATTTTAAAAATTGTTCATGTTTTTCATGTATGTAAAATATTCTGGATTTAACAGACAGCTCCTTCTAACAATGGTCAATTTGAATTCAGTTTGTAATAAATAGTTCATTTTCTGGGCAGGCCGACATTACTGTCTGAATGAATGTAAAATAGTGGCGAACAAAAATTTTAGTCTGGCGAGTACCTTTTCAACTGAAATTTCATGCCCTGTTCTATAGTAAGCCTCTTGTAGTACACCTCAGTGATATATATCAATTTCAATATGCTTGAAATTGTGTAACATCATTAAAATAAGCCACAAGTTATTTTCCCCCATAGACCGTAATGCAAAGGAATTCTTTTGAGTGTTCCTGTAAAAAAACTATAAAACCTACACACTTCATTTTAAATTCCGACCATACTAAATTTCAATAACATATATCAATTGCATGACAATCCGTATATATTTACGTGAGTTTGAACGCGGACAGACAGACAGACAAACCTAATTCATAAACACTTTTCAACTATGTTTGGGAAGTGTCAAAAACGGACAATAAAAAAAGTACTAATTTGCTGTGCGGCAATAAATTATTCAAAATTAGTTAACTGAATTAAAACCGATAGTTAAAATTACAGATTTGCTGTAATCAAATAAAAAGCTAAAAATTTGTTTATAGTATTAAATCTAACAGCTAAAAATACCGATTTGCTGAATGGAAATAAATAACTTTAAATTTGTTCATAGAATTAAAGCTGATAGGGAAAATTACAAATTTCAATTTTTGGAAATAAAAAGCTTGAAATTTATTAATACAATTAAAACTGATGGGTTAAAATACCGATTTGTTGTATGGAAATAAATATCTTGAAATTTATTCATAGAATTAAAACTAATAGTGAAAATTACAAATTTGCATTTTGGAAATAACAAGCTAGAAATCTGTTAATATAATTAAAACGATTAGTTAAACGTACCGATTTGCTTTATGGGAATAAAAAACTAGACATTTTTTAATAGAATTAAAACTGATAATTAAAAATACCGATTTGCTGTATGGAAATATATAATTTGAAATTTGTTCATAGATTTAAAACTGGTAGTTAAAATTACAAATTTGTTTTTTTACAAATAAAATGGCTATAAATTGTCAATAAAACGGTTAGTTAAAAGTACCAATTAGCTGTATGGAAATATATAATATTCAAATTTTAATTGCTTAATAGGCGTATAGCCAACATAGTGAAAAAGTACCCAAGCCGGGACTCAACCGGGGTTATCAGATTAGCGCACAGACGTTCTACCAACTGAACCACTTGGGAACGACACTCAGCCTGGAACTTTTTCACCATAACATGTTAACAAGGCTACAAACGCAGCACAGGATGGAATATTTTCCGTGAGCCGCCAACACTGAGGCAAACATGAAATCAAAGAAAAGCCAGCATCGGCAATTGAATAAATATTGAGAAATTTTCTCTGGAAAAATTTCCAAGTATTAATTATGGATTTATTCAATTGTCGATGCTGGCTTTTCTTTGATTTCGTGTTTGCCCCAGGGTTGGCGGCTCACGGAAAATATTCCATCCTGTGCTGCGTTTGTAGCCTTGCGCCCATGTTATGGTGAAAAAGTTCCAGGCTGAGTGTCGTTCCCAAGTGGTTCAGTAGGTAGAACGTGAGTGCGCTAATCTGATGACCCGGGTTCGAGTTCCGGCTTGGGTACTTTTACTTTGGGTACTTTTTAGGCTGTACGCCTATTAAGCAATTAAAGTTTTAATATTATGAATGCAAGGCGTGAGAAATTTTCTCTGGAAAATTTTCCAAGTATTAATTATGTATTTATGGAAATATATAATTTGAAATTTGTTCATAGATTTAAAACTGGTAGTTAAAATTACAAATTTGCTTTTTTGCAAATAAAATGGCTAGAAATTTGTCAATATAATTAAAACTGTTAGTTAAAAGTACCAATTTGCTGTATGAAAATAAAAAGCGCAAAATCTGTTTTTATAATATAAACTGGCAATAAAAACACAAATTTGCTGCACGAAAATATAAAGCTATACATTTTTTAAAGAATAAAATTTGAAAAAATATATATATTTATTTGCTGTATGGTAAATAAAACTAAGAATTTCATAATATAATAAAAATTGACGCTTAAAAGTTTCGATTTTCTGTATGGAAATAAAAAGCTAGAAATTTTTTACTAGAATCAAAACTGATAGTTAAAATTACCAATTTGCTTTATGGAAATAAATAACTTTAACTTAAATCATAAATTAAAACTGATAGTTAAAATTACAAATTTGATTTTTGGAAATAAAAAGCTAGAAATTTGTTAATATAATTAAAACGGTTAGTTAAAAGCACTGATTTGCTGTATGGAAATAAAAAGCTAGACATATGTGAATAGAATTAAAACTGATAGTTACAAATACCGATTTGCTGTATCGAAATAAATAACTTGAAATTTGTTCATAGAATTAAATCTGATAGTGAAAATTACAAATTTGCTTTTCCGAAATAAAAAGCTAGAAATTTTTTAATATAATTAAAATGGTTAATTAAAAGTACCGATTTGCTGTATGGAAATAAAAAGCGAAAAATTGTTTATATAATAGAAACTGTTAATAAAAACACAAATATGCTGCAAGAAAATAAAAATCTATACATTTTTTTAAAGAATAAAAATTGAAAATAAAAATTATATATTTGCTGTACGGAAATACGAAGCTAGTAATTAAACGACTCGGAAATTTTTCTACAATTTGTGGCAGCAAAACAAACTTTGTTTTTATAAATGCTTCTTGAAATATTAAAAATGTGAAGATTTTTGAGGTTTCTTGTGATAAAGAACGTTTTTCGGAGTCATGGGTAACTCGGAAGAGATTATTGTGTATATTTTCGTTCGTGGTTACATGTATTCTAGTAGATTAAGACACATTTGTCTTTTTTTTACAGCGTGCATTGCAAGTGTTACCAGCGTAAAATATTTATTATTATTTAAAATAATTGTGAAAAATATCGTGATGTAAAAACAGGTAGGAATTATAAAATACTAAAAATAAATAGAATAACATGCAATAATAATTGCACAAAGCTTAATTCAACAAAATCATTAGTTTAGTTTTAATACTTAGCATGCTACAAATAATTTACGAAAAAAAAATGTCAGGTCTGTGGACGTTATAATTATGAGCTACGTGATGTAAAAATGCAATTTAAATAAAATATTTATCACGATCTGAGAAAACAGTGGCATGCTGTTGCTATTTATGATTAAAACATAATGTTTTACCCTTAATCTCAAATATACAGGGTGTGTCAGAAAAATGTATGCACACATTGAATGATTATAACTCCAGATTTTATTCACAAATAGTTAATATTTAAATTGCAAAAGAATCTACATAAAATGTATAACTTTTCCTCCTACCGCAGATATTCAACATTATTACCGTTCTGGTTAATACACTGCTTATAACGGTGGGTTATTGATTCGCAAACTTCAACAAACATTTCATTGGGTGTTGTGGCGCATTCTTTCTCAATTGCGGTTCCGGAACGTTGTCTAAGAACATTCATTCTTTTCAAAGTTATCTTTTATTGGATGAATTGTCACTCGCAAGAGGTGGATTTGCCTGAAACTCCCCGCGATATTGTTTTTGTATTTCTGCTACATTTTCATACTTCCAATAGCAATTTAAAATACATTTTCTTTTTTCAAAAGTTAATCTTGATCCATTAATTATTTCTAATTAATGACACTTTGAAATGAAAGAAAAATTAGAAATTTATGATCCGTTAAACAGTGTATGTAATCATTTTTTTGACGCATTCTCCATATATTTTAAAATTTTCAGAAAATACAAAATTAAAAATGTACGATCCGTTTGTAACGCCAGACATTTCGCATTCATTTCAAATTTTTATATTTCTGCCGTGTTACTTTATTCAGATTTATTCAGATTTATGATCGATATTTTGCCTCACACTTTATGTATTAAATAATCCCATTTTACTTGGAGTATCGATGTTAAAATGAATTAATATGCAAAGCGAGCAACTCTTAATTAAAATGCAAATTAAATGTATTCATGTAATATGAGGATTTCCGTCAAAATTTTAACGTACCCATAAAATGAATTAGTAGTTTCAGAGAATGGAAATGGGTAATTATATATATGCTGTCGCGAAATATATAATTACCTATCACGCGAGTGTTTTAAGTAATACACTTGCATCTAAACATACATAAGATATTTCTTCAAAAATAAATTTTGGCTAGATTGGATTAGTAAAATTACGCTGCATTTGTGAAATAATGGATTTTTTTTTCGATACTAAATAAGCTTTTATTAAACAACAATGAAAAAATAAGTTTTTGGAAACCAAAATTCCCTAATTAGATATCACGCGAGTGTTTTAAGTAATACCATTTCATCTAAAAATACATAAGATCTTTCTTCAAAAACAAATTTTAGCTAGATTGGATTAGTAAAATTAAGCTGCAAATGTGAAATAATGGATTTTTTCGATACTAATTTAATTAAACGACAATAAAAAAAAATAAGTTTTGGAAACTAAAATTCCTTAATTACCTATTATGCGAGTGTTTAAAGTAATACCGTTTCATCTGAACATACATAAGATATTTCTTCAAAAATAGATTTTGGCTAGATTGGATTGCTAAATTTACGCTGTATATATGAAATAATGGGTTTTATCGAAGCTAAATAAGCTTTTATTATACGACAATGAAAAAAAATAAGATTTTGGAAATAAAAATTCCCTAATTACCTGTCAAGCGAGTGTTTTAAGTATTATCCTTTCATATAAACATACATAAGATATTTCTTCAAAAATAAATTTTGGCTAGATTGAATTAGTAAAATAGTAAAATTACGCTGCATAGTGAAATACTTGATTTTTTTTCGATACCAAATAATCTTTTATTAAACGACAATGAAAAAATACGTTTTTCGAAACCAAACTTCCCAAGAAATGAAGTTTTGTATGGAGTTTTAAAATTTTTTATTAAGTTTTCAAAAGAAATTTTGTGATGTAAAATGATGATTTATAGGCGAATAATTATTAAAATTTGAAGTTTAGAAAAAAAAGAACTTGTTAATAGAGAGGTTTATGAAATAATGTGAGCAGAAGAATATTTTTTTTATAATATAAGAAGAATGTTTTAGGAAAGAGAGATAATTTAATTCATTCATCCAATTTACTATGTTGGCAAATAATTACAATATGAATTAATCAGTTGTATCATTTCGGATTTTACAAATAAATTTTTCATATGAAAAGATTATGAAATACTCAATCATAATACTTTTTAATTTGAAGTATACTCTTTTGTGAATGCTCTCAAATCCAAACTGGCTACTTCCTGACACATTAAAAAAGACGTTTTCTTTTTTAAATGCACAAAATTGACAGTTTTGTGCATTATTCAGACACTGAAAAATCGAATAGCGTTTCCATTTTTTGCTCAATCCAAAGGATATCTCAGAAAAATGAAGTCAAAATTGGCATTTTAAGCCAATTTTAGGAATACGACTGTCTAAGATAGGTCGTCACGAGGCAGCAATAGATTATAACTCAAAGTGTATTTATTATATGTATCGAAAATTAAGAAACGCTATTCAATTTCAAATCAGTTCCCTACTCACGCCTGCTAATTCCATACTTTTACGTATAAAATGATTCTCTGAATCTACCAGAAAACGTAATGCTGAGGAGAGGAAAATGTTATTTGAGAACAGCCTTAACTACTTTGTGAAATTATATCTGTCGTATACGAAGCATTCAATCCATAATTTTTCCTAAAAGCATTTTCGAATGGCTGCCAACTTTTAAGCTCTTTAATTAAAAAAAATATTTAAATCAAGAATTTAATTTAATAATTAAAATAAAATGGGTTCTACATTTCATCAACCTATAAAGATACGGACGGTTTATAGTAAGATAATATCACGGTGTAACACGGTTTAGTAGCATAAAAACATGTGTTTTGTGTATGCCAAGGCATTTTAAAGAGTAGATAACAGCTTTGTAGTAAGATAAAAACGCTGTGTTACACGGTGTAGTAAGATAAAACACGAGTGGCATACTGTGTAAGCCAAGGTATTTTAAAGAGTAAATAACAACTTTGTAGTACGATAAAAACACAGCGTAACTCGGTGTAGTAAGATAAAACACGAGTGGCATACTGTGTATGCCAAAGTATTTTAAAGAGTAAATAACAACTTTGTAGTACGATAAAAACACGGCATAACACGGTGTAGTAAGATAAAAACACGGGTGGCGTACTGTGTATGCCAAGGCATTTTAAAGAGTAACTAACAACTTTGAATGGTATCCTTGTTTAATTCCAATCTTCAGTAATAGTTTACAAGTAGTAAATATCAAATTGATAAAAAGAGACTAATTTAATTATAAATTATAGAACACGGACAATTTTTAGTAACATAAATACGCGGACGAATTTTAGTAACATAAATACGCAGACGATTTTTAGTAACATAAATACGCAGACGATTTTTAGTAACATAAACACACGGACAATTTTTAGTAACATAAATACGCAGACGATTTTTAGTAACATAAATACGCGGACAATTTTTAGTAACATAAATACCCAGACGATTTTTAGTAACATAAATACACGGGCGGCGTAACTCCATGCGCCCACGCCTTTTAAAGCCTAAATGTCAGCTTTTGATTCCAAAGTAGAATAACGGTTAATATCTAATAATTGTATAAAAGTAATATACATCAAATTTGTAGAAAATAATTTAATTACAAAAGCAAACAGATTAAATTTCATAAATATATGGGTGGCGTGTTCCGCACGCCAGTGGTGACTTAACAATAAAATAATGAGACAGCAGAAAAAATTCTAAATACAACTTTAAACACTAGTTGAACACTGATTAGTTTTTACAAAGAGTGAAAATGAAGTGTAGATGTTAATCATAGCATTAACTTGGAATTCACAACTGTTTTTACACTGCTTGGCGCACTGAGTACGCCATCCGTGTCTTTAAAGCTTAAATAAACGCAGCACACATTTTTTATTTTTTCTTGGCTCATAACATCTTTATATTACTTTAAAAAAACGTAGAAGTTGGCAGCTATGGATTTCTATTAGAGATTTTCGCCATTTTTAAGCACAGAAATTCTGCGATTAATTAGCCAAAGATTTCTAAATTAAAATTATGGTGTTAAAAAATTAAAAATTGTGTGCGGGAAGAAGATGAGACTTCCTTAAATAATTTAGGCACAGTTTTTTATTCAACATAGCTGAAAAGTGTTTATGAATTTGGTTTATCTGTCTGTCTGTTCATGCTCTAAATCGCGTAAATATTATCGGATTGCCATGCAATTGATATATGTTAATGAGGTTCACTATGGCAAGTTCGGTATTAAAAATTAAATATGTAATATTAATACTTCATTTACAGAGACATTGAAAAGAATTCCGTTATATTACGGTCTTTGGGGAAAAATCGTTTGCGGTGTAGTTTAATAACGTTACATTATTTCAAACAAATTTAAATTGATATATATCACTAAGGTGCACTACAAGAGGGTTATTATAGAATATAGTGTGAATAGCATTCATTGTTCATTTACAGGGCCACACAAAAGTACACATAAAGTTACAGTACTGTCTAAGATCAATAATTGCTGGAAGTGCGTTTTAAGTTGTGGCACGCGTTTTTAAATTAAACTAATGTTTTACCTATTACATTGTGTGTACACATTATGTACATGATATACAGGACAGCACAAAAGAGCTCAAGTACTTTTCAGTTTATTAAAGGAAATTACTGAAGGTTAATTTACAACTGTGCTATGCTTTTCCTAACTGAACTGAATTTTAGCATACTATGTAGTATATATACAAATCTATAGATCATATACAGCGTTACACAAAATAATTCGGATATTTTTCCTACTCCAGATGGTAATTCCTGAAATTGAGTTTTCAAATGTGTTATGCGTTATCCAAATGGTTTATTTAGACATCATCTTTCACCTTATTAAACGGTGAAGTTTTTTTATAGTAGTCTTAGAAGTGTTGGAAAGTGTTTCATGATCAATAATTGACGCATGATATTTCGTTCTTGTTAAAATGTGTACTAGAGAAAAAAAGCTTATTTACGTATCACTGCCTTGTGATGAATGCCTGGAGGCCGACTTGGGTGAAGTATCGACGTCGTGGTCAGACCTGTACAAGAAGGATTCCCTTCGCTGCGGGAAGCTTTGCACAAGGAGTCCTGCCGACGGACTAGCGGCGTCCAAGAGTGTGCGAGGCGCGGGAGATCCATCGTCTACGTCAAAACTGTAATAAAAAAACTTCAGTATCATTTCAGTAATATAAAACAAGCATAAACAATTACTAATATTGCACGACTGTAAAAAAATAGATTGAAAACAAAATGAAAAACAAATTTTAATTTTATTAAAGCACATAAATTAATATCTGAATTAATTAAAGAGATCCCGTTATTACACACATACATAAAATTTCTTATAATAAACCCATCACGAATGAAAAATTAACCGGGGCCAGGACTCGAATCTGGGTCTACAGCATTACATATACTATTGATCTACCACTTAGCTAACCCGGTCGATATCTTGGCTCGGCAATTTCTCACTATTAATCCATGTTGGGGAAAGTCATTGGTCAGCAAATAGACAGCACTGGATGACGGAACAACGATGAATAAATTACTATTCCTTTCGTACACAATACATATATTAAAACACATAAATTAACGTCTGAATTATTTAAAGGTACAATTAAACATCACGTTATTACAGACATACATACAATTTTATGCAATAAATACAACACGAGTGAAAAATTAGCCGGGCCAGGACAAGAAACCTCGGTCTACAGCGTAACTTTCTGTTGCTTTAATAGCATTATATTAACTAATTATATTTTACATATATTTTCTGAATTTCTTTTTTTCAGTTTAGTAATATTATTAAACTTTTCAATTTTATGAAGTAGCGAAAAAGGTTGTACTACATTATAACCAAATATGTGATATAACTACTCTAATTTGACTTAAGTGTATTCTCAAATCCAAAGGAGCTACTTTCTGACACAATTCTGAATTCATTTTTACTCCCAAACGCATGAAAGTTCCAGGAGTTCTTATTCAGAAACTATATAATCGAAAGACGTTTTCCCTTTTTGATAAAAGCAGAAGATCATTCAGAAAATACTGTCAAAGTCGGCGTTTTGAACCGAATTCCCTACGTGGCAGCACGAGAAACGGGGATAACCTGTTGTCACGTGATAAGAAAAGCTTATCATTTATTTATCAAAAAATGAAAAACGCTATTCAATTCCAAATCGCCACAATATTCAGACGTGTAAATTTTATGCATTTACGTTAAAAAATGAGTCAGAAAATGTGTCAGGAAATTCTGCATTGTTGAGCAGGTAATTTGAGAATTACCTTAAAGACAAGCTTTTATTATAATGTACAAAAAAATAAAATAAAATGTCGAAGGGTTGAGCAGGGAAATTGAAAAGTACCTTAAAGACAAGCTTTTATTCTAATAAACTAAAAAAGAAAAGAAAATGTCGAAGGGTTGAGCAGGGAATTTGAGAAATACCTTAAAGATAAGCTTTTATTATAATGTACTAAAAAAGATAAGAAAATGTCAAAGGACAATTGTTTGTAATAAATACCTATTTTATAAGAAATTAAATTGCAAGTGATTTTTTATCAGTTTGCTTTAAAAAATAAAATAGATATACAATTTTATATCCAGTTTCCTGGCAAGAAAAAACTCTCTATCAACGTTCGAATGAGGATCGAACGAACTTTCATTCATCACTGCGTGGAACTGGAACATGGCGCATTTACCAACCATGCCACTGTTCAATCGCCAATTCTCCGAATTTCTGAAATAGAAATATAGCTCTTGAATAGAAATCTTTTTTTTTTTTTTTTTTTTTTTTTTTAATCGCAGAAGCCCTGTATTAAATAATCAGAATTTTTCTTTTTGAAAATACTGGTATAAGAATCATGTAAAAAACAAAGTTTCTTTTGTTGCCACCGATTTTCGGAAACGTTTCCGAGTAGTTTTTATAGTACCGGGTGGTTATAAAATAAGTATCTCCTTTTGGAGCTGTCTATAGCTTGAAGGAATAACCGGAATGCAACCAAAATCGGTAAACTTACTATTCGAGAGGGGGAAGAAGAATGGAACAATAAAAAAATAATTGCAACACTCGCCGACAGATGGTGCTTTTGAGTGTGAAATGTAATGTGTAATATTGTGTACCGTGGAGGTGTTGGAAAACACAACGACTTTACCGCATATCACAACAAATTGGAAACATTACTTCTGATGTATTATATTCCGCAGTTGAGCACGTCGTGCACCGCTTGGATTGTGTCCCCCAGCACAATGGCCATGGGGAACCTGAACATGATCGGCACCACCATGCGCAAGCGTAACCACATTCACTGTGACATTTTCGAATAAATTAGGTGTGCAATCCGGTGAATTTGATGGCTTAATTTTTTTTTTTCACACTCAGTACAACCATCTGTCGGTGATTATTGTAATAATTTTTTTTTATTCTTCCATTCATTTTTCCCCTTCTCGAATAGTAAGTTTACTGATTTTGGTTTCAATCGGGTTATTCTTTCGAGCTACAGACAGCTCCAAATAGAGATACTTATAACCACCCTGTATATTAATCAGTTTTCTCCTCAAACCGGAATATCGGTTTTTCGGATGCTATTAATTCTGAATGAAACAATTTCAGCTGCGTAATTGAATTTATAAATAACAGCAACAAAATAATACTGATTTTACTGTTAATGTTAATTTTGTTGTTAATTTATTAAGTTTGTCTCTAATCATGTTTGTTGGACATGAAAATGCTTACTTGAGAATTTGTAGCATCCAAAAAAAACTACATTGCGGGTGGCGAAAATTAATTAATACACTATAAAGCTACTGAGAAACGTTTCCAAAAATTAGTGGCACCAAAATAAACTTTATTTTTATATGCTTCTTTAAATCTCGAAAATATTTTAGTTATCGAGATTTCTAAAAATAAAGAATGCTTTTCGAAATCGTGGTTAGGTCGGAAGATGTTACTGTATATTTTCGTTCATGGTCATATTATATATTCCTAGATTTAAAAACATCTGTCTTTTTTACTGTGTAATTTATGTTATATAATTTTATATATCAGCAATATTTTTTTTAACTTATCAACTATATTTTTTTTAACTTAAAGTCTTATTGTTTGTATTTCTTCTCGAATATTCTGAAAGCTTCACAAATTCAAAAGTAAATTTAAGTATGTGGAATATTTAAAGAATATGCTAAATGTTAGAAATAAACTTAAATTGTGTAAAAAGGGGAAATAATGATTATTATTTCTCTTTATTTTTACTTTTTAAGCACATTAAAGTTAATTTGTAATATTGCAACAGAATCTTGGCATATCGTTAGATGTTAAATGTTAGTAAAAATACTGAAGTATTTTTCCTTTATATAATCGTGAACACTGGGAAAAAGATTTCACGTTTGCAAAATCTCAATTTACAGATTGTTTAAAATTTTGAAACATGTTTTAAAAAAAAACTAAAATTGTATTTTTATAACATATTACGAACGTAATATAACGCTCCTCTTAACATTTTCTAAATTATGAATGATTGATAGACGTAATTTAAAAGTATTTAGAAGAGATTACTAGAACTTGGAAAAGTTAGAAAAGGGGAGAATGATTAATGTATGTCCTTATAAAGTATAAAATAATAAAAAACATATCAGTGGAGCGACTTTTAATGATAAGCTTAGTAAGGAAATATTTTTTTACATTACAAGAAAAATTCTTTGGATATTCACATGAGTAGTGATTGGCATAGAATGAAGGATTAAGCTATAATATAACAGGATAACAACGTATCAATATACTATTTTTAGTTATAAGTAACAATTAGTTATTAGGAAAAACCATTTACTCCTATAGTAAGTCTTAGACATAAAGAGGATTCCAGAATAATTTAATTTAGAATGAATGTAATTAGTGTTTAGTATAGACGAAAATATAAAATATTGGATCTACCCACACAAATTAAGAATTATAATCTAAGTAGTTGGTTATATACGGTAAAAAAAGATAAATTCTGCTTATTCTAGGAAATATAATATAGGCTTAGTAAGAAAATATTTTTTTTACATTACAAGACAAATTCTTTGAAAATTCACATGAGTAGTGATTGGCATAAGCTATAATATAACAGTATATCAACGCATCAGTATACTATTTTTAGTTTCAGCTATGAATTAGTTATTACGAAAAAACCATTTACTCCTATAGTAAGTCTTAGACATAAAGAGGATTCCAAAATAATTTAATTTAGAATTAATGTTATTAGTGTTTAGTATAGACGAATATATAAAACATTGCGTCACCCCACACAAATTAAGATTTATAATCTAAGTTATACACAGTAAAAAAAGACAGATGCTGCTTATTCTAGATAAATATAATATAAGCTTAGTAAGGAAATATTTTTTACATTATAAGACAAATTCTTTGAAAATTCACATGAGTAGTGATTACCATATGATGAAGGATTAATCTATAATATAACAGGATATCAACGTATCAATATACAATTTTAGTTCAGCTAGGAATTAGTTATTAGGAAAAAACCATTTACTCAATCTACCATAAAGAGGATTCCAAAATAATTTAATTTAGAATGAATGTTATTAGTGTTTAGTATGGACAAATATATAAAAAATTGGGTCACCCCACACAAAAAAGAATTGTAATCTAAGTACTTGCTTATACGCAGTAAAAAAAGAAAGATGCTTCTTAATCTAGGAAAATATAATATAACCAGGAAAGAAAATATACAATAACCTCTTCCAAGTCACTAACTATTCCGAAAAGCGTTCTTTATCTTTAGAAACCTCAGAAACAATGATATTTTTTTTAATTTAAAGAAACATTTATAAAAGCAAAGTTTCTTATGCTGCCACTGATTTTCGGAAACTTTTCGGAGTAGTTTTTATTTTGTAGTACTCAGTTTTCTCAACCCGGAATATAGGTTTTTCGAAAGCTCTCAATCTTCAAGTAACTAATTTCACGTTCAATAAAGACGTTTTGCTCAGAAACATGTAAGTTAACAATTAGTATTAATAATAATAACAATGATATTAACAATAATTTTAATATTAACAATACTATTAATATTATCATTAATATTAATATTATTTTGTTATTCTTGTATATAAAAATATAATTACGCAGCTGAAAATGTTTAACTGAAAATTGATAGCATCTCAAAAACCGATATTCCAGAATGAGAAAATTTATTAATACACTATAAAAACTACTCGGAAACATTTCCGAAAATCAGTGACTGTCAAATAAATCTTTGTTTTTATAAATGATTCTTTAAATCTTGAAATCATATTAATTTTGAGGTTTTTAACGATAAAGAACATTTTTCGGAAATCAGGGGTACCTCGGAAGAAGTTATTGTATTTTTCCTTTCGTGGTTATATTGTATTATCATTAAAAAATATTTGCCTTTTTTACAGAGTTAGGCAGGAGCGTGTTACCAGTCCGTTATTTTTTACAATTCAGATTGCTTGATTGCCACTACTTTTTTGATGTAGTAATACTCGCCTTATTTAATGACATATTAAATAAGCCAAAAATTAAGGCGAATTATACTATTTTAAAGAGGTGGTAGCAATCAAGCAATCTTAATTTTAAAAATGTAGCGGAATAGCAACACTGGGCGGCAGATGTCTGTGCAGTCAGTTTTTTGGCTACGACTATTTCCAAACAAAAATCCACCACAAAATCTACCACGACTTCGTGGTAGATTTCTCTTGCAAATGATATTAGTAGAATTAAATTGCTGACTAGGAGCCTGGTGCCTACCTTCCGGGCATCATGCCTAGCTTAACGAGTTGTCTACCTGGGCGGGGGGCGAAATTTGCTCCTCATGGCGGAGATCTACCTGAGTAGCACCTTGGTCGTCATGGCTGCAACACTATTTACTTAATCACGTTGGTTATTGTGTTGGCCGGTGCTGGGTTGCTATAACTATGAGTTTGTGGGTACGTTTTCGAATACGAGGAAAAAGAAGGGGGGGATCTCACTCTTGCACAGAACTCGTACGATCCACATATCGGGCCGCATTCCCACTGAAAAGCATGAGATGAGTACATTTATGAAAGTTGCTTAATGCTTAATATAAACTATCGTCGCTAAGATAGACTATGATAAGTTAACATTATGCAGTTTAAATCTTTGTGTATTTACTATGTCTTATTACACATAAAAAATATATACACTTATTTTTTTTTCTTTTATCGTAGTTGATTTGTTTTGTTGTCTTATAGAAAAATAGTAGGCAGATAATTTTATTTTAGAAAAAGTGGTAGCCGAAAAAGTGACCGTGCTGACTCTTGTTATAGGGGACTGGTAAACATGACGATATGTCTGGTCTCTTTTAAATCATTATGACAATTTTGAATACTTATTTTAGGATGCAATGCGAATATGTAATGCTTTTATTAAAAATTGTACCTACCAAAATATACATTTTTATATGCTGTTTGCTAAAAAATTAAAAACAAAACAAATTAGACTGAAATTCACATGTCTAAGACGTTCCTAAACCCGAAATTCAAAAAATTTTGAAACATTGGGGATATAGGGCTGTTAGATGTACGCAATATTTCCTTAATTTTTGTTGCCTAAATTCCCTTTTAGGGGATAAATTTTTCCCCGGAATATCTTTGACGTTACTATATAACTGATAAATGGTAAGAGAAAAGTTTTTTTTTTTTTTTTTTAAATCGCTTATTCTTATTTGTTTTATTCGAAAGGTAACAAAATATCAATTGTTAATAATATTTTTTTAAAAAAATTGGCCATAAAAAAATTAAGACACATTTTGTTGGAGTAACTGAGAATAACCTTTGCAGTGCTTTGGCTACAATCAACGATAGCCAAACAAACAATCGTTGCTTTAGCTACAATCAACGCTAACCAAACAGACAATCGCTTCTTTGGCTACAATCAACGCTAGCCAAACAGATAATCGTTTCTTTGTTATACAAAAAGAAAAATATATTGTTCTACGTTACTTCGAGCGTGATCGGCGTTTGTTTATATCGTTTAAAATGGATTTTAAAAAAAGCCTGATCATTTCTAGTACATTTTGTTATTTTTTTAATAACACGCAGTAATATCCAATTTTTATAGAAAAGAAATATATTTAAGCAATATCATAACGATCTCATTTCACTAATAATAAAATAAAAATTGCCTGATAATCTAAAAAAGTATATATATACATATATTAATTATAAAATGTTATTAACAATTGATATTTTGTTACTTTATGAGAGACGTAATAAAAACAAACAATTGTAACGTATAACTCTTCCTCTTTCTCTTACCATTAATGAGTTATAACGCGATGTTGAAAATTTTTCCGGTTAAAATTTACCCCCTTAAAATGAATTTGAACAACAAAAAATAATTTCGTTTAACATATCTGCATGAGCGGAGCATATTCGGAAAATTTCGTAATTTTCGTATATTTCCGAGTAGATTACATTCCCTTGTTGTGATTTATTTTACTTTGTAAATAAGCGTATGGTATAAATTCTGAAATTGCCATGAACAAGCTTGTTAAAAAAAATGTACTTTATAATTTTGATAGGTATTTTGATAAGTATTTGATAAAATTTTAATAGAAGCGATTTTATATTTTTTCTATCAAATCTTTATAAGAAATATAATGTTTCAAACTGTATTCATATTTTTTACGTAATTGTTTTTTTTAATTATAAATTAATTCGAATTAAAAAAAGTTAATTAAAACTTCAAATATTGTGAAATTTACATAAAAAATAATTGAAACATAATGCCACTGAATACAACACAGAATGATAGTGAAGAAAAGAAAATTGTTTTACTACGCTCATATACAGGGTGATCGTAAACTGTCTCAACAAAATAAGAGGCATGATAGCGGCCATTAACGAACAATAAAACCAACAACATTTACAAGAGAGCATGGTGTTCCAAATTACTTATTCAGACGAGAATTCTCACTTCATTCAAACTGAGATTTTTGTTCTTAATTTTATCAATAATGAAAATAATGTAAGAGAATTTTTATCAGAGTTAGATTGTTTTTTCTAAAATGTAATCCCAACAGAATATATGCTAAAAAGTACCACCAACTGCATCCAAACAATGCTTAAATAGTTTGTCCATTATTGAAAATGTAGCTGATAGTATATACGGTGTCTATGGAATTCCGGCACTTCCTATGATGCGATCCCATTTCACACACAACTAAAGTAGTGTGTTCACAATTTCTCTAAAATACCTTCATTATTACTAAGTTTAAATACGAATATTCGAGTTCGGCTTGGAGTGAAGCATACCCTGCATTTTTGTCATTATGCCTGCATTGAGACATTAAGTTTCATTTGAAATATTGTTCTTTTAGATAAATACTGTTCCCTGTGTTATTTTTCGTTCCAGTTCAAGATCATCCCTGTATCCTGTATATAGCGTGTTCCAAAAGCCCCTTTACAATTTCAAACTTTCATTACAAACACAAATTAATAGATTATGTACATGTATGGAAAGTAGTACAATATTAGGAGTTATATATTGATTTTTCTTGCATAAATTAGTATATTGTTTAGTAATATACCTCTATATGTGCGTCATTGGTTACACGGAGCACATCAAGACTATAATCGTCGACATTTTCCTTTGATATGCCCTTTCATCCACTCCTTACTTTATCGAATACTGAGTCGGTCTCCATGAATTTCTTGTGACCACGTCCATCAATTGGTGAGTGACACAAGAAATTCATGGAGATTAGCTTAACATTGGATAGGACGAAAAAGACTATCACAGGATAACGTAGACGATTATCACCTTGACGTGCTTCGTTCAACCAATGGTGCACATATTGTTTTATTTATTGATGAAAAAACGTCAGTATATACTCGTAATATTGCACTACTTTAAATACATCTATCTGTTCATCTGTGTTTGTAATAAACGCTTGAAACTGCACCCTGTATATACATACGTTGACACGATTCAAATGGGGATGCCACATATACCACAGCAGCACGTTACTCAAATAACGATGGTTTGTATACCAATCAGTATACCAATTCTATCAGACATTATCATATATTATATAAGGAGCAACATATAGAGGACAACATATGCTAATGCCTGGTAGAATTAGTATACTAATGTAATATATAATTATAATACAGGCATTACGAAAACAAGATATTTTGTTTATCGACTATCTGGAACGATAGTATGTTTACTACGGTAATACATTCATGCAGTCACACTAAAACAAACAACTTTATGCACGCAATCATTTAAAATATAAAACTATAGAAGCTTCGATTTCTTTTAAAATGATGTCAGAAATGCGTAAGAAAAAGGATTAAACAATCCACATCTACTTTGGAAAAAAGTTTACAATTTACTATTTATAAATTCGTATGTCCACCGTTGCCATAGTAGTTTTATTTTATTGGTTTTTAGTAATGGACCTGTTTTCAAAAAACAGAGAAAAACATTTTTTACTGGTTGTTTTATTTGAAGTAGGTAATAGCGATCCATTTAGTAAATGCTCTCAAAAACAAATCACAAGCAGATTCGGTATTCCTGTAGCTAGAGGAGAAGCGAGTGAGATTATAAACGTTTATTTCCGACAGGGTAAACAAAAATGTTTCGTTTTTAATAGTTTTAATATAAGATCTATATTTTCTGCCTATTGAATTAATTTTTGTTTGAATATTGATTAAATGTATTACACATGATGAGATACATAGGGTTATTTTTCAAATTTTAAGATTATTCAATTTTATGCATCCAATTTGTTTTTCAGTATAAAGCGATCGTAACACCATTGGCTAATATAATATAAGATTCATATTTTCTGCCTATCGAATTAATTTTTGTTTGAAGATTGTTTAAATGTGTTATACATTATTACCTAGTGATATTTTTTATTATTACCTAGGGACATTTTTTCAAATTTTAAGGTTATTCAATTATATCAATCCGATTTGTTTCTCAATATGAAACGGTCGTAACACCATTGGGTTTTTTTACAGGTGTTAATATGTGCAAAATAAAGGAAATCATATGTAAAAAATCCAAATAATATAATTGAAATACAAAAATCTGCATTATTTCTTGAGTTATAATCATTTATAACTCAGTGAGTATAATTGAAGGTAAGTGGAAGTTGAAAGGGAATGTTCAGGATCCGTTTTCTCAGATTAATAAATTTTGAGTTTATGCGCACTGTTACTTTCAAAATATATGAGATACATTTAAAAAAAATTAACAGTATGTGCGTCTAATCATAGTCTACATGTTAGAAAAAAAGATTTTTATTATTTTTTTTTTTTTCACTTGAAAAATGTGAAATTTTTTGGGGAAAATTTGAAAGTTTATACATTTTGTGTTAAAATTAAATTTTAAACAATACTTTGTGTATATTTTGGTTTTAATTTAGTGTTATGATTATATTTTGGTCAAATATTATTTTCTATATGCATAATTTCCAGTTTTATCATCTGCGCAGCACTTAATGGTTTTCATTCCCGTATTAGTGATATAAATTAATTTTTATTATTATTATATTTTTACTTTGATTTTTTAGTATTCACAACGTTTATTTTTCTGTATAATATACTTAAAAATATATTTTTTAGGCAGAAAGAAAAAAAAAAGATCTTAAACTCATAATATTTTAGTTTTATTACTTTGAAAATAGCGATGTTTTTTATCGTTTCGAGAAACTCAAAGTTCTTGTGCTCACTTAGCGAATTTGTTAGGAAAATGAATCGAAACTCAACCGTATACGTTTAGAACTCAAAGATTTATCTTTTATTAACGTGATTTGTTTGTTTAGGGAAAATAGAAATTTAATTAGACTTTCAGCCCACTGTGAAAAATATTTCCGAATCTATATTCTTTACTTTCTGATTCATCTATTCACGAAATCCCTTTCATCAGATTTTGTTTTCGAAAAATACAGAACTTCTATTGGCAACGCAATTTACAGCACATCTTCCGTATTCTTTCCGGATTTCTTTTTTTTTTTTTTTTTTTTTTTAGTAAATATTGAATTATAAATTCTTTCAAAATTATTACCCAATTTTTACAAATGAGACTGCTAAATATGAATCACAAAGTTGCGATTTCAGAATCACTTAATTTATCTTCTTCGATGAAGGAATAAGCATTTTCTTCATGAACTCTGTGCATTTTACAAATCATTTTTAATTGGAACCAACGCAAGAATAAATGGGTATTAATAGCTTGGAAAAATAATGAAAATAAATTTTTTTTTAAATGTATTCTTGATGCCATTTTTGATTTATTATGAAGGGTATTATTTTTATTTTCTATCACTTTTCACTGAGAACAATTAAAATGTTTATTTAAGTATTTGTTATCTTTTGTTATTATTTTCTTCATTCTTACATTTATTAATATGTTTGTTTTGGGGGTATATTTGTTAGCATATACTTTTCTAATGTGTTTTTAGCACTTTCCAACCTAGTTGAAAAGTGCTTATGACTTCGGTTTGTCTGGCCGTCTGCCGTCTGCCGTCTGCCGTCTGGCCGTCTGTCCGTGCTCTAACTCCCGTAAATATGCTCGGGTTGCTCTGCAATTTTTATATGTTATTGTCGTTATCTATAGCATGTTCCTATTTCAACGGAAGTGTGTAGCACTTAAAGTTTTTTTACAGGGGCACTCAAAAGAATTCCGTTACATTGCGGTCTATGGGAAAAATCATTTACGGTTTATTTAAATAATGTTTCACTATTTTAAACGCATTGAAATTTATATATATCACTTTATGTGCATTAGAAGAAGCTTAATATGCAATAGGGTGTGCATAGCACTTATAGTTACTTTACAGGGACAGTCAAAAGAATTCCGCTACATTACGTCTATGGAGAAAAATCGTCTGCGGTTTATTTAAATAATGTTTCACTATTTTAAACGCATTGAAATTTATTTATATTACTGTAAGGTGCATTACAAGAGGCTTACTACAGAATAGTGTGTGTATAGCAGTCATCGTTCATTTACAGGGACACACAAAAGAATCCTCTACTGTCTGTTAACAATAATTCCTGGAAGTGCGTTTTAAGTTACTGAACGCGATTTTAATTTTAACTCGCTTTTTGTCTATTACGTGGTGTGTATAAATTCTGTAGATCCTATACAGGGCAGCACAAAAGTTCGCGAACACATTTCCGTTTATTGACAGAAACACCAGAAGGTTAATTTTAAACTGTGCTACACGTTTCCTAACTAAACTAAAATTTAGCATCCTATATAGTATATATACAAATCTATAGATCATATACAGGGCTGAATAAAAGTATTCGGATATTTTTCCGAACATTGTATCTGTTGGAAATTCCTGAAATTATGTTATTAAATACGTTATGCGTTTTCCAAATTGTTTACTTAGATGTTATCTTTCAGCTTATTAAACGGTATGTTTTGTAAAATTATTTTGGAAGCGTTGGAAAGTGCTACATAATCTATGCTTGACGCATGATTTTTCGTTCTTGTTAATTTCTTCTCATGCTTCATTTAATAATTAAAATTACATTTTAAAATAACTTCTTGTAGCTTATTATTTTTGTTTACGACTATCACAATAAGGATGAAGTCTTCTATTATTCTCTGTAAAAATAAAAAAAATTAAAAAAAACGGCTTTACCTACGCTGTTAAAAATGCTTGGTTGAATCAGTTTTGGTGTTACAGTAGCTGCAACCATAAGATGATGAAATGTCGTCTCAACATTCAGAGCTTTGGATCAATCGGAGCTCTATATGTTGGTATAAGATTTCACCATTTTATGGTTGCAGCTACTGCAGCACCAAAAGTCGGATCAACCCAGCACAGAAATTTTAACAATGTATTTTTTTTTTGCTTATTTAAAACTATCAAAGTATTATACATAGTTTAATAATACTATATGCTTTTCAGTAACTCGTAACATCGGTAAAATAGAAGACTACTGCGATATTCATATGCAAAATTTTGAAATATAAACTAACATTCAATAATTCACTGTTACTGTTGTTGCTGGTGGGTTTAAACAAACTTTTAGCGCTGAAGTAACTGCAACCATAAGATGGTGAACATTACTCAAACATTTGGAGCTATGGTTCAACCAGAACACCAAATGTTGGAACAAGGTTCCACGATTTTATAGTTGCAGTTACTGCACCACCAAATGCTTGTTCAACCCACTACAAAATTTTTAACAGTGTATGATACATTAAAATGAGGAAAACGAAATGAATAATGCTTATTGAAATTCAGACTTGTAATGTCTTTAAATACATATTTTGGTAATACTGTCTTGACCAAACGTTTTGAGCAAACCCATATTTTAAATATATCTTCGGATACAAATATTGTACTGCATATAATTATGTTATGCATATACTGTCATGTGATACTATACATTAATTCTGTACTAATAATTAGGTTATGTTATGCATATACTGTCATGTTATGCTATACATTAATTCTGTACTAATAATTAGGTTATGTTATGCATAATATAATTATTATTGTTATGTTATGCTATATATTATGTTATGCATACTCTTATAATATGGTATACGTTACTGCATATACTGTCTTGGCCAAACGTTTTGAGCAAACCCCTCTTTTTAATATATCTTAGGATACAAATGTTTTATTGCATATAATTATGAATTTCAAGTTATGTTATAGTAACCTATATAGCAGACTGCCGAGTAGTATACTGCTGGTATACCATAGTAGTATATTGTCGAGTTTGTAAACAATGACAGCAACCTCACAACTTAAATTTTAACTATCCCCATTTATTTAAACCCTTTTCTTTCAAAAATATATTTTTTAAATATTCAACTGCTTTGTTTTACTGGAAGTTTCGTTATTGTGCTATACAAGTTAATAGACTATCATGAAAGTAAGCATATTTTTTACAGAATTGTTTTATTAAGACATTCACAAAATTAATTTAATAAATACGTATAAATTTTAAAGTCTTACAAAACATAGTTATCAGCAACGAAAATAGTAACGAAAATTTTTTAGATTATTTAAAATTCAATAAAGCAAATAAATTTTAAAATTTATTTGTAATTTGCTTTAAAAAGAAATTCATGGTCATTTACAATTAAACATTGGTATCGTAATATTAGTTTTAAAGATATATTAAAAACACGTAGTTGCTCAATATTTTTGGTCAAGGCTATACTTAAAATGAAATTTAATTTTTACATACATTGCTAAAATCCAGAAGTCCTATTCATGGACTAACTCCCTCGTGTAATTATATAAAATATTCAAACATGGGGACGTTTTAAAAGATTATATTTGAAAATTACGTTCTTAAGCAAAAAAAGTAAATTCAGTTTAGAAATTGTTTTGTAAACAATTGTAGCTTCTTATATAAGGTTTTTGGGCAATAGCAATCGATTTCCTAATCCATCAATTTACCATGGGATTTAAAAAATATCCTTTATCTATTCGGTTCAAATAATTTCACAATGTATTCAAACATAGGAATTCTCTGTAACTTTCTGGAAATTTTAGAATAATACTTTAGAAAATTACTTTTCTTCTGTAATAAAATACAATTCAATTAATGAATTATTTTGTTAACGATTAATACTCCTTATATACACTTTTTTCGTAAAAGCAATTTATTTCACCATCCAGTTATTTACCATGGAATTAAAAAAAAAAAAATCTCTTATCTATTCAGCTCGAATAATTCCATAATAATATCTAAACATAGGAAATATCTCCATATATTTTCCAGAAATAAAAAAAAATTATTTGTTTTAATAATTACATTTCTTTAGTAAAACTAAGTACAATTCAGTTTATAAATTCTATGTTAAATGATAGAAGCTTTTTATATAATCCTTTTGGGTAATAGAAATCGATTTCTCCATCTATAGTAATTTACTAAGGGATTTTCCAAAGAATCCTTTAAATATTCAGTTTTCCATTCAAAAATAAGCTTTCAGCCAAAATCAGGTAGGTATCACGAAAATGCCCTTTGATTAAAAGAAAAAATTATTAATGCTTTTGTTATCCTTGATTTTTGTTCTTCTTTTGAAAGAATTCTTATAAATAAAAAAATATTATCACTAATTATCAATAAAAGCAGAAAAAGTGAATAATGTAGAATAATTACTTATCTAAAAATTGGTATTGTAATACAAATAGTTATTTAAGCTACTAAAATGATACACTGTAAAAAAAGACACAAGTTCTTCAATTTAGAAAAATATAATCTAACTACAAACGAAAATATACAATATCGTCTTCCGAGTCATCCACGATTCCGAAAAGAGTTCTTTATCTTTAGAAACCTCATAAACTAATAAATTTTTGAGATTTAAAGAAGCATTTATACAAAAATTCTCTTCTTTTGCAGTGACTGTTTTTCGGAAACTTTTCAGAGTAGATTTTAGAGTGTGTAAATCAATTTACTCAACTTGGAATGGAGGTTTTTCGGGTGCTATCAATACTCAAATACTCAATTTATGAGTTACTCAATTTATAATACATGCAAGAGTAACAAAATAATATTAATTTTAATGCTAATATTGATGCTGTTAATTTTTCATGTTTGTCTGTAAAACATGCTTGAGGAACATGAAAATGCAGAATTGAAAATTGTTGAATTGAGAATTTTTTGGATGCTATCAATACTCAAGTAAACATTTTCATGTTCAACAAACATATTTTAGAGACAAACAGGATAAATTTATAACATTATTAGTATTTTGTGACTCTTTCAAGTATAAATTCAGTTATTTTGAGCTACATCATTCAATACATGCAAGCGTAAAAAAAAATAATATTAATTTTAACTGATGCTATTAATTTTTCATCTTTGTCTGTAAAACATGTTTGTGGAACATGAAAATGCTTAATTGAGAGTTGATAGCATCCTGAAATTGATTTGAGAAAACTGAATAACACACTATAAAACTACTCGGAAACGTTTCCGAAAGTCAGTGGCAACAAAAAGAATTTTGTCTTTATAAGTGCTTCTTTAAATCTCGAATATATATATATTTGTTTCTGATTTTTTTTTACTATAAAGAACGCGTTAAGGAATCGTGGGTAACTGGGTAAAGGTTACACAAGATTAATTTTAACACAATTATTCAAATTGTTAAAAAAATCATGTGAGATGTAATTTTCCAACTGGACGAAAAATGTCCGGGCCAGGATTTGTGTCTGCGATATCCTGGCTGAAGCTGCCATTGCTCTACCAACTGAGCCATTCCGGTCGAATCTGGAGGACCTAATTCATCCAGTTAACCTTACTGATCGTTGCATCTGGTCTGATATCTGAATCAGCTCAACAGAATAAATCGCAGGTAATTTGGAACTCCAATAAACGCTGGATACGTGATCACACTAGATTAATTTTAACACAATTATTCAAATTGGTAAAGAAATCATATGAGTTGTAATTTTCCAACTGGACGAAAAAAGACATTTTTCGTATTTATTTTCTTCGCTTATTTTTCTATATTGCAATTAAAAGATGAATATATTGAATATTTCATGACATCGAAATTAATTTTAATTGCGCATGCGCAAAATATACCAATTATTTTTTTCATGATTCGATAGTCAATTCTATATAGCAACTTTTATAAAAAGTCCATTCAAATATCGCGAAAATTCAGAAAGATACAGGCCTTACAGTGAGCTAATTGATAAATTAGGGAGGAAATCACATAGGATTTCCTCCCCAATTTATCATTTAGCTCACTGTATTGCCTGTATCTTTTTCAGTTTTCACGATATTTGACTAGACTTTTTGTGAGTTGTTCTGTAGTATTGACTACCAAATGATGACAAAAAATCTTTGATGTAATTCACGCATGCTCAGTTGAAATTTATTTCATACAAATACCCATATCTAATCAAATATTCAATATATTAATATTTTAATTGCAGTATACTATTTCTACTGTTCTTTGTCAAGTTTTTGAAAAAGTGGTGTTAAATTCGATTGAAAATTCTGTATGCTATAAACAAAAAACTTTTGAATTTTTCGAAAAACGTTAACGTCTTCGCGAATATACGTGCTATGCTTACACAAATGCACATAAATGTTGAACAAGATCTACATAGTCATTTGCTACATTAACAGGCAATTTTGAGCATTTTCTGTTACTGAGGTGATCGCAAATATTATTTTATTATTAAAATTATTATTATCCCTCCCCCCACACCTAATTGTCCTCGCGACAAAATCTTCATTGAAAACTTTGAAGTCAAACATGTTCTTTACATTCTTGAAGTTCAAGGACAATTCGCAAAGAATTTCAGTAGAAATTCGACAAAACGTCTAAAATCGAAAAAAAAAATCGGTCACTGCCCCTTATTTTTTTACATCAGTGTATATAGGATATTTTGAAGAATAAATATTGTGCAAGCTATTCTTACACTGTTAAAAATTACATTTCTTTAAACAAAAATTTTCAATTCACTTTATAAATTCTTTTGTATAAACTTTTAGGTAACAACGATCGATTTCACCATGCAGTAAATTACCAAGAGATTTTGAAAGTATCCCTTATCTATTCAGTTTCCATTTACAAAACAAATTTTCACCCAAGATCAGATGCATATCATGGCTTTCTCAGAAAAAAAACTTCCTTCATACTATTTTTAACCTAGATAATTGTTAATTTATTAAAATAATCTTTTTTAAATTATTTAATCTATGATATCTGATAAAAGGGAACATGTAGAATAACTTCTTATCTAAAAATTGGTATAACGTTATTTATGCTAATCAAATTATCGAATATTTATAAAAGTCTTTAAAAGATTTTTAAAATTAAATTTATAATCTGATTATTCATAAACTGAAATGATACAATTTAATTTATAAACTCTCTTGTAAATGATTGAAGCTTCTTACACACACATTTTAGGAAATGCAGATTTATTTAACCATGCAGTTATTTATGCAGTATTTTAAAAATAATCCATTATATATTCAGCCCGTACAATTTCATAAAAAAATGAAACATTGGAAACACATGTATTGTTTCTTAAAATTTTAAAAGATTTTGATAAATTCTTTTTTTTTCAGCAAAAGATTATTTTTAATATAAAATCTTACGTAAACATTTTTATATAAACATTTTAGGCAATAGCAATTGAATTCACCATACAGTAATTTACCAAGAGATTTTCAAAAACATTACTTATCTATTTACGGAATCATTTTCAAATCAAGATCAGACAGATTTAATAAGCATGTGACTTTATCGAAAGAAATACTCTACCCACAGGCGTTATTGCACTTCTTTTGAAAGGTTTTCTTACAAATTTTTTATAAATAAAAATTTCTCATAAATTATTAAAAAAATATTATTAATTACAGCAGAAAAAGTTGAATGAGGTATAATATCGTCTTATCTAAAAATTGGTATTAAGTTATTTATGCTATTTATCGTTTAGTTGTCTATTAAATTTGTGTTTTATTTATTATAATATTTTATTATTATATAAACAAAAAACTTTTGAATTTTTTGAAGAAACGTTAACATCTTCGTAAATATACGGGCTATGCTTACACAAATGCACACAAATGTTGAACAAGACCTACATAGTCATTTGCTACAGTAACAGGCAATTTTGAGGATTTTAGCATTATTTATTTATTGATGAAGTTTTAATTTTGTTATACAATATTAACCAGGTGAACTATTTATATTGATTAAAATGTAAACGGGTTAATATTTCGTAATCGGTCTGCACGCGACAGATTGATTTTTAAAAATATCATGCATGAAAATTACTTACAAAAAAAAAAAAAAAAAAAATCAGTAAAGTGAGAGTTCAGTTTTCAAACAAATTGCGCTTGAAAAATATCCTATTCGATGGTGTAATAATTAAAATTGTAGGATGTTTATAAGTTTAAAAAGTTGCAATAAAAGCAAAAATTTTTGATCAAGTGTTACCACCGTCAATATGACGTCAGCTTTGCTAATAGATAGACATGTTTTTCTTTATAATATAGGTGATAAGGGAAATAGGGTTTTCAGCATCAGAAAAAAAGACGTTTAATTCCGACGTACCACTTTTTTTTTTTTTTAATATTAAGTATTTCAAAATACTTCACAAACTATAAATTTTCTAATTGTGAAACATTTTCAAATTTTATCATCTTTTAAAAACCCTTAAAATTTAAGGACACAATTTTAAAATCGGAATACGTCGACATCGGACCTCTACGTTTTGAACGTGAAAACCGCGTTTCGATAATTATATTAGGTAATGACTAATCATGTAGTTAAATTTTCCAATAGGTTAACATGAAATTTCGAGATGGAGTAGGTACAGTGAAGAATCGCATTAATTACACAAATAACACGAGTGTTAAAAAATCGATCGAAAACTATATAAGAATAAGATTACATGCTACATTTTTTCTGTTTAATTTTACTTTTCATAAAATATAGAAATATGGTAAATCTCTGTATTTTTTTAAAATGTTTTGAAAATTACAATTCTTCAGCAAGAAAAGCACAATTCGGTTTATAAATTCTTTTCAAAATGATCGAAAATTCGTATATAAATTTTTAATCAATACTAATCAATTTCACCACCCAGTAATTTATCATGGGATTTTCGAAAGAATCTCTTTATCTATTCAGTTTCCATTCACAAAATCAATTTTTATCCAAGATCAGATAGATATAAAGGACATATGACCTGCTCGAGAGAAAAACTTCATTCATACTATTTTTAACCTTGGTTATTGTTCTTCTTTTCAAAGGATCTGTTATAAATTATTTTAGCAATGATAGCAAGAAAGATAAATGAAGTAGAATATCCACGTATCTAAAGATTTGCATTAATTGATATATGAATTATAGTATAAGTTTATAAATATATTTATTCGACATATAAATTGAATATATAAAATAATTATTTAAAAAATTAATGAAATGATATAATTCAGTCAATGAATTCTTGCATAAACCATTGAAGCTTCTTGAGTTTTTTTTTGTAATCGCAATTGATTTTACCATCAAGAAATTTGCTATGTGATCTTCGCAAAAATCCCATGGTTACTTACAGAAATATTACTCATATTATTTTAAACTTCTCTTATATATATATATATAAAGTATCTCTTATAATTTTTTGTATCAATGGTAGAAGAAAATGTGTAGAAGGTAGAATATATACTTATCTAAAAATTTGTACTATTTATGCTACTTCAATAATAGCAAATTTATAAAAGTCATTATAACATTTATAAATTGTTTTTATAAAGTAATTATTTAACAACTGCATTCATGCAATGCTAGTTTTTGAGTTTTTGCAATAGACTGCACCATCCAGTAAGTTACCAAATGATTTTCGGAAAAATCTCTTATCCGTTCAGTTTCAATTCATAAAATTAATTTTACCCAGGATCAGCAGATAGATATGATGGATAAGTGATGGACAATGATGGACAACCTCGAAGAAAATATTTTATTCATACTATTTTAACATCGATTTTTGTTTTTCTTTGGAAAGAATCTCTTATAAATTTTTTTAAGGGGAGGATTTTTTTTAATTTATCAATTCATCAATTCAAATTTATCAATTTTTTTAATTTATCAATTAAAACAAAAGGATTTTTTTTATCAATGATAGCAGTGAAGGTGAATGAGGTAGAATATCTACTTATCTAAAAAAAATGTTATTAAGCTATTTATGCTAAAAAAATTATTGCAAATTTATAAAAGTCTTTATAAGATTTATAAAATGCATTTATAAACTGATTAACTATCAACTTAATTCATACAATACAGTTATATTATACATTATATTATACATTATACAATACAGTTATTAAATTCTTCAGTAAACAATTGTAGCTTCCTATAAAATATTTGGGATAATAGCAATAGTCATGCGCACCCAATAATTTAACTAGTTATTTTTGAAAAAATAACCTTATCTATTGAGTTTCAATTCATAAAATAATTTTTCACCCAATATCACATAGATATTTAAATTTCCAATTAAATTTTCAGTAAGACTTGAATTATGCCTTAAATCTTTAAATAGCACTACATCCTTTGTAGTGCTATTATCAGATAGATATATTGAACATGTTACCTGCTGTAAAGAAAGATTTGGTTCATTCTATTTTAACCTTGGTTATTGTTTTTCTTTTTATAGCACAGAAAGTGAATCAGGTAGAATATCTTCTGATCTAAAAATTGGTTCTAAGTTATTAACGTTACAAAAATTATCGCAAATTTATAAAAGTCTTATAAGATTTATAAATTGTATTTATAAACTGATTATTTATCAACTGAATTAATAAAATACAGTTTATAAAATATTTATTAAACAGTTACAGCTTCTTAGAAAAATTTAGGGTAATAACAATAAACGTCACCAACCAATAATTTAACAAGGGATTTTTGAAAAAATACCTTATCTATTCGGTTTCAATTCATAAAATCATTTTTCACCCAATATCAGATGAACAATCATGAACATGTGACCTGCTTAAAAGAAAGATATTATTCATACTATTTTAAAACCGGTTTTTATTTTTATTTTGAAAGGATCTCTTATAAAGTATTTTATCAATGATAGCACAGAAAGTGAATCAGGTAGAATATCTTCTTATCTAAAAATCCGTATTAACTTATTTATGCTACAGAAGTTATCGCAAGACTTTCTAAGATCTATAAATTGAACTCATGAAATGATTGTTTATAAACTGAACAGATACATTTCAGTTTATAAATTATTTTGTAAACGATTGAAGCTCCGTATATATTTTTTTTAGATTAAGAACAATTGATTTCATCGCCCAGTAATTTACCATGGGATTTTCGAAAGTATCCCATGGTAAATTACAGGAACTTTATTTCTACAACTTTTAACATCCGTTATAGCACTTCCTTAGAAAGGATCTGTTATAAATTATGTTATAAATTATAACAGAAAAAGTGAAAGAGGTAGAATATCTATTCATCTAAGAACTGGTTCGGTTATTTATGCTACTAAAATTATCGCAAATTTATAAAATGATTTATAAGATTTATAAATTGAATTTATAAACAGATTATTTATAAACTGAATTCAATACAATTAAGTATATAAACTATTTTATAACCAATTAAAGCGTCAGCAATCGATTTCATCATCTAGTAATTTACAATTGGATTTTCCTACGAATCCTTTATCTTTTGAGTTTCCTTTCTCAAAATCAATTTTCACCCAAGATCAGAGAGATAACACGGACGTGTGACCTGCTTGAAAGAAAATCTTTATTCATACTATTTTTAACCTCGGTAATTGTTCTTCTTTTAAAAGGATCTTTTATACGTAAATTTTTTTAACAATGATTGCAGAAAAAAATTAATGTGGAAGAGTATCTACATATCTTAAAATTGGAATTGAGTAATATACGGTAAAAAAAAATATCCAATAAATTTCTGAAAGTCTTTGTAAGATATAAGCAGATAAAAAAAACGTGTTAAGCAACATAACATTTTAACTAATCGCAGACTAGTTTCGGTAGCATTCAGCATACCTTGATCAGTGCAAAGGATGATGGAATGTTGTCTATATATATGGTGGAGAAACGGATTCGATGGATAGGTTCATTAACCAATAGATTTGCAGGAAATTACACGAAACAGCCAATAGGAAATTGTATTAGGAAAGGAACTGATAACGTAGAAAAATGCTAGGAGAAATTAAGATAAGAGGTTTTTATATAATATTTCCAACAATAGAGGTATAGAAAACTCACAATCAACGATTTTTATAGATATGAAATGCTTTAAGAAAATTAAGTTCAAGTGCAGAAGGTGTGGTTCATCTCTCAGCAATGTTTTGCAACGACCGATTTGTTAGTTTCTTGTGTTTGAATGTAATCTCGAAATGTTTTGGTGATTAAAACATAATTTTATCTGCTTATATTGTACTGCGCCAAGTACTATCTCAATTTGTCTTTATAAGATATTTCAAAAATAAAATAAAATTGATAGATATGAGTATTAGCAAATTATTATGATCAATTTGAAATGTACCATTAGGTAGAAATGATCGTTATTCAAAAAATCTCTATCATACTCCATGACACACAAGATCTCGCTCAAGGTCACATCTTACAAAAGACAAAATGTTTAATCTTGGAATTGTACAATTTTCCAGAAAATCGCAATAAATTTTTCATAGCTCGACATATAAAACGTGTGGTTCCTGCACGTTTAATTAACTGCCAGACCTTTTTTTGAATAGTTCGTTATAGCTGCATTTCTAAAATCCACAAATTCTATTTGTAGACTTTAACACCGTTGTATAATTTCATAAAAAGGGACACATACAGGGAATCTCAATATTCTTCTTTTAAATATTAGAAAATTAATTTTCAAAGTTATATTTCTTTAGTAAAAAAAAAGGACAATTAAATTTATGAAAAAAAATGAAAAGTAATTTGTGCGAAACCTTTCTAATATCCACAAGTTCTATTCATAGTCGTTAACTCCAATATATATTTTATAATTTCATAAAATATAAAAGCGTAGGATGTCTATATTCTTTCTTAAAATTATTTTTTTATGTCATTTCTTTATGAAGAAAAATATAAATCAATTTATAAAATCTTTTGTAAATGTTTGAAGCTTCTTATATAAACTTTTTGGGCAAACAATTTCAGAATCCAGTAATTTACCATGGGATTTTTGAGAAAAAAAAAACACTTATCTATTCCTTTTCCATCCATTACAGCAATTTTCGTCGAAGTGATGATAAAAAAGAAATATATATTTACATTAAGTACCTTCATTTACTTTGATTTGTTTTCCTAATCGAAACATTTATACATAGATTGATGATCTTATATGCTTTTTATAAACCCAAAACATCTCGAAAGTAGATGACAACCTGACTAAAATTATGATAGGGAAAACTTTGTAATGTAAACTCATTAACTATTATCCAATGTAATGAGGTAAATAAATATAAGGCTAACTGAAAATTCATACATGTGTTATCTTCATATATTTATTTTGGTAAATACTGAAATGTATACAGTGAAACCTTGGCTAACAAGTGCCTCTACTAACGAATGTTTCAATGAACAATGATATTTTCACCGTTGTTCTAACTGGGAAAAAGAATATACATTTGGTTAACGAATGTATACTGGATGCCCGTGCTAACATAACACGCCCGGATTGAATTTCAATTGCAGCAGAAATCGTGTTTCTGTTACAGAAACATATGACTAACGAATGTGATTTTCGTTATTAGAGGTATCACCGTATTTAAAACATACAAATTCTTTTCATCATAGACTTTAACTACCTTACGTAATTTCATAAAGTATTCAAATATCTGTATATTTCCTTAAAATTTTAGAAACTTATATTTATTTAGTCATATAAAGGATAATTCAGTTTATAAACTATTTTGTAAATGAATGACAATTATTATATAAAAATCTGGGGTACTAGTAATCTGTTTCACCGTTCAGTAATTCTCCATGATGTTTTCGAAAGAATCCATTATCTATTCAGTTTTCATTCAAAAAATAAATTTTCACCCAAGATAAGATACATATCACGGACGTGTGACCTGTACATTTCTTAAACCTCGATTTATTTATATATATATATATATTTTTTTTTTTTTACAGGATTTTATATAAATTATTTTATCAATGGTAGCGGAAAATGTGAAAGAAATACAATATCTACTTATCTAAAAATTGGTTTCGAGTTATTTATGCTGCTAAAACTACGGAATACATTTATAAAACTTTCAAGAACATTTATAAATTGAATTTATAAATTCTTTTGTGTGAGATTAAAGCTTCTTATAAAAGATCGAAGCACCAAATGTTGGAACAAGCTTTCATCATCTTATGATTTCATCTACTACAACAGCAAAAGTTGATTCAACCCAGCAACAAATTTTTAACAGCGTAGTGAAATATTTTTCCTTCGTCTGCAGTATATACATCACTGTCTCATAATATTTTTTTTTTGAGAAGAAACTGAAAAAAAAAATTACCAATGAAATCTTTTATATTAACGGAAAAAAAGTTTCTAAACTTTATTCTCAACCCTAAGCTAAAATAAATATTATTAATTTTGGATATCCACCAAGTTTTCAAGATGAAGTATCTTCCTGACTGATGTGTTTAAACAAACAAAAGAAAGAAAAGCCACTCTCCGTAGATTCTGAAAGAAAAATTCCGTTCCGGACGATTATGTTTTGGACTTCATTATCTGTTTTGTCAGGTTTAAGGGAAGGAAAAAAATACTCTTTCTAAAACTGTTGATTTGCACATTTAAAAAAAATATGGTTGCTGAATGTCTGGTAGTTTATTGAGCTTGATCGTGGTTGGCAATCATATAATATGCAATAGAAAATGATAAAAAAATAACATTTTCACTTACTCCGTTTATTCGTATACGCCACGCAGATTTTTCCAAAAAACTTTCTTTTAAAAATCGAGGTATGTGTGATTCATGAGTATTTGAGATGTGATAGTGTAGATGAGCCATTCACCCATAATTTTGACTTTCAACATAAAATCTTGTGAAATTCAACTTAATAAAATAGCATTTTTAAACTCCCAGTTTTTAACTTTCTTGTTCTTGTCTTGTTGCTATAATTAAACATGGTCTTGTTCTGCATTAATATTTAATATTGTACTATCCCTGTGAGACCCTTATCATCCATTTAATAGTGAAATATTGTGTTGCCCAGAAAATTCGTTCCGTTTGAGAAAATTAATTCGTACCGGAAAATTCTATCTTTTAATTATTAGACATTAATTCCAATAGCTAATGTTTATAATTAAAGGTCAGAATTTTCCGGTACAAATTAATTTTCCCAAACTGAATGAATTTTCCGGGCAACCCAATACAACAGGGACGGCAAGGAAAAGTACCACATATTTTTAGTCCAGTCATATTAAGCCTAAGTGGAAGCCACAATGTTCATTGATTTTTAGCAACAGTTATTTATATTGAACTAGATAACAAATCTTGGGGACGATAAGACTACCAATAAAGCTACAATGCTTGAAATTGATATTTAAAGGCTGATTTAAATTCGGCAGAAAATTTCCTGTCAAAGAACTACAGTCATTTTTTCTCTAACATATTTCTGAATGAAAAAAAAGTTGAAAAATGTTCTGTGGCTGCATCTGGAGTAATTTTTTGCATAATGTTAGCAAGATATGGGTAGTAAGGATCTAAATCCCGTGACAGAGTTAAAAAAATTAATAATAAGAATAAAAATGTGTGCAGCCTAATTTTTCTGACATATTTATATAAAGTATTAGTTCCAGTTTCGTTAAAAAATTAAGTAGAACTACTTTTCTTCAAACAGTTCCAAACTTAAAAATCAGCATCAGAGACAAAGGAAGGTAGAGAATTCTTCATTTTGAACCCCATAATCATTCAACACTTAATAATGTTATACAATCATGCTGTGACATGTTTTATAATATAAAAAATGAAAGAAAACAAAGAACATGTATCAAAATAAAAATTATTACTAAAATACTTAAAAGTCAAAATTATGTGAGAATCGCTCATAACTAACCATTGGGCATTGAACGATAGAATCGTTCGTTGTGCGTCATTTTTGTAATTCAGTTTACGAAAACCATAAAAGAATGCATTGTGAAATTTTAATAAAATAAAATATATTTGAAATTTCTTCTCCTATTTTTTATCCGATTTTTCTTAAAAAAAAGTATTAAAAATTAGATCAGAGAGCGCGTATTACACGAGGGCCAGGCGTACACAGAAATATACTCCGTAAAAAAATACAAATGCTAATAGAATCAGTTACAAATTTATATAGACAAATGTTAATCGAACCAATTACAAATCTATATAGACAAATGTTAATAGAACCAATTACAAATCTATATAGACAAATGTTAATGCAATCAATTACAAATCTATATTGACACATGTTAATAGAATCAGTTACAAATCTATATAGACAAATATTAATAGAATCAATTACAAATCTATATAGAAAAATATAATATATAACCATAAACAAAAACATACAAAATCCACTTCCGAACTACCCACGACTCTTAAAAAACTTTCTTTATCTTTAGAAACTTCATAAACTAATATGTTTTCGAGCTTTAAAAAAGCATTTACTAAAAATAATGCTTCTGTGCTTGCCACTGATTTTCGAAGACGTTATTATTCCGTTTTATCAACCCGAAATATAGGATTTTTGGATGCTATCAATTCTTAAGTAAACATTTCCGTGCTCTAAAAACATGTTTTACAGACAAACATTATAAATTAACAGCATTAATATTAACATTAAAATTAATATTATTCTGTTACTCTTGCTTGTATAAATTTAATTACGCAGTTTAAAAATTTTAATTGGGAATTGAAACTTAAAAGCCAATATTCTTTCAGAAACTGATTAATACACTAAAAAAAAAATACTCGAAACCGTTCCAAAAACCATTAGCAGAAATTTTTTTGGCGGAATTGTTTCTATACAGGGTGTTTCAGCACAATGTTTACAAACTTTAAGAAATAGTAGAGCACACTACAACAAACTATTTTTATATGGGAAACCAGGGTCGCAATCTACTCGTATCGTGAAAAATACAGGGTGCTTCACTTCAATCTGTGGCCGAATTTTTGGACATAACTTTAATAATAAAGAAGATATTTTAATGATATTAATAAGAGAATTAACTTCTTGTGTGCAAAATGCGATGAAAACCCGAAAAGTTCTAGAAGTTCATGGTAATTTGGTTGGTGCCCCGTATGTAATGTCAACCACATTACGAAAAGTCTATCGCCTACTTTAGCGTTAATTGAATGCGGATATGCGTTCCATCACATTAAATGCAACAATATTGCGAGATGTCAACTGACCACCATCCGCCTCGAATAGTGCTAAATTAGACTATCCACTTTTCGTAATGTAGTGGACATTGCATACGGTGCACCGAGCGAGTTACTGTGTGTTTCTTGCACTTTTTGTGATTTCGTCGAATTTTGCACACAAGAAGTTAATTTTCTTGTAAATATCATTAAAATATCTTCTTTATTATTAAAGTTATGTCCCAATATTTGGCATCAAATTGAAGTGAAGGGCCCTGTATGTTTGACTAAATGAGTAGACTGCGACCCTGGTTTCCTGTATAAAAATTGTTTGTTGTAGTGTGCTTTACCATCCCTTAAAGTTTGTAAACATTGCGCTGAAACACCCTGTAAATGCTTCTTTAAATCTCGAAAATATATTGGTTTCTGTGTTTCCTAAAGTTAAAAAACGTATTTCAGAATTGTAGGTAATTCGGAAAAGGTTTTATTTTATATTTGCACGTGGTTATATTATATTTTTGTAGATGGAGAAACATTTTTATTCAGTGCAAAGTATCAGCCATTGCTGAAATATTTAGAAAGCTTTTTTTTCCACATTTCTGTAAACTCAAACTTTTTAGTTTAAGTTATTAACAAATCTGCAAAAAATATTATTATTAATATTAAAGTGGAAAATTTATCACACAAAACGTACTAAAACAAGAAAACTATTAATGATTAAAAGAAAAAGGGAAAAAAAAGAATCCTACACCAATTTTAAAAACTTCATTCGCTTCGATAGTTACCTCTTCCGATTTTCATTTGATGATGAAAAATCTGATCATAGCAGAAAGGATATTCCATATCCTGATTGGTCTGATTCAAAAAATATTATATCATCTCAGAATGTTTTTTTAATTTTATTTTTAAAAGCAGACATGTAAAATATATGATTTGTATTTCCTGGAAACTCCCTTTTTACAACAATTCAATGCAAATTTACTTTTTCTTTCTGAAACCAACAGCTTTTCATCTGAATACTTTAAATTTTTTATCACTAATATTTTCTAAATGTTCCTCGTTTAATAATTGTGAAATTTTGTGGGAGAACGAAGTGAAATATAGAAAATTCCTACGAAAGTTATTTAAAAACGTTTCAGTTAACAAAGATTTGCAATAATCGGTAATCTGTCAATAGTTTATGACTATTTGATAAAGGTCAAAAGTCATTTAAATATGATGAATGTTTCGAATGTCACGCAACCGACAAGGCTCCATTAAGAAAACCTGGTTAGAACACAATAAGTTCATAAAACTATTGGATGATTAGCATATGATATAAGAGGTTTTCTGAAAGTGTGACAGCAAGGCCAAACTTTTGACAGATGGCCTGGATATACAGCTAAGTCATGCTTCGTTCGTTTCATGTTGACATTTTTCATTTTTAACTGATTTTCAACAAAAGAGGTTATACATTAAAAATAATAATAAACATACATGTTTGTATGTTTATTATTATTATTATTATTTTACGTATGTCCAAGCATAACTTTTGAACAGATAGTCTGATTTTTCACAAATTTTCTCATTTATGATTTCTGAAATTTTGTGGGAGTACGAAGTGAAATTTAGAAAAATCCTAATAAAGTTTTTTAAAATGTTCCAGTTAACAAAGGTGTGAAATAATCGGTAATCTGTCAATAGTTTATGACCATTTGATAAAGGTCAAATGTCGTTTAAATTTGATGAAAGTTTCGAATGTCACGCGACCGACATGGGTCTATAAAAGAAAACCTGGTTAAAGCATATCAAGTTCATAAAACTGTTGGATGATTGGCATATGATATAAGATGTTTTCTGAATGTTTGACAGCAAGGTTCTTAAAAACGTTTCAGTTAACAAAGATTTGAAATAATCGGTAATTTGTCAATAGTTTAGGACTATTTTATTAAGGTCAAAAGTCGTTTAAATATGATGAATGTTTCGAATGTCACGCGACTGACAAGGATCCATAAAGAAAACCTTGTAAAAACACACTAAGTTCATAAAACTATTGGATGATTAGCATATAAGAGGTTTTCTAAATGTGTGACCAGCAAGATCAAACTATTGATTGATGACCTGGATATGCAGAAAAGTCATGTTTTCTTCGTTTCATGTTGAGGTTTTTGATTTTTAACCAATTTTCAACAAAAGAGGTCAGTATGCTTCTGTTACATTTTCTTGGTATGCTTTTTTTTACGTTTGTCCAAGCATAACTTTTGAACGGATGCTCTGATTTTTCTCAAATTTTCTCATTTATGAATTCTGAAATTTTGTGGGAGAACGAAGTGAAATATAGAAAAATCCTATGGCAGTTTTTAAAAACGTTTCAATTAGCAAAGGCTTGAAATAATCGGTAATCTGTCAATAGTTTATGACCATTTTATAAAGGTCAAAAGTCGTTTAAATACGATGAAGGTTTCGAATGTCATTCGACAGACAAGGCTCCAGAAAAAAAACCTGGCTGAAACACAATAAGTTCATAAAACTATTGGATGATTATCATATGATATAAGCGGTTTTCTGAGTGTTTGACAGCAAGGTCAAACTTTTGACTGATGGCCTTGATATGCAGAAAAATCATGCTTCGTTTGTTTCATGTTGACGTTTTTTATTTTTAACCTATTTTCAACAAAGGGGGTTATACATTTTGCTTGCATACTTTTTTACACATGTCCAAGCATAACTTTTGAACGGATGCACTAATTTTGATAATTATTTTTTGGTTGGAATGGACTCGGTTCGGTTGTTATCCCATTATAAATTTCACCAGGATCCAAAAATCGCATGTTTGTCTGATTCTTCTCTTTGTTATCATTTTTATACTTTGTAGGCCGTAACTTTCGCAAAAAATGGCCGCGAAATTTTAATATGTTGTTATGGTACAACATTATGTTTTTAAAATAGTCGTTGTATAACATATAGATTTTGTAAGGGGACATATCAAACATTTTAATATATTATTACACGCGTCAAAATGAGCAATATTGGTAACAATGGGATTAAAATGAATGTTGAAAACAATACATGGTTGCCACTAAAATGCTCTATTGTTCCAAACCACTCAAAATAAATACGCCAACTGGAGGGAAATAAGTAAATGTCAGTGCAACAAAGAAAAAAATCTTTGAAATTGATTTTATTTTATTTATTTATTTTTATACATTACTTGTTAAGGTTCTCATTGATCAACATTTTATATGTAAAAAAACTTCAATTATATTAGTCAGTTTCTCAAAATAATTGTTTACTCTACTGTATATTGAGCAATTGAAAAAAAAAAAAAAAAAAAAAAAAAAAAAAAAAAAAAAAAAAGGCCGTTTAAACTAGTATTCGACCCACTCCAAGTCTGAAACAAGATTTGAAACAACACCTCTTCGCAAACTGCTAGCGTCCTAAACCTAATGACACCGTGACACAAATGTGACCATAATATGAAAGCATCGTGATCCCTTACTGTCCTCATCGTCGCCGAGTGACGTGGAAAATCAGTAGTATCCACCTCACTATGAAGCCGCTATGTTACATTTTGTGACAAGGTGGAAATGATAAAATACAAACATAGTAACGCCACAGTGGAGTCTCGAAATAACGGTTAACCGTCATAATGTAACGAAATAAAGATGCTATTTATTGGTCACCTAAACTATGTAACTATGACTATATGTGACGATTGTGATATCATAGTTACGTCACATCGACTGGCTGTGCTATTACGGAACTTGTAGACAAGCAGGTGAGCCTGAACATCGAGGGTGCATGTATGTTAATATGCGTTTAAATACTATGCTCTTACAACATTTCTTGATTTAAAAAAAGATCATTCAAGCATTCTTTTATTAATGAAACTATGTCACAAGAGGAGGCGAAATAAAACTTTATATTACATTAAATAATCAAAAGCAAGACGAAAATTTAAAAAATCCTAAAATTTTGATTTTAATAAAGCCTAGTAGATAAAGAAAAAAAGAACTCTTGATATGAAAAGCCACTTCACGTTAGCAGTAAGAATCGAAATTATATCGTTCAGCAGTTAAAAGTACTCGTGACATTTGCAGCTAAAAATAGCAGAGCGTAGCATATTTTCGCTGACAGAAAGGATACAGGGGTTTTAATTTCAACGAATTTTAGTTACATGAAGCTACAGAAAACTGCAAAGTTTCTTTATAAGGGTTATAAGATAGTCTATATCGCAAATATTTCTTATGTGTATTGAGATACAACTCTAAAATCAAATAAGAATTGCAAAACAAATACAAATTGCTTTCTTGTTCAAATTTTTATTAGTACTACGATATGAAATAATTATAATTAAAGTTATAATTGTTTTAATTTATATTAATACTTATGCAGAGAAGTACATTGTAAAAAAAGACAAATATTTCTTGATATCGGAAAATATAATATAATCACGAAAGAAAATATACAATAACCTCTTCCGGATTACCTACGATTTCGAAAAGCGTTCTTTATCTTTAGAAATCACAGAAACCAACATATTTTCGAGATTTAAAGAGGTATTTCTAAAAACACAGCTTGCTTTGCTGCCACTGATTTTCGGAAAATTTTTCGATTTCCTTTTATATAGTGTATTAATCATTTTTCTTAATCTGTAATATAGGCTTTTTCGGATGCTATCATTTCTCAAATAAACATTTTCATGTTCCACAAACATGTTTTACAGACAAACATAAAAAAATAATATTAACATTAAAATTAATATTATTATGTTACTCTTGCATGTATAAATTCAGTAACGTAGCTCAAAATGTTTAATTGAGAATTGAGAATATCCTAAAAATTGATATTCCGGTTTGACAAAACTGGTTAAAACCACTCGGAAACGTTTCCAAAATTCAGTAGCAGCAAAAGGAACTTTGTTTCCGATTCTTTCAAATCTCGAAAATATATTATTTTCTGAGGTTTCTAAATATAAAGAACTCTTTTTGGTATTATGGATAAGTCAGAAGATGTTATTGCATATTTTAGCTCGTGGATATAATATATTTTCGTATATTTAGAAACATTTGTTTTTCTTTACAGTGTGTTTTTTTCTTCGAATTATCCTGCTTGGAAAATATAAATTATTTTCTGGATTGCTTGTTAAGCAGCTAATACCTCATTAGAAGAATCAGAAATGACAAAAAATTGCATTTCTTCTTCTTATTATTATTTCGTCTATCTTTACCAGAAGAAAGTATTGGATACATGGAAATTTTCGACTTCCAGGTTTTGACGAATTTATATGTTTTAGAAGGTTCTGAACATGATTTGAGTGTTTTTAGAAAATGTCTGTCTGTCTGCGTGTCTGTATGTGACAAACATTTTGTGGGCGCTCTATTTCAAAAAATAATGCACGGAATAAAAAAAAAAAAACTGTTGCTTCCGTTATAACTTGACATAAATTGATCCTCATTGGTTTTTAGTGTATATCGCCCAACAGGTGGCACTTCTATGCTGTATTATTCACGATTTTCAAGATAGCTATATCATAAGAACTAATGCAGAAATTTTCAGAAAACTTCAGATTCTGTTAAACGTTGAGATAAATTGTCGCTGATTAGTTTTAGGTGGCGCATCTATGCTGCATTTTTCAGAATTTACACGCTTTTAGTAATAGTCATAGCTCAAGAATTAATGCACGGAATTTCATCAAACTTCATATTCCGCTTTTTTTAAATATTAACATGTTTGAGATAGAAGAGAGTTTTGGGATTAGTACACCTAACTAGTTTTTATTATTTCTATAAATTATCGCAGTTAGCTGCTCTTTGATTTGAAATGAAGGAAAAGTGTATTTTTATTATTATTATCATTTTTATAATGATTGAGCATAAAATAAAGCCGTACAGTTTTTCCGTACAGAAAATCCTTAATGTTACGCCCGTAAGAGCCGCAAACGTTGAACGATAATTCTGCGAAAGGCAAAATTTTAAACTGAATTATCTGGAAACACTGTTCATTAACGGTTTTGAAATGATAACTGTTGAACAAGTTAACATATTTACATGTTTATTTTTTTTTAAATAAAGGAAATTAAGTTATCTACCAACTATACCTGAAAAACAGAAAAAGCAAAAACAAATTACGAGTTATAACAAAAAATCTGATCGATTTTTGTGGATTTGGAATTTTTTAATATATTTTTTTAATTTTTCACAATGTTCTTTTTTGTTTCAGGTATACTGGAAAGATAAGGTAATAACCAATATTAAAACGAAATGACGACTCAAAAATATGGAATATTGACTTTAAAATCATGACAATGCTATAAATAAATGCTATAAATGCTGTAAATAAATGCTATACATACCGTATTCTATATTAAGCCTCTTTTAATGCACCTCAGTGATATATATCAATTTAAGAATGTTTGAAATAGTGTAACATTGTTAACATACACCGCAAACGATTTTTACCCATAGACCGTAATGTAAACGAATTATTTTGAGTGCCCCTCTAAACGAACTATAAGTGCTACACACTTCATGTTCAATACTGAACATGCCATAGCAAACCTCAATAACATATGTCAATTGCATGGCAATCCGAGTATATGTACGTGTGTTAGAGCACGGACATACGGCAGACAGACAGAGAAACCGAATTCATAAACTTTTTTCATCTATGTTGGAAAGTGTTAAAAATTGAATTAATTAAAAATTAACAAACAAAACGTATCAGCAAATAATTTTAAAGTCTGCAGTGTGAAAGCTTCGTAAGAGTCTAGTGATAACTTAGTAATACATTTATTAATTTCAAGTTTACACTGATAAATTGTAAATGAACGTGTTAGAAATACTCTAAATACTCTTGAAGTTATCAGTTTTTTCCTCTTCTACTACGTTGGATGACTACATAAAAATTTAAGATGCTAAATTTTTGGACAATAATTATAGCTGAAGGGTTTTTAATTTTTTTAAATGGCAAAAACAACTATTTTATTATCTGAACCGGAATGGTTTTAAATAGTTTTTAGCTCACAGGCTATCAAAGCCTGAGAGCTTATGTGCCCGCCCGTTCTGTATGTATGTATGTATGTATGTATGTATGTATGTACGTATGTACGTACGTAACGCGATAACTCTTGACAGAAATAACCGTTTTGCTTCCAATTTTGTTTATAGGTTCCTTGTGATAAGGCGCTTCCCTGATTAGTTTTGGGGATTGATTGGTTAACTATAAAGGGGGGGGGACGGGGGGCTAACCCCCCTTAATTTGGATAAATGGTTTTTTCATGCAGAATTATCCAATTTTCTTCAAATTTTATATATAGGTTCATTGTGATAAGGTTCTTTCCTGATTAGTTTTGTGGGTTCATAGGTTAAGTATAAAGGGGGTAACGGGGGGGGGGGGTTAATCCTCCCCCCTTATTTTAGATAAATTATTTTTTTCATGCAGAGTTACCGATTTTCTTCAAATTTTGTATATAGGTTCATTGTGATAAGGTTCTTTCCTGATTAGTTTTGGAGGTTCATAGGTTAAGTATAAAGGGGGTAACGGGGGGGTTAATCCTCCCCCCTTATTTTAGATAAATGATTTTTTTCATGCAGAGTTATCCGATTTCCTTCAAACTTTCTATATGGGTTCATTGTGGTAAGGGGCTTCCCTGATTAGTTTTGGGGGTTCATTGGTGAAGTGTAAAGGAGGGAAACGGGGGCTACCCCCCCCCCCTTAATTTTGATAAATGGGTTTTTCATGCAGAATTATCGAATTTACTCCAAATTTTGTATATAGGCTCATTGTGGTAAGGCACTTCCCTGATTAGTTTTGGGGGTTCACTGGTAAAGTATAAAGGGGGGAACGGGGGGACTAACCCCCCTTGATATAGATAAATGGGTTTTTTAAGCAGAATTATCCGATTTTCTTCAAATTTTATATATATGTTCATTGTGATAAGGCGCTTCTCTGATTAGTTTTGGGGGTTCTTTGGTTAAGTATAAAGGGGGGACGGGGGGCTAAACCTCCCCCCATTAATTTAGATAAATGGATTTTTCATGCAGAATTATCCGATTTTTTCAAATTTTGTATATAGGTTCATTGTGGTAAGGCGCTTCTCTGATTAGTTTTATGGGTTCATTGGTTAATTATAAGAAAGAGAAACGGGGGGTGGTTCCCCCCTCTTAATATATTGTCGATTTCTTCATTTTTCGAGGGCTTATTTCAAATTCTTTGAAATAAGAATATAATTTACAGTTAGTGTGAATAGCCAGTGAGCTCAATGCCGTCAGTTTAACTGGGCAGTTTTCTTTTTTTTTTTTTAAAGTATGAGGGTAGAGAAGAAGCACTTTACACTCAAATTCTATTATTTATTTAAATGTTATTTCATGCAACAATATATTTTAAGTATTCGTTGTATACCTGCTGTTGACAAGAAATACAAACATGCGCTCACGTATATATACGCAAACTATTTAAAGAGAATTGTCTGGTAGCTATAAGAATTCCTAGTGTTAATTCTTGCATAAAAGATACGAAAAAATGTCAGAATTCAGAAAAGAATTTAGCTGCGTCAGTTATAATGCACCAGAATAAAATTCAAGGTGATATAAAAAGTAAATTTATTGCACGGTTCCTGTTCAAAAAATGTCATTTAACAAAATTTACATTTCTCTTTATCTCGGCAAAATAAATTCAGCCAGCAATATTAAAAAAATGTATTTGCCGAATTAATTTAGTTTTTTTTTCTCTTACCAAATCTTTTTCTAGGAACTGAGCGCAAAATGAACAAAAATGGGAAACTGCATATATAACGGGAAATAAATCTGTAATGGGATTTTTAGTGCGTTTTTATCCAGAATTCTACGCTGAATTCAAATGCTAATTCAAAACGGTAGCAACTTCTGAATGAATAAAATTAACAAAAACATTTTTTTTATTATTTACTGTATTCTTTGGTTTGCTATACATAAATAAATAACAATATACATATATATATATATATATATATATATATATATATATATACATTTTTAATAAAAAAAATACTGTTAAGCAACCTGAATCTCGTACTTAGGCTGAAAGACAAAATGCTCGCATTTTTATTCAGGTACAACAAAATATCTCTTAAGGGTCGAAATTTCAAATACTTAAAAAAAACATTGAGCAGCATTAAATAATATTTTATGTCTGGGAGTGCATGATTTTTTTTTTATATAAGTTTCATGATTCACAGCTGGAGAAGAAATGTATCAAATATTTTTTCTCATATTTTACTTTCACTGTAGAAGAACTAGATCATTGTAGATCTATGACTATAAAATAGTCATCGCTTTCGAGCTTAATGAAATTAATTGTGTATTTCTGACATAAAAGCAAGAGATGGCATTTTAGCTGCCCAATATTTAAAATAATTATTTGTTAAAAATCTATTGTCGTTGGTTTTAAAGTATATTCAATAATAAACATGTGAAATTTTTACATTGCTAAACTGAGGGATAACCGACAGAGTAAAATATGTCTAAGCCGGGAATCGAACCCAGGGCTTTGGAATAGCGCTCGAAGGTTTTACCACTGAGCTACGAGGACGATACCCAGTTTGGCATTTCTCAATCACATTAGTCGGTACATTCATTGGTTTCGGGCAAATTTCACTCCTGAAAATTTAATGAAAAATTAATTGTAATTGACTTATTTGAGTATATTAAATTTATTACAGAGGGAGTGGGGGTGGGGGTGGGAGTGGGTACTGTATATGTTACAGCTTGATGCACTTCTTGATATATGATGGAAGATTAAAATTTCTTTATAAGATCGAGTTAAAAATACAATTTTTATTTATTTCAAACACAAACAAGGTCATAAATGAGGTGATAAGGCTACTTATCAGCCACTTGAATCACCTTAACTCTCGCTCACCAGAACGTCACATGATAGATTCCTAAATTAAATGATATAAAACAGCGTTTGAAAATCGGATTTGGACTATATTTTATCTTCATTCGCTTTTTTTTAAACATCCAGGATTCATATATAGCACAAATCATTGTTTTAGAAAACTGTAATACTATCAAGTACAATAGAAATTTAGTAATGCCAATTCATGCAATGATTTTTTCTTGGATTTTTCGCAAAATTCCTGAAAGAGAGGATTAACTGTTAACTGGCGTTTTGGTGTCATTTTGTTTCCGTGTATTTTTATACTAGTGTAATTTCTTCATCAATGAGTAAGATTCACATAAAATAATAAAGTTTGTCAGTGATATACTTTCTAATTTCTTCAACCGACAAATACACTCATTTAAATATACCATTGTTTTTATAAAAAAATATTTTATTTGTTGTTGTTGTTTTTAAGTTATAATACTAGCTGAGTAGGAAATCACACCATGACACCAGCTGAGCGGAAAAAGTTCACAACGCCAGTCACTGTAAAAAAAAAAAAAAAGTATTTTGCAAAAAACAACTGTCAGTCAGGAAGGTCAAAGACATAAAGTACCGTAATTTCCGGCGTATAAGCCGCAGCTCAAAGAGTCGTTTTTCGACCCAGAAATATTATTTTATAAAATGTAACTTAAAAGATCGCTGTAAATATTTAACTACAATTATTGAATAAAATTTCCGGGTCGAAAAACGACTCTTTGAGCTGCGGCTTATACGCCGGAAATTACGGTACTAATTTCTTCAGCGGACAAATACACTCATTTAAAAATACAATTGTTTCTATAAAAAAGCATTTTATTTAGTTTTGTTTTATAAGTTTCAATACTAGCTGGGAAGAAAATGATACCATGACACAACTGCACGCAAAAGGTTCACGACGCCAGTTACATAGTATAAAAAAAAATGTTGATTTATATACTTATTAATTTCTAAAACGGACAGATTCAATCATTTAAAAATACCATTGATTTTATAAAAATCATTTTATATGTTTTTGTTTTACGATTTATAATAATAGCTGGGTAGTGGAACCTAGACACTACGCACGGAAACAGTTCACGACGCCAGTTACACTGTAAATAAAAATCTGTTGATTTTACGGAAAAGATCTGTCGACCAGAACATCAATATTTAAAATATAATTGAATCTTATACGTTCTGAAAAATATATAGGTAGAATTTTTCGTTACTTTCAGAGTGCTAGATTTATTTTGTAAAACACAAAAGAAAGTAAATAAATAGTTTTCTTCTTAGTACATAATACAAAAATCTGTTTACAGAAAAATATTAGCCAGGACTCCAGTAAAAAAACTGTTTATTTTATGAAAAAAATCTGTATTTATTACGAACTTATTACCAACTTTGTGTAACCTTAACAAATTTTGCCCGTAAAATAAACAGATTACAAATTTCATCCGCAATAAAATCTGAATTTATTGTGAACTTTATGATTTTTAACAGATTTTGCAGTAAAATAAACGGTTTACATATTTTTTTTAAACAAACAGTTTTTACTGGAGTCCTGGCTGACACCTTTTTACTCTAAAATAAACAGTTTTTTTTTTTTAAATTATTATTACAATGTGCGGGTTAAATTTATATAGTCATATAGCACAAATTCACTTCAGAACTTCACAAATAAAGTTAGCGTTCTAACGTAAGAATAATCTAAAATAGTTAATTCACCGAAAAGGAGTTCTTTGAGTCCCAAAAAGATCTTTATTCAAGTATAAAAACAGAACTCCTGCCACGCATCAACTCAATTAACCACATAGGAGAAGACTTAACGGGGGTGACGGGGCGAACAGAGAAAACTTCCACCACTAATTTTAGAATGCTATTTTTGTCTTAATTAATCCTAGTGATTAAATAGGATAAAAAAACATTTCAAATTAGTGGTAGAAGTATGCCCGTTTGCGTATTTCGCTGGCGTGAAGTCGGCGCCTATAGTTAATCAGGAGCAACATCACTGAAAATTTCAAAATACCTAGATTAACAACTTTTTCAAACGCCTACGTGCTAAACATATTGAATTCTTCTTTGCAAGATTTCTTTTCGCCGACGCGAAACCCTTCAGAAATGGTAGAATAGAAAAGAGGTTTTCAATAGATGTATACACGACACGATATATAATGCGTTTACTACATGTAAATCCATTGTACGTTGAATAAATCATACAGGGTGCCCCAAAAACATTGACCTCGGCTTTTATTCCTTAAATATTGATCATAGACATATGTTATAAAACACAAAGTTACTTAAAAGAAAGTACAGAATTTTATGAAATCGATTAAAATTTTCGGGGGATTTAATTTGAAGAAATAAAAAAATTTAATTTTATACGGCCCCGTAAACAAATTTCCTAATGAGTAAAATGTGCCATACACTAATAAGGTCAGGTACAAAATTTCAGCATTTTATCTTAAAAAGTCGCAGAAAATACATAAATGCTGACTGAAAACACTTTTCGATGCCTGGATATGAGTTCGCAGTGGAAAAACCATGTTGGTTGATCGCTGTTCGGGGATGGTACACAGATTTTGGAATAAAACAATGGTTGAATAAATAAATAATTGTGCTATTTATTGGATCTTTTTTATAGTATCTAAACTGTGTAGAAATAATAACTTTACATTTAATTTATGATTAACCCTTCATCAACTTTGTTTAAATATATCTCTGAGACTTTTTATAATAAAATACTGAAATTTTGTGCATGACACTCGCTTGACAGGAGTTAATAGCCGAAGAAATCATCAAAGATTTCGTACTTACAGTGGCCTTTATTATTCTTATAAATCAATTAGTTTAAGCACGTAGTTCGATTACATATCTGTTAAATTTATGTTTTATTATTCTTTTGATTTATTGAAGAAGTTTTTATTTGGTTATGGAATATTAGCAGAAAACAAATGAACTATTTATAATTTTCTAAGTACAAATGGTTTAATCTTTTTTAATCGGGCTGCACGCGATATAGATTTTTTTTTAATCATGCGTGAAAATTATTTAAAAAACCATAAAAAAATCAGTACATTCTGATACAGTTTTCAAATAAATCGCGTTTGAAGGAGCATTTTTATATTATTCAACGATGCAAAAATTGAAATTGTGAGATGTTTAGAGGTTATTTAGAGGTCGCAATTTATCGCAATAGGTTAAAACAATTGCAGTAAAAGCGAAAATTATTAGTCCGGTGTTGTCACCGTCTATATGACGTCGGCTTTACTCACGGACATGTTTTTGCTTTAAAATATACATATTTCTAATTAAATTTATAAAACCGGAAAAATAATCAATTTTAAGAATGAAAAAAATTATATATTTATAAACAGAGAAACATATTTGAATAACATTCAAATGACTAATTTTTTTTAAGTAATTGTTTTAATGCTAATAGTATTTTAACAGTATTTTAGCAAATAAACATTTTTTTTTTTTTTAATTAAGATATATTCTTCATTTAAATGTTTTCATTTAGGGAAATCTTTTTTTTTAACAGCCTTTCTATTTCAAATCTACCGTTTCATTTCTTTTAATAGCTTCATACTTATGCATAGAGCAGGGTTGAACATTAAAAAAAAACACGTCCATCTATACATAAAAAAGCGAGATTTTCCTTCATTGTATGGATCTCAAAACGGATACATAAAATATAAAATAATAAAAAAGCTTTCTTTGTATTTTCCTAATCAATAATCATATTAAATGAGTTTTGTTAAATAGTAATCATATTAAATGAGTTTTGTTTGTTTAATAACTATATTCTTCATTTAAATGTTTTTATTTAGAGGAGTCTTTTTTTACAGCCTCTCTATTTCAAAACTACCGTTTCCTTTCTTTTAATAGCCTCATACTTATGCATAGAGTATGGTTGAATATTAAAAAAACACTTCCATCTATACATAAAAAAGCGAGATTTTTCTTCATTGTATGCATCCCAAAACGGATACATAAAATACAAAATAATAAAAACGTTTCCTTTGTATTTTCCTAATCAATAATCATATTAAATGAGAAAAGACATCCGAAGCAGCATGTTTGAAAAATCCAGGTCACTCATTTTCTCAATGTTTCTTCCAGGAATAACTTTATAACTAATTCATTTGTCGGGCGTATAAAAGGCATTTTTAAGAAACGCGTTGTTGCAAATGGAGGGAAGTAATTCTATGATTTAATAATAATTTACTCCAAAATATGAAGATTGTGAGTAAGTTAATTTGCATACGTGGTTGTCTATAATTAACTCAGAAAGTTTTGTTTTAAATTATTTATTTAATAAGTTACTTCAAAACATGAGTAAGATAATTTATATTCATTTGTCGGGCGTATAAAAGGCATTTTTAAGAAACGCTTAGATGCAAATATAGGGAAGTAATTCTAGGGTTTAATAATAAGTTACTCCAAAATATGAAGATTATGAGTAAGAGAATTTGTATACACTTGGTTGTCTATAATTAACTCAGAAAGTTTTGTTTTAAATTATTTATTCAATAAGTTACTTCAAAACATGAGTAAGATAATTTATATACCGGGTTGTCCCCATAATTAACCCAGAACATTTTCTTGTGAGTTATTTATTTAATAAATTATTTCACAACATGAAGATTATCAGTAAGTGATTTTGTATATGGTGTTGTCCATAATTAACTTAGAAAGTTTTTTTTATGTTATTTATTTAATAAGTTACTTCAAAGCATGTGCAAGATTTATATACCGGGTTGTCCATAATTAACCCAGAAAGTATTTTATGAGTTTTTACAACAAATTATTACGAAACATCATGATTAGCATAAAGAGATTTTGTATCCGGAGTTGGCCATAATTAACTGAAAAAGGTTTTTATAAGTTATTTATTTAATATGTTAATTCAGAACATAAATGTTATGAGTAAGATGATATATATACTGGGTTGTCCATAATTAACCTAGAAAGTTTTTATGAGTTTTTTTTAACGAATTATTACAAAACATCATGATTATCATAAAGAGATTTTGTATCCGGAGTTGTCCATAACTAACTGAGAAAGGATTTTTATAAGTTATTTATTTAATATGTTAATTCAGAACATAAAGGTTATGAGTAAGATAATATATATACCGGTTTGACTATAATTAACTCTTAAAGTTTTTTTTAAGTTATTTATTAAGTTACTTCAAAACATGTGTAATATAATTTATATACCGGGTTGTCCATAATTAACACAGAACGTTTTTTTATGAGTTATTTATTTAATAAGTTATTTCAAAACATGAAGATTACCAGTAAGTGAATTTATATATGGAGTTGGCTATAATTAACTGAGAAAGGTTTTTTGATAAATTATTTATTTAATAAGTTAATTTAAAACATAAAGGATATGAGTAAGATAATTTATATATCGAGTTGTCCGTAATTAAATCAGAACTGTATTTTTATGAGTTAATTATTTAATAAGTTATTTCAAAACATGACGATTATCAATAAGATATCTTGTATTTGTTATTGTCTATAATAAACTCAGAAATCTTTTTGTCGTGAGTTATTTATTTAATAAATTGCATTAATGTATGAAGATTATGAATAAGATAATTTATATACATTATATATATATATGTTTATTATCAACTCAGAAAGTTTTATTTTTAGTTATTTATTTAATAAGTTACTTCAAAATATCAAAAATAAAAATCCGAATGAGTAAGAAAATTTACACTCAGAAAAGTCTATAATTAACTCAGCAAGATTTTTCTTAATAACTTTTAAATTTATACCTTTATACATTTAAAAACATTATAATAAAATAAATTTCAAAATGTGAAAATTATGTCCAAAGTGTAATACATGGCAAAAAAATAAACTTTTGTTTGTTAATGGATGTAGGAAAATTTTGTGTAGTTTTCAGGAAATTTTGATTTAACTCCCGTTAAACATCAATATGTATATATATGTACAGGGTGGTCCAAAAATATTGACCTTGGCTTTTATTCCTTAAATATTGATCATAGACATATATTATAAATTACAAAGTTGCGTATAAAAAGTACAGTATTTTATGAAATCGATTAAAATTTTCAAGGGATTAAATTTGAAGAAATAGATTAATAAATTAAAATTTTTATACGGCGCCCCGCACAAAAAATTTCGCAATGAGTAAAATGTGCCACTAATGAGTAAAATGTGTACACTAATAAGGTAATGTACAAATTTTCAGCATCTTTCCCCTTATTTTAAACGGTAAAGATTTCTAAAAGTATTTTAGAAGTGTTGGAACGTGTTACATAATCTGTGTTTGACGCATGATTTTCCATTCTTGTTATTTAAAAAAAATCTATTTATGTAATATCTTTTACACCTGATTTTCGAAATTAGATGATACTTCGAATATTTTTTATGTATTTAGATTTCATAACTTTTTAAAATAAAATAATTATATTTCGATAATAGAAACCTAATTTAAGAACAAATTTTACCTAAACACCGATTTCATTATTCAATTTAAACCTACAGATAACATAAGAAAGCTTATCACAAGTTTAATCCACTATTAAATGTTCAAAATAATTCACTTCTTAACACTGACACGATAAAAAATTATAAAATTTTCGCAAAACCAATTTATTTTTACTTCGTCTATTTTTCCATTATGATATCCTACGTATTTCTCTTTTATATTTTCTTTTCAAAATAAAATTGCAGACAGGAGAAATTGAATGTCTGTTTTAAATGTACTTCGAAGATTACAAATTATGTTTTCTTAGTCATATGTTAATAAAAATTCTTTTTTTACTTTTATTTTAAATCAGTTTCGATAAAATCATTTACTGCTACCTCGCGAAATTTTACTATTTCGAAATTATACGATATTTCGAACATTTTCATATATTTGGCTTGTATAAACTTTTAAATTAAACAATTATAACTCAATATTCGAGACTAAATTCAAGAGAAAATATGAACTACACATGAATGTAATTACTGAATTTAAACTTACGGATTGCCAAAAGAAAGGTTATATTAATTTCCGAATAAATTCAATTGATTTTTACGAAATTTATTTTTCTTCAAACATAACGCTTTTGAGGTAAACTCGCGATGATAACTTTCGTTACTGATTAAAATTCAATATTCATAGGAAAATATACAGTATATTTTCTAAATAAGGGTGACGTTTTAAAAATTTTCTCAAAAAAATTATTTAACTTTAAATAATAACTTTTACCACTGGAAAACAAATTTAAGGAAAAATATACATCGATAGTTTAATGAATTTGAACTTACAGATTGCCTAAAGAAAATTTATCGCAAGTTTCGAATCTGCGTTTTAATATTAAGAATATTTCCTTTTTTATCACTATCGCCGCAAAAAATAGAAATTTTCCAAATTTAATTTATTTTTACGCCATTTATTTTTCATCAAATATAACATTTTTATGTTAACTCAGAATTATATCTTTCTGATTAAAATATACAATATTAATAGGAAAGTAAATGATTTACTTTCTAAATAAGGCAGAAGAAAATGAAGAATTGGTTAGCTTTTGACAATAACTTTTAATATTGGAGACTCAGTTTAAGGAAAAATAGCAACTACACATCGAATTTTTTTTACGAAATTTGAACCTACATTTTGCTTAAAGAAAGTCTACCCAATTTGCAAAGCTGCACTTAAATACACAGAATGTTTCACTTCTTAACCCTATCAACGTATATATATATATATATATATATATATATATATATATATATATATATATATATATATATATATATATAATTTAGTTTTACACAGTTTATTTTATTTTACATTTGACGCTTTTACGCAAATTCTAGATGCTACATTTAAGTGCTAAATAAAATACAATATTAACATGAAAAAGTTTTCTAAATAGCTCTGACATTTTAAAATATTTAGCTTAAAAATGGTTAACTGCAAATAATAACGTTTGATATTGGGAAAAATATTTAAAGGAAAATATCAATAATACACCGATTTATTTACTGAATTAAATTTAAAGATTACCAAAAGAAGGTTTATCGCACTTTCTGAATTTTTTCTCAGATATTCAGAATGTTTCACTTTTTAACACTGTTACTGTAAAAAATAAAAAGAATACGAAAAGCAATTTATTTTTCATATACAGGGTGATTTTTTTTTTAAAGTTGTGAAAGTAAAACCCTATAACGAAAGAACCACTGATCCAAATTACCGGAAATTTCACCAGTATGCTCCCAAAGCAATGGGAATTTTTTGGCATGGTTAAAAAAAAAAAAATTAAAATCTCACCGACAGATGGCGCTGTATATGCAGTAAAGTCGGGAGAGGAGCTTGTGCAAGACAGACGCACAGTGGATACTCTTCACTCTGTTGTGGAACATGCGGTTTCACGTTTTCAACTCGTAGCTGAAAACATTGGACAGCACACTGAAAATCGTATGCATTAGTTGCGCAGTTCTGTACGAATGTTTTACTCCATATTTTTATTTCGTTCTGTTTATGCAGGTGTTTGCAGTTCCTTTTCCCAATTACTGCATTCTGTATATCAAAAACATACGTTGGATACGCAATTACACTAGATTAATTTTACCGCAATTATCCTAAATGGTAAATAAATCATATGAGTTGTAACTTTCCAACTGGGCGAAAAATGTCAGGGCCAGGATTCGATCCAGGGATCGCTTGTCTTAAGCTGCCAATGCTCTTGGATTTACTGCTATCAGAGCAATGGCAGCTTCAGTCAAGTGATCCCTGGTTCGAATCCTGGCCCGGACATTTTTCGAACAACTGGATAATTACAACTTATATGATTTATTTACCAATTAGAATAATTGTGTTAAAATTATTCTAGTGATTCATACCTTAGATGGAATTTGAACCGGGCACATTTTATCTAGTACTTAGCGCTTTAACCACTAGACAAGCAGGTGGGTCGTAAATTCATGATGCTATCTTTAATTGTTGATTAAAATGCAATATACATAGGAAGAAAAAACATATTTTAGAAATAAGTCTGACATTTTCAAATATTTCGCTTAAAAACTGGTTAACTTTAAATAATAACTTTTAATATAGGAAAATAAATTTAAGGGAAAATATCACTTATACATTGATTTATTTTCTGAAATTCAATTTCAAGTTTGCCTAAAGAAAATTTATCAGAATTTTCTAATTCATTTTAAAATATTTGGAAAGCTTCACTTTTTTATACTACCACGGTAAAATAAATAAAATGTTAAACATTCCAATTGATTTTTAAGCCGTCTATCTTTTATATGCATACGTTATTGCTTTTTTACCTTTTCTTTTTAGAATAAAACTGCTGACAGAAGAAATGGATTATCTGTTTTAAATGTACTTCTCAAATCAAAATTTATACTTCTTAGTCAGTGGATTTAATTTTAATTCCTGATTAAAATACAATATACATAGGGAAACAAAACTATTATATTTTAGAAATAAGTCTGACATTTTCAAATATTTCACTTAAAAACTGGTTAAGTTTAAATAAAACTTTTAATATAGTAATATAAATTTAAAGGAAAATATCACCTATACATTGATTTATTTTCTGAATTTCAATTTCAAGATTGCCTAAAGAAAATTTATCAAAAATTGTTAATCGATTTTTAAATATTCGGAAAGCTTCACTTTTTAACACTACCCCGGTAAAATAAATAAAATATTAAACATTCCAATTGATTTTTAAACCGTCTATCTTTTATAAGCATACGTTATTTATTTTTTAACTTTTCTTTTTAGAATGAAATTGCTGACAGAAGAAATGGATTATCTGTTTTAAATTTTACTTCTCAAATCAAAATTCATACTTTTTAGTCAGTGGATTTAATTTTATACTCTAACACGTCTGATTTTTTAAGGTTCCTTTTATTTATTTTTTTTATTTCAAATTAATTTTATTAATTTTTTTACACCTAACTTCCGAAATTTGACTTTTCCATTTAGTACCACCATGACTTAAATTTAACTGATACACTTCGCGTTGTTTTGACGTTGTATGGAAAATGAATAAAGTCGATATGTCTCATTTTGTGACGTGGTGCAAATGACTCATAAATGGATTATCGTGACTTCACAGATAAATAACAAAATGACGGTCACTTGAGAGTCATGATGTAACGAATAAAAATGAAACACTTTTTGTGCCCTTGTGATTGTGGCTATTTGTGACGATAATGCAGAGACCAGACATTTACATCGACCGGCAGTGTCACTGTTAAAAAAAAAAACACATGTTTCTTAAGAACCTACGCTAGTCACGCGAATAAACGCTCAAGCTAATGTTAAGTCTGTGGGAAGGTTCTTGCGCGATTTCTCGCTCGCATATTAATATTTTTAAATGATTCTTTTTGCATAGCATAGCTGAGGTCGATCTGAAACGTTGTTAGTTTTTACTTTTTTGATTTTGGTTACAGTTTTTTTTTATAAGCGAACATTTTCAATTTTGGAACCGGTTGGAACCGGTTCTGAAAGTGAAAGTACCCTTACGTAAAAAAAACTGGAACCAAAATCAAAAAAATAAAAACTGACAACGTTAGAGATCGACGTCAGCTATCCTATGCAAAAAGAATCATTTAAAAATATTAAAATGCGAGCGAGAAATCATGCAAAAAACTTCCCAGAGACTTAACATTAGCTTGAGCGTTTTTTCCGTGACTGATGTAGGCTCTTAAGATACTAAAATATAATATAACCATGAACGAAAATACACAATAACCTCTTCTGAGTTACCCATGAGTCCGAAAAGCGTCCTTTAACGTTAGAAACCCCAGAAAACAATATATTTTCAAGATTTAAAAAAACATTTATAAAAAAGTTGTATTTTTGTGCTATTTATTTTCGGACTTTTTACAGTATGTTAATCAGTTTTCTCAAACCTGAAAATTCATTTTTAGAATGCTATCAATTCTCAATTAAACATTTACAGCTCTACAATGGAATTTATAAAAAATAATATTCATTTTAATGTTAATGTTAATGCTGATAATTTGTCATGTAAAACATATTTGTAAAACATAAAAATGTGTACTTGAAAATTGATTAGTATCCAAAATATAAAGTATATATAAAGTGAATAATAAAGTACTTTGATGTATTAAAAAATAATAAATTGTAATACGTTATCATCAATATTTATTGGGCGCGCTTCATACAAACATAAGTAAGGCATACGTAAGAAGTACACATAAGTTAAATTTTATGAATGGTACATTACGCAAATAAGTTAATGATTAAAGTGTAAAGTATGGCTTTTTAATTAAACCTGCTTTAATTAGTGACGGAGAAACCTTTTTTACGCAGTTAATAATCTCCACGTGCAGTGAACGATCGAAAGAACATGTTAAAAACCAGACCCCAATTAACTATAGGTACTTTAAGTGATAACCGCAGATGCAAAACACAGTAAATAAAACCAGAGACTGTCGAAACCAATTAACTGTGAAATTCTGCAGACCTCCCTACTTCAACCTACAGCTGATATCCCGCGCGCGTGCACTGAACTTAATAACAATTCTCCCTCAGTTTCCAAAATGTATCCGAGCAGTAAAGACGCTCTTGTATATATATGATGTAAATATATCTCAAATATAATGTAAAATTGGAGCACCTATATGCAGTCTCCAAAACGCGATAAAAATGTACATATCTAGCCAAGAATTATAATAGTATATTCAAAGGAAAATGGATCTACTTCTTATTTCACACAATGTTATTTTCTAATAATAATGTTTCTTACTATTCAAATACAGCGACACGATGATCATTCAAAGGGATAAATATTTGGATACACTGTGGATATTCTGTGCGCTAAAGGAAAATCTCAGGTAAGCCGAAACAATATTCTTTACCATTATCGAAAGATGAAAATGTATATTAAAATATGAAGACTGATATAACAATTTATTAAGATAGAAAATTAATCATGCTACCGACGGTTCCCCTAACAATTAGAAATATAATTTATGTATGGTAGTAATTGATAATGAAAATAACATTTAAGAATATTAAATGTTTATGTATGATTAAAGAAATCATTTCATTACAGTAACAATTTAAATGATCAAACTCTTCTGTGAATGATTGTTCCTTCCAAAGCTGACTAATTGCAGAAACATATTCATGCTTGTTTTACAGTTAATCAAGTCCCTGATATAAAAATTAAAAACGAAATGCAAAGTAAAGAAAAAAATGTGTAACTAACAAACACAACGCTTACAATTCTCCTCCAAACGCAGAAAATTGTCTTTATTGACATACCATAAAATGTAAAGTGGTATCTAGGCGACACAAAGTGACGATTTGTCACTTGATTGTGGTTCTAGATGCTTATCTTTTCTTCCGTTTGTAGTTAAAAGTTCTAGTACTTTAATTTTTTTAACAAAAATAAGAAATTATAATGCAAGTCAATGCGGTAGTTGATTGTAACAATTGATATGTAACAAAGCTGATATGTAAGTTAAATTATATTAACTTGTACATTTTGTCTTTTAAATGAATCTTACTGAATTAAAAATAGAAATAAAGCTAAATTATTGTAGTCAATGTAGCCAATTTGGGGAAATCCATTTTATTCAAAATATCTACTACTATTTCAAAATAATAATATTCGTTTTATTTAACGTCAGACATTGCGTGATTAAATAAAACAAAGAAGTTGAATTAAAAAAATACTCAATCTGGCAATACTGATTGCAAGTATTTTTAATGAATAAGAAAGCATTTTTGAATTTTAAATGTTATTTTTAATAAAAAAATTCATTTAATTTTTGTAATAATATGACTTAAGAGGCTACTTCACTCAGGAGAAAACACTCATTTGCTAATGTTAATCCTATGGGGGAAATAATTTACGATATCTCATTCGCATTTCCATATTTTTAAATGATTTTTTTTTTGCATTGGATAGCTGAGGGCAATCTCTATGCACGCTCCTTTGTACTTTTTCGATTGTGATTACAAGTTTTTTGATTAAGATACTTTCGGAACTGGTTTCGAAAGTGAAAGTATCCTAATAAAAAAGAACTGCAACAAAAATCGGAAAAGTACAAAGTAATGTGCATAGAGATTGACCTCAGCTATCCAGTGCAAAAAAAATCATTTAAAAATATGGAAATGCGAACGAGATATCGTAAATTATTTCGCCCATGGGATTAACATTAGTGAGCGGGTGTTTTCGCCTGAGTAAAGTAGCCTCTTAATCATTATTGAAACAATTCTTCATTGTAACAATATTGAAACATACTTCTGTGAATCATTGTTTCTTCCAAAACTGAATAACTGCGAAGCACATTCGTGAATCTTTTACAGTAAATCACTTCCCTGACATAAAAGTTAAAGACAAAGGGAAAGGGGAAAAAAACCTAACTAACAAAAAGAACGCACATAACTCTCCTCCAAAGGCAGAAAACAGTTTCTTTGTTGATATACCACAAAATGAGGCGAAGTGCTTTTTACACGATAATACGTGAAGTTTTATTTACTTAATTGTGGATGAAAAAGCTTACAATTGTTTTCGTTAGTAACAAAAAGCTATTGCACTTTTGTGATTTAAAAAAAAATAATAAATTGCAATACATTTTTCAACAACCGTTAATGAGTGCAATTAATATATGATGAAATTGCTACATAAGTTAAACTCGATTAAAGTGTAAAGTATTGCTTCAAAACGAAATTTACGGCATTAAAAATAGAATTACAGCTTATGCTTTCTAGTATTTGATATAATGAACAAAAAAAAATGCAGATCTTAAATGCTATGTGTAATCAAAAATATCATTTCATTATTGGAACAATATGAAACAATCAATTTGTGAATGATTTTTCCTTCCAAAACGAATAATTACAGAGGAATATCCGTGCATTGCTTACAGAAAATCAGTTCTATAAAATATTAGACATATATAAGCATTAAAAACAAAAGACAAAGAAAAAAAGCGAGAAGTCTAACTAACAAAAAAAAAGGCTTACAACTCTCCTTCAAAAGCACAAAGACAGTTCCTTTATTGACATGTCACAAAAAAAGACGAATTTGTTTCCACACAAAACGCGTGATGTTCGTTAGCTTAATTGTTGGTCAATAAGCTTATATTTGCTTCCATTCCCAGACAAATGTAACAATACTTCAATTCTTTAAACATTCAATTGCAGGATAAGACTTTAACAATAGTTATTGAATGCAATTAATATGTAATGAAATTGACACATAAGTTAAATTCAATTAAAGTGCAAAGTATTGCTTTTTAAATTAAAATTACTTCATTAAAAATATAAAAAGGAGTTTATTCATTGTAACATTTGATAATGAAAAACAAAACGTTTGTGAATCTTAAATGTTATGTATAATTTAAAAATATCATTTTATTATTGTAGCAATATGCAGCGATCAAACGCTTCTGTGAATCATTGTTCCTTCCAAAACAGAATAACTGCAACGCTTATTCGTGCATCTTTTACCATGATATAAAAGTTATATACAAAGGGAAAGAAAAGAAAAAAAAGCCTAACCAACATAAAGAACGCACATAACGCTCCTTCAAAACCTTAAAAACAGTTTCTTCGTTAGACCACCGCAAAATGAGGCAAAGTGGTTTTTACGTGACAATACGTGACGTTTGCTTATTTAATTGTGGATCAAAAAAGTTATCTTTGTTAGTAATAGAAAGTTACTGCACTTTTGTGATTTTAAAAAAATTATAAAATGCAATACATTAGTCAACAACAGTTATTGAGTGCAATTAATTTATAATGAAATTGATACATAAGTTAAACTGGATTAATGTGTAAAGGATAGCTTCTAAATGAAATTTACTGCATTAAAAATAGAATTAGACATTTTTCATTGTAATGTTTGATAATGAATAACTAAACGTTTGTGAATATTAAATGCTACGTGTAATCAAACATATAATTTTATTATTGTAACAATGTGGAATGATCAAACCCTTCTGTGAAGGATTTTGCCTTAGAAAACTGAATAATTGCACAAACCTTACACCGTTTATATAAAATTATTTCTATATAATATTAGACATATAAACATTAAAAACAAAACATACAGAAAAATAAAATAGAAGTCTAACTAAGAAAAATAACGCATACAATTCTCCTTCAAAAGCACAAATGTTATTATTATTAACGTGCTACAAAATAACCCGAAGTTGTTTCTACACGACAGCACGTGACGTTTGTTTACTTAATTGTAGGTTAATAAGCTTACCTTTGCTGCCATTTCTAGACAAATGTAATAAACAGTACTTTGTGCTTTAAAAAATAAATTACAATATAATACTTTAACAATAGCTATTCCTTTATTGAAATGCCACAAAATAAGACGAATTTGTTTCTACACGAAAACATGTGATTTTTTTACTTAATTGTTGGTCAATAAGCTTATCTTTGATTTAATTTATAGTCAAATGTAACAGTACTTTTGCTTTAAAAATTAAGTTGCAATATAAGAATTCAAAAATAGTTATTTTGTGCAATTAATATGTAATGAAATTGACATATAAGTTAAATTCAATTAAAGTGTAATGTATTGCTTTTAAATTAAACGTACTTTATTAAAAAATATTCCAAAAGCACAAAAACATTTCATTTATTGACATGCCACAAAATAAGACGAAGTTGTTTCTACACAAAAACACGTGACGTTTGTTTACTTAATTGTTGGTCTTTGCTTATCTTTGCTGCCATTTCTAGTAAATGTAATAGTACTTTGGGCTTTAAAAATTAAATTGCAATATAAGAATTCAACAGTAGTTATTGATGCAATTAATATATAATGAAATTGACGTATAAGTTAAATTCAATTAAAGTGAAAAAAAAGCAATTAAATTCAATTGCTTTTAAATTAAACTTACTTTATTAAAAATAAAAATACAGTATATTCATTTTAGTTATTTGATAATGAAAAACAAAACGTTTGTGAATTTAAATGGTATGCATAATTTAAAAATATCATTTCATTATTGTAACAGTTTAAAATCATCAAACACTTCTGTAAATGAATATTCCTTCCAAAACTAAATAACTGCAGAAGCATATTCCTGCATCTTTTACAGTAAATCACATACATGACATATTCATGACATATTGACATACTCCAAAATGAGCCGAAGTGCTTTCTACGCGACAACATGTGGCGTTTGTTTACTTAATTGTGGATCGAGAAGCTTATCTTTGCTTCAGTTTGTAGTCAAAAGTTATTGCACTCAATTGCTTAACAAAAAAAAAAAAAAAAAAAAAAAAAAAAAATCCAATACAAGTTATAAATAACAGATATTGAGTTAAATTAATATATTGAGTTGTTCAAAAAGCTCCTTTCGTTTGGGAAAACCAATTCGTACCGGAAAATTTCTCCCGTCAAATATTAGACACTGGATATCGGAATAAGTGCCTCATAATTAAATGATAGAATTTTCCGGTAGGAAATTTTCCCAAACGGAAAGAACTTTCCGAACAACCTAATATAATAATATTGATGCATAAGTTAAATTCGATTAAAGAACATAGTGTCGCTTAACAATGAAACTCGCTGTATCAAATATAGAAATAGAGTTATATTCATTGTAGTATTTGATACTGAATAACAAGTCGTTTGCAATAATCTCATACATTATGTGCAGTTCTGATGTTGTAAACAAAAAATAGATGGTATACGCTATACTATTTAAAAAAAAAAAATAATAAAAAAAAAAAAAAAAAAAAAAAAAAAAAAAAACGGATCTAGGAAACTGTAGTACGACCACGAACGCTTATAGTGTATTATTCAGTTTTCTCAACCCGGAATATAAGTTTTTTGGATGCTATCAATTCCATTACCACAAAATGAGGCAGAATTGATTATAAATGGCAAAGCGTGACGTTTGTTTACTTAATTCAAGAGTATGATTATAAAAAGGGTTATCTTTGCTTCCATTTGTAGTCTAGAGTTACAATACTTAGTTGTTTTTTAAAAAGTAATAAGCTCTCAGTACAAAGAATTTGTTGCGTGCAATTAATATGTAATGAAACTAATACATAAGATAATTTCGTTTATATATAATTAATTAATTTTTCAGCAGAGCTGGAATTACGCTCGAAATTATAGAATACAATAAAAGTGTGAAATTTAACTTGCTACGAATTGAAAATTGTCCAGCCAGGGAATCGAACCTGGATCCTTGCCATAACGCACCATATATTTCCATCCAAGAATATATTTCATAAAAATTCCATAAACAATTACTTCAATAAAAAGAAATCATTAATTTCAAAACTATAACTTTTTCGCCCCTTAGACCCCTTCAGAAACATGTTATTATCCTGTCCTTGAAATGCATACGTCTTATATATATTATTCAGCGGAACTGTCAAGAAAGGTTCTGCTCTTATTATTGGAAATATTTTCATGCAGGAAAGTTGGTGAGCTATACTAACACAGAGTAAAGTTTAAGTTTTATATAAAAATTAAATAGGTTTGTCGTTTAAAATATTAAATTGAAAAATTAATTTTAAAGATATTTCATAAACGTTCCATAAACACCCAGTTTAGCAAACTTATTATTCATTACTTTAGAAAAAAAAAAAAAAAAAAAACTATTTGTCCTATACCCACTTTCAGGAAGGTGTTATTTCCCAACTCCTGAAATTTATACGTCTTATATTTTCTTCCGCAGAACTGACAAGAAAGTGTCTTTATTTGGCAGCAGTCTTATTACAAGAAATCTTTTCTTCTAGGAAATTAATGCTCTTCATGCACTTATAAGAGCAAAATCATTCTTCAAGTAGAGGAGATGGGCAAGTGGAAATTATTCTCGTTGAGAGGAAAACAGTCAAGGCGCATAGATGTCGCTATATTGCGCCTTTGAGAGAGATTAGGCGCAAGAAAATATTAAGGAGACGATGGACTTTGAAAAGAGCAGCAAAACGAATATTTGCTTTTGTGTTATTATTTATTTTAAAAAATATCGATATATTTCCATATACATAAGTGTGTAAATACATAAAGTGTATTTTCTTATTTTTATTTAAAAAACGGAGGTATGAAGTAAAAGTAACTGCATTTCCAATGAATTTTTCTCCTAAACAAATTTCTCTCAGAGTTTCGCATCTTTAAAATGCGATTAATTTTTAATTTACTTTGAAAATTTACTATTTTAATTTACTTAATAATAAATAAAATTTAATATTTTAATTTACTTTGAAAAGAGCAGCAAAAGGAATATTTGTTTTTGTGTTAATATTTATTAAAAAAAATATCGATATATTTCCATATACATAAGTGTGTAAACACATAAAGTGTATTTTCTTATTTTTATTTAACAAACGAAGGTATGAAATAAAAGTAACTGCATTTCCAATGAATTTTTCTCTTAAACAAATTTCTGGCAGAGTTTCGCATCTTTAAAATGCTCCATGCGTTTTAATTTTTATTCAAAAATTTTAATATCGTTGAAGGACAATCTCTACTTTCCTGTTTTTTTTTAATAATTGTCTGTGAGATTAAAAATGGATGCATACATATCTTGTAGTAATATGTATCAAGATTATCCCTCAACTGTATTAAGCATTTTGAATAAAAAATAAAACGCATGGAAAATTTTAAAGATTATAGACTGTGGAAAATTTGTTTTTGAAATAGATTATGATATTTTATTTATGTTATTTCCTTTTATTAGTATTAAAATATACTTTCTGCTAGATATATGGTAATAAATTTATGTTTTCTAAACTTTTTTAATTAAATTTAATACAAAAACAAAAGTCCACAGTTTTTCTAATTTGTGATTTTTGAACTGTTTCTTCAAGTTTTGAAGCAAAGTCGAGTATTTTTTGCTTTCAAATAACAAAGATTTTTAAAATGCTAAGCATATTATTGTTTTTTATCTTCTCCATTTTTCGAAATTCGTAACCTTCAATTACCATTAATTTATAATTCTGCATTAATAACATTAAATAAATTGAAATTAAGAAAAGTACGGTATTATTTAAATTTTTTTTCCAATAATTACAGTTTAAAATTCTTAAATACTGCTTACATTACTGAAAAACACAGGATTTATGAATAAGACATCAGTTTTTATAAAACGGTAAATCATTTAAAGGGGAAAAAGAAAAGCGCCGCTGAAAATGCCTCTATTCAACTCTGTACATTAAAAATACTAGCCGATGTTTGCCAGAAAATTATAGATTTTACAATTTAAAAGACAATTAACTATGAAAAAATTTATAGTTACATAAATCTGAATATTAACAAAATAATTGCACAAATGACTGGATGGCTGAAAACATGGCTACATATATATATACCACAAACACTGACCTGTTTAGGAATGAAAAGTTACTTATTTTTGTAATTTAAAATGTATTCATTTTTACAAGTGATTTGTTTATTGTTAACATTATCACGAAAAATACAAAATTACACAAGATCATTTATCGATGAGCGGAAAAGGACCACGCAAGAATTTCATGGAAATGTGCCCACAGTGCAAATGGCTAAAATTTTTATATGCTGTAGTTCATGCGATGCTGATCAAATGTCTCAATGGACATAATCCAGAAAAATGGCTAGTTTTGTTACATGACCATCAGAACATCATATTACATAACTGCAAACCAGGGGTGGCAGCATATAAGTAAATTTTTATGTTTCTACCTGTATTTATAATTAGTAATCTTCAGGGTAAATTTCTTTATCATATGGAATATACAGCAAGATTTTCCTATACGCTGCGAGGCCAGTTGCTAACCTACCGGTTTTTTCAAATGAAATACTCATAATTTGAGCTAGTTCCTCTTTCCATGTGGTTATTAATTAGTTTTTATCATTCAATAAAAAAATATATAAAAAAATCATATTTGCATCATAATATTATATCTGCCACCTTTTCATTTCTTTAATCAAATCGAATAAAACCAGAAATTTTATTGGATAATAAAAGCTAATTAAGAACCACATGGAAGCAGTATATATTTCGCGAAATATTTCTTTTCAGACAAATTATGTATATTTGAAAATGCAAGAACTTTGGCAGCTATGTAATAGAATGAATTAAGACCTTTCGATGGTCATAGCATCAAAACTATTTGTCCATTTTGCCAAACAATGATGATATCCAAACAAAAAGTTCATTATTTTTAAAACATTGTAACGGGTATATGCCCAAGATTTTTTCTTGTGATATGAAATTTTGCGATCAGTTAGAAAACCGAACACCACACCGCTTCATTGGTATTCTTTTATTTGAAATTCACGAAGAATGTATTTTAATATGGTATAATTTCTCTATATTTAGTATTAGATAAAATCATTTTTATGACAGTCATTGAAATCCACGCATATAAACATCAGAAAAACAGCTATTGGATGAAAATTGTTCCAAGAACTAATACAATTCACCTGCAAAAATAAAACGAAAGTATCGACTGTTTCTTTGACATTCTTTTATCGGAAAAGTAAAAAAAAAAAACTAATATAATACACCTTCTGAACTTTCAGTATTGGATCATAAATAATTTTCGCATGGAAAAAGGGATTTTGTATGAAAAAAAAACGATGATATCTGGAATAATTTCACTTATTTTTCAGACACTATGATGGATTTATACCCCTAAGTTTTTCTGAGGATTAGAATAATTCGCCAGGTTATTGAAAACCGAAGAACAGACTTTCGCATACTTTTATCTGAAACTCAGGAAGAATATATTTTAATATGATACAATTTCTGTGAATTTAATACTAAACAAAATCATTTCTATGACAATAATTCAAATCCACGCATAAAGATCAGAAAAGAAGCTATTTCACTGATGGATGAAAGTTGTTGCGATAATTAATGCAATTCACGTGAAAAAATAAAACCAAAGTAGCTATCCTTTCTTTGATACTTTTTATCTGAAAATCAGAAAGGAATTATACTTTAATGTACTTTTTTTTAAATACCCCTAGAACTTCTATACTTTCCATCAGAAAAACATCAGTATTGGATGATAAAATATTCAAACATGGCAAAAGGGATTTTATATAACAAGAAATGGCGATATCTGGAAAAATTCCACTTCTCTTTGAAACGCTATGACGGACTTAAGCCACAAAATTTTTCTGAAGATTAACATGATTCGCGAGCTAATACGAAACTGAACAACAGACCGTTTCTTTCGCATTCTTTTATCTGAAATTCGGTAAGAAAGTATTTTAATATAATGCAATTTCTGTACTTTTCGTATAGGATGAAATCTTTTTTACGACAGACATTCAAATCCGCGCATATAAACATCAGAAAACCAGCAATTTCAGAGCTGGATGAAAGTTGAGGGTTAATGCAATTCACGTGCAAAAATAAAACCAAAGTATCGACCGTTTCTTTGACATTCTTTTATCTCAAACTCAAAAAGAAACAACTTTAATGTAAGACAATTTTTGTACATTCCGTATTGGACAAAAAAAAAATATTTTATGACAGTCATCCAAATGCACGCTCATAAACATGAGAAAACCAGCAATTCAACTGCTGGATAAAAGTTGTTCTGAGAGTTAACATAAAGATAAAAGGAGATGACTTCACATGCATGTGTTCTTGCACAGTCATCGATCCGGCACCGATTCTGAATTTTGCCGTGTCACAATCTCTCGATTTCCATTTTTCAGTTCCACTTTTTTTTTAGTAGAAAAAGAGATTTTATATGAAGAAAAACAATAATATCTGGAAAATTTTTACTTTTCTTTAACGACATATATTCTCTTAAGGCAAAATTGCTTAAAATGTACGATTTTTAAATAAGATAAAATAAGATATATATTAAAATACGATATATATTTTTACGAAATAAATTTAGGAAAAAAAAAAGAATTTTAACCTATGAATTTTTAATAAGAAATGTATTTTTAGAAGCTTCAAATATGCGAATCCAAAATTACAGATTATTCCGCTAAATAACTTTTGAGTTGTGTTTACAAGAACCGAATTGTAATCTGTGTGCAACGATTAAAAATTAATTTTACAATAGAAATTTCAAATTTTAAACCCTCAAAATTCCTTAACTGTTTGACCGAATGACTTTCTGTTTGGTATCCCAAGGTAAAATTTACAGAATAATCCAAGTATGCTGTCAAAATTGGGTGTTCGTATTGAAAATAACAAAGTTTGGTAAAATTTACAGAATAATCCAAGTATGCTGTCAAAATTGGGTATTCGTATTGAAAATAACAAAGTTTGGTAAAATTTTAGTATGAAGATGGCACCAAGCTTGGTTTCTTAACATAAGTTTGATATAATTTCCAATCGAATGGCTGTTTTTGTTTTCCTCTGTAATAATTATGTAATAATTTCCTCTGTTAAAATTTATGGAGTGTATTTTTCTGTTCTTTTGGCGCAGATTGTACCAAGCATTTCTGTGCTATATATACACTAAACCATATTTACTTTTAATGAAAATTAATTGCCTTATATACCAGTTTTTAAACAAACTATAAGCATTATGCTAATCTACCTTGTTCACATTGTCAAGCTATCTTATGCGCCTTTAAATCTATAACGAGTACTGTGTCCGAAAGCTTGGATAAAATAATGAAAAATATATACGCTTTAAAGTTTTCTATAAAAATTGTCAAATTTAGGTGCTTAAAAATAAGAAAAGTATACTCATTTTTTAAATCTTTCCCGAATTATAACAGTGCCAAGAATTTAATTCTCAATTTTGAACCGCGCACGTAATCTTTCTTTTTTGACATATTTTAATTTTACGTAATTTCATCAATATAACTCATGACTCAAAACGGACAAACTTCAAGAGGTAGTAGTGCACACAAAAACAATCAGTTTTTGCTTGAGAAACCAGGATCGTAATTAAATTTGATTACAATTGATATCAACTCAAAATACAAAGTTCCTCACTCCATAACAATCGTTCAGAACTTTAAGTATATTTAAGATATTAAATAGTAAATTTAAAAATACACTACCACCTAAATTTTGTCTAATCTTTGTTTAATTACCCTGTATAGCCTCGTTTTAACATATTCCCCCACATGTTTAGTCACTGCACCAAAAGAAACGTAAATAAAATGCAGCACATATGATACATCTGCCATAAGGTACAAGGTGTTCGGTATAAATTTTACAATTTGTAAATAGTATAAAATTATGGGTTGTTGTGGAAAATGTGACATATTCTACATATTTTTATACATTTTAGTCAATTCAAGACAAACATAACTTAGACAAACTTCAAGAAGTAGTGATGCACACTAAAACAAACAATCATTTCGTTGGAAACCAGGATAGCAATTAAATTTTTTAACTCAAAATACAAAACGCCTCACTCCAACTCCTTCCACTGCACAAAAAGAAACGTAACTAAAATGCCACACATGTGGCCACTCACGGATGTGACACATCTGCCATAAAGTACAAGGTGTTCGAGATAAATTTTACAATTTGTAAATAGTATAAAATTGTGGGTTGCCGTGGAAAATGTGACATATTCTACATATTTTAATACTTTTTGGTCAACTTCAAGACAAACAAAACGTAGACAAACTTCGCGAGGTAGTGGTGCACACTAAAACAAATAATTCTTGCTTTAAAAACCATAGGATCACAATTAAATTTTTTAACTCAAAATACAAAACGCCTTACTCCAACTCCTCCCACTGCACTAAAGAAACGTAAATAAAATACAACAAATATAGCCACAGATGGATTTGATACACTTGCCATAAGTTTCAAGGTGTTAGGGATATACTTTGCAATTTGTTAATAGTATAAAATTTTGGGTTGTCCTGGAAAATGTGACATATTCTACATATTTTTATACTTTTTTGATTCAGATACACTGGTGGTGTCAAAGGCAACGAAAAGAGAAGAGTGGAAGTCACCAAACTATTGGAAAAGGGTAATCTTCATCATGATGACTCGTGCCAGTAATGCACTTCCGCAATCTACGTTTCCTCTCGATTATACTTGAAACCGAAAAAAACTGTAAAATTTTTTTAAATATATAATAAAAAATTACAAATCTATAAAAATTGATCGTATTTTTTGTTTTATTTCGATTTGTTTTTCTTTTTTAATGTAAGGTATAGTTTATAGAGAATTTAATTTAATGAAATACAAAGGATGCGGATTATCACTTTACTAAACAGCGTACAACCACTAGAGTGAAAAAATGTCCAGACCGGTGTTCGATCCCGGATCCCTTTCTATACCGCACCAAGTGCTTTACCATTAGCCATCCGGACGACATCCGATCTAGCATTCTCTCACTCTTATATGTCTAGGCTACAACATCGCAGCACAAGATGGAACGTCAATCATGAGCACAACTTCAGTGGCATACATGAGACAAATTAAACCCAGTACCGGTGAATATTTATATACTAATTAATTTTTCAGCAGAGCTGAAATTACGCTGCAAATTAATGAAATACAAAGGATGTGAATTATCACTTTACCAAATAGAGTGAAAAAATGTCCAGACCGGGGTTTAATCCCGGATCCTTTGGTATAACTCACCAAGTGCTTTACCATTGAAGCCATCCGGGCGACATCCGATCTAGAATCTTTCAGCTCTGCTGAAAAATTAATTAGTATATAAATATTCACCGGTACTGGGTTTAATGTTTCTCATGTATGCCACTGGATTTGTGCTCATGATTGACTTCCATCTTGGGATGCGAAGTTGTAGCCTAGACATATACGAGTGAGAGAATGCTAGACCGGATGTCGTCCGGATGGCTTAAATGGCAAAGCACTTGATGGCTATACCAAGGTATCCGGGATCGAACCCCGTTCCGGACATTTTTTCACTCTAGTGGTTGAACACTGTTTAGTAAAGTGATAATTCACATTCTTTGTATTTCATTAATTTAGAGAGTAATTTCAGCTTTGCTGAAAAATTAATTAGTATATTAATTTCATTTATTAGAAAAAAATAAGCATGTAAATCCGTAACTTGTTCAGACTTCAAAACTTATCGTGGCAAAACAACTAAAAAAAAGTGCTTCGATATGATTGAGTTTACAGTTTCGCTTCTTAAGATATCCGTCTGTGCGGCTCAACGTTTACGGCTCTTACGACCGTAATTTAAGAATTTTCCACTGTAGCAACGAACCCGCTGTAAGACATTCTTAAAAGTTCAAACATTATAACACCAATAATGATAATAAATACATTTTTTCGTCAGTTCAAACCTTTTTAGTCCCTTTAATTTGATAATCAAAACTTTCTAAAATTCAATGTTTTAAACTTTTATCTATAATAATTAAAATATTAATTTTGTGATAATGGCATTAATAATGAGTTTGAATGGTTAATAAATATATATTTTTAAATATTCATTACTGCACTTCTTCATTTTATTTTCTGCTTGAAACCTTCTCATAGTTATTGAATTGCTACGCCACTGAATCTTTTGTATGTCAGCGTGTATAAATGGAGGTGAAGATAAATTAATGACAGCTAAATGAACGATACCTAACAGATCATTTCATGACATCTCTTTTGGAATGGATCCAAAACTATGTCTTAATTATCGTTAAATAACACAGACATTTTCGTCGTTAGGTTTGAATAATTTTATATTTACATTTATACGCAGTTGTTATATGGATGTTAATAAAAACGAAAAATAAAGAAAACTAAAGAAAGGGAAGAAGATTTGAAACTCTACAAAAAGTATGCAAGATTTTATTTTATAAAATTAAAATATCTTAATAGAATATCATAAAAAAGTGTTAATCGGACTCTAGGATGTTACTTGAACCGAAAAGAAAAAGGTGTTTTAAATCAGTCATGGGTCTAATGTGCTAATAGTCATGGGTCTAATATATATATATATATATATATATATATATATATATATATATATATATATATATATATATATATATATATATATATATATATATAACCATTAATGAAACATTACCAAAACACCAACTGAAACTTGAAATTATGATTTAGGAAGTAATAATTTATTGACAACGAAATTGTAACCCCAGCACAATGAATATAGATATTAAATACTTATATAATGGAAGTAGAAATTAAAATAAAAATTGAATGAAATAAATAATATATATATATATAGATAGATAGATAGATATAAATAGACGTGTGTGTCCCTATATTTCCCTTTGCAGCCACAACTACCAAGCGCAGACCACTGGTGTTTCTGTGTGGTAGTACCCTCGAGTCTTTTATCGTGCACTATGGTGGTTGCATGTTGGTAGCTGTGGGGATGCGGGAGATAGGGTGGTTGAAAGTGGTCGACGTAAGGCATTTACTTATTTCGAAAAAAGTGTTCTAAATAAAAGTGTGTAATCTGCTTTAATGGAAATTGGTTCATTCAACTTAACTTAAGCTACTTAAGATATAGAAAACTAAATAAGATGATTTCGTGCCCCTGGCGGTGGAAATTAAAACTAAACGATATTGCAGCGCGTGCATAGCACGACTGCTATACAATGCCGTAGGCAGCGGGTACGAATGTCGGAGTTTCGTACGGAAAGAGGTTTGTTTAGAACAGAATTTTTATCGAAACAGAACTATTTTTATCGAAACCCCAAAAAAAAGGTTTCACGATTCGCAAAAGCGATCTTTATCTGTAGAAATCTCAGAAACCAATATATTTTCGAGATGTATTGACGCATTTATAAAATACTAATATTCGTTTCCTGCCAGTGATTTTCAGAAACATATTCATAATGGTATTCCATAACGTAATCATGAAAATAAGTATTAATTGTCATAATACAAATAATTAAATTCTTATAATATCCTTACAATTCCTTCAAATATGAGTCTGTATCAAAGTTTGTTAAAATATCTTCACATTTCCTAAAGTCATGAACGAAAACATGACTTCAGATTGGAGTGAGACGCCCTGTAATTTTGACTAAATAAATGGATTTCTGAGTCTGGTTTCCTATACAATAAATGATTGTTACACTGTTCTGTACCAACCCTTAAAGACTGTACCATGAATTCGGGATGACCCTTATTGAGAGTTTTAGATGTTTTAACCAATATTCCCTATTCAAAGCTTCAGATTTGCTTATCTTCTTTATTTTGCTATAAGGTTTATTTTCGTCCTTGCGAGCATTTCAAAACTTTGAAAATGTGAAACTAGATTTAGCTAAAATCTCTCTTCCAACGCGTATTTTCCCGAATTTTTCATGCGAATTATCATTGAGCATTGCATCGAAGAGCTGAGATACTAATCTTGAAAAATCAAATTACGTTTTCTATTACAGAAAATCCACCCACTGTTGTTGTGGTATTTTATGTGACAATTTCCTTTTTAATAAAAACAAAACGAACTAACAAAATTTCTATTTTTTTTTTTTCGTGAGTATGCATTAAAAAAATACAGTACCAAAACGAAAACAAAAATTACAGCTGCATCATACTTTATTAGAAGCCGCTTTCAATTTCCCGTGCACTAAGTCAAATGAAATATTGAATCTTAATCTAAGAATAAGATTTTTTTTTTATTTTTACTCGCGAAAATGACATCAATGTATCAGCAGTACTAATCATATATATTATTTCTGTTATCAACATCCCTTTTTCTATGTATATACAAAAGACACAACAATGAATGAGGCATCTTTCGGAAGGTTTTTAACCGAATTCCAACATAGTGCACTCACATTTCCGTAAAACATGTTTTGATTAAAAATTGCAGTTAATTATTAATGAAATGAGTATTGTTTTCATAAATTAAATGAAAGGGTTTTTTTTTTAAATCAATGTTGCCAAAAAAATAAATTACCCCACTATATTGTGCTCAACAATGATTTAAAAAAAAAATAGTAAAAAAAAAGATGTAGTGGGACGTCTTTGCACGTGCTTATTTTATATTTATGATTAAAAAGCAAAATTCAAATTCAAATTTTCAGCCGAAAAATACACCACTTTTCGATCGAAGCAATAGTATTTCACGTGTAGCCTAAAATGTATGCTTTGTTATATTAAATGAAATTGCATTTTATATGTATTGAATTTATTTTTCTTTGTTCTGTGTTTTTACTGAAGCGGATTGCGCCATCCTCTAATACAGTTAAAATACGGTTGTTATTTTTTTTCCCTCACGCGTGCCTTTTGCTATCTTCAATCAGTTTTTACTGTAACTTTGATGCAACCAGTGAAATGATATTCTGGCTTGATTAATGTTGTTTGTGGGTATTTGTATTCCTTAACTTTATACCTTCATCTAAAAAATATTAGATATTGGTAAAAAGTCATACTACAGTGCGAAATCCTCGCTTTAACAATAGTAGTGACTCTCTTTTTCTAGTGAGAACATATCTTATGTCAGACTGAGCACTGAATTAGTTCTAGAAGAAGAAATTACTAAATAATAAGTTTTGTGCTGACAGAGATCTTTAAATAAAAAGAAAAGTGCCCAGTTAAACTGATGGCATTGAGCTCACAGGCTATTCGCAATATTTGTATATTATACTCTTATTTCAAAGAATAATGCCCTCGAAAAATAAAGAAACCAATAATAAATTAAGGGGGGGATTACCCCCCCCTGTTCCCCTCTTTATACTTAACCAGTGAACCCCCAAAACTAACCAGGGAAGCCCCTTATCACAATGAACCTATGTACAAAATTTGAAGCAAATCAGATAATTCTGCATGAAAAACCAATTTATCTGACTTAAGGGGGGGAATCAGCCCCCCGTTCCCCCTTTTATAGTTGATCAATGAACCCCCAAACTAATCAGGGAAGCGCCTTATCACAATGAACTTATATACAAAATTTGAAGCAAATAGGATGATTCTGCATGAAAACCCATTTAACTAAATTAAGGGAGGGAATTAGCCCCCCCGTTCCCCCCTTTATACCTAACCAATGAAACCCCAAAACTAATCAGGGAAGCGCCTTATCACAATAAACCTATAAACAAAATTTGTAACAAATCGGATATTTCTATCAAGAGTTATCCCGTTACGTACATACGTACAAAAGTACATACATACAGAACGGGTGGGCACATTAGCTCTCAGGCTTTGATAGCCTGTGAGCTAAAAACTGTTACATTTGGTTGTGCTACATTTGAAACTTTTATCTCAATTTGACCCACATGTACATTAGCATTTTATACTTAAATACGATAATATATTCTTAAATTGTCACTTCTGATATAAATATAGATTATTCAAAGTCCATGATTAAAATGCTTTTTACTTCTTTTTATGATTAAATTATTGTTTTAATATATGTTTTATCATGCATATTCTGAATCAATAAATTTTACTGATCAAAAATATTAATTGGCCATTTTTATAACAGATTTATATACAGATTTTACGTTTGCTACTTTAAGATGCTAAATCAAATGAGGTGACTTCATACATTACACATTTTTTTACAAACACTCAAATGTGTAAATATACCGCTGGATAAATGTTTTAACTAATGCTGTACGCCCAGTGACGTTTTACAAATGAAACAGATAATCTAAAAGAATGTAAACACTTATCTGAAATTTGTTGCTCTTTTCGAAATTTATATCTATAATTTAAACAATATATCATACTAGAGGACTCAGCCCCCTACTCGCTAACGCTCGCCAACCCCCCGTGAATTGCTAAGCAATTTACATTGAGACCGCTACGCGGTCCCAGCTCGCTTCGCTCGCTCGCCCCTTTTTATTTTTGCAGTAAATCTAGCCGGAATAAGTAGTACCATAAATCATTTGAACTTATGAAATTCACAATTTTTTTTTATGTAAAAAAGTAATTGAATTCCGTTGAAAACACAACTAAAAATGCATTTAGTTGGAGCTACTAATGAGCATATAAATCATTTAAATACTATGAATAAAGGATCTTGGAAACATAATTTGTTTAAAACTTATTGCACCTGTAATATTGTAAAGCTTATTCCTTAAAAAAAAAAAAAAAAAAAAAAAAAAAAAAAAAAAAAAAACACTACGTAATAGAAAGATATAGGAAGATAGATAGGGATAGGGTGATAGGACAGGAAGAAATTTAAACAATCATCAATGATTGTTTAAATTTCGTTCGACATTTTACTATTCTAATTGATTATAGATTTCTGCAGCAGATGGCAGCAGGTGCAACCTAGACAGTTGATATTTTTACTTCTCTCCGATTTTTCATGGGAGTGAAATTCATAAATAAATTATAAATAAGAGTTGAGAATTCATTTGAAATTAGCAATATTACTCATAATTAAAATGAGGAATCATCTCAGACGCTTTGGATTACGTACATGTTATTTTATTTTTAATATTTGCTAACTTGATTTTCACTGCTCTGACACTGACCGCCATATTGGAGCCTGAGCTGATCTATCTAACACAATCTAGTCTTTTCATTGGTCTGAGCTCTGGAAACTACTTTTGTTCCCAACAATAAGCTAGAAATTCAGCCCTATTTCCGCCTGAACAGTTGAACAGTTTAGGAATTTCATGGTCATCCCATTTGAATCCATCTTTATGTCCTGTATTGCTTTAACTGTATTTCTAAAACTTAGAAATCCACAGGAGAGAAGAAGTCAAACTATAGTCTAAACTACGTATAACAGTGAGTATATTAAATATAAATAATTGTAGAAAAGCGTTTAGGATAGGATTAAAAAGGAAAAATGTAATAACATTAAAAAAAAAAAACAAATAGAGTAATTAAATAAAAAAATTAATAAATTTAAAATTGTAAAATGTTCAATTGTTCAAAACAATCAATATGAAGGAGAAAAAACACACGAATACAAGATACATCACAGTGAAGTACATACATTTTTTTTTTTTGGTAGAAGAAACAGAACGGATATTAAAGTGAAAAATAAAATATAACAACTGTATTTTTTCATAAAATAAAAAAATATTAAGAGTTTTAAATTAAAGGTAAGTTAACATAAAAAACAAAAACAAATAACAAAAATCAGGTGCTATCTTCAATATAATCTGATTGGGAATTTATAGATATTTTTGTAAAAATATGTTTTTTTACCCGTCAAAAAAAAGAGCAACCATTGAAATCACGTCTCATGGTGGTATTACAGAGGTATCTACATGTATTTGTCATGGTTCTTAAATTTCTATCATTAATTTTAATCTGGTTTTTCATGCTAGAGTTGCGCATGAAACTCCAGATAGAAGAAGCATAAGCCATGATATATAGATTGTAAGTATTTGCAACTGAACACATCAATTTCCCTTTAACCAATGACGTCGATAATGTTATAATCTCTGAATACAATGCTAAAAATTTTGTGGTACGTTGAACCAACTTTTGGTGCTGCAGCAACATAAACCTTAAAATGCTGAAATTTTGTTCCAGCAGTTTAGTTGTGGTTCAACCTACGATCCAAAACGTGGAGCTAGACTTCACCAACTTATGGATGCAGCACCAAAAGTGTGTTCAACAACATTTTTAACAATAAAAAGCAATTCCACTGAAATTTTTTTTGCACCATTTTTGATTCACCCCATATACTTTGTATGCACCGCTATAGAAAAAAAGTTTAAATCCATATTATAAAAAAAAAAAATCCATCTTAATTTTTTTTTTAGTTAGAGGGGGTTGAAAACTGTGGTTTTCTACAATTAAAAGGTTTTTTAAAACTTTCATGTTTTATGAATTAATATACATAAACTAAAATGCAAAAAATTCTGAAATCTGCATACTTTTGTCTATTAAACCTATATTTTAGTAACCCGTTTCTAAACTGAAATTTCCTCAGAAAAAGAAAATTTCAACAAATATTACTCGAAAAAATCTTTTGATACTCGGTTAGACATCAACATAGCCGAATGAGGTGGCTTCATAATACTGTAAAAAAAGACAAATATTTCTTAATTTACGAAATTATAATATAACCACGAACGAAAATATACAATAACCGCCTCCAAGTTATACAGGATACCGAAAAGCATTCTTTTGCATAAAGAATGCTTTGGGTATAAGATAAGGAATAGTGGGTATTACGCATTATTGCAAATTAGTGCGTTGGTAACTGTTTCAGTGTAAAAGCACCGCAAGTCGATAACACTATAAAAGTAGTCTTTTTCAATGGCGAACCACAAACTTCTTCTAAAAGTCCTTAATTATAATTTTAACACTAACTACTGAATACTCTATTCTATTTTGGTCTACCCCAATTGCTAAACGTATAATTTTTGATATCAAAACTTTTATATTTTTTACGATTTCAGAAATTTCTACCTTAATTCGCTCTTTTATAAGATAAATAAAATTTATTACATTACATTTTCAAATATTTATTTTCGTAACCGGTTATTAGACTATAAATTTCCTCTAGAAAAAAAAAAAAAAAACTACAACAAATATTACTTTAAAAATCTTTAGATATCCGGTTAGACATCGACATCACCATGTGAGGGAGATTCACACACTGTAAGATAATGGCAAATATTTCGCAATCTACGAAAATTTAATATAATCACGAACGAAAATGTACAATAACCACCTCCAAGTTATCTATGATTCCGAAAAGCATTCTTTTCGATAAAGAATGCTTTTCTGATTCATGGGTAACGCAGAAAAGGTTACTGCACATTTTCGTTTGTGGTTATATTATATTTTCGCAGATTAAGAAAGATTTGTCTTTTTTATAGTGGGTATTACGCATTATTTTACAAACCTCAAAATTTGAAAAAAATAGCAGTTAACTATAGTCGTGTTTCTTGCGACACAACACCCAATTCTAAAACACTAAGTTAAACAGATAGTCTAAAACGTTGTGAAGCCTTATACTGAAATTCATTGTTCTTTTCAAAATTCTATCTTGAGTTTTAACAATATTTCATCTAAGCAGCTAGAGATATCGATTTCCCTTTAAGCAATGACAAGTCGATAATGTTATAATCTCCCAATATCTTTATTGTTAGAAAAGGAAAAAATACATTATTCAACTTTTCACGTGATAAGCTTAATATACCGAATAATAGTAACACTTTTTAAAAAGGCAAACTTTCCAATTCAGGGTAAAGTATTATTCAAAAGTATGTTATCCGATATCGCAGTAAGGATGAATTTCTTAATTATTTGACAATTTTTCAGATGCTAATATTAAAACTTGCAAAGAAAGCATTTTGCTAACTGTTTCAGTTTAAAAGCACCGTAGGTCGATAACACTATTATAATAGTCCTTTTCAATGGTGAAACACAAATTTCTCCTAAAAGTTCTTAATTATAATTTTTAAAACTATCTACCGAATACTATATTGAATAATAAATAGTAAAACTTTTTAAAAAGGCAAACTTTCCAATTCAGGGTGATGCCAATTTCATAGTACAAACTTTAAGGGTTGGTACAGGTCACTGTAACAATCATTTATTGTATAGGAAACCAGCGTCAGAAATCCATCATTTATTTAGTCAAAATTACAGGGCGTCTCACTCCAATCCGAAGTCACATTTTCGTTCATAAATTTAACAGTAATGAACATATTTTAACAAAATTTGCAACAGACTCACTTTTGTGGGAATTATAAGGATATTGTAAGGATTATTTCATTAAAGTATATTCACTACTTTTAAAGTTATGAATGAAAACGTAACTTCGGATTCAAGTACAAAATTTCAGCATTTTATCATAAAAAGTCGCAGAGGTATGTTTAAACAAATTGTTGAGGGGTAAATCATAAGTATATCATAACAATTATTATTTATTTATACAATCATATTTATTTAATGCATTCTTTCGTAATTTGTGTACGATCCCTGAAACGCGATCATGCGACATGATATTTTTCCTTTGTGAACTCATATCTAGGCATCAAAATGTGGTTTAAGTCAGCATTTATGTATTTTCATATCGCTGTTACTTCTTACGATAAAATGATGAAATTCTGTACATGACTTTATTAGTGAATGGATCACATTTTAGTCATTGGGGAAACTTTTTGTACGGGAGCCGTTATAAATTTTAAATTTTGTATTTCTTCAAATTTAATCCCCTGAAAATTTTATCGCTTTTATAATATTCTCTATCTTTTTTTATGTAACTTTGTAATTTACAATATAGAGGAAGATCGGGTAGCTCCGGACACTTGGATAAATTGCAAATAAGAAACAAATGAATCAAATTTCTGTCTTTATTTTATACTTAAAATAAAATTACGAACTTCTTTAATGATTTTAATTAAACATTGCTAATAATATCGAATTATTTAACGACATATACTGAAAATAGTTTGGTATTATTTTTTTGGCGTCACAAGAAACGGCGGGTAGACCCGGACATATTAATCAATGGTGTCCCAACCGTTTTTTGGCCTTACAAACATCAGAATTATAACAAAAATCCGATGCATCTACATAAACACAATCTTAATGAAAGATCATCTAAAATAAGATCTAATTAATCTAATTATTCTTTCTTAATAACCTGCAATAAAGTTTGACAGGAGCAACGAAAATTTATTGACGAAAACAAAACACTCACTCACGACTAACTTACTCGGCGCCCACGTCGCAATTAAACGGTATTTGTTTCGTCTCTGCAGGGCGTTTATTTACAATAACTGTTTATTTACGCAACACTTTGAATTTCTTAGCAATTGAAATGTCTGCGGTTACCCACCGTCCGCGGCTACCCGGCTTTCCCCTACGTCTATGATCAATAATTTTAAGGAATAAAAACCGAGGTCAATGTTTTTGGGATACCCTGTATACTTTGCGTTTTTTAAATAATTTTAATTGCGTTTTGTTTGTAATACTTGTTACATCAAAATTAACATGCTTGTGATAGCTACCTTTTCTATTCTTATAGATCTCAATTCTTAACTTTGACTTTTCTATATTCGACAATTTGAAAAATGTCTTTACAATCTAAAAATACTTTCCATAATCCAGTAATGTACTTCTGACCTTAAACTGGAAATTTATTATTTATGAAACATTAAAAATATATTTAGAATCTTCAAAAGAGGAAAATAATATACTTTGTATCAAATGTAACGAGTCGTTTTAAATCATATATGTAATAAAATATTTAAATCCATGTTTTTTGTATTAAAAATACCAACTGTAAAAAAAATTACAGAATTAAGATCGTTGAATAGGATCGTTACCATGGTGATTATGGAAAGAATAACTAAAGAAAACCAAATCTTCAATGCTTTCCTACGAAAAGTGTTTAAAATAAGACGCAGGAACACTTAAAAAATACTTTAAGTTGATTGGATCATCTCCGGCAAGCTTTGATCGTCCAAGCTAAAAATCTTCAGACAAAATTTTATTCTTACGCTCAAACTTTTTTGAAACAAACTTCATAGGCTTTTGATTTATTATAATATAAACATGCTAATATGTATGTCATTGTACGTGCATACAATTTTTTAGAACGTAGAAATAAGAGCAATAAGTTATTGAATGAATTAAAATTTTCCAGATTAAACACATTTTATTAATGGCAAAAAATAACGCGTTAATCTATTCAAATATATAAAACTGATGTATCTGTGTGGGATTTTCAGAAAAACAACACCTATTTCTGATATTTGATAGTTGGAGTATCATAGTTAAAGTTTATTCGAACAGAGTTGAAAATGCCCGTGTCAGGACTCGAACCTGGGTACCTCAGCTTTCAATGTTAATGCTCTTCCTACTGAGTTAACAGAACGATTTCCTGTCTGCAGTCATTCATTCTTATTTGTTGGACATGGCTGCGAACTGCAGCGCTAATTTCATTCATCCGAGCTATAGCATTTACATGATGAAAGTATGATATAACATGGAAACTCTTGTATACCATGTAATTAGGTCATAATGAAGAGAGGAAAGTTTTTCTCCTTCAACTAGGCTCGGACATTTTTCACTCTGTTGGAATAAACCTCAACTATGATACTGCAACCATTGTATATGATTTACGTAGTTAAAAAAAAAAAAAAAAAACTTTTCTCTCTTCATTATGATCTAATTACATGGTATACAATGTTATATTACACTTTCATCAAGTAAATGCTATTGTTATAGCTCGGATGAATGAAATTAGCACAGCAGTTTGCAGTCATGTCCAGCAAATAAGAGTGAATAATGCCAGCCAGGATATTGTTCGCGAAACTCAATAGGAATAGCATCGGCACGGCAAGCCAAGGTACCCAGGTTCCTGGCCCGAACATTTTTCACTCTGTTTAAATAAACCTCAAGTATGGTACTCCAACCATTGAATATGATTTACCTTGTTGAAAAAAAATCTTCTCTTCATTATGACCAATTTCTAAGTTTATTACTATTTACTAAGTTAATTTTACTTTTATTTTACTTCGTTAATTAATATTTAGATGATGTATAGTCAAAAATAACATTTAAAAATGTTTTTGTTTGTCCGAAATAGGTTATGACACGGCTGCATAACAAACACTAAACTTATTAGGGCCAGATATATAATGTTTCTGGCTGCAATCTGAAGTTTGTCGTATTCCGATATCTAAAATAGTTTTTGGGAAATCAGAAAAGAAAAAAAAACAGGAGAATCTGTTAATCAAACAAGTTTTCAATACTGAGAATCTCGGGAACTAATGGACCAAATTGAAGAATTTTTACGGCGATTGAAAGGTCTAATTAGGATTTATAAATAATAATTCTGGCTACAACCTGTAGTTTGTCGCGTTATGTCTGTAACGATGTCTAAAATGGTTTTTGGGAAAACCGAGAGAATCAATCAATCAACCAATCTTTTAAACTCGAAAATTAATTGATCAATTTTAAAGAATCTTACGGCGATTGAAAGATAATTAAGAATAATAATTAGATTTAAAGGGAAAAATTACATTTTTTTCTTATGACGTATATGTTTTCATTTAAAAACTGATTGTTAATTATTTTTCTTAGAAAATACATCTTAGAAAATACAAATGCAACCAAACGGGTTGTTACGCAGCTAGAATTTTATATAATAGAAAGCTCCAGAAACAGTTTTAAAATCTTAAAATGTAATAAATATTTTGACCGAGAAAAATCAAAATAACATGGCATCATCTACAAATTGGAAAAGATCCTTGATAGGAAATATGATCGGCAAAAGAAACAACATCCGAAAATGCGATTTGACCCTCAGTTCACTTTTTATAATAGAAACTATTCCAGCAAACTTACGCATCTAAACTTAAATGCTGATTTAATAGATCCCGTATCGTAAAGCGCATCCAAAAGTCTTCAGCGATGACTTTAATTTCAATTCAAATTAATACAAGAAAAAAACCCAGCAAGTATCGTTTTAATAAGTAATAAAGTTGTTTATAACTGTATGTTTTTTTTCGTAAGAAGTCATAAATGTATTAAAATTGTATCCAACTTTTAAAAGTTCAATATCAACATTACAATTTTATTCAGTTTCAAATTTCGCATTCTAAAAAAGTTGAAAAAGAACAATTTTCATTAATTTTGAATGATAAGTTAGTAAGGTATAAATTATGGAAAAATGTACCAATCAATATTAAAAAGAAGCATCCGTTATATGAGGGGGTTAGAATGGCAGTGGAGTAAGTCAAAATTTTGACAAATCTAGATAACCATATTATCGCTGAACGTATATTAATTTCTGTTCAGTGCGGCAGTCAAACAATTCATAGTTCACTTGAAGAGTCGATAAAGGGCAAAACAAGTTGGACCACTTAATGCAACGGCAATACGACAAGTTTCACAAATTTTTCTCAAATTGCTAAATATTGACTTACTCCACTGTCATTCTAACCTCTTTATATAGTCATAACCCACACAAGAATTTATGTATTTCATTGCATTAATTTATATTTTATATGACACTTTTTTAAAAGCTTAACCATAATGGGCAGGCATATTTTGGATAAATATGGTTTTAAAATACTAATCAATATTAATAATGCGTTTGTTAAAAGTTCATAATAGATAAATGCATTCCTTCGTTGCTATTATATTCCACACGGTTGACCCCTCTGCCCCTGAATATATATTTCCGTTCACTTCTTCTCAGTAGTTTTCAAGTTTTCAACAAATTTCTAAAATAGGTAAATTTAAAGGATCATACATAGGATAAAACTTTCAAATCTGTTTTTTCCTATTTATGTATGTTACGTAAACCGAATGAATGATATATTTGTCTATTTCCTGATGAGAATTATTACTTCCATTGGCAAATTATTGTTAGATAATTATTTTAACATATTTAGTCGCAATAACACCCAATCTTTAAAATGGGTTTCTTAATACTGTTACTGTAGCCGAATACATTTTAATTGATATTTAGCGAGTATTTCAAGATAGAACAATGAAAAGTTATATTTGAGGTAAATGTAGCATGACAAAGGTAATGAAATATTGAAGTATACTGAGATTTTCAAAGTTAGGATTAAAAAAAAATATTGATACGACCCCTCAAGAAAATGTCACTCTAGAATGTGGGAAAATAAAAATAAGGAGCTTTGTTGCAGTTATCCTTTTTATATTATGATTTTTATATCTAATTTAAACTAAAAAATGCATTTGAATCCACCTAAGCAAATCGATTCTAAACAATACATAGTATCAATAAAATTAAATAAAATATTGATAAAATAATAAATTCGAATTTATTCGCCGAAATAATCAATCTTCATTTTCAGATAAACTAATCTTCCGCAAGCTTTATCATAATAGTGTAAGTACCACTATCTTTATATCTCTTATAAAACTATAACCTTAATATTTCGTCTTTTGAATTTTATATCCCTCTTAAATTAAATATATATATATGTCATTTGAATCCATCTAGTTAATTGGCTTAAAGTAATAAATTAAATAAACAAAATTACATAAACTATAGATAAATGGATAAATTTGAAATATTATTTGGAAAGTAAACAACCTCCTTTTCAAATAAATTTTCTTTTAGCAAGCTTTATCTGAATAGTGTAACTACTACTAACTTTAAATTCCGTATAAAGTTACAGTTTTCATATTTAATATTTTGACTTTTATAACCATTAAAACAAATAAAATATTTGAATTCATACAAATAAATTGACTCAAAACAATAAGTTAAAATATTTATAAACGATTTCTCATTCGACGTAAATTTTTGGATTCTTTTTAGGGTTTCGTTCATCTCACGAAACCCTATTGCTCCCGCTCCGTTGTCTGTCTGTCACAGAGCCATTCTCGAAACCTGTGTAACTTACAGAGTTGAAACTTTGTGTATAAATCAGAATATCAGCTGTGAAGAGCTGAAAATATTAAAATTTGAAAAATTCGTATTATTTTAATAAATAGAGATAAAAAACCAAAATTCTAACAGCCTTTTCTTATTAAATTTGAACATTTTTCCTTATAGCAGATGCCAAAAATTAAAAATCCATGATGAGATTCTATCTACAATAATTAATTTTCTATCAGACGATTTCCACGTGAAAAATAAAAATGAAATAAAAAGTTTTACCAATTAAAAAAAAAGATTAATATGAAATAAAAATGATTGACGCCATAGTGGTAATAAAACAGAAAGATTTCTCAATAATACAAGGAGTATGAGTATGTGTGCATGTACACAAAGCAGATTAATTACACGTCATTAGGGATTAAAAAGAAAATCTGACGTCATATCGCAAGTTTAACGGATTTTTCAAATCTTTCAGTATAATACAAAGCGAGTATGAATATGAGTAATAGAGAATAGTAAATATATGAGTTTGAGGAACGTATTGAATCATGATAAAAACCCGATTATGGAAATATTCGCATATTTTAACATTTTGAAGGTGTACAACATGTTTAATTTTGAAATTAATTTTTTTCTAAATATCGCATTTAGTCCACACGACAGATATTATTATGACAGAATATAATACTGGGCTTCACCCGCTATCGGGCCGGTTCAGATATTCGAAAAACCAAGAAAAATAGACAGTTTTTTTTTTTTTTTTTTTTAGAAAATGAAATTTATTTGGATTTTTTAAAGAAAGGATAAAGTGTTTTGAAAGGAATACAGTGGTGGACATAATTATAAGACACCTACCTAATTTGACATACAGTGAAAGAAAAGATTCAGAGATTAAAAACGCTTTATCAAATACGACAAAAACATAAATTTATTCTGTTATCACACGTAATTGTTTTACAGAAATGATATTTTTATACTGCTTAATAAACAAAACTTAAAAATACCATGGACAAAATTATAAGACACCCTAACATTTTAATTAAAACACCTGCTTTTTTTTCGAAATATGCAAATTTTCTGCACGCTGTTATGACGTCAGCAGTTAACTAAAGCAGACGATAACCGACTTCACGCATTTACAAACATACCACGAGGTACAGAATAAAAAGAAAGTGAAATTCGCGAAATTTGGAGATTAAATGGAACTGGTGCTTCAGTTAATAATATTTCAAAAGTTATTAAACGCTCTAGATGTGCAATTTCAAATGTTTTGAAGGAGGAAGTAATGGATCGGTGATTAAAAGATTTGGACGTGTCCCTTGCTTGTCCTTGAGAGACAGACGCCATGTGCTTTCGCTCGCTACACAGAATAAGATGACCACTACAGGCGTTAAAAGTGTTTTGTAACTGAATTGTTCAAACAGAACCATTCGCAGGGTGTTGCATAATGCTTCCTATGTGAAATTTTAAAAATTGAAGAAAAAACCACCGCTTCTAAGGCGGCACAAAATGGACCTTTTAAACTTCAGTAAACAAACTATGGCCTGGACCTCTAAATGGTACTCTGTGTTATTTTCTGATGAAAAAAGTTTAACCTGGATGATCCTAACGAGTTTCACTATTATTGGTATGATTTACGGAAGTCTCCTGATGTACAAATGAGCCGCCAAATGGGTGGAGGCTCAGTAATGGTTTGGGCTGGTTTTTAGGCTCAAGGGAAAACTGATATCGTTTTTGTGCATTCAAGAATGAATTCCGAAAAGTATAAGAATCTTCTTAAAGATCAACTAGCCATATACGGTGAACTTCTTTGTGGCGAAAACTACACTTTCCAGTACGATAACGCGTCGATTAGTACATCGCGCGTAACAAAAAAGTGCTTTTAAAGCAAAGTATCAACGTTCTTCCTTGGCCGTCTCGCTCGCCAGATTTAGATCCCATCGAAAACTTGCGGGAGATCTCAGCTCGTGAGGTTTACCGAAATGGGAGGCAGTTTACATGTTTCGAAGACCTAAAGAATGCTATAAAATGTGCTGGGGCATTTTGTACCTCGTGGCATGTTTGTAAATGCGTGAAGTTGGTTATCGTCTGCTTTAGTTAACTGCTGACGTCATAACAGCGTGCAGAAAATTTGCATATTTCGAAAAAAAAGCAGGTGTTTTAATTAAAATGTTAGGGTGTCTTACAATTTTGTCCATGGTATTTTTAATTTTTTTTATTAAACTCTATAAAAATATCATTTCTGTAAAACAATTACGTGTGATAACTGAATAAATTTATGTTTTTGTCGTATTTGATAAAGCATTTTTAAGCTCTGAATCTTTTCTTTCACTGTATGTCAAATTAGGTAGGTGTCTTATAATTATGTCCACCACTGTATTAAACGAAACCCTTTGTGCGAACTTGGATCACACTTACCCACTTGTTATTTTTTCATATCTGATAATTTGCATCTATCTTTTTTGTAACTTTAACATTTTTGTAACGATTTTATGCAATTCTATTGCCTATTCAAAGAAAAATTCTTCTAAAGTTACAGAATTTCGTTAAAAATTCTTATAAAGTTAGAGAATTTCGTTAAAAATTCTTATAAAGTTAGAGAATTTCGTTAAAAATTCTTATAAAGTTACAGAATTTCGTTAAAAATGCTTAAAAAAATAAAGTGACGACGTCAATAAAATGACGACGTCAAGTGGTCCATTCTCGACCGAAAACAATAACCAATTTCCCAATGGTTAATAAAAACATTAATAAACGGCTAATTTAAAAATTTTAATTAAATATTCACATTAAAGTATTGAACTACCTAAATCAAATAATGAGTCTTTATTTTTCATATAAACTTACCTTCCTCAAGCTTTATCAGAATAGTGCAACTACTAGTAACTTTATATCCCGTGTAAAAATATAAACTTTTAAATATCTCCTTATGATTTTATGTCTCTTCTAAACTGAAAAAGATATGATTGGAATCTATTTAATTAATTAACTTAAAATTTTAAATTAAATCAACAATATTAAACAAGTTGTCGACGAACGCGTAATTTCGAAATGTTTAGTAGAAATAATCAATTTTCATTTTCAAATAAACTTACTTTCCGCAAAATCTTTTCTTTTTAATCTTATTTTTAACTTATGTTTATACGTTTATCTTGCATTTATATCACGATTTTTATAGCTCTTTTAATAAAAAAGGTGATATGAATCCATCTAAATGAATTGATTAAAAAGTATAAATTAAATAAGCAAAATTAAATGAAATACTTATGAAAGAATAAATCTAAATTTTTTTATTAAAATAATCATTCTTCTTTTTCAGATAAATTTACTTTCCGCAAGTTCTTTTATTTTAATCTTATTTTTAACTTATATTTATCTTATTTTTTATTTTAGAAGATTTCATCACTCTTAAACAAAACAATACAAATGTTATTATAATTCATCGAAATGAATTGACTCAAAATTTTAAATAATAATAAAAAAATAATTAAATATTGATGAACGAATAAATTTGAAATTTTTAATTGAAATAATCAATTCACTTTTTCAGATAAATATATGCACCGAAGTATTTATCAGAAAAGTATAATTATTACTAATTTTATATCTCGCATAATGTTATACGTTTATATTTCATCTTTCGATTTTACATCACTTTTAAACAACAACAAAACAAACAAAATGATTTGAATTCAACATGTTATCTATCTCAAAATAATAAATCATAGGTGCCACGGATTACGGATTTTGTGTGTTATTATTTCTGAATAGGAACATTTGCCTTATTTAATCGCAGAATTCTGAGATTAAATACGGTGGTGATTGCTGTACGTAAATTGAAGTATTCAAAATCCGTACTCCTTTGAACATAAATAATAAATTAAGTCAAATATTAAATTAATAATAATAATATTTAATATAATTTAAAAAGTCGTAAAACACAATTAAAATAAGTGAAACACTTACAAAGTGATCTACCTTGTACAGCTATTTAAAATTCATTTTATGTTTTAAAATTATAATGTACGTTACACAAATTTTTATATTAACATAATGTAATAATATTTAATTTATTATTCATTATTAATTAATTAAATATAGTTGTTAATTAGTAATTAATTAATTATTATTGTTAATTAATAATTAATTAATTATTACTATTAATATATAATTAATAATATGCTTATTTTAATTGCTAAAAGGTGTAAAATAAAAGCTTTATAAATGGTAAAATAAGTTTTATTAGACTGTTGACATGTTTCGATTCCATCGGAGCCATTACCAAAACAAAAATTGCATTGTCTATGAAGTTATTATGTGAAACGAAATCATTTAGTTTTTTACGTACCGTTACAAATTAAGCATGTTATTTTTCATTAAATATTATTAAACAATAAAAAATAACGTTGATAATGAAGCTCCAATGGAGCCGAAACATGTCTACAGTCTAAGAAAACTTATTTTACTGTTTATAAAATTTTTATTTTACATGTTTTAGCAATTATAAAAAGTATAATATAATAATAATATTTAATCTATTATTAATTATTAATTCATTAAATATAATTGTTAATTATTAATTAATAATTATTGTTAATTATTAAAGAATTAAATAATACTATTAATTTATAATTATTAAATATTAGTATTAATTTACAATTAATAATATATTTGATATTAAATTTAATGAACAAAATTAAATAAAATATAGATTATCGAATAATTTAGAAATCGAATAATTTAGTTGCAACAATCAATCACTTTTTTGAGATAAACTTACCTTCCGCAAGCTTTATCAGAAAGTCTCCGCAATCGACGCGAAGAGGGACTGCTCCTTCTCCTTAAGATAATAGCAGCGGTTGCAGATTCTCTCCGAGAGGATTGTTGTAAAAGAGGACGAGGAAAGAGGACACGGAGGACACTCAGTAGCAGCACAGCCAATGTCAACATAGTCAGCAAAAATCAATATCACATATGACTTTTGCACATAATGACACGGCTTCTTTTGTGGTTATAGATAATCCATTTCCATAAAGTCATTTTTAATTGTTATTTAATATATTGTAAAAACTTAAACCAAATACCAGTTCTACTTAACAGTACTGAAAATATTTACTTTCGTTTAATCACAGTGTATTTTTTTCTTCTCTTAATCTTTTCTTAACGCTACTGTTGAAATGTTCAATGCATCATAATTTTTGTTCAGTTATTTTTTCACCACGTTAGTACATTGCTCTTTATTCCTATTTGTATTGAAAGTATTAACTTTCATTTAAACGCAGATTTTCTTTTATAGTATTAATCATCCAAAAACATCATTCTTGAAATGTTCAATGCATCATAATTTTTGTTCAGTTATTTTTTCACCACGTTAGTACATTGCTCTTTATTCCTATTTGTATTGAAAGTATTAACTTTCATTTAAACGCAGATTTTCTTTTATAGTATTAATCATCCAAAAACATCATTCTTGAAATGTTCAATCTATCACTTTTTTTTCTGTTCACTTTTTACCGCGTTCAAACATTGCTCAGTCTTTATTTCTGTTTATGTCTTTCTTCAAGTTAACCAATTTCAGAGAAATTACAACAACGATACGTAAAAATGATTCGCAACGTAGCAGTTAAGTCTTGTCAATGGCAAGCTGCCAGAGCACTTGCGAAAACCTCTTGCACGAACGTTGGAGAATCAAATTACCCATCACTAAATTTCTAAAGTATCGTGTTCTGCTCTACCAAATCATTGAAAATTTCTGGTACAATTTTTAATTTCCTTTATAGAAAAATAAAATGTTAATTTATTTAATGATCACTATTACGTGAAATGTGAAGTAAGTTAATATTTAAAGATCATGAATGCAATAACATTTCTTAAATTTACTTTACATTAATAAAGAAATCTGGCTTTCAAATACTAGATATATTTTACAATATCAACATTTTAATATTTCTTTTCTGCCATTCAATTTTTTTTAGTAAGAGGCACTTCTGAGAAAAAATTAGAAGAAAAATAAGTTTAAATAAGTAAGTTGATAATAAGTTATGGGCATTGACAAATACATTTGTTTTCACCAACAATATAAAAACAATGTCAAAATACAAACGATGTCAACTATTTTGTTTACACTTTTTATCGGGGAAAATTATTGTGCCAGTGAAATGTTGCAGCAATTTCACAGAATGGCAGAATTACAATAGCTGAAGATAAATAGAAATGTAAATGCTCTGAACTGAAAACACTTTACTCTTTATATCCATAAATAAACCGCTTCCTTTGAGATGTATAAATCTTTAACAATAGTTTCTCGTTCGATTTTCATTTCTTCTCATTCACTACACGTACAATAATGTACGACTACATTTTGTTGCATATTACTCTTCGTTTACGTATTTCTTTAAATACGATTTGTTCTTTGAAGCTAGTCCGTACGTTGGATGCTTTCATAATTAATAATATTTTTCACTATAACGTAATTGATAATACTATGGATTATACTATGGATTCATTTAATCAATTTTAATGCTTTTTTTATTTATTAGCAATGAAATATGATATTATATTATATTTAACTTACATTTGAAAATAGCTTGTCACTTTTACGCTCTATTTTCTATATCATCTAAATAAGACGAATAATTCAGTTATTGTAAAAACGTTTTTGAATATTAACTTTTTACGACATTCACTATACACACATTGAGAAGAAACGTCGCTTTGAATTTACTACACAGCTATATCCTACACTCTGTTATAGAAGCAACCACAAGAATATACAATTGATTTATATTTAACTTACATTAGAAAATAGCTTATAACTTTTACCTCTGTTTTCCATATCACTTAATTAAGACGAATAATTCAGTTATTGTATAACACGTTTTTGCATGTTAATTTTTTTACGAAACATTCATTTTTACACACATTCAGAAGAAACGTCGATTTGAATTTACTACACAGCTATATCCCACACTCTGTTATAGAAACAACTACAAGAATATACAATTGATATGTGCGAGACCTCTCTTCAAATCAATGTTATCTTATCTGAATTTTGACAGTAGTTTATCACATAATTCAAAGCATTTCATGCACTGAGGATTCTTCTGATACAAAGTTTATCTACTTAAACTTGTGTTATTATTTGATTGTAAAATATCACTTTACATTTTATTTGTTATGGAGCAGGTTTTAATCGAACAATAACTTTCCCTGTCTGATAGCAGTTTAAATATGTAACTTTATCATTGAAATATATTTTATTTATAACAGAATATTATTTACAATGCTAACGTGAGTTAATATTAAAATTTTGCTTTAAAATTTGACCAAACAATAAGAAACAAGATAAAAATTCATGTTCCTTACGTCTGATTATCAAAAAATACTGTACATTTTTGAAATATTTAAATTGTCATATGAAATATAATCATTGCCAGGCAAAATAATATGTATTTTGTAATTTCATAGCGTGACCCATCTAATTTCTACTTGTTTCTTTATATATATATATTATCAAACATTAAATAAAAATAAACAATCAATATAATTTTGTGAGCGTTTAATATATTTTGATTTTTTATTTAATAAAGCTAAGCGTAAAATATTTACCCCAAAAATTTAGTTTAATAATGCGCAAATTCGTAATATGCTGTTTTGACTGGTAAATATCAAAGTAAACTTTGTTCCGGTAAAACTATCAGAAAATTTCAGTATAGAAACATTTCAATATAGCACTATATATTTGAATATATGTCAATGTCTTTCTTGTACACTTTTCTTAAAACACGTGATAAAAATGTTTTCGTTACATCAATTTATTATCTCCAAGTTTGAGAAAATAATTATGGTATCAAAATTTAAGTAATCTTTTTACGTAAATAGTATATAATTTAATTCAATTTTTTATAAATAATTATGACACAATTATTTGAAGTAGAATTATGTTTATATTACTTATCTTTCATCTTGTCTGGTTTAGAACTTGAGCTTACATTTTCATAAATAAGTTTTTTCATAAAGGTGAAAAATGTCATAGGTTTAATTAATAACTTTCATGAGCACAAATATTTAAGCTCCAACCAAAACATCTGACATTAGAGTTTAGTCTTAATATTTTAAGAAAAATTTCATAATTACAACAATCATACTTAATTAAGTTCTAAGACAACATGTACTATAGTAGTTGCGTATCAAGTACTTTGTATATAGTAGTTGCATACAATGTTGCGAATCGTCCATAATTGTAATACAGAAGAAAATAAAAAAGGTAGAATCTTGGATAATATTTAAAACAATCAAGAAAACTTCAATTATATACTGAACTTCTAATATAGTCAAAAGTTCCCAACATCTTTTCACAGCGCTTCAACTTTGCGCCGGTAAAACTTTGTTCAAAGTTCCTTTAATGTAGAACGGAAATAAAAAATATTGACCCTTCAAAAATATTTTACACAATCAAGAAAACTTCAATTATATACTGACTTTCTAATACAGTCAAAAATTCCCAACATAGTTTCACAGCACTTCAACTTTGCACCGATAAAACTTTGTAAATTTAAATTTACCAATAATATATAGCGGAAATGAAAAATATTGACTCTTAAAAAGTATTTAACATAATCAAGTAAACTTCAAATATATACCGAATTTCCAATACAGTCACAAATTCCCAACATCTTTTCACAGCTCTTCCACTTTTCACCGGTAAAACATTCTAAATTTAAATTTACCTTTAATATTGAACGGAAATAAAAAATATTGACCCTTGAAAAATATTTAACACAATCTAGAAAACTTCAATTATATTCCAACCCCCGATAAAAATCACAAATTTCCAACATCTTTTCACAACACTTTAACTTTCTGAACATTAACTTAAATCAAGAAAATTGCCACCACAAACACGAGCAAAAGCACATTTGAAAACACGGAATAGAGTCATGTGTCACTCAGTTTTATGCACTGACAGTTTCTGTCACGTGGCTTTCAGTGCAATAAGTTCAATAGTAGCAGCGCAGGAAAACAGCCTACCATTTGCAGCACACTCACTCAACGGTATGGGTAGAGTAAGAGCGCTAGGAGCTCTCACTTTAGAAATTGATCGGCCAAGACTGGCTTTGGGATGACCCCATTGGCGCGTACAGTGGAGCAAAGAACGAAATTCGCTGAGCACGAAAAGGACAGATTCTTTGACGCCGCGTTTATGACCGAGACAAAGATACTTAAATTCAGTTTAACTCTATTATTATATTTCGATAGAGTTAGGCCTGTCATTTCAGGGATATAAATTTTAATGACATACACCTATTCTCTTTTTTTTTTTTTTTTTTTCCTTTTCTGAAAAGATTTTCCATAAATCACACAAAAGGTTAGTTTATAAAGGGTTTTAAAATAACTCTTTAAAACCCTCTAAGCGGTTTTACCGTATTTTCTGTTTCTTCAAAACAACGTAAATCGGCTGCAGATAAAAATATTTTTAACAGAATTGCATTTTAAGATGCATGTAAGGAATAGAGATGTCAAATGTATTTTAGAAACAAACCGTGAAATAAAATTTAAATTAACATTAGTTTTAAGAGAAATTATATGAAAATGCTGGTTAAAAGATAAATAAAGTAGTTGGAAATTTTATTTCTTCCTAAATATTTTTTTTTAAATTGCTACGCAGGCACAAAATATGGGGCTTTATTACAGTTATTCAATTTAAAATGTTTTAATCATTACTCTTATGATCTTCAAAGGTACCTATTCCTAACCAAAACTCTATTGTTATTCAGCAGTAGATCTATCATTACAGGTACATTTTAAAGATATTTATCGATTCTCTTTTTTTTCTGTTAAGTTTTCCCATACGTCTTCTAACAGCTTAGTTTATAAGGACTTTAGTAAAATTTCTTTAGAAATTATGATAATTACTGGCAAATATTTCTTTTATTTGATTTCCAAATAGAATTTCGGAAATATCACGCGAGCAATATAATTTTCTATAAAATGCTAATTAAAAAAATTAATTTATAAGATAAACAATTTTAGTTTGAAAACGGTTTAAAAATAACACTTTAAAAGTTAAGTGAATTAGTTCGGAGTTTTTATTTCTCTTTAAATAAAATTTTGGAATTGCTACGCAGGTGCGAAATATTATACAGCCTTTATTATTGTTATTAAAATAAATTTTTTAAACATTACTCTTATGATCTACAGTACTTAAACTAGGCCAGAAACACTATCGTTATAATTTGGTATTAGACCTATCATTACAGGGATAAAAATTTTAAAAACATTTATCTATTATTTTTGTCTGCCGAAGTTTTTCTATGTATCGTCTTAAAGGTTAGTTTATAAATACTTTAATAAAAGTTCTTTAGAAATGGAAGGAATTACTGACAAATATTTATTTCATTTCCAAATCGAATTTCGGAAATATTTTGCGAGCTATGCCATTTTCTGTACAATGCTAATTAATAATTTAATACTATTTTAAAAAGTACGGCTTGTTTTTTATTATTATTATTTTAAAATTTGATTTTTTTTTAGCAAAAAATAAAAGCCGTGTATCACGAAATGGATTTTTATGATGCCACATTTGTTACCGAGACAAAGCTATGTAAACTTTACTTTATCATTATATTTCGGTAGTGTTAGGTCTATCATTAGAGGGATAAAAATTTTAATGACATTTATTAATTCCTTTTTTCTGCAAATATTTTCTACAATTTTTCCAATATGTTAGTTTATAAAGGATTTAAAAATACCGAATTAAGTGAAGTAGTTGGAAGTTTTACTTTTTTTTTTAAATTTCCAAATGAAATTTCGGAATTATTACACGAACAATGTAATTATAGTTTTCTATAAAATGCTAATTAATAATTTAATAGCATTTTATAAAGTACGGCTTGTTTATCAGAACGTCGTTAAAAATATATCTTTAGAAGATAACGAGTTATTTAAAGTATATAAAAGAGTAATAAAGTATTAAAAATAAAAATCTAAGTAATGAAAAATTGTAAGTAAAGTAATAAAGTAAAAGCAGTAAGGTAAAGTAAGAAGTAGTAGAAAATAAAGTTACAAGTGTAAAGTATTAATAAGGATTAAAACATAGTAAATAAGAGTCTAAGGGAATTAGTGTGCAAGTATTATAAATCGACTTTCGTAATTATTTCATAAGAAGTATAGTTTAATAGCATTTTATAAAGATCGACTTGTTTCTTGTTATTATTTTTTAATTTTTAAGTGTACAAACATTAACCTTACAATCTACAAAAGCACACGAAACGGAGGCTTAACTCAGCTTTAATTGTATCATTATATTTTGGTAGAGTTAAGCCATTACAGAGATATAATATATACTTACATATATCTATTACCTTTTTTTCCTGAAAAGATTTTCTATATATCATCTAAAATTTTAGTTTTAATGGCTTTGAAAATATCCCTTTAGAAGAAGATAAAGAGTTCTTTAAAGAAAATGTGGACAAAAAATTGTTTTGAAGAGTAATAAACTATTAATAGTTAAAATATTGTGTAGAGTAGTAAGGTAAACGCAGTAAGGTAAAATGGTAAGGTAAAAGAGTAAAGTAAAAGTAGTAAGGAAAAGTAAGGAGTACTAATTAGTAAGTAAAATTATATGTAAGAGTATATAGTAAGTACTAAAGGAACTACTTACTAAGGTAAAGTAGTAAGGTAAGAGTAGTAAGGAGTAGTAATAAGTGAAATTATAGGTAAGATATTGTTAAGTACCAGTAGTCGATGGAGATTTTTTTTCCTTGGGGCCCGTTTTGTGAAAAGTAAAGGTTATTTTTGTGAAATATATTACATTTTTGTGAAAAATAACATTTTCTAACGAAAGTTGAAATCCAGTTATTCAAATTCGAAACAAGCATTTATTAACAAAAACTTTTTTAAATCACTTTGCTGAAGTCTTCCTCTCTGGAGAACTTGTTTTTTAGAAATTACACATTTTAAAACATCTCAAAATGATAAATAATTAATAAATAGTAAGTTTTTATAAAATACAATTTTGTGAAAGAGCCTATTTTATTAAAAGTAATTTTGTGAAGGGGTTTTGTTTTATTATAAAGAATTTTGTGAAGGACTCTTTTATTATAAAGATTTTTGTGAAGGGTTCCATTTTATCAAATTTATTTTTGTGAAGGAGTCCATTTTATTAAAATTATTTTTGTGAAGGGACTTGTTATATTAAATATATTTTTGTGAAGGGGCCCTAAATAAGCCCCAAATTGTGCACCTGTATTGACCATTGAGTACTAAAAAAAATAGTAATAGAGTGTCTACGTGAATTACTTACACATATTATTTTCAAATTTTTACGTGAGCAATGTAATTTAATCGCATTTTAGGAAGTATGGTTTGTTTATTATTAATATTAATTTTTTAATTCTACAAACATTGTTCTTACATTATCTACAGAGGTATGCGAGGCCAAGGTATACCTAAACTGAGCCTTAACTAAATCATTATATTTCAGTGGAGTTAGACCTGTCATTACTGGGGTATAACTTTTGATGACACATACCTATATTCTTTTTCTGAAAAGATTTCACATATATCATCCAAAATGTTATTTAATAGCGGCTTTCAAAATTATTTTTCAAAAGAAAACCAAATAAGTGGGAAGTTTTTATTTCTTCTAAAATTTTGGAATCATTATGCAAGCGTGAAATATTATACTGTTAAAATTTTTAAATCAAAGTTGAACTTTTTTATGGTGTAATGTAATTAGAAGTACCAAACTATCGCTCTTATTAACTTTCAAAGAATTTTCATCCTCATTCAACCTTGAAATGACTTAAACTTTCAACAAAAAATAGAGCTATTCAAAAGCCAATCAGAACAATTTTTTTATGCATTCTCAATATACTGCTTTACGGCAGGGAAATATCCACGTGCTTGTCCATCCAGTAAAAAAAATAATTTTGTTAATCTAGGGAAATACAATATAAACACGAATGAAAATGTACTTTCCCGAGTCACCCGTGACTCCAAAAAACGTTCTTTATCTTTAGAAACCCCAGAAACCAATATATTTTCGAGATTGAATGAATCATTTATAAAAATAAAGTTTCTTTTGCTGCCACTAATTTTCGAAAATATTTCTGAGTAGTTTTTATACTGTATTAATTAGTGTTTTAACCGGGAAATATCGGATTTTAGAATGCTGATTTTAGAATGCTTAGTTAATACTGAAGAAATCAATAGATTTTCGAGATGTAAAAAAGCATTTATAATACCAAAGCATATACAAAGTTTCTTTTGCTGCCACTGTTTTTCGGAAACGTTTCCAAGAAGTTTTTAGAGTGTATTAATCATTTTTATAAACCAGTAATTTTGGTTTCTTGGATGCTACTAATTATCAAATAAACATTCGTATGTTCAACAAACATGGTTTACAGACAAATATGAAAAATTAACAGCATTAACATTAACATAAAAAAAACATTATTTTGTTACCCTTGCATGCATAAATTCTATTAAGCAGCTAAAAACATTTAATTAAGAATTGCTAGCATTCTAAAAACCGATATTTTGAGGGTAAAAAACTAATTAATATAATATAAAAACCACACAGAAATATTTTTGAAAATTAGTGGAAGCAAAAGAAAGTTTATTTTTAGAAATGATTCATTAAATCTCGAAAATCTATTGGGAATTCAAGAGTTCGAATACGCCATCTGGTGGAGCAAAGACATAACCTTTCGCTTCAGGAAAATCCCTTGCAAGCCCATTGCATTACATGTACTTTTAATTTCTTCATAATGATTATTTTTTTGCACAATTTCAGATTTTATGTGATATTGGTGTTCTGTGTTTATATGACAAGGTAAAAATTATCCGAATTTGAATATCTAACACTTTCAAACGCGTTTACAATAAATAATGATTTCAATGTCACTTTGGCATTAGTTAAAGGGATAATTATCCTGTACCGACGGCTGCGATCAGCGCCTCTATAGGGCGTTTTAAGTCCCAATTGGTTTCTGGGGTTTCTAAAGATAAATAACGCTTTTCGGAATCGTGGGTAACTCGGAAGAGATTATATTATATTTTCGTTCGTGGTTATATTATATTTACGTAGATTAAGAAACATTTGTCTTTTTCTACACTGTAGTGGTTACTACAATGAAGGATAACTATAAATCAAGAGATGTCCGGTCATACTAATAATAAGCCTGATTCCATCTTAAATAAACGTTCAAAATTAACCAGGACTCCATCACAACGGATATACATAGATATTTTTCCTATATATTGTTCAAAGTTTAACCAGGTCATGGTTCATGGACATCAAATATTGTAAAAAGTTTTCACAATGTTATGGCTGCAGCTACAGAAACATCAAAAGTAGGTTCAGTTCTGTACCAAATTTTTAATACAGCACGGTTTGATTATTGTTACTATTGTGTAAAAAACTGAATTCGTTAAATTCTTATGATCTACAAAAATACTTAAACTTAGCATGAAATGTATCATTATATTTCAGCAGACGTTATAAAGATATAAATTTGCCATTATAAAGATATAAATTTTAGTGACATACAGCTTTTTTTTATGTTTCTTAGTGCAGAGATTTTCAAATTTCTACTTTATAATGGATTTAACAATAGTTCTTTAGAGTATAATAATCTAAGTTACGGTTCTTCAATCTGTGAGCCGACGGATTTCAGCAGACGTTTTAATGATATAAATTTTAATGACATACAGTTTTTGTTTATGTTTCTTATTGAAAATATATTCAAATTGTTACTTTATAATAGATTTAAAAATAGTTCTTTAGAATGTAATAATCTAAGTTACCGTTCTTCAATCTGTGAACCGACAGATTTCGGCAGACATTATAAAGATATAAATTTGTCGTTATAAAGATATAAATTGTAATGACATACTGTTTTCGTTTATGTTTCTTAGCGCAAAAATTTTTCAAATTGTTAGTTTATAATGCATTTAAAATTAGTTATTTAGAATATAATAATCTAAGTTACGGTTCTTCAACCTGTGAGCCGACGGCCACCAAGTCAACATTATAAAAGTCATTGCCTTAATAGCCTTACCAGAATAGAAAAATTCACCTCACTGAATGACATAAACTTTGCGATTAAATAAGGCGTACATTACATTTCGGAATTTGTGGTAGCAAACGACTTTGAGACAAAATGGTCAAAGATTCATAATCTAAGAAAATTAATTGCAAGTATTTTTTTAAATATATTTCTATTTCCAAATGGAATTTTTAAATTATTATCTAGTGACATAATTATCATGTTATAGAAATTTCATAAAGTACAGCTTGGAACGTCGTCACATTGATTGGCTGTGCTATTATGGTACTTGTTGCTAGAATAAAAGTTAAACAGGAACGTTATCAGCAAATTGACTATATAAGCTTATACTACCAAATAAGTACTGAATTTATTCGTGGTTACACAATCAATAGTTCAATCAAATCATTAGTTGAAAATCGAAATTCAATTGTGAGATTAAATTAAACTGAGCATTGATTGGGATCTCACTTAATTTCCTCTGTTTATAGTTTACTGAAACTCAGCGATCGCATAGTGATTGAAATGCATACGTTAATAATGCGATTTGCTTTATATAGACAGATTTAATACTTTGTCAACATTTAGATAATTTTCTATATTTATAAACATTTAATTAAGATAATATTACATATGTGTGACATGAACAGAAACTAAAATTAAATTAACCTAAATAAGTCATAAGCTTAATTAAATTAAAACATCAAATCATTGAAAAGAGAGATTGTTTTTAAAATAGAAAACAATTACACTAAATTGTCGTCATTGTAAGAAACCGCGACTAACATACAGGATTTTCTGTAATATTTATTTGCTGAATGAAAATGTAAATTGGTTACCCACTAAGCTTATGGCAGTATTTGTACATACAGGGTGGCTCATAAATTCGTTCAAACTTCAAAAATTCAAAAGAAATTAAGGGGAGAAATCACGTTAAAGGCTAAAAAAATTGATTTAAAAAGATATTATGGATACATTGAAATGTTACAAATCCACTGCAAAAAGAATTTTACAAAAATTCCAATTAGAACAGAAATTATCGCTAAAAACATCTTGTAAAAAGCCATTTCCTGTTATGCTATAAAATTACCTTTGAAGCCCTTTTTCACAAAACTGTATTTTTTGGCATTGCGCGCACTCTCATTTAAAAACTAATTATCCTAAAACCTTACAATTTACTAATTTTTATGTATACTTTTATGCTGAAGCCTGATTTTTGTCGTAGATATTTGTATATTGAAAAATTAAATCTAAACTTTTTGGTAAATTTAATGAATATGATTATAAAAACCGTTAATTGTGCTAATGAATTTAAATATGCATTTAAATTCAGTGTAAAATATAGTAGAGGTTCCGTGTAAAATTATAGTAATGCAAGTGAAAGTAATAAAATAGTAAATATGTATCTTCAGTAGAATTTTTTTAATCTTGCGCGCAAAATGCATGTTTTAATATTCATATTTTTAAAAAGACATTTTTATCGTTATCATTTAATTAATTAATATTGTTAAATATATATATTCGAATGTTAATTTTCAAACTACAAGAATGTGTGAAAGTATAGAAAAAAATTGTTGTATTTCATCCATTAATTTTGAAATTACAGAGGTGTTCATACTGGTATAATAATTGTCATTTTCATGTTGCTCAACGTGATTTCCTTTCTTATCACATTTTTATATCGGGGCACGGTTTTCACCATAACCACTTGTCAAAGTGCAGACCTTTTTGCCGGAAATAGAAAAAAATGGTAGAAAGAGTAACAGAATATTATTAATGAGTAAGTAATAATAAGTACATATTTCAAGCAATCATAAGAATTTAGGTGTGTTATAGAAACATAGTTTACTGTCAATAACAGGAGTTTTTCGAGGCAAAAGGGAAACAAAAAAATCAAAGAACCCCAAAAGTCAATTCATAATTTTCAAAAACTCATTAAAATTTAATAAACTATCATACCGAAGCACTAAGAAAAATGACACATTCAAATCTGAGTAAATCGATGTTTTCATTTTGCTATGAAAAATTTTGTTTTAAATAGAACGACCCAATGCTTTCAGTTCTGAAATACCTGAAATACTCAGAATATTTATTGAAACATGGACATACTCAAAACTGAGCACATAGAGGTCAGTTCATATTCATTTTTGAAACATAGACATACTCAAATATGATTAGAATCAGTTCAAACTCATTTTTGAAACATGGAAATACTAAAAAATGAGCACAAAGAAGTCAGTTCATACTCACTTTTGATACATGGACATTCCCAAATAGGAGCACATGATGTTTTATTCTTGAGTGTGTGCGTGTTTTCAGAAATGAGTATATACATGTTTCAAACTTGAGTAATTTTGATTCGGAACCATTTTGACTATGTGACATACTCAGATTTGAGTATTTTTTGCTCAGTTTTGAAAATGTCGTTTTTAGAGTGAGTGCGGTTGGAACCACAAGCAAAAAGCAAAAGTTCAAAGAATATTTGAACTATTAGGCTGTATCAAACGTATTTTCGTTTTTGAATGCTTTTATACCAAAGCATGCAGTATAGCACTTTCTCATCATTATTATTGAACATAAAATGTTATTTAAGAGGATGTATGTCCCTCTATATTCTATAATCATACAGGCTTATTTCTTTCATTTTTAGGTCACATAAAGAGTGATATAAATGTTGAGATTTTATGCACCTTAAGGCTTATTTTAAACTAGGCCTTAAAACCAATAAAGCTGTCTTCAAAACTCGTGCAGTTGGAGGCCAGGACAAGAGCAGTATCCGGGCAGATCAAAACAAATCCAAAGGTTTTTAAGGAAGTTGTCCTCAGCCTTGAAATCAAATCCAGAAGTGATAGGCCCTCAGTTGTAAATATTGACCAGTTGAAGAGAAAAAAGATGAGAGTCCATTTTCCACAATAAATTTTGAAGCTAAAAATTAACAAAATTACACATTCAAAAAAATAATATTTGAAAGAATTAATTAATGAAAGAAAGAAGCCTGTGTGATTATAGAATATAGAAGGACATATATCCTCTTAAATAACATTTTATGTTCAAACAGTAGGGGTGAGTATCTGCCAGGTATAAAAGCATTAAAAAAAACGAAAAACCTTTTGATACAGCCTAATATTTCTTTTCTTTTGCTACGAACAATAAGATAATTTGATAAGTCCTACACTGTTAAAAATTTACAGCAAACTGTCCAGTCATTTGACCGTTTTTGTAGAAAATAGTTACATAACCATAATTTAACTTTTTTCTGACCGTATTATTGCTCATTTTATGGTCAGAATATAGTTAAATTACGTTTATGTAACCGTTTAAAAAAAAAAAACGGTCAAATGACTGGACAGTTTGCTGCTAATTTTTAACAGTGTACAGCGCAAAATACACTCTGATATAACAAATTGTAATTTTTGTATGAATTTTAGTAATGTAAACGGATTTATAAGGCACGCCCTATATTTATCATTTTATCTTTTAGTAACCTTATTCAAATTACAGTTTTTTGTTGAAGCCATGCAATACTGAACCACTTTGTATTGCTAAATCTACATTTTAACGAGTGCTAAAATTCTATTCCGTATTTAATAGAACTTCATCAATTTACATAACTGTATTCAATCATGGAGTGATGCCATTATAATGTAATTATTTGGCTATTAGCGTCTTATTTAATGTCAATGTGTAGATGTGTACCATTTACATTAGAGATGCAAATTCTTTTCACTTATCATCATTATACATTGCTTCTAGAAAACTATAAAATATACTTACGAGCTGGGGAAAAAACGCGGCAATTTGATAAGGAACTAGATCGTGAAAGAAACCTAATAAAAACGCAGCTTTATAAACTATTTATATAAAAATTGAAGTTTAAATTTGTATTTTAAAGTTTTGCGATTTCAAATTTTAAGGTCTTAGACTAAGGGTGTGAAAGTAGCTCGCAGGACATCACTACCTTTTAATAGTATTCTTCCCCTTATTTAATCACATAGATAAGGCGAATTACTATTAAAAATATTAGTATCACGCGGGACACTCTTTTCTTAGACGGAAGTATAAATCTTAAAGCGTCTAAGCAGGTTATCTGGCAATTCAATATTATTATTTTTGCCAAAAATGTGTAATTTTCCGTTTAAGCCAGTTTATATTATAAAATTACTATACAGTTAAACGTCATATAAATTTTGAAAATTTTAAAATCACCTACATTGTAAACTTTATATTGCATTAAAAATTGCATTTATAAAAATTCTGAAGTCGATGGGGAAAAATGAACCTACATCAATAAATTACCCAAAAAATTGGTTCTCAGTTGAAGTTATTCGAATTAGATTCTTCATAACTGATTTATACATTTGTAGTCATGTTGTTTTCTAGATTGTTAGGTAGATATTAGTGCTTGAACCGATAATGTTGTACAGAAGAAGAAAGACGCTGCAATTCAATCCATTTCGACTTACATCTATAATAATATACAGGGTGTTTCACAAAGGACCCCTAACTTTAAAAATCAATAACCGGGAAACGGTGATAGATAGAAACTGAAACCAGTGGTATGTTTATTAAAAAAATCGTAAGAATCTTACCGATTTAACTAAATCTCAAAATTTAGTTAAAAATAGCACCGAGAGCGTTAAGAATCCTTCTAAAGAGAGTTCAGAAGCATAGAAAGACAAGCCGTCGAAGATTTCGCCATTGAAATCTGACCGCTATTAGCGTATAGTGAAAATAATTCCGAAAGTGATGTATACCGTGGTGGAACGTGTGTTTATTGTGTTGGAGTACCACCGATTAAATCAGAGTCCTACTGCCACAAGGAGAAGTTTTCAAACGCGATTTCAAGTCCCAAAAGGCCCAGATGGAAAAACAATTCGTGAGCTTTTCAAAAAAGTTCAACAGACAGGCAATGTGTCCGATGCGAATTATTTTTACTATACGGTAATAGCGGTCAGATTTCAATGACGAAATCTTCGACGGCTAGTCTTTCTATGCTTCTGGACTCTCTTTAGAAGGATTCTTAACGCTCTCAGCGCCATCTATCGGTGCTATTTTTAACTAAATTTTGACATTTATGTACAAGATTCTTACGATTTTTTAAATAAACATACCACTGGTTTCATACTTCTATCTATCACCGTTTCCGGGTTATTGATTTTTAAATTTAAGGGTCCTTTGTGAAACACCCTGTATATATATTCAATTTTATTGACAGAATTAAAAACAATAAAATTTTCTTATATATATCGAAAAATTGCTCGCTTCTGCAAATTCTACTAGTTGGGTTGAATTTTCATTTCCGAATGCTACCTCTTTATCCGAATAAATTCGCTTTGTTTAATAACATTAGGCGAATATTATTATTCGAAAATATTGGTAGTATTCTGAATAAGAAAACCCCACCCAACTGGCAAAACTGACTTGTGCGCTGGTGTAATACATCCTCATACATTGTGTTATTATTTACTCGCAGTATGAACAACAAATACACAAGTGTCTTCTGTTTTTTCCATGTAAATTTACAGGGTTTTGGAATTTTATGTAGATGTAGATATGCAAAACCTATGGTAAATTTACAGAATAGATTCTCTATTTTTTTAACAGAATTTCGGTTATAAGTTTACTATAAATTTAAATAAATAAATGATCGCCAGTAGAATCACGGAAAATATTTTAACAATACAATGTTTTATTTCACGGAAATTAGTTTAACAATACATGTATATTACATTTTTTTCAGCAGAGCTGAAATTACGCTGAAAAGTAATGAATATCACTGCAAATTCGCATCACACATTAATGTGTACTGAATGTGTTCCCTTAATGTGTTCCGCTTCAAAGAAAGTATTCTGAAAGTGTACCGAAAGGTGTTCTGCTCAGGATATCTGTTAAATCGAAACTTGGGAACATATATGAGAACTCATTGGGAGCACATTTGGGCACACTTGTGAAATAATCGCTTTCAAAAAGTGCGTTAGAATGTGTACTGAACAAAAGAAGTGTTCTCAGAAGTATTCTAAAAAATATTACAAAAAGTGCGCTTCAAAGTGTTCTTAAAAAGGTGACAAAATTAGTGTTCTAAAAAGTGTTCTGAAACGTATATAAATATTTGCAGTGTAACAAAGGATGTGAATTATCACTTACTCAGCGTACAATTAAGTGCGGGATACCAAAGTTTCCGGGTTTGCACATTTTTTCACTCTATTGCTTGTGCGCTGTGCACTAAGTGATAATTAATATCCTTTGTTATAATACATGTTTATTTTAAGCTCTCTATGTAGATAAATAGAATTACACAGTTCGCTGAATAAAGCAAAGTACAAAAATGCAACTGTCGTTACATAAAACAAAGTACCCGACGCTAATGTCAGAATTTCCTTCACTGGCCATATTATATTTTTGAAAAGGTGTTTTGCAAAAATTTCGAATTTGAAGTTGAAAACGAATATTCTTTCCAAACTTTAAATCTGGTAGATAGCAGTAATGACATGTATTGTTCACTTTTTAAACTTTGACAGAACTATCACACTTTCAGTTTGAAATAAAAGAGGACATATTACAATTCACATATTAGAAGGACATATTCCCATCAGTTACCTTATTTGTGCAGTTTTACAAAGATTTCTATAATTCTTTAAAAATAGAAACACTATAACATTTACAACATAATTTGCATATTGTAATATTTATACGAGTCTGCATTTTGTAGATGAATAAATCATGAAATGTCTTAATGCATTTTCAAAAGAATAGAAATGCAAAACGAGGTTAAATGCTTTAATCATAGTAGTAATTTGCTAGAGTATTCTAAAGTTCTCCCAAGATAATTTATTTTACTTCTATTCTTTTTCAAGCATAAAATATTGCCTATTGTTCTCTTCTTAACAAAATACTCGCGTCAGAATACACTGGAGACAATTTCAGTTATTTATTACAACTACTCCATTATTTTTAATGAGTTGGACTTTTTGTTTGTCGTTTTTAAAACGTTCTAAAAACTTTTTATCTTAGTCTTTTCATATGCAAATCAAGAATATATTTGACTGTTTGACTAATAAAAACAGTACAGAAATTACATTTTTTAGCATGAAAATCGCACTTATAACGATTTTCAAAACGGCCGGTTTAAAACGAATATGGAAATTTATCTGGGGGTGTGATGCCTTACAATAGTACAAAAAATATATTTTTTATATTATCTCATAATTTGTAGCCTTTGTAATCCTGTGCGCATGCCGATAGTGGTTACTTTTAATCTAAACAGAGGGCAGTGATTAGCATGCTCAGGGCCTGATCAACACTATGTGCGTCCCGGGGCACGCAGGCCATGTCCGGGCCCCTTTCTCAAGAAAAGTGCATTATAAACATGACAAACAGGTTTATCTGCATTTTTAAAATTTAAACCATAGATTTATGAAAAAATATATATAGGGTGTCCATAAGTAAACGACCCTACTTTAAAGTTGTCTACAGACGAAACTATTTGTCAGAAAGTTGTGAAATTTTGTGAATGACATAATGAAGGAATGGAAATTTGTTTCAGCAAATATATATATATATATATATATATATTCAAAATTTCACCACCAGATGGCGTTTTTGATGAATTACACATTTAACATACATTTACAATAGTTTACATATTTTATTGCAGCTAAATATGTTCCACATGACGGCCATCATTTTCAGCTACCATCTGGAATCGTAAGATAGCATGTTCCACAGTTGACCGCAGTGTGTTCTGGGAAATGCCAAAAACGTGTCGCGAAAAAAGTTTTCTTCATGTTTTGTTGTAATAAAATTTGTAACCTATCGTAAATGTATGCGAAATGTGTAATTCATTAAAAAAACGCCATCTGGTGGCGAAATGTGGAACTAATTTCTTTTTCGCTTGAACAAATTCCCATTCCTTCATTATGTCCTTCACAAAATTTCACAACTTTCTGACCAAGAGTTTCGTCTGTAGACAACTTTAAAGTAGGGTCGTTTAATTATGGACACCCTGTATATTACGCATACACATAAAAATGCATTAAAAATTGCAGGAATTCAAAATTTTCTACAGTATATGCTATTTAGAGAGAGTAAAAATCTAAACCTAAGGGTTTGAATGAAATATGTTTGATGTAAAATCCGTTTTTCTCAGAATTTTGAAAGAACACTGAGATAGTTTAGTTTACGTGAATGGGAATAATTTTTTCTATGAACTATAAATGAAAATTTGAATCGATTTGTATCTTCAGAGGGTGGACAAAATGCATTTTGGGGCTCACTGAAAATGTGGGCCTAGGGCACATGGCAGCGCACAATGTATTTTGAGAACAGGAGGAAATGTACTATATTTTGAATAAAACTTGAAATCCGATCACTAAAAGAAGTAAAGCGCAAAAACAATTATAAAATATTAAATCAAAAAAAAAAAATTCTTTGGAAAAATGGCACGTAAAATAACTAATAAAAAATCAGCAAATCAGTTGTTTTATTCGTCTAATCTTCCATAATCGGGTTCATAACCGATGTCGACGATATAATCGCTAGCTCTAAAATCGCTGAAATACGTTTTTAACTAATTTTTAGTAGTACTGAATTTCACACTCCTACCTAAAACTTCCGCTGAGATATGGTGAAATGACCTAAAATTTTCGACCCCCCCCCCCATTTAACCCTGTTAGTGGTTGACTTTTAAAATAACTGAAATATGTGTTTAACTATTTTTTAGTAGATTTTTTATCCTGAATTTCACGCTCCTACCTAAAACTTCTGCTGAGATATGGTGAAATGACCTAAAATTTCCGACTCCCCCCCCCCCTCCATTTAACCCTATTAGTGGCTGACTTTTAAAATAACTGAAATACATGTTTAACTATTTTTTAGAAGATTTTTTTATCCTGAATTTCGGGCTCCTACCTAAAACTGCTGCATTTAACCCTCTTAGTGGTTGAATTTCTGAAATCGCTGGAATATGTGTTTAACTATATTTTAGTACATTTCTTATCCTAAATTTCATGCTCCTACCTAAAACTGCTGCTAAGATATGACGAAAAGGCTAAATAACCTAAAACTTTTGACCTTCCATTTAACCCTCTTAGGTGGTGAACTTTCAAAAATCCTTTTTTAGTGGGTGCCTACATAAGGAGAACTGTATAAGGAGCGCGTCTCCCAAATTTCACCGTCCTCGGAACAACGTTTGAGGCTCGGCGTTGATTATGAGTCAGTCAGAACATGTTATTTTATAAGTATAGATAATGAATTATATGAAAAAAAACATATGATTTAAAATTGATGTATTTTTTTAAAGTTTGAACTACAAACACTAAAATTTTCTAATTTCCGTGACATCTTTCAGTTCCAATAATAAAAAATATACAAAAAAAGAAAAATAATGTCATATAACCTTTTAAAATACACAGGGTGTATCAGAATTGGTCGTCAGAAATGTAAGGTATAATAATGTAATGATAATACATTTCAAATAAAGCAAATTTCGTATAGGAAACCGGGGTCATAATCCTCTTATTAAATATAAAATGCAGGGTGTCTCACACGAAGCCAAATCCGCATTTGTGCCCATAACTATAACAATAATGTAAATATTTTATTGAAATTTCTAACACAATAACTTAGTTTTATGTGAAATTCCGTGACATCAAGGGAATTGTTGGAATTTCACTGTAATGCTATCAGTGTAACCATATGCATTGTCAGGCACCTTCCGAGTTTGAACCGTCTAGCTCAGTGTTATTTGGACATGGAGGATTATCGTTTCTAGCGCTTTTTGAGTTTTCACTACTATTAATTGGTTAAATGTATTAAAATTCTCACAAATATAGCGTTCAAAATGGAATATATATATTTGTTATAATACTTATACATTTTGAATTTATATAAAGTAAATAATAATGTTAATATTTTTTTCTTGTGATCCTTAGATATTTCGTATTTAAATCTGCTGACATAGACGAACATGCCCAAAATATCACGTCTAATGCAGAAAAGTTGTGTCAAGTACAGGTGGGCGAATATGTTCCTGAAAATATCTTCACAATACATCTAAAGTTTGTTAAATTTATTCAGTCCTATTTTTATTCGCAAAACCTTTTCTCCAGTTAGTTAAGTGGATGAACACGCACAAAAGCATCTCTCATCTAATCCAGAAAATTTATATCAAGTGTACGTGGGCGAATGCAAACTTCAATATCTGTGTACCATGTCCTAAAGCTTGTTAAATTTGTTCAGTAAGGGTTTTATTCGGTACAATTTTAAACAAGTTCAAACATTTCTACTGCATTTTCTATTTCAACCTGCTTCCCTCTAAGAAACATAGTTAAGTTTATCTGAAGATGTGAGAACATTTTCAGGATTTCCCAGCATGATGCTGTTATTAAGAATTTTGGAAATAAACCTGCAACCAGTGGTGGATTTAGAAATTTGTCGCCTATATGATACCTGTGAAAATTTTATTAAATCAGAATAAATACCCTCATTTGCGTGTGAAATAAGAATAGAATTAATACAAACAAAAAATACTATATGATCTATAGATTTTGAAAGCGGGGTGAGTCCATTTTGTTATAACAAATAGTTAAAGTTGCAAACAACTTGAGATATGATAACAAAATACTCACAGAATCCCGATTCACCTTATAATACAAATAAATATTAAGACTACATGAATGTTCTAAAAACATATACTATAAGACCACAAAGAAAAAAAAATCTAATAATGCCTACGAATATTTTTAAACCTATTCAAATGCACACCATTAAATATCTAGAAATAACAAATACTCGCCACACTTTCAAAATCAAGGCTCATATATACAGAGGGATGCTAAAATCATGGGTTAAGAGCCTACATCAGCCATGCGAAAAAGCGCGCAAGCTAATATTAAGTCTATGGGAAGGTTCTTGCGTGATTTCTCGCTCGCATTTAAACATTTTTAAATGTTTTTTTTTTTTTTTTTTTTTTTTTTTTTTTTTTTTGCATAGGATAGCTGACGTCGATCTCTAACGTTGTTAGTTTTTACTTTTTCGATTTTGATTCCAGTTTTTTTATATAAGGGTACTTTTATTTTAAGAACCGGTTCCAACCGGTTCCAAAATTGAAAATGTCCGCTTATAAAAAAGCTGTAACCAAAATCCAAAAAGTAAAAACTAACAACGTTAGAGATCGACCTCAGCTATCCTAGGCAAATAAAAATCATTTAAAAATATTAAAATGCGAGCGAGAAATCGCGCAAGAACCTTCCCATTAGCTTGAGCGTTTCTTCGCGTGACTAGCGTAGGCTCTTAAACTGTGATGGTCACAATAACAATTTTTTTTTAATAGGAAAGATAGGATGCAGTCCACTTTTCTGTCATATTTACAGAGTGTCTCATACCAAGTCGAACCCGGAATTTTGTTCGTAACTTTAACGGTAATCAAGATAGTATTTCACCGATATTTTCAACCGATTTACTTTACATAATCAGATAATAAAATCACTAATTATCATTAAAACACAGATTTAAATGCTTAGGTGATAAAAGTAGAACACAAAACGTCTTATAAAAAATCTTTTAATATAATGATCGACATGTTTCGAACGCACAAACGGCGCCATTATCACGATCTGCATGATGAACAAGCTATTCTCGCAAAAATATTTTAAAATAAACTTGTAAAACATAAGTCGCGAGATCATATGTGTAATAAAAACAGGTGCTTAAAATAGCCAACTGAAAACATGAAAATTAATATTTTCTTATTGCTTTTTAAAAATTGAAAAAGACCTCGTTCCATGATTTTAAGCAATTCAAAAGACGCTGATTCATTGCAAATGTTCTCGTTACGCATATAGATTTCTATTGATTCACGGATAATAGAGGGGAAATAAAGTTTTGATACATAAATTATTTTACTATTCTTAAAATTAATTTTTAATGCTTCAGACCTATGTAATTTTGACAAAGCTGTAGTTTTTCTTTTATAATTTTAATAATTAGGTAATTAGGGTAGGGGGTAATACGTACCGTGAGCTACATTCCAATTTACGAAATATCTAGTGGATGCAAATCGTGACCAATTCCAGCAATTATTGTGACATTATCGCATTTCATGAAAAGCAAAGTACATGTGTTGAAAATATCTCTAAAATATTTTCATTATTGTTAATGTTATGAACGAAAATCCGGGTTCTACTAGGAGGCAGACACCCTGTTTTAATTACTGAGTAAGTTGATTGCGACTCAGCTATCCTATACTAGAAATGTTTATTTTAATGAGATTTACTACTCCTCGAAATTGGTCCCATGGTTATAGAAATACAAAAATATTTAAATATGCAGCCTTTGCGAAAAAGATTGAGCACACCCATATTTTTATTATAGCTTTCAAAGTAATAATAGTCGGAAACAAAACATAACTACATACAATTATGATTTTCTTTTTTAGTTTATTAAAGACAGCAAACGAACAATTCAACTTTTAAGTAGACATTTATTTAATCTATTTGCGTTAACAAACGGGTCTTTTTTCAGTAACTGAACTATTTTGTTTTTCTAGAAGAATCGCGGTTGTATTATGCAAATTAACAGATAATTACTTAAATTAGAATACTTCTTCTACAAAATTCCACAACGTAAAGAGGCTTAATATTCACTGACGAAAATACAGTTAAAAATTATTTTTGTTAAAATAATTAAATTAAAAAATAACTTTTTAAAAATTTATATGCGTTTATTATTATTTTAACCTGTAATAATAATAATAATAATAATAATAATAAATTACAAATAAACTTAAATATATACATATATATGTATTGATTTTTTGTAACATTAAAAAAATTCTTTATTATTTTCTTTGTTTAAAATTTTTGAACACTTTTATTTTAAAATTTACATGAATTTCTTTTTATTAATTTAATTTTTCACATTTGTTAATAACAACTTTCATGATTATCTCTTAACTTTCATACTACAACAACGAAATTTCCTGTAAAACAAAGTAATTTTGTATTTTAAATAATTTGTTTTAAAGCAAATGGTTTAATTAAAAGGGCTATTTGAAAGTTGAAGTCATTCGTTTTCTGTCACTTTTTACAAACTGTGAAACAAACTGTGAGAACTTTAAAACAAGTTATAATTGTATGCAGTTAAACATTCGTGTCTTACTATTAAAAATATGAACCTGTTCAACATGTTTGCTTAAGGCTGCATAATTGACAGGTAAAAACTTAAGAATAAATATTAAACATCTGTCTGTTGGCATTGATCAAACCCGAACGTATCTTATAACAATTGATAGGTAGTTAACATAGCTGATGCCAGGAGTTGAATAAGTAATTTTGGAGTGATATTTTGTGGCCTACATATTAGATAAAATAATTTCGCGCGTTGGTTTGGCTCACAATATTAACAATTTTTTCATAAATTGTTGATGATAAAAGGTTTCTCTTACCACTTCCTTGTGGTCCCCTACGAGAGGGAACCGTGACTACCTCTGTAGGTTTTCACACCCCTCGAGTTGTGGTAGAGCAAGTACGGGTTGGAACATCCCGACTTAAGGCCTAGGGCCTGGTTCCCTTTTGGGTTTCCAGCTCCGAAGCTGTTGGGGGACGCCGGCCCGTCTCCAAGTGTCTCGCGGTGACTCCCCATGGTTTCACCGCGTATCGCAATGGCCTACGTCATCGACACGTGGGTTCAAGGTTAGAGGGTGCGCAGTGGGGAGCGGCTCTCTGACCGGCCGAAGTGCCGTAGCGAGCCAAAGCTACTGACGCAATAAAAGTCTCTCAGGACTTGGGTTCGGTGGTCGTCTACGAGCGGTGCGCTCCCTCATGTGCGGCTGCGGCGCAGCTTACTTTTACCATTTCCTTGTTTATCATAATTTTTCAAATGTCCAGGGCTCCCACTGGTCCGTTTTTTTAATACCAGCATTTTTGAAGAAAAATTTTTGTAGTTAGGTTTCTACACCATTTGAAACAAAATTAAACTTCGAGATAGGTTTCTACAAAATTACAAAAGAAATCTATGTCAACCGCACCTAATTCTGTATCAATCTCCTTGAGCGTTATTGGATGCATTCTTAAGTAAAACTGAGAAAAGTTTGCAGATCCATGCTGCTAATATGGTCATCTTGAATTTAATCGTCAACCAATTAAAGTCAACAAGCACGAAAGCTCTAATCGAGAAAATAGACATAAGAGCTACCTGCAGATATTAAATATCACACATAGACTACGAGATCCGTTTCATACATCTTTCAGCTGTTGGGGAACCTCTATCATACACATGGGTTGGTATGTTCTCAGGGCCTAATTACTGCCTAGACATACTACCACCACTATTTTTAAAAACAAAATATTGTCGTATTTAGTCGTTGAATTCGACGATTATATAAGGGGAAATTTTATTTTTTTTTTAAATTGGTGGAGATTTGTATAGACGGTAATTGATCTCTGTATTACACGATTCCTACCTAGAACGCGACATCTCCAACACTGTAGTGACAATTGCACCTGATGATAATCAGTATAATATCAGGATCTACGATCAATTTACCACCATAAATGTTTTATGCCACATGGTATTGTACGATCTGAAATGTACGTAATTGACTCTCGTTTCATTCGAGCGATTGTTTGCGCTGCAAGTAGGGTTCTTTTCCAGATTGACAGTAATGAGCTAATGTAAGCAACACGCGATAAATTTGGCGAATTTTAAAAAGTAGAGTAAAACCCGAGAACTGGGGACAACTATATTTAGAGCACTCTCATTGGTGGAATTCGAGGTGGTGTCTGTCATAGAAGATACAAACACTGATAAGCTCTTCATTGAAGAAGTTAGGAGAATTAAACTATTACATGATGTGTTTTTGACCGCTTTCGTCTTGAAAAGAGCAATTTATGACGAAATATCTGATATTTCCTATGAGAGAATAGTATGTGTGCTCGCAGTTTAAGAAAGACTATACAAGTATTACCAGTCGTATCCATTGGATCCATACGAGAAAGTTTCCTTTTTAAAAAAAATGGCGGAGGTTTGTATAGACGTAATCAGGCCCTGTATTACACGATTCCTACATAAAACGCGACATCTCCAACACAAGTCTGATAATTGCACCTGATGGTTTTAAGCATAATATCAGGATCTGAGATTATTTCTACGACCACTATAAAGTTTTTATCCCACATACACAACAGGGTGTTCTGAAGAAATTTGGCAAATCCTGGTTAATGAGGAAAACATGAAATATCTGTGTCAAAAACAAATTTATTTTATTTTTTGTTTGACTAATGCACATAGAAAAAGTGGCTTTTGGCATTAAATTTATTGAACTTTCGCATAAGTGTGTGAATATGTCATATAAAATGATTGATCTTTTAATCGATCTAAACTCTTCGAAAGTACGCTATACAATATAATACAGGAAATTGGTGTAAATCATTGCGCTGTTAATATTCATCTGAAACATAAAAATTACTCAGATTCTTAAAATATATAAAATCAGTTGAAGACTCTACCTAAAACTGACAAGATAAATTTAAATTTCACAAAAAAATGCCGGCTATTTGATATCTGAGGTAAATTTTTACACTAATTTTCGTTTACAAAATTTTATAAAAAATCTAAATTACATTAAAAAAATATTTTTTTTTAGTTAGTCCTTCAATTAGAAAATTCCACTTTAATTTGCAAAAACAGTTTGAGCGTGCGAATTTACACCGAATACAAGTAAAACGCATTTAGAGTTGTTATCTGTCTGTTGTCAGAAGCAACACCAATCCGTGAAATTAGTTGTTACGATCTAAATTTGGGCGGAACAAAAAACTAGAGACTTTGAGGATTAAAAAACAAAAATAGGTTTTTGAAAGAACAACCATTTAATGTACGGAAATTTAGATAATTTGTATTTTCTATTGAATTTATAGGAACCATTTACATATTGTACTTTTTGTAGAAACGTTAGTGTATTGAATTTTTCGCAACAAGCTTTTATTTTACTCATATACATATGCCGAATAAAGCGCAATTTTTAAATTTCTTTTCATCGAAGGAAGTCCTATTTTATTATCCACTAGCTGATCCGCTCGGTGTTGTTTGGGCCCGTCAAAATAACTTTATAAACCTTAAATTTGTATAATTTTACAACTTTAAGCCAATTTCGTGTGAATTCAGATTTTTAAAATGAAAAATTTGCGAAAACATTTTGATATTTACTGGTAAAACCGGTCGTGAGAAGACATTTACTTGTTTTTTCACGTAGTGTCGTTTTACAGTTAAAAAAAACTTCTTACAGCCCGAACTCTTTAAAAATTTTATTTATTGTAAATATAACGGTTTTGCAGCCCGTGTAAAAATTTCATGAAAAAAAATTTATATCTAGTTGTAAAAGAATTATGTTTTCTTCTTGCTTTTTTTTTTTGGTTTGTTTTTTCGTCGTATCGTTTAACATAAGAACAAAAAAAATAGTTCTTATCCTCTGAACTCTCTGAAATTTTAATGAGATATAACGAATCAAATATAACTGTATCCAAGGCCTCTTTAAAATTTCGTGAAAAATATGCATAATTAGTAGTAAAAACATTACCCGAAGCCGCGCCGAAACAGCTCGCGTTTTACCGTTTTCACCGAAAATTTATCAGATTTTATTTAAAAAAAATTTCTACTCGTCGGAACGTTTCGAAGTTTTTATACGTGATGTAAATCGAGTCTGCTGAGATGCTTTAAAAAAATTGCGCAGAAATGTCGACGTTTAGTTACTTTTAGCGCAGAAAATAATCGTCTTCGGGAGGCGCAAAGTGACTGCAGTCGCTATACTTTTTCGAAAGAATTAAAATTCGTATTTTTTGCACCGTATTTTGATTACATCGTCTAAGAGAAGAAGGTCTCAGCTTTAAATAGGTATTTTTGTGAATCGGTATTTCCGAAATCAAGCTCTAGAGAAACGTCGCTGGAAAGGGATAAAAAGTCAACCGCAAAAACGATTTTTTTTTTCAAAGGGTTAACAACAATATATTTTCGAACTGATTGCTACATTTAAGAAGTAAAAGTACAAAATTTAAGAATATGCCTTCCATTTTGCCGTATCCCGAACGGTTTTGAGTTAAAGCAAACGAAAAAAAAAAGAAAAAAAAAAGGACAGTATTTGTTTTTTTTCCTTCTAAGCTCACTAGAAAGCAGAGACTGGGCAGTAGAGATGGGCAGATCGTTCCTTTTTAGGGAATCGTTCCAGCCGGAATCGTTCACCGAAAGGAACGAGTTCTTTGGAGTCGTTCCTTTTGGAATCGTTCCGAAAAAAGGAACGATTCCTAAATAAAAGGAACGATTCCAAAAAAAGGAACGATTCCGAGAAAAAGGAACGATTCCGAGAAAAAGGAACGATTCCGAAAAAAAAAAAGGTTTTCGAGAAAAGAAACGCTTTCGAGATAAAAATAACGATTTCAAGATAAAAGGGATACTTTTGAGAAAAAAGGAACAAATCCGGAAGTATTAGAATGAACATGAAATCCATAATATTAATAATACTAATTTATTTTCTTACGTATTCGTCCATTTTCTTAGGCATCCATCTGCCTTATTTTTAAATTTTTTGGACAGATGATTTCGTTTTCAAGAGTTAATTTCATTGATGAGTGTGTGCAATTAATTAGCAATTATTTCTAATTACCATAATACAAGTACAGTCCCTGACTTTATGGTTTATGGCATTAAACTCAATTCCTCTTGAAAATTTACCCCTGGATGACCTTTCATTTACCGCTATAGTTTATCAAAGAAATTTTATTGTAGCTGTTTGTTTTGCCCACCAGGGTGGTGACCCATTCGATTTTTAGTGTAATCGGGTTTCCTCTTGAAAATATATCGTTGAATGACCCTCCATTTATACTATTAATTATTTTATGCAGGAATCTTTATTCTAGTTCTGATGTTTGGCACCAGGGTCTACGAAATTTTAAGCCTTATAATTAGATCCCTCTTCAAAATCCACCCCAAGATAACCAACCATTCATTTACATGTCAGTCCTCGGAACCGGCCGTTTTCAAAGTCACTCCATTTCGTTCCGATTATTTGGAAATCGGTCATTTTCTCAGTCTGCCCATTTCTAAACAATTTCCAGGACTATCTCCTTTTAGTATTAAGTTCCTGCGTGAATAGAATCTTTTATAAAATCAAATTCGGATACCTGTCGATTTGGGAAAACACAATTCATTAACCGAAGTATATTTGAGAGTTTTAATATATAACAATGTCCTTTCTGACTGCATTATCAATGCACAGTCGAAACCGAAATGCCTGCACCTGAAATCGTAAAATTTTAGTCGTTACTTCCTGTTATGACGTAAAAATCCATTAAAAGGGTATTTTCTGAAATTCAACTGTTAGCTGATTGAATGTTTTTGAAAAAGTATACCAGTACATTTAAATTTAGAAAATGCACATAATTAGAACTGTAGATATTGAGATGAGAAACAAAATCATAACTATATAGTTCAATACGTTTCAATAACTTAACTAACTTTCGTCAACTTTATAGTTTAACCCTTCAGCCGCGGGAAACGCTTGTATCGCGTTTCACTTAATCAATACAATTCTGCGAGGACCGCTATTTTTGGCTTATTTTTTCTATCTTAAAATTTTGATTTTGCGCTTATAATGTTTGGTTTTCTTTATACATTCCATTGATACAATCCTCATAACTATTATAAATAGCGAATAAAAATAGTGTGCAGTTTTTTTCAAGAAAGGGTAAAAAACCGCCCGCGGTTGGAGGGTTAATACAAATACGATTTCAAATACACAAAATAAATAAGAAAATACAAAATATGACACTCTTAAAAAAGGTCTTATTTCAAAAATAGGAATATATAAAATTTGTTGATTTGGTGAAATCCTAAAATAATCCGCAACAAAAAAAGCAGGCTAAAATGTTCGTACAACAAACAATTTAACAACAGTTTCATGATAGTAATGAAAATTAACATCAATAATATAAAACAACTAGGAATAGTAATTTGTTTCTAAAATTTTTCATTCATTGGTGTAAACAATTTTTTTTAATCGATCTTATTTTCTAATAATTTTTGTTTAATAAGAATTACTGCTATTTAATTCCAAAACTCTGTTGTCTGAAATACTGAATCAATTCGAACATATTTGGGACAGTAAATTGATCTGCCAGTATCTTCAATGAGTTTGTTAATCAAGTATGTAGCTGTTATAGTTCGTTTACAGTAGCACACAAAAGCAAAAAACATTCAAAGCTTGTCATCGCGATAACATCCGAAATATACTGAGCATATTTAAACCGAATTAGGACAGTATATTGTTCTTGCAAGTATCTTGGAAGAATTCGATAATCAAGTACTGTTTTGTTGCCCCTATGTGATCACCTAATGATAAAAACCAGCCCTGTTGAAAGAAAAGATAATAAATTGAACGAATAAGTTTTTATTTTAGGTTGCCTGATTACAAGTATTTTTTGTTCAAATTTCGTTATTTGTTTTTTGTACCGAAAGAAGAATCAAATCTTATTTTGGAGCTCCCTTCTACACTGACGCCCGGGGCATATGCCCCTTTTTCTCCTCCGTAGTTTCGGCACTGCAAATATCAGTTATCCACCACCACAGTAACAACCATTAATCCGGGGACTGATTTCGGGAGTTGCGAGTATCAATCCCGATCGTGGAATCGCAATTGTTACAAGAAATTATTATGAAAAACGATTTTTGTCTTGCTTTTATTTTATGTTGTATTAAAACAAAGTCAAAGATATTTAACTTCTTATTATTTAGCATGAAATAGAAATAAAATGACAAAAAAAAAACTATACAAAATCACAATTTGCATTCTTAAAAAATCAATAATTAAAAAAGAAATTAGCGTAATAGTGCTGCTCCATTTTTTGGGGGGGCAAAATATAAAAATGTCTATTAATCTGTATACACGTACACAATTATACAATTATATTAGCACTAAAATCAGTTGAAAAAAAAAACGTATTTACTGTAAATTATGTTTTATTTTTACTATATACTATATACTTTTTTACTATATACATATATTATAAAACTAGTTTAATGTAATCTTAACATAAATCTATTAAACAGAAGAAGCGTAAAATACGCAGCTTTACATATATATGACTAAGTTGGAAAATATCAGATAATCTATATAGCATGTAACTTTTCTTTCTCGTTTTCATACTCAAAACGGCCATAAAGGTAGCGAACAGTGGTTAAATTATTTGAATCCCACCCACTACTGCTACTGTTATATTATTATTATTCTTAAATATGTTTTTTTTATCTTTATTATAGGAATTTTAAGAAATATTTGAAAACGTTTTTCAAAAATTCCTTGTTCAAATAGTCCTTTTGTCAAATGTTCCTTTATGCATCCACTGCAAGTTGATTAAAACTATCTACGGCAGTTCCGAGATCTTTTGAATCATCTTTTTCAGGAGAGAAAAATAAGACCCCAAACTGAGGAAACAAAGTGGTACTCGAGCGCTCGTAAATGCTCTTATTAGGTATATTTCGTAAAAAATACTACCTATTACATTCTCCCCTAAGTTGGAATTTTTGAAAAAAAAAATGTAGATCTACGCCGATCATGACTCCCAGAACCCAAAACCACCCCTAGTTCAAATCTTTATCTATCTATCTATCTATGTAACTTTTTTATGGACACGATAACTTCAATATTTCGGCACAAATCTCTTCCAAATTGATACATAAAATCTCGGTCAAGTACGTTAATGGGCAAAATCGAACCAAGAGGGGGAAGGGATGGGAAGGCTTTTTGTGAAAACAGAAAAAAACCCATAACTTATTAATTATGATAAATATTGAATCCATTTAAAGTTATTATTAATTCTAGGTAAAGGGCCGAAAATTTATGTATGACAGATTTTTGATATCATTAAAAATGGCCCCAAAGGGGGGTTTCAGAAGAAAAAAATTCATAACTTCGCCAATTTACAATATCTCAAATCCGCTTAAATTTATTATAAATCCTCTTAATATTATCTAAAACTTTTATATTGACAAGTTTTTTATATCACCAACACTTATAGCAAGAAAAAAAATCCCTGCCGGCAAGTTAAATTTCGAAGTGGGCAGTCCCAACTGCAGCATCATCGCAAAAAGGTGATTTCTTCTGCAATTCCCAACAAACATGCGCCCCACGGTCTGCTTCTTCGAAATCTAGCTGTGTCTGCTGGCCGAGCCGTCAGGGATTTTTTTTTTTTTTTTTTTTTTTTGGCAGAGAGGATCCTCAAATTAAAATTATGCTTGATGAAAACATATGAAACAGTGAACCATACACGAGAGTGCGCAACCATGCAATTATTAAAACTGATCGAAAATCAGTTCTTTCTGATAAAAAATCAGTTATTATTAACTGATTTAAAATGCAATTGTTCAGGGCATACCGATGTATTTCCTATATTATTCAAAACTGTTTCAAATCAGATTTAAAAATATATATATATATTTCCCACTATTATTTAAAAAAGCCTTTACTTTACATTAATTTTTTGTTTTAATTTTTTTTCTTTCTGATCAATTTAGCACAAAAAGTTTCAATAGCAATGTAATTAAGTCACAGGTGATAAGTACATAGCTAAATAATAGACAATATTTTAACTGAAGTACAATAATATACTTCTATTTATCTTAAGATAAATTTAAGAGAAAGTAATACAGAGTTGTAGTTTATTAATCAATCGCCCCCATCCCCCCCCCCCTCGCACTTCTCTCTCTCTCTCTCTCTTATTATTTTTATTATCACGTACACATTAGAAGGATTTTTTGGCCAGAAACTCAGCTTTAATAGAATCAAAATCTGCTATTTTAAAATAAAATGGCGTATTTTAATTTATTAAAACTGGCCAGTCTACAAGAACAAGGACCGGTTCCGAGAACTCGATCTTTCCGGAGTCTGTACTAGAGATCTGCACGGGCCGGGCCAAGGCCCGAAGCCCGGGCCTATTTTACTTCACGGCACTCGGGCCGGGCCAGGCTTTACTTTTTTCCTGAAGGATAAGGCCATGCCTTAAATTATTTGTTTCTGTATACAGAGCCGGGGCTGGTTTCATTCTTCCTAGTCTTCACGCCCCAAAATTTTCAGTCCTGGTTTTGACCAGTATGAAAATCATTGTCTCGGCGTGGCCTGGTCCGTTCGAAGGTCAGTAAAATAAGACCTGGCACAAAAATCTTTGCAAAACAGGCATACATTTTTAAATCGCCATTATTGTACAATTAAACATTAAAATTTATTCTTTTTAAAGAATAGTGGATTTATACACTTATTAAAATATGTCTAAATTAAAATATAGTAAAACGTGTGAAAAAGAACCTGCTTATGACGGAATCCTGTCTTAAACTGAAAAATATGTTGATCCATGAAAAATGAATATACTAATACGTAAGAAAAGAATATATAATACATTTACACCTGCTAAGTATGTAAATTGTCTATAACTCATTTTTTCCCCTATGCAATTCCATCTTAGAAGATTTTACTGTATAGCATTTTTCTGATTTTTAACACTTCAATAAATGGAATATGGATTAACAATATTAATGATAACTTAAACACATAGATACAACAAATCGAGATTTATTAAAAAAATAAATATTCCAGGGTGCGGACTATAAAAATGAAGATTATAAACATGAAAAACAAGAACGAAAAATCATGCGTCAAGCACAGATTATGTAACACTTTCCAACGCTTCCAAAATAATTTTACAAATCATACCGTTTAATAGGCTGAAAGATAACATCTAAGTAAACAATTTAGAAAACGCATAACATATTTAAAAACATAATTTCATGAATTTCCAACGTATACAATATTCGGAAAAGTATCCGAATACTTTTATTCAGTCCTGTATAGGATCTAAAAATTTGTATATATGCTACATAGGATGGATGCTAAATTTTTGTTCAGTTAAGAAACGCGTAGCACAGTTTAAAATTCTCTTTCTGGAGTTTCGGTCAATAAACGAAAATGTGTTTGCGAACTTTCGTGCTTCCCTGTATATGATCTACAGAATTTATACACAGCAAGTAATATACAAATAGGGAGTTAAATTTAAAATCACGTTCAGCAACTTAAAAGGCACTTCCAGGAATTATTGTTAACAGACAGTAGAGATTTCTTTTGTGTGTCCCTGTAAATGAACGATGACTACTATACACACACTATTCTGTAGTAAGCCTCTTGTAATGCACCTTAGTGATATATATAAATTTCAATGTGTTTAAAATGGTGAAACATTATTTAAATAAACCGCAGACGATTTTTCTCCATAGACGTAATGTAACGGAATTCTTTTGACTGTCCCTGTAAATTAACTATAAGTGCTATGTACACCCTATTCCATATTAAGCTTCTTATAATACACCTTAGTAATATATACCAATTACAACGTGTTTTCAATTGTGTAACATCATTAAAATAAACCGCAAATGATTTTTCCCCATAGACCGTAATATAACGGAATTATTTTGAGTGTCCTTGTAAAAAAACTATAAGTGCTACACACTTCCGTTTAAATAGGGAACGTGCTATAGATAACGACAATAACATATAAAAATTGCAAGGCAATCCGAGCATATTTACGGGAGTTAGAGCACGGCCAGACGGCCAGACGGCCAGACAAACCGAAGTCATAAACACTTTTAAACTAGGTTGGAAAGTGTTAAAAAAAGGCTAAGATAGGAATTTTTGATTAGATCTCCTCCTACGAGACAAATTTTTAACCAAATCGACGTAAAAATCAATGTTTTGTAGAAATTCACTCGGGCCGTGCCAGGTTCGGGCCGACATTTTAACTTTTTTCCGGCCGGGCCGGGCTCGGGCCAAACTTTTAATTTTTGTATCGGGCCGAATTTTTTTTGTATGGGTCGGGCCGGGCCCGGGCCTGGAAATTTCGGCCATTGCAGACCTCTAGTCTGTACATTCAGGACCGATTCCAAGGAATCGATCCCTTTTGGAATCGGTATATTTTGGACCGATTCCTAGGAATCGTTCCTTTTCGGAATCGCTACATTTTGGACTAATTCCGAGGAATCGGTCCTTTTCGGAATCGATTCCGAGGATTAGGTCCTTTTCGGAGTCGGTACATTCTGAACCGATTCCGAGGAATCGGTCCTTTTTGGATTCGATATATTTTGGACCAAATCCGAGGAATCGTTCCAAAAAGGACCGAATCCGAGGAATCGTTCCAAAAAGGACTGAATCCGAGGAATCGTTCCTTTTCGGAATCGTTCCAAAAAGGACCGATTCCTTTTTAAAGACTGGAATCGTTCTTCAATTTCACTGCCGGAGTCGTTCCTTTGGAATCGTTCCTTGACAAATGACACATCTCTACTGGGCAGGCAGGAGCGCGCTTGTCAATTTTCAGAAAAAAAGAATTATTTTCTATGAGTTTTAATATCTCGGCTAATTATCAAAAAATGAAATATTTGAGCCTCAGGTATATCAGGATCTGCCTTGGACTATCCTTATCCAAATTTTCAGACTTTTACATTCGGTAGATTTTGCTAGCCATCGCGAACAGTCACACACACTCAGTGCGAAATTTGCTTTTTTTAATATAGATTATTTTCTAAGCGTATTTTCAAATTTTCATTTACTATTACATATTCAAAATTAATAAGTTTACTATTATCTGTTGAAGAAAAAAAGACAGTTTTTGGGATATTTGGGTAAAGTCATAAAAAATCCTGTACAAGTTCGCATCTATTGCGGGTGTGTCCATATATCGCAAAAGCATGAGCTGGCAAAAATCTAGGATCTAAGAAACAGTCCTGTGAACACAGGAGACTAATAAGAAGACTAATAATTAAGGGGCAAAAATATCTTATGTCACCTTTATTAAACAAAATACGTTCATATGCAAGTTTAGCTAATGGGACTATATCTAATTTTCAAATAAATCTACGAAAGCTAACCTCAAATTTATGAGATTCTTTATTTTGTGTTGCCAAATTGTGTCCGAAATAAAGAATTTTATTCAAATAATCTGGCATATAAATTTTCTCGGTATAAAAGGTAATTTGCAAATTATTTCTTTTCTCTATAAATTCCTTCCTTGGTAATGCCATATATCTACTTTCTTCCTAAAAACTTTCTTCTTTTCTCAGAGATTCATTTGCAGTAATTTCAAACGTCCCGGACAGAAAAGCTAACCTAAGTATAATTGACTACTTCGGAAAAAGAAATCTGCTTAATCTGCACAAACGTCCGTAATTGCACAAAAAGGAAAATGTAGTCACAGTAATTTCTGTATACCTTTATTTATTTGCATTGCTTCTGTTTAGTTTACGAATTTCAATTGACGAGGAAATTTTTATTGTGTCATCCATTATTGTCTTCACGTACTTTAAAACTGTCATTTACTGTTAAATATTAAAAATTAATGAGTTTCCTGTCATCTGTTGAAGAAAAGAAGACAATGTTTGGGACATTTGGTTTAATTCTTAAAACAATTATGTATATTTTCACATCTATTGCGGGTGTGTCCATATATCTCATATTCATGAGTTGGCAGAAATCCAAACTCTAAGAAACAGTTATTTTAACAAAGAAAACATACAGGGAAAAGCAAATATTTTGTCACTTTTATTAAACTAAAAACACTCTTATGCAAATTTTGCTAATGGAACTATATCTAAATTTCAAATAAATTCGCGAAGGGTAACTTCAAATTTATCAGACACTTTGGCTCGTTTTGCCAAATTTTGTCTAAAATAAAGAACTTTTATTCAAATAATCTGGCATATAAATTTTCTTGGTATAAAAGTTATTTTGTAATTTTTTTCCTCTATAAATTCCTTCCTTGGTAATACCATATTCCTACTTTTTTTTCTGGAAACTTTCTGCTTTTCTCAAAGATTCATTTGCAGTAATTCCAAACGTCGTAGACAAAAAAGCTAACCTAAGTATAATTGACTACTTCGGGAAAAGAAACCTACTTAATCTGAACAAACGTCCGTAATTGCATTAAAAGGAAAATGTTGTCAGAGTAATTTCTGTATACCTTTATTTATTTACATTGCTACAGTTTATATTACGAATTTCAATTTCCATGGAAAGTGTTATTGTATCATCTATTATTGTCTTCGCGTATTTTAAATCTGTCATTTAGTATTACATATTCAAAATTAATGATGTTTCCAATCATCTGTTAAAGAAAAGAAGAAGAAAATTATTTGACATTTGTGTAAAATCTTAAAAAATAATGTATACTTTCACATCTATTTCGGGTGTGTCCCTATATCTCAAATGCATGATCTGGCAGAAATCCAGAATTCAAGAAGTAGTTCTGTTAAGAAAAGAAAACAGACCAATAGTTTAAAGGGTAAAGATGAATTTTATATGCCATTTTCATTAAACAAATGACGCTCATATGCAAATTTAGCTAATGGACCTATATCTATTTCAAAATAAATTGTGAAAGGTAATCTCAAAAACACTTGTCAAGTGTAGATGCGCTCAAATAAATCAAAAGGAAAACGAGAGGTATATTTCAAGTTGAAACATTGTTTCAACGAGAAAGGTGTATTGTTAAATATACAAAAAAATGCATAATGGAACTTTATTTTTAAAACTCATTTGTATGCTGTTTCTGTTTAGAAATTACACATTTTAAATGTGTGCAACATGTTTTCAATTGTACCGAAATATACACGTCAAACAACGCGCATTTTTCAAACTTCCTTCGACGAGGAGAGTTTTATTTTTTCATCCATTATTATCTACACTTGTTTTAAAACTGACATTTATTCTTAAAATCATTTGTATGCTTGTTTTTGCTTAGATAATACACGTTTATATGTTCGCAACATGTTTTCAACTGTGCCAAAATATACATGTCAAATAAAGCGCATTTTACAAATTTCTTTCGAGGAGGTGAATTTTATTTTGTCCTCCATTATTATCTACAGTTACTTTAAAACTGCCATTTACTGTTATATGTTCAAAATTAATTAGTTTCCTATCATTCGTCAAGGAAAAGAAGGTAATTTTGGAGACATTAGGGTAAAATCTTAAAAAATAATGTATACTTTCACGTCTATTGCGGGTGTGGCCATATATCTGGAGGGCAAGGGTTGGCAGAAATCCAGAGTTTACGAAACAAACAAAGCAGATTAATAGTTAAAGGGCAAAGATTAATTTCAAATGCCAGTTTCATTAAGCAAAATACACTCATATTCAAATTTAGCTAATGGATCGATATCTAAATTTCAAATAAATTTGCGAAAGGTAACCTCAAAATGACTTGTCAAGAGTAATTGCTATCCGAAATAGCTCAACTAAAAAGAAAACGTAAAGGTATATTTCAAATTGAAACATTGTTTCAACGAAAAAGATGTTAAATATACGAACGGTATATAGTTAAATATACAAAAAATGAATAATGAATTTATATATTTTTTTAAATCATTTATATGCTTGTATATATTTAGAATTTGCATATTTATAAATATTATATTTTAATATTGTATTTTAACGTTCTAACGTTCTTTTTTATTACATGCATATTTTTAAAAAATATATATATTTATCTAATAATAATAATATAATAAATCGATAATTAAATATAGTAAAATATCAAAAATGAAAGAAATTATTAAATTCAACCCTCTAAATGGTTTTCCCGTATTTTTACATTTCCCAAAAAACAACTTAAATTGGCTATACACAAAAATATCTTAAACAGAATTGTGTTTTATGATATATGTAAAATAAAGAGATAAAAAGTGTATTTTAGCAACAAAAAGGCAAAGAAAATTTAAATTAATGTTAATTGTACAAACATTGTTATGAAAATGCAGGAAAGCTCTCAGATGCTCAGGGAGATGGGGGGGGGGGCAAAATTGTCGTATAAATGATGGAATACATTATCAATAATATTACATGCATTTTATAAACTTATCAATATCCCAAATAACTTAAACCCAAAATCGAATGTTTTGTGTTAGCATACCTGATTTATTAAAATCATCTGTATGCATATAATTGTAGAAATTGAAGTCACTATATTAAAGAAACAGTTTTTATAAAAGACTTTTGCAGTTCATGTATCATACTCTTAAAAAATAACAATTAAGAGAAAATTTTTAAGACGAAAGTAAACACAAATTCTACAAAAATCAAGTAACATTGTTTCTTGAAACATTTTCTAGGTGTATAAATGTTTTCTAATTTTTCCACTTACTATGAAAAAGAAGCCATAAAATGAAATCAATAAATTTTGAAATATTACATTCAATGGTATAAAAACTGAAAAGAACTGCTTAAATCTCATGATGATTGACATATATAATCCTTTTGAAACGGCGCAGTTAGCCATGAGTATAGATTCGCTATATGGAAGTGTTAACTCTGCATATTAATCCACCAAATGCCGTAATCAGATGCGAGAACATATACTTACCCATAGACGATGCAATCCGCTACTCTAAAACAAGATCAGAATGCACGTGCATCAGTGTTGCCAGATTTGATAATTTTTTTTTTTTTTTTTGAAATTTTAATATTCGTCCAATTTAATCTGTCATTAAATAAGGCGAATCTTTTCTTTACAAAAAGTGGTAGCAATCGAGCAATCTGAATAAATAAGATCATAATGCTTTCATGCATGTAATAATCAGTGCTTCCAGATCGGAATTTTTTTTTATTTGAAATTTTAATATTCACGCAATTTAATACGTCATTAAATAAGGCGAATATTTCCTTTTAAAAAAAGTAGTACAAATCAAGCAATCTGAATAAACAAGATCATAAGGTAGAATGCATGTAATAATCAGTGTTGCCAGATGGGATACATTTTTATATTTGAAATTTTAATATTCGCCAAATTTAATCTGTCCTTAAATAAGGCGAATATTTTCTTTTAAAAAAGTAGTAGCAATCAAGCAATCTGAATAAACAAGATCATAAGGTAGAATGCGTGTAATAATCAGTGTTGCCAGATGGGATACATTTTTATATTTGAAATTTTAATATTCGCCAAATTTAATCTGTCCTTAAATAAGGCGAATATTTTCTTTTAAAAAAGTAGTAGGAATCAAGCAATCTGAATAAACAAGATCATAAGGTAGAATGCATGTAATAATCAGTGTTGCCAGATGGGATACTTTTTTTACTTGAAAGATGTAAGTTTTTATTCAGATGGGTGAAAAATGGATTTTTTTTGAAAGAGTGGTAGCAATCAAGCAATCTGAATAAACAAGATCATAAAGTAGAATGCATGTAATAATCAGTTTTGCCAGAAGGGATGCTTTTTTAATTTGAAATTTTAATATTCGCCAAATTTAACCTGTCATTAAATAAGGCGAATATTTTCTTTAAATAAAGTGGAAGCAAACAAGCAAGCTGAATAAAAAAAGTAGCCCAACTGGTAACACTGGTAATAATAATGAATCTAAAAGCTCTTAATATCACAAAATTTTGTGTCATTTTATGACAATATTTAAAAGAAGAATGAAAGAGTATTAAAAAATAAATGTTTAAAAGAATCGCGGCGTGTATCGAAATTGTTGAAAATGTTTGATTTCTATAACGCATCTTTAACATATGTTTCTTGCATGCTAATCCAAAAATAATAAAGTATTTCTGTCGAGCATCCAAAACCACTTTTATATTTCTTCATAAATGAATTGATCAAATAGCTCATCTAAACCAATTTAAGAAAAAACGTCCGCTAATAGAAAAAAGAAATATAATATAAATATAAATATAAACGTCCCAAAAAACATTTTGTTGATTCAATAACTTTACCGTTGGAAAATATGTGACAGAAAAGATTACTTGAAACGATAAATTATTGCTTTAATCTTATATATAAAACGAAATTTACGAAAACAATTTTCCGTGACCAAAGAAAATGTTCAACTTAAACAAACTTTATAAATAATAGTATGAGTAAACATTTCCTTTTTGAAGGAAAATGGAAAAGATCAATATTTCCAGACTATAAATGTAGGAATGCAGAATTGAAAAAGAATAATATTGAATAAAAACAATTTTATTTTTAATATTTAATTGTTTGTGGAAATACGATGTAGCCTACAAAATGCTCTTATGAAATTTTCTTCTACTTAAGTGTTCAGTATAAAAACATTGGGTAATAATTTTATGGTGAAATCATATCAATTCGATAAAACACTTACATATATTTCAGCAGTTTTCAACTAATATGATGATTATAAAAAGCACATATTTATAGAGAATAGTAACAGAAATTTATAACAGATGATAAAATAATTTCGAATTTCCTTTTTGAATACTTCTTTTTAATGGTATTAGTTCAACCCATTTGCTGCCAACCACGAGTATATTCGTGGTTTTTCAATCTAAAATTACGAATTTGTACCGGAAATTTCGAAAGAAGAATTTTTATTTTATGTAATCACGATATGTCTGTAATTAAATAAAGTAAATATTGCTATTAGTATTTTTTTATATGAATTCAAACTTTCTAAATAAAATAAAATTCCGGTAATTTTAACCTGGCAGTGAACGTGTTAACCCATAATAACGTAACAACTCCAATCTCAGAAACAATTTACTGAAATGTGAATTGTAAAGATTAAAATTATATTCATTTAAAACAATTATTTGATTTCATTTTAGAGTATATTTATCGATTAATTATATCTTAATTAATTATATTAATTATAATAATAATTTATAATAATTTGTCGATTGCATTTTAGAGGATAATTAACCAATAATGTTATTTTAACACTTTACACAATAACACTAAATTGAGAAATAATTTACTGAAATATAAAAAATATAAACAATGATAATAATTTAAAACAATTTATCGATTTTATTTTGGGTTTAATTTTTCTATTAATGTTATTTTAACTCTTTATATCGCAACAACTGGCATTTGAGAAGTAATTTATTATAATATAAATAATATCTATAATACGAATAAGTTATATTAATTTGTGAATTTCATTTGGAATATTTTTATGGCAACAAGTCTAATTTAAGAAATATTTTATTAAAATATAAAATATATAGATGCTAGTAATAAATTAAAACAATTTGTTGATTTCATTTTGGGGGTTATTTAACCATTAATGTTATTTCAACCCTTTATATCGCAACAACTCGAACTTGAGAAATAATTTAATAGAACATAAATATTACCGACAATAATATTTCATTTTGGTGTATATTTATCCATTACTGCTATTTTAACCGTTTATAGGGCAAGAATTATAATTATAAGAAATAATTTATTAAAAAATAAAAATATATAGCCAATAATAACAATTCAAAATATTTTTTCAATTTCACTTTAGAGGATATTTGTGCATTAATATTATTGTAACCGGTTATGTTCCAACAACTCCAATTTAAGAAATAATTTTCTGAAATGTAAAAATATATAGAAAATAATAACAATTTAAAACAGTTTTCCGATTTCAGTTTGGAGGATATTGATCCATTGATGTTATTTAACATTTTATATTGAAACAACTACAATTTTAATGAATAAATCTAAGAATGGAAGATTTCTTAAAGTTATAGATTGTTATTATTTTTACAATTATTATCACATTATAAATTATTAAAGAGGATTCAAGGCAAATATTATTCTTCTTTAAAACAATAACACGTAAATTAATGTATAAGTATTATAAATAATCTCTTATTTGGCTAAGTTTTATCTCAAAACCCGTCCCGCACCTTGATGATATTAATTTTGTAAAAGCATTCAAAAAGAACATAAGATGTTTTGGTTAATATTAAGAAAATAACTAAACACTTATAATAAAATAAATAGTAAAAGAAACAAATATGCAAAATACACCAACATTCTGAATTACAGAAAAACAAATAAAAACATATATATAAGCTTATTCCCACCCCTCCATAATATTAGAAATGAGCAAAATGATATTAAATTGTTTAAATATAATGTAATTTTTATCACTGACGTATACTAAATTAACCCTTTATTTATAATTTAGAATAATAATAATAATACAATTATAATTATTATTTTATTAAATTAAAAAGATATTTCTTGTATTATTATTACCACAATTTAGCTTATTAAAGAAAATTTAGGACAAATAGTAATGTTTATTAAATTCGCATCACAGAATTTATTAAAATTATTACAAATAACCTGCAAATATTCGCTCAATTTAACAAAATTGCTCAAACACCATCTTAGAATCTTGCGCGTGTCCGGTTACCCGAAATTTCTCTTCAAAATCAAGCCAGAACCCGATCCGAACCCGACAAAATACTTCCGTCAAGCAGAATCCCGACCCGAATGCGAAACAATTCAACCCGAATTCGAACCGAATACTTCAATCCGAACCCGAACTGAAGACAACCCACTTCAACGTGAACCCAAACCGAATCCCGAAATTGAACAAAATTAATCCATAACTTAATAAAATTATGGAAAAATAGTCTAGAATTATATCTGTAACATTAATTTTATCTTTTATATTGAAAAATTATAATTAACATACTCATTATTGCTCAAATATGAATTTATTTTCATATGATAAAATATTGTAGAATATTTTAAGAATTGGGACAGCTTGAACCCGTTACGCAAAAGTCAAATCACAATCCGAGACCTACCCGAATCCCAAAGCATTAAAATGAACCCGACCGTAACGCAACAAATAAGCGTCAACCCAACCCGGCCCGTACGATTGGTCGTGTTGTGTAAAATCGGCTTCAATGAACCGATCTACCTTATCCCTTGACTAGATTAATTTTGTTAAAACGTATAAAATATATATATACATAATGGGTTTCATTTGATATTTTAAGAAAAAAAAGTGCAATAGAAAACTTTTAGAATAAAATAAATAAAAGAAACAAATATGTCAAGTACATCAAATATGATTAATTACAATGAAAAAAATCAAAGAATATAATTTTAATCCACCAAGATATCATATCAGAAAAAAATACAAAAACGAAATAACATTAAATTATTTTTTGATAGCTATAAAAAATGTGGGTGGGAGATTCATTTTAAAAATCATGATGCGTGCAGTTCATTTATTTTTTCATAACTGAATATGCCATTCTGATCACGCATGAAACCATTTTTCTTCACACTTTTTTTTTTGTTAGTTTATTATACATTTCTTGAACTCGGTGAATTTCATATGATGACAGAGACAGCTATAACTGACAGTTTGAATTTTATTTCTTCGAAAACTATCACTGTAACAAGATATTTATGACAACTTGTTATTTATTATCGCACATTCATCTCAAATAAGAAAGAATTTTTTATTTAATAGCGTAAGTAAAAGAAAAAGTAATCAGAATTTTATTTCTTTACTTTATAGGTTTTAAAAAATGAGTCTGGAAAAAAATGCTATATTCTCTAATTTAAAAAATATATATATATACAAACTTGCCATAACTACGTATTTTGATAATAGTTTGAATAAATACAAATATTGAATATCTTATTTAAAAAATATAATTGATTGATAAAATGCTTATTAATCGAATCTTAAGCCATATCAATTTAACAGGATGGTTTCAAAGTCCTTAACAAAATTTTAAATTCAATAAAAAATCAAGTAATCATTGTGTGATAATGCGATTAAAACGAAAATGCTTCTCATGATTGAAAATTTTGTAAAAGTACCTTAAAAAATTCCGAAAATTGACCCTAGATGGCGCTACACATTGCAATCTAAAGACAATGCGTAAAATCTACATACAAATAATAACAAAAGTAATTGTAAAGACAAAATGACAGTAAATGTAAAGGCATGTCTTATTATTATGACACCAGACCCGAAAGGGTTAGTAATTGGACGCCCAAAAATTATTAGTAACTAATAATACCCTTTTCCCGCCTAAGCTTGTCTGCAGTTTTTCTGCTGTCACAATCTTTGACTTAAAACTAATCCTATGTATGAAATATTATTTAAGAAAGAACATATTTATTACCCTCAATAGTTAAATGGAGAAATGTTGTAAAGCAGAGGTCGTCAACTCTTTTCTTTTCACGTTTGAGTTTTTTAATCACATTCATGAGTGCGCCTGCTACAAATACGCAAATTTATTTGTATATTCGCGCGTGAGTGTAGAATGTGAATTATTATAACATACATAATTCAAAATATATAAATGCTGTACGATATAGATGCATACAAAAAATTCAAGCGCAAAAGATAGCAAAGGTTCTTTGCATATACCTTAGTGCATATACCATGGATACAAGGGATCATCAAATTCCCACAAATATAGTTTGTGCATCGAAAATAAGATTTTCAATATTTGATAAAGATTCGATTTTCTTCTAGGAAACAAACAAAGGTAGAAAAATTCTTTTTCCATAAAACAGGTTTGCAGGTGCATTTGCTATGCACCCGCAAATTTGTTGCAGTTGTCACGGTTGCAGTGCAACAGTCGGTTGCAGTGTAACCGACTATTGCAGTACAAACCGCGAAAACAAGAGTTGGAATATCCACAGATTTTACCGAGAGACATTACGTAGATTCAATATTTTCAAAGAGGATATGAAAGTGAAGAAAGATAATTAGAGATAAGGAAATTATTTTGCCCATCAAATAGATTTGCGGGCGTGTGGTCAACATATTGGATCCGCCGGAAAGCTCTGCGATGTACTCCTGTTAAGATAATCTTGAAATGATTGAATGTCACCAATATTTACAAACAAATTTATTTCAAAATAAGTAAAAGCAGTTCCTTCACGTACATTATAAAAGCAAATTATGTATTCCAAAATTCCGCTGGGAATGTGGTATTTATGGAACCAAAATATATCAAAAAACCGTAGACCTTTCCTGATGCCCTAATATAACCGACTGTTCCGGTACAAGCCACGAAAAAAAGGGTTGGAATATATACAGATTTTTCTGAGAGATCTAACATAGATTACATAATTTCAAAGAGAATATGCAAGTGAAGAAAGAGAACTAAAGGTAGCGAAGTTCTTTTTCCTTACACTTATTTCTACAATTCTTTTTCCTTCAATTCCTCCGCTCCAATTATTTTTCCTCCAATTCTTCCGCTAAAATTATTTGTCCTCACATTTACGGATTCGTTTCTAAATGTAAAAGTATGAAACTTGCAGGCTTGATTGTTGAAGTGATTTTAATGGAACAGTTTTTTTTTCAATAAATGAATTACATGTTGAGTTACAAGGAAATTTTGTGTCATGACGGTAGTTTTTTCCAATCCATTGCTGTCGCGTTGAGAAATTCTGTTCAAAACACCACCTTTGACAGCATTTTATGGACGATATACAATAGTGTTTATTGGAAATTGAAAAAATTTTTTTCAATTACATACATTACATAGCACCTGCCAATCTCATGCGCATGAGAATAGAAGGACACGGATTAACTATATTTCAGTGACCCATAGTTACGAAGTGTTTTAAGAAGAAAAGATACACCTCAAACAGCAGGAAAGAAAAGTTTTAAAGAGCGCTTTGGCAACACATATTGTAGCTTTGAACATTTGACTTTTCCCTCGCAGTCATTCGTTATTTATACGGTGAGTCTGTTTCATATAGCACGTGTTTATAATGGCTGCGTCAATTCAGAATTCCCCCCACCCCCCAAAGTGCGTACTGTCATACGTTTTCTTCATGCAAAAAGTAAGCGTCCAAAGAATATTAACAAAGAAATTGTTTCCGTCCATGGGAACATTATGAATAAACAACATTTAACGATATGGTGTTGTGTTTTCTCTGGAGATAGGACCAATGTTAATGAAGAACCATCCACCTTACAGCCCGGACCTTGCACCCAGCGACTAGCACTTATTCCTTTATCTGAAAAAACATATTGCAGGGCAAAACTTCCACGACGATGATGATATTAAAAACGAAGTTGAAATGTGGTTTCGACGACAGGCGCACTCAGTAAAAGAAACTGATTAAAACTACAAAACACATTTTTGGAGTACATTTTGTTGTTTTAGCAAAATTGGAGTAAAATTGAACCATTTTACTTCAATTAACAAACATTTTTACTGACGATACAAAAATGTTTTTTGGAATTGCAAAAAAAAAAAAAAAAAAAAAAAAAAATGTTGATTTAAACAAAATTTTTATTGACCCATATTTAAACAAAAATTTTGTTTAAATATAGGTCAATGGAAATTTTGTTTGAATCAACAAAAAAAAATTTTTTGTTAAAAACCACTTTTTTTTGCAATTCCAAAAAAAAATTTTGTATCGTCAGCAAAAATGTTTTGTTAATTGAAGTAAAATGGTTCAATTTAACTCCAATTTTGCTAAAACAACCAAAATGTACTCAACAAAAATGTTTTGTAGTTTTAATCAATTCCTTTTTCTGAGTGCGGTAAACTTCTATGTCTGTGGGATACAAAAGCTTCTACCCAGACTTAACAAATGCTTGGACAATGACGGCAACTACACTGCTCAAAACAATTAAAGGATATTGCAGTTTTAGGTGGATTTTGTATCTGGGAAACTTTTTAGCCGATTGATACATGGTCGACAGACATAGTAGGTTATATGAGAATAAATTACACATGTTTGGCAGAAAAAAATGCATTTTATTGCGCATTTGTGTACAAAAGGAAAAAAACACAATTTGTGCATATGAGAAAAAAAGAATAAGAAAAGGTGTTTTCTTCAAAGAAAATCATTTTCAGTAGGGGGTATGGTTTCCACGGGCGGCCAGCAACGTTGAACACCTTTGAGGCATGGACTCAATGAGGCTATTAATGACGAGTTGGGGTATTCTGCCCCACTCTTCCAGAAGAGTTCTTTCCAGTTCTTGGAGAGTTTGTGGGGGTTGTTGGCGGCCAGAAACTCGTCTTCCTAGAGCGTCCCAAACGTGCTCGATTGGATTCATGTCTGGAGAACACGCTGGCCATTCCATTCGAACGATTCCTTCCTCGAAAAGGAAATCCTCCACCAGGTTTGCACGATGTGGCCTGCAGTTATCGTCCATTAAAATGAAGTTATCTCCGATTGCTGCAGCGTAAGGGACTACAATAGGTCTGAGGATCTCATCCCTATATCGGCGACCAGTCAGAGCTCCATCTCGAATGATGTAGAGGTCAGTGCGCCCGTCAATGGAGATGCCACCATACACCAACACTCCTCCACCGCCAAATCTGACACTTTCGTGCACGAACGCAGGATTATTCCTACTGCCACGGTCCTTCCAGATGAAAATACGCCTATTATCCGGATGCACAGAAAAACGGGACTCGTCAGAAAACAGAATATTGCTCCATTCATTTCTCCTCCAGTTGACATGCTCGGTTGCCCACTCCCTGCGGTCGCGACGATGCCTTGATGTTAATCTAACACATACCATCGGTCGGCGAGCATACAGACCTACAGCATGGAGCCGGTTTCGGACAGTCTGAGTTGAAATCGTGGTGCCTGTAGCCGAGCGAAGGTGTTGTTGGAGAAGAGTAGCGTTCATGTTTCGGTGTCTCCGAGCTGTTAACGCTAAATACAGATCTTCATTGGGCGTTGTTGCCCGTCTACGACCTTGCCCTGGTCTTCGGCCTGCACATCCACTCTCCAAAAAACGGTTCCAGATACTGGAAAGGACACTTTGTGACACTCCAATGGCTTGCGCTACTTCGGCTTGAGTTTGGCCCCTTCTAACCTACCAACAATTCTCCAAGCTTCTGAATCTGTCAAATGACTTCGCTGAGACATCGTACTCATCGAAACAAAGCAATCACTGAATGCCGATCATCCTTGTCTTCATTCTCTTTTATCCAGTTGAAAGTCAAATTTCATTCGTTGCCGCTGAAGCGACGTTTTTGACGTCGAACTCAAAATTTGCATACTCCACAGTTTGAAAACCAGAAAAATTTGCATTTTTGATTCTCTTCTTCTATTTTCGGCAAAAAAAATTTCGTTTATATCTTTATTTTATATAAAACTTCAAATATCCTTTAATTGTTTTGAGCAGTGTATGTCGAAAAATAAGGCATATACCAGTAAGTAATTTGTAATGTACATTTTATCAATTAAAAGTTTTTTGAATCAGTGTGCAGCATTGTATCTTTACTTTTCCAAAACCTCTTGTATATTTCATTTGCCGGAATACAATCAAATAAATGCGATAAAACCACGAGCAATAAAAAATTAAGAAAGATAACACAATAAAATGTTTTATGTTATTTTATAAACATTTAGTCGATATTTATTTAATGATAGAAAGAGATAAATTCCACCAAATTCAATTCCAGCACCATTCATTTATTGCATTTAGCATAAAAATAAATAAAAAACTTTTCTCTGGAGTATATCTCAAAATGAATAGCCGAGATTAAGTATTGATCTTAGCCAATTTTCACAATTCAATTTATAACATTTTAAAAGAAAAATATAAAAATAAAATGCGGAAGGAAAAATATTATTCATCAATAGGTAAATTTGTAATGAAAGATTTGCAATCAAAATTTGCTGGATATCTAATGATAGAAAACAGGTAAAATATCGATTAACTTTTTAAGCAGATCTTTTCCGAATGGAACCATGTTTTATGAGCTATTACTATTCGCCGAACATTCATCTGCCGATAATTTCATGTTTGAATATAGAATAATAATTTTTCCAAAAAAAAAACGCGAAATAAATATGTTGTTTTTAAAGCAGCTGCAATCAATGAGGGAAATTGTTTTTACTATTTTCGATAATTTCAAAGTAAAGAAAAATTGTTAGTTTTATGTCATACGAACTCATATTTTAATTTTATATACAAGAAATTCTTATAAAATCGTCTGAATTCGTTTAATACTTTTTTCATAAAAAGAAATCAATCAATAAATAAATAAGGCAGTATTTTTCAGAATGATTTGCAAAGGTTAACTATAGGTCATAGTCATTTTTCACCATTCAAATTATAAAATATTTTAAGCAAAACCTGAAAAAGAATCGATTAGGAAATATCATTCGTCAATAATTAAATTGATAAGGAGAGATTAGAAATAAACATTTGAACGATATTTAATGATTCAAAGAGATAAAATCCACCGAATTCAATTCCAACACCATTTATTTATTGTATTTAGTATATCTAAACTAATAAAAGAAAGTTTCGCTCTGTGTGTCTGTGTGTGTGTGTCTATTGGCGATGGCTAGGAAAATCTGGCCCACCTAGAAGGCTGGAAATTTAGATTTAAGTAGTCCAAACCCTCTCCTGTTGCAACATTACTTCAGAATTTTAATATTTTAATTACTTTCTGAAATATTAATTAAAATGCACAAAGAACTCTCATTAAAAATACGCTTTTATTCTCTTGGGTTGGTTGGTTCACTGGTTGGTTACATCGATTCTTCACAGAAATAATTAAATAAACCAGAGTAGCGATGCATAAGTAAGTATTTCTAACTAAATAGTGTGAACATCGATTGAAGTTATGAACGTAGAGGAGCCATGCGATTGTCGCGCCACCTGTGCATGACAAATTACACATAAGTCCCACTGATTGAAATATTTTGCAGGCATATTTTTCTTCATGACAATTAGTCGGGTTTAATTTTTTTTTTCTTTTTTACATGACATTTATTATTATGATGGAGATTAAAACTTTATTTAACATATTGTTTTTTATATTTGCGGAAATGAAGAGGGGCAAGGGTCTAATTACATTTAAGCTTCAAGGTGTATTTCTAGAAAGCAGTTACCAGAATTTCCGAATAATAGTGTCAGCCAAATTTCAAATTAAATTCCTAGCTTAACCAAATGAATCAATCATTAAAGATGTATTGTGATCCTCCTAATTAGTTATTTGCTGAAGGCCACTTGAACAACCTCCCCACCCCTCCCGGCCCGTCTTTCAAGGTTTTTTCTCTAACTCTGCTCCGTTTCCATATCTCAGCAACTATCTTTCCGATTTCAACGCAAGTGATTTCAAACATTATAATTAACTTAATAGTCACCCTTTATAACATTAAACTAAATTTATGAGTAGCGGTTACCACTATTTACGAATAACAGTTTAAACCAAATTTGTAATTAATTTCAAAGCTTAAAGAAACGAACGAATTTTGAAAGATGCATAGTGGTCCTCCTAATTAGTTATTTGCTGAAGGCCACTTGAACACCCCCACCCCTCCCGGCCCGTCCTTCAAGGTTTTTTCTCTAACTATGCTCCGTTTCCATATCTCAGCAACTATTTTTCCGATTTCAACGCAAGTGGTTCCAAACATTATAATTAACTTAATAGTCACTCTTTATAACATTAAACTAAATTTATGATTAGCGGTTACCACTATTTCCGAATAATAGTTTAAGCCAAATTTGTAATTACGTTCCTAGCTTAAGCAAACGAACGAATTTTGAAAGATGCATAGTGGTCCTTCTAATTAGTAATTTGCCGAAGGACACTTGAACACCCCCCCCCCCCGGCCCATCCTTCAAGGTTTTTTCTCTAACTCTGCTCCGTTTCCATATCTCAGCAACTATCTTTCCGATTTCAACACAACTGATTCCAAACATTATAATTAACTTAATTGTCACTCTTTATAACATTAAACTAAAATTATGAGTAGCGGTTACCACTATTTACGAAAAATAGTCTAAGCCAAATTTGCAATTAAGTTCAAAGCTTAAGCAAACGAACGATTTTTGAAAGATGCATAGTGGTCCTCCTAATTAGTCATTTGCTGAAGGGAACTTGAAGAACCCCTCCCCCCGGCACTCCTTTCAAGGTTTTTTTCTCTAACTATGCTCCGTTTTCATATCTCAGCAACTATTTTTCCGATTTCAACACAAGTGATTCCAAATATTATAATTAACTTAAATGTCACTCTTTATAACATTAAAGTAAATTTATGAGTAGCGGTTACCACTATTTCCGAATAATTGGGTAAGCCAAATTTGTAATTAAGTTCCTAGCTTAAGCAAACGAACGAATTTCGAAAGATGCATAGTGCTCCTCTTAATTAGTCATTTGCTGAAGGGTACTTGAACAACCCTCCACCCCCGGCCCCTCATTCAAGGTTTTTCTCTAACTATGCCCCGTTTCTATATATCAGCAACTATCTTTCCGATTTCAACGCAAGTGATTCCAAACATTATATTTAACTTAATAGTCACCCTTTATAACATTAAATTAAATTTATGAGTAGCGGTTACCACTATTTACAAATAAGAGTTTAAGCCAACTTTGTAATTAAGTTCCTAGTTTAACAAAACGAACGAATATTTATGCCTGCATAGTGGGCCTCCTAATTAGTCATTTTCTGAAGGACACTGGAACATCTCCTCCCTTCGGCACCTCACTCAAGGTTATTATCTCTAACTGTGCCTTATTGCAATAACTGGGCTAATAATGTTCCAATCTTCTCGAAACCAGCTCAATTTTGTAGTGCGCCTACTATACAGTAACGTAGGCAGCGGGGACCTGTCTCAGAAGTTCGTTCGGAAAGAGGTTTGTTTAGAACAGAATGCTCCCCTAGCGGTGGTAGGGGGAAATAAAAGATTTTCTAGAGCGTACGAGCATGCCGGGTATACGGTTCCGAAGCTATCGTAGACCGTGGCCAGAGTTCCGTTTTTTAAGAGATTTAAGTTTATTACAAGGGCTCGGGCAACGCCGGGCGGGTCAGCTAGTAAATAAATAAAAAACTTCTCTCTGGAGTATATCTCAGAATGAAAAGTCGAGATTAAGTGTTGGTCATCGGCAATTTTCATAATTCATTTTATAACATTTTTAAAGCAAAAAAAAAAAAAAAAATACAATAAGACAAAATATTATTCATCAATACGTAAATTGGTAAAGAAAGATTTTCAATCAAAATTTGGTCGATATCTAAGGATAGAAAACATGTAAAATATCGATTAATTTTTTAAGAAGATCTTCTCCGAAAGGAACCATATGCTTTATGAGCTATTGTTATTCGCCAAACCTGCATATGTCAATAATTTCATGTTTGAATATAGGAGAATAATTTTGTCCACAAATACGGTGAAATAAATAAGTTGCTTTTAAAGCAGCTGTAAACAATTGAGCTAAATCGTTTTTACTTTTTTCGAAAATTTTAAAATAAAGAAAAATTGCTATTTTTATGTCATTCGAACTCATGTTTTAATTTTATATACAAAAAATTATTTGAAAAATCTTCATTTATTACATTTAACATAAATATAAAAAAATAAAGAAACATTCACTGGGGTAAATTGCAAAGGTTAACCGCAGGTCAAAGCCATTTATCACCATTCAATTACCAAAAAATATTAAGCAAAACCTGAAAAAATTGACTAGAGAAGAATATCATTTATTAATAATTAAATTGGTATGGAAAGATTATCAATTAACATTTGGTCGATATCTATTGATACGAAAAAGTGAAAAACATCGATTAATTTTTTTAACTGGTCTTTTCTGAAAGGAATCATGTTTATGAGCTATTACTATTAGCTGGACCTTCATCTGCCAATAATTTCATGTTTAAAAGTAGGATAATGATTTTTTTTTAAATACGTGTAAGAAATATGTTGTTTCTAAATCATATGTAATCAATTGAGGGAAATTGTTTTTACTTTTTTCGATAATTATAAGGAAAAGAAATAACATCATACGAACTCATATTTTAATGCTATATACAAAAGCAATATTTGAAAAATTGTCTGAAATTTATTACATTTAACATAAAATAAATAAATAAACAAATAAATTTTCTCTGGAGCATTTCTCAGAGTGAATTGCAAAGGTTAACTATAGGTCATAGACATTTTCAACCAATCAATTTATAAATATTTTTTATCAAAAGCTGAAAAACACGAGTAGAAAATAATATCAGTCATCAACAATTAATTGGTAAGGAAAGTTTAGCAATAAGTATTTAGTCGATATCTAATGATAGGAAAGCAAGTAAAAACCATCGATTTCAATTCCGGCACCCCAGACCCAACGAATGGTGCATGTCTCTTTGGAACTGATCCAAAATGCAGCCCCCCTCTCCATTCAAAAGACGACTGGAGCTCGCTTCTTACAAATTCAATGAATAAATAGATATCACAATTTTTTCCGTATAAGAAAAATGTGAATAACATCACAGAAAATTTGTTTTTTTAATATCATTATCAACTGAAGTTCCAAGTGAAATTTGGCATTTATTTGTTTTAAACTTTAATCACAGTCTCTTTTGCTGCTTACAAAATATTATTTTGAAAATAAATACTTCTAAATTAATAAATAAAACTAAATTAATATATACTACTACTAATAAAATAATTACTACTAATAATAAAATAATTACTACTAAGAAATTTAATTACTTCAAATAAAAGTAATTACTACTACTTAATAAATATTACTTAAGTCTTTTTAATCTAAAAAATTATTAACACTTCAGTTCACACATAGTATCTACCAGGGCAGTTTTTATTTTTCGAGTTATTTAGTCAAAGGATAATGTTATTAGTCAGAGAATAATATTATTATCCTCTGAAGTTTAAAGTCAAATTTGTCATTTATTTATTTATTTTAAACTTTAAGACGTCTCCTTTGCTGCCTATAAAATATTACTTTGAAAGATAAATTAATAAATACTACTTAAGTATTTTTAACCTAGAAAATTATTAACCCTCCAGTTCCCACGTAGGTTCTAAAGGGGCAATTTTTATTTTTCATTTGTTGTAAGTTATTTTTTCAGCGGATAATAGTATTAAATACAGGTTAATATTGGTAGTCAAAGGATAACATTATTAGTCAGAGGATAATACTATTATACTCTGAAGTTCAAAATGAAGTTCGGCGTTAATTTATTTTAAACTTTAATAACAGTCTCTTTAGAAAATATTACTTTGAAAGGTAAATTAATAAATACTACTTAAGAATTTTTTAACCTATAAAATGCTTAACATTTTAGTTCAGACATACGATCTAGTAATTAGAACAATTTTTATTTTTCAATTATCTTTAGTAATTTAATCTCTGAATAAAACAAAAATGTGCATTTCTAATGTTCCTTGTTACTTTTCGAACACATAGAGTATTTAAAGTATTGTAATAATAATTTGTATGTCTGTGTCTGAGACTGAACACGATAATTCACAAACGGCACTTCCGGTTAAGCTCCCATTTAGAGAAACCGTTATAAACCACTGACGTAAGAGCTGTATAAATCGTAAAAATTTGTAAAAATCGGCTGAGGAGTTATGTATAGAATCTATTTTAACCATTTTCAAACAATTTTAAGAACGATTCTATACAGAAAATCACGAAGGAGAAGTGACAGAATACGGCGTAACCACGTATACGTGCTAAATATTGCGGCGATCTTGATTTGATCGCCGTTAGCATTAATTATGCAGAGGTAGCGTTTTCAATTTCAAAACTGTAGGCCCAGCGTTCGAATCCAGCCGATACAATTGTGTCAGAAATTTATATAAATATTTTTGCTACTTTCTGGACACGTGCACAAGTGTTCGTAAATTTGAGTGGAGTCACTCCAGATTTTTTTTATTTAGTTGTTATAGTGTCACACACTGCAGTTTGCATTGGACACTGGAGTAACAATTCCGTGACAATTTAAAATCACAAGACTTTTAAAACTATCATCCCAAGTTGCACAAAATTGTTGGGCCAACATTGGATAATTGTCGTTCCACGTTGGTCTACAGTAAGAAATGTCCACATTGCCGTACCATGACCTAACAACTATTTGCCAAGAACGACCAAACACTGGTCCAACATTTCGCTGCACAGAATTCTGTGCAGATACGCTCTAAATTAGAGGGCTCTGTGCGCCTACCATATCCCAACCATAATGTGAGCGAAGGGCCAACAAACTGTGCTACTTGAGATATTAACGATAAATCTTGAAAACATGTCAGTACTCCTGTTTTACAAGTCTTCTGAAACACAGAAAGAGACAACACCGAAGTGTCATGAATTTACAAACACGATGAAGTTTTGAAAGTTATAAAAAAAGACTTATAACAGCGAGTGGTGGTTGGATACCAACACCTTCATTATTTCCTCAAGAAGAGAATAGATGGATGTGAAAGTGGCGAAATTTTTAAGAATTACAGAACAGAAAAAACGGCGCACCATGGAACTAAAATAAAAGTACACACGCTGTCAAATAAAGGAAAATATTTTTTTTTTAATCTACGAAAATAAAATATAAAGTGTTTAACACTTTGCGGTCCAACCACGAGTCTGACTCGGGATAATTTTTCTTTGCAGAATTTGCTTTTGGCATCAGTAATAAAGGAAAATAAAACATGCCTTATTTAATTTGAGCATTTTCGAAATTGTGTAATTGAAGGTAATTTATTTTAAGAATGAAAACCGAATAAAATTTTTGTAAGAGTCGCCAGATCGGAAAGGGTTTAAAATGAATTTTCCGATAAAAAACATAACTATTCAGCATTTGCTCCTTTTTCATGGAATAATGTACTATTGGTAGAAAGAGAGAAATCTCGAGTTTCACGCAGTTGGATCGACAGTACGAGACCTGACGCCTCAGTTAAACATTACTGAACTCCAAGATCGCCGTATTTCTCAGTGTGCGATTGGACTTTACCCACGAGTGGCAACAGCCACGCCTCTGCGGGTATAGTCCCTCCGAAAGAGACTGATTAGTGGTCGAATGTGAAGCTGTGTTAAAATGTTCTTCACGCCTATTGGTGTTTTTCTTCTATATACCCGCAGATGACGTGACATGGGTATAACGTCCATTTTCTCGTGTAGGGGTTTATAAAAGATTACGTTTATGTGTCTCCCCTTCCAGCTATATTAGCCGAACTGAAGATACGTATAACGGCAGCCGTGATAGCAGGGGATGCACCCATGCTCGTAAAAGTTTGGGACAAATTTGACTACCGTACAGACATATGATGTGCATCGGAAGGTGGCTATATTGGTTTGTAAAACTTTAATTTGGTTTGTAAAACAACTTTATGATTAACCATGTAATATAAAATTCAGCATTCAGTATTTTTCATAATATACGCATTTCAAATCAAATGAGTATTTTTTTAAACACCATGTACAACCGCGAACGAAAATATACAATGACATCTTTCGATTTACCCATGATTCCAAAATGCTTTCTTTATCTTTAGAATCCTTAGAAACCAATATATTTTAATTCTTTAAAGGGGCATTTATAAAAACAATGTTTCCGTTGCTGCCACTGATTTTCATAAACGGTTGCAAGTAGTTTTTATAGTGTATTAATCAGTTTTGTTAACCAAGAATATAGGTTTTTAGGATGCTTTTAAGTTTCAATGAACCATATTCAGTTGCGTAATTTAATTTACATATACAAGAGTCACAAAATATTATTAATTTTTATGTTAATATCAGTGCTTTCAATTTTCAATTTTCAATAAACCATATTCAACTGCATAATTTAATTAAATATACAAGAGTCACAAAATATTATTATTTTTTATGTTAATATCAGTGCTCGTTATTTATCATGTTTGTTTTTAAAACATGTTTGTTGAACATGAAATTGTTTACTTGGGAATATTCATAGCATTCGCAAAACCTATATCATGTGAGTTGAGACAACTGATTAATACACTATAAAAACTACACGGAAACGTTTTCGAACTTCAGTGGCAGCAAAGGAAATTTTCTTTGTTGCTTCTTTAAATCTCGAAAATATACACTGAGAAAAATACTTTCAAATGTAAGTAAAACGATGTTTTCATTTTGTTATGAAACTTTTTGTTTAAAATACTTTCAATTCTAAAATACCAGAAATACTCAGAATATTGAAACATGGACATACTCAAAACTGAGCACATAGAGGCACTTCATACTCATTTTTGAAACATTGAAACACTCAAAAATGATTATAATCAGTTCAAACTCATTTTTGAATCATGGGAATACTCAAAAATGAGCCCATAGAAATCAGTTCATGCTCATTTTTGAAACATGGACATACTCAAATATGAGCATATGATGTTTTATTTTTGAATGTGTGCATGATTTCAGAAAGGAGTATATACATGTTTCAAACTTGAATAATTTTGATTCGGAGCCATTTTGACTATGCGACATACTCAGATTTGAGTATTTTTTGCTCAGTTTTGAAAATGTCGTTTTTAGAGTGTATTGGTTTCTGTGACTTTTAAACATAAAGAACGCCTTTCAAAATCGAATGTAACTCGGATGAGGTTATTGTATATTTTCGTTCGTTGTTATATTATATTTTCGTAGATTAAGATACATTTATCTCTTTTTTACAGTGCACCACCAACTGTCACAATCTATCCCAGCAGATGGGGCAGGTTGCGGCACATTATTCTACATATTCTACACTGTTCATATAAATTATTAAGTGAAGAGGAATTTAATCTAGTGATATCTGATTATGAAAAATACCATTATTTAAAAGATAAATTATGATCACTAAAAAAGTAATTATTTATCTAAAATATTTACGAAAGGCATTGTTCATTATCGTAATTGAGACATTTTTGGTAAATAATTGTTACTTTCTGGCATATTATTTATTCATGATTACCTATTAATAGTTTTTTTAGGTCGTTAAAATGTAAAGTTTCGTGCAATAACTACAAACAGTAATGAAACTACTTTTAAGCACAGTTTTTTTTTCAGAGTATTAAAAAAAAAAGTTTACGTTAAAAAATTATATAATTAAGTAATATTTATAGGTTTTTCTAAACCATTTAAAAGAAACAGAATAGTTACAAACTTGTTATACTTTATTTGAATACTTGTTATATTTTAGCTTGTTATACTTTACTTGAATACTTGGTATACTTTGCTAGAATACTTGTTATACTTTAACCGAAATAACGGAAAAGTTAAAATTATTACTTTCTAAATTACGCTCATATTTCATAAGTGTACATTTCAAATCTCACTTTTTTTTTTTTTTTTTTTTTTTTTTTTAACTCTGAATTCATTATTATGCCAACTAATCAGACGGTTGACTTTGAAAAAAAATCAAATGTTAGTTTTTGTGTTAAAATTTGTAGTTAATATTTTTAAAATATATATAGCCACATATTTTTCAGAAAATGTATTTTCATATTTCTTATAAATGTAAGTAAGTAAAATAACAGATCATAATGTACTTCAAAAGCATTTTCCTCAATCCCAATTTTCTGCAGTCTATACATATTTAAAATATTCAAATTTTTGCTCGAAATTCTCAATTTCGCTACGGGACAATCTTAATACATCTTACAAGAAATTTGGAAGAATGTTTACTTGACACATTCTTTACGTCCTTGATAGTAGATCTTTAACCTATAACGTCACTACACGTTACATAACGCTACATAACGTTAACCCATAACGTTATACACCCTACACGAACCGACAAGAAAGTCAATTAACATGTGCATTTTTAACACTTTCCAACATAGTTGAATTAAAGTTTATGAATTTGGTTTGTCTGGCCGTCTGTCTGTCTGTCCGTCTGTCTGTGATCTAACTAGTGTAAATATAGTAGGATTGCCATGTCATTTAAATATGTTATTGTCGTTTACCATAGCATGTTCGGTATTGCATATAGAGTGTGTAGCATTTATGGTTACATTATAGGGACACTCAAAAGTATTCCGGTACATTACGGTGAATGGGGAAAAATCGTTTTCAGTGTATTTAAAAATATTACAGTATTTAAAACATAAAGAATTTGATATGCGTCTCTAAAGTAGACGTCATCATGTTTTCTATAGAGTATAGAGTAAATAGCAATTACATTTCGTTTGCATGGACTCTCAAAATTAACTCATGGACTCTGTTACATTACGGTCAATGGGAAAAATCGTTTTCAGTGAATTGTAATGATGCTACACTCTTTAAAGCATAATGAAATCGATATGCATCACTGAAGTAGATGGCAACATGTTTTATATAGAGTATAGAGTAAATAGAAATTGTAGTTCCATTACAGGGACGCACAAAAGTGTTCCACTGTATTATTATCAATGGGGGAAAAATCGTTTGAAGTGCATTTGAAAGAAATTGATAAACATTACTGAGGTGCACTACAGCATGTTTTCTATAGATTATGGAGTACGTAGAATTTATCGCTTATTTACAGATATTCTCAAAAGATTTCGGTTACATAACTGACTATGAGCCAAATTGCTGTATGTAAGTTTTCAGATGAGATATGCATTTAAAACTTAACTAGTTTTTAGTGCATTATGAGGTATGTAGATCATATACAGGGTTACACGATAGTATTCGCACACATTACCGACTATGGGCAGCATTTGTTGAAAATGAATTTTAACTGCGTTGCGTTTTTGTCTGTTTATTTAGATATCTCATTTGATTGTATGAACAAAAATTTAATTTCTTAATGGTATTCCGACAGAGTTGAAAAATGTTTCATAAATGATGCCGTGGTGCATGATTTTGCATTCTAGTTAATAAATGTTTAACGTCGTGCCAGTTTTTTATTTGTTTTTAAATATTTTTTTATTGAATTAGAAAATAACTTCACATATTCCTTTTCGTAAGTATTAAAATTGTTCCTTAGCCATAATGAGAATTTTTAACAAAAATTACAACGCATGAAACATTTTAAAGATGTATACGTTAGAGAGAAGTTAGGAATCTTTTTTTTTTTTTTATCTGAGCCCGAAAATATTTTTGTCATCAGAGCCCAAGACCGATACAGAAAGTACACAGTAGAAAATTGTTAGTAATATTTTTAAATTGTTTCAAGATTAATTTTCTTACTTAAAAATCTCTTCTTACACATAAATAAGTATTAATTCTAAATAATCCTTCATGAAAACATTTTCGTGACATTCATGTCTCTGAAAATCTGTTTTAAATATCCAACTTGTTATTTATATCCAACCACTAAATGAGCTCTGCAAAAGTCACAATTCTTATTCTTTTAAAATATAATTGTACAATGACGGCATAAAGACATAACTTCTGTTTTCCAGTAATTCTAGCAAAGGACTTCAAACAGAAAGCGAGGATAGACAAGGGATATCCCGCGACTTCTTTGTGTTACAAACACTGACCTTATATCCCTTCATTAACAATTCCTTTTAAAACTGATTTTTAAAGGACTGTAAAACACTTTAAGAAACTTAGAATAATACGTTATTTTTTCTCAAATAGCATTTTTCTTTTTTTCTTTTTAAACAAATAAAATTTTCACTTTGAGCCCCAAGACTGTTATAAGAATGAACAAGTTTCGGGCCGGGGCGCAAGCTGAGGTCGTGTCATCTCTAGATATTTATGCATTTAGGAAAATATGTATTTTAAATAGAATATGACATGTTATTTTCATTACTTACCCTTATAAAAAATAATATATATATACAAGTAAATGGTAATAGTTTGCTATTTTTAAATCTTAATAATTGATTTAAAAAAACCAAAAATTATGAATAAAAAAAATTAATGTTCATAGTCCCTTTAATAGCATACTTCCTACAATTAATTTTATCTAATATTCATTATGTGTATCATCAAATTTTAGGTCGTCTCTGTAATGTGCGATTTAGTTAACTTTACTGACAATTAATTTTATCTAATACTTATTATGTGTATCATCAAATTTTAGTTCGTCTCTGTAATGCACGATTTAGTGATGTGAGGTAGATTGGCAGTACAAATGTTATTGTAAAAGTTTTATATTATAAATTGTTTATATTATAAATTGATATTATAAATTATTTATATTATAAATTGTTTATATTATAAATTGATATTATAAATTGCTGATATTATAAATTGTTTTCAAATGATGTTGAAAAAGGAATGTGCTATAAAGCAATTATGTAATACAAAAAGTGATAATTGAATTTCAAATAATTATTACAGCCTATCTAAAAGCTAATATTTGTTTACTCTGTTACTATTATGTTGACTTTTATGCAGAAATCATCAAATAATATTTATCTTTACTTTGATTTAAAATGTATCTCAATTATGATGCATATTAACACAGACTCAGTACATAAGATTATCTATGCTTTGATTGAAAAAGCATTTCAGTTATATTGGATATTAATACAGCTATCTAACATTTATAGATAATCTGTCACACAGATATTTGCATAAAATAGAGGATACATATACTATGTAAGTATAATTGGTAATGGCATTTGGCTAATTAAAGGAAAATGATTATATTCTGCTATACTAGTATAAATTAATATGGTTAAATATGTGTTCATTTTCGCGTGAATGAAACATATTATTCATATAATTACACGAGCTGTTCCAAAATTATTTGTATGAAGAAAACAAAACTATGTATTTTTATGCAAAAAATACTTATTTTAATCTATTGCAATACTTTCAAATACTTTCTTATATATATGCTATATAGCCAAAAGTCACCGGACACTTCCAATTTTAGACGTTTTCCCGAATATCTAGAGAAATACTTAACGAATATAAGGGTCGTCCAAATGAAAGTGGCATTGCTGAAATAACTCCGCCATTTTTAGAGAAAAATGACTTTGCATGCTCCTATAGAGGACTCAGAGTGCTGTGAATGCATGCGATATCGCCATAGATCCCGCCAGATGCGTGTGTGATAGTGTGGGAGCACGTTAAAAGGAATCGTTCGCATCATGGATGCCTCCAAACGGTGTCAACGCGTGGTCGTGCGATTTTTAACAGCGGAAAATGTGAGTGCTAGTGAAATCTATCATCTAATGCAAAATGTGTATTTCACGGAGTGTATGTCACGCAGATCAGTATTCCGATGGGGTAGGGATTTTTGTAGTGGAAGAAGCAGTACTGAAGAGAGGTCACGACCTGGTCAAGAGCATGTGGTTATCACCAAGGACCTACAAGGTGACAGCTTACAAGGTGACTTTGTCTAGCCTATCTGTTACATCTGTATTACTTCTTTCTTTTGTATACTAATGTATATTAATACCGTTGAACCATTTCTCAAACCGACTGTAGTGCCACTTTCATTTGGGCGACCCATGTACTTCTGGAACTTCACACATATAAAGAACATGTTTGATCTCATATTTTACAAAAAAGGTTCGATAACGACATCAATTAGGGGACCAGCAAACAAGTTTCATAAAACTAATAATAATTGTGATCGCCTGTAAAATACAATTCTTGAAATGACCCGTAGCTGCAGCACATGACTATGCGGAACTGGCACAGCATTTGTGTTAATTTGTGTAAGAATAGCACATAAATTCATAGAGATATAAAGATTCCTTTAAAAAAAATTAAGAAATTATATAGCATTCAGGGTTTTCGACCAAATCTAGAGTCACTTCCATTAAACTTGACACAGCACAGTGGAAACAACATATTATAATTAGAATGTAAATCTAATAAATATTTTATGTAATATGAGTATTTGCACAAAATAATTTTTAACTACGCACGAAAGATAGTAAAATTGTAATTGAATCATTTAGAAGACAATAATTTACGGCATCTCATATAAAAATGTTAGTCGATTCTCATGAAAATTCAAAAAGATATCGGCGCTACATTGAGCTGAATTTCGCTTGCTTTCTGAAAATAGCTGAATAATAAGGGATTTTTCAAAAATTGTAATTTTCCATTTATTTTTATAGTCATTTTTATTGTTGCTTTAGTTCTTCTAGGAAGAATATGAGAACGAGTCCATTCCAACAATAAAGAATTATCAAAATCTAAGCATAGGTTCTAAAAATACACATGGATACACGTTAAAAACAATTTTATTTGTTGGAAATCATTAATTAAAAGTGACAATTTGCGGAAAATCTCTCATGATCCATCTACTTTTAGAATGCAACTGAAATTCAGCTCACTGTACATCGTTAAAATTTTTCTGCTTGGTTGTACCAACTTTTGGGGCTGCAGTGGCTACAATCATATGATGGTGAAATCTCGTCCCAACATTTGAAGCTTCGGGTGCACCATAGCGCTTAATGTTGGTATGAAATTTCATCATATTATAGTTGCAGCATATTACTGCAGCACCTAAAAGTGGTTCAACTCAGCACACAAATTTTAACAGTATATTGGTGATATCTTTCTGAATCTTCACTATATTCGGCTGGCCTTTTTATATAAGTTGCCCTATAGTTGAAATTATGGGAAAAAGTAGTGTAACATTTTAAAAGTGCACTGCAAATGATTTTCCTCATAGGCCATAATGTAATGTAATTCTTTTGCGCGTTTCTACAAATGAATGATAAATGATATGCATTCCATATTCTACAGGGGAAATGTCGTAATAAACCTCAAGAATGTATAAAAGTTTCAGTATGTTGGAATTGCTTTAACTTTATTAAAACACACAGCAAACGTTTTTCCCGCATAGGCAATAATGTAACGGAATTGTTTTGTGCGTCTTTGTACACGAACTATAAATGCTACACATTCTATTTTTAATAAAAAACATACCATTGGTAAACATAAATGACGTATACCAATTACATGTCAATCCGAGTATATTTACGCGAGTTAGAGCGTGGACAAACAGACGGACAGACAACCAAATGCTTAAACACATTTCAAGTATTTTGGAACGTGTTAAAAAGAAATCCTGTCACTTGTTGTATGTGGAAGATTCAACGAACGTGCTATTTATCACTTAAGTTACCCAGACAGGGGATTATAAATAACCTTTTTTTTTGTACAATGTATAGTCAGTGACTCTCCTAATTATACAATACTTACGACACGGAATACACATTCGGAATACACATGAGGTCATACGAAAAGCAAAAATTGCCCCAATAACAAAGTTCAAAATCACTGGATGCTTAGTAGATTATTTCGTGGAAAATGTGGAAAAGCCAATAAATGTTTGTGTTTAAGACAATACAGGTTTAGTCCAATTTATCTTAACACTTAAATGGGAAAACATTAAGCAAAATTATGTTAATGGAAAAACGTTTTTCTATATTTTAGATATATACGTAACGGGTGCCACATGTTGTAAAGAACTCGAGGAAAAGAAGAGGAATGTGGTAAAATTTATTCTTGGAGAATTGTGTGTCAATGTGTTAAATGCTATTTTTTATTGTTTTCATGCATGCGTCGACAATAATAGGCAACATGTTGAGTTCTCGCATTAAATTTGCACAATAAATATTTAAATATGTACAATAAATGTTTAATTATGTACAATAAATGTTTAAATGTGTTCAATAAATGTTTTTTCGTGTAATTGTAAAAGAAGTTTTCGATGAATGTTTACTGATTTAAAGATTAACAAAATTTTCACTAACGTGGTATTCAAAAAATAAAAAAGAAGGTAGAATCATAACAATGAACGTTTCAGTTCCGAATGCCGCATGAACTTTAGATTTGCAAAATCAATGTATTCAAATAAGCATTCAATGTAACTTCTAAAATTTTTCAAGGCTTCAAATGTTCCTAAATATAAATAATAATCATATTGAAAAGTATTTGAAAATAATTTGTGTATTTCAAACTTTTTTGGCGTAAATTTTGTGCATAAAAGGGTATTGATTAAAAAATTAGTAAGGCTGCGTTCTCAAATTCAAACTGAGTACACTGTAAAAAATGACGAATGTTTCTGAATCTAGGAAAATATAATATAATGACGAATAAATTTATAATATAAACTCATCCTTGCTAATCATAATTCTGAACAGCGTTTCTTTATCTTTAGAAACCTCAGACTTCAATGGCATTTCGAGATTTAAAGAATCATTCAGAAAAACAAAATTTTTCTAGCTGCCCGTAATTTTCGGAAACGTTTACGAGTATCTTTTAAAGTGCATTAATCAGTTTTCTAAGCCCGGAATATAGTTTTTTCCGATGCTATCCATTCTCAAGTAAACATTTTCATGTTCAACAAATATGTTTAACAGACAAACATGCAAAATTAACAGCGTTAACATTAACATTAAAATTAAGATTATTTCTTTACTATTTCATGCATAAATTAACTTATACAGCTGAAAACGTTTACTTGAGAATGAATGACATTCAATAAATAGGTATTCCAGGCTGATGAAACTGTTTAATACACTATAAAATCCATTCGGAAACGTTTCTGAAAAATACGGGCAGGTAGAGAAATTTTGTTTTTATAAATAATTCTTTAAATTTTGGAAATGTATTGCTTTCTGGGGATTCAAAATACAATGGAACACGCTTTTCGGAATTTCGGATAACTCAGAAGATTATACTATATTTTCGTTCGTGGTTATATTATATTTTCATAAAATAAGAAACATTGATCATTTTTTACAGTGTACTTTCTGACACATTCTTGTGTTTTGTTTTATTCGTAAACTCACAAATTTCGCAGCTATTCTTATTCACATACGAAGAAATCGATTAGTATTTTCCATCTTTGAAGAAAATCTAAGGATTTTTCAAAAAATGATGGAAAAGTAGAGAGAAGAATGAATTGTATTTCAAGATAAAATCCAGTTATGTAAAAATGAAAAACACTATTCGATTCCAAATCACTTTGGTAGTCACACCTGCAAATTTACGGTATTTCTGTTTAAAAAATGTGTCCGTGAATATGTCAGGAAATATCACATTGTTGATCGGGGAAAAATATTAAGAAACAAACATGTTGAGTTACTAATGGATGACCCTGTAAAATTATTTATTATTTAAAATCTACTTTTATTTATCATTTAAACAGTAAAAAATTTTAGACTATATCCCAAATAAACAATTATGTTGAGTACCTCATATTACACTGTCGAACAAATAATCACTAAAACCTAACGTATGCTCAGACAAAAGAAAAAGAAAAAAATATTACTATCCATTTTGTGTTTCAGATTTTGTCTTGAATTTACTAAATATCGAATGTTGATTTAATCTAATTTATCCTTGTTGATTTAATGATAGAAAAACTTGTAAACTTATTTATTATGTAGACTATTTTATTTCTAGTTCAGAAGCACATTTCTTTTTACATTATAACATAAGCAAGCAATTAGGTTGAGTGCCTTATATTACACGGTCAAACAAATAATCACAAAAATCTAGATATGTTTACACAAGAGGAAATAATAATAAAATATATATCCAGTTTTAGTTCCAAACTTCGACATAAATTTTGTAGCATCGGTCCAAAACTATTAGGAAAAAAACTTGTTGAGTTAATTATGGACCACTCTGTAAATATATTTATTTTTTATAATCTACTTTTATTTATTGTTTAGAAACATATTTGTTAACACTGTATCACAAGCAAACAATTAGTTTGAGATCCGTAGATTACACAGTAAAACAAATAATCATTATTATCAACAACAACAAGAGAAAAGAAAAAATGTAACTATTCATTTTGAGTTCCAGATTTCGACAAAAGTATTTTATATAAAATAGCATCTTTTGATAAGTTATTGCGATAAAGGTCTTGATAAGTTAATTGCGGACCACCCCGTAAATTTATTTATCTTTTAGAACCAACTTTTATTTATCGTTTAGAAACATATTTTTAATAGAGTATCACAAGCGAGCAATTGAGTACCTCAGGTTACATGGTGAAACAAATAATTACTGCAACCTAACGGTATGGATGGAAAAGAGAAAAGAAAAAAAATATTTAAAACCATTTTCAGCAAACTAAAGCTTCACATAAATATGCACATAAATATTTATAGTAATCATATTGAAAAATTATATGTATACGATTTGCACATTTTAAATTTTATTTTGACGTAAATTGCATATATATCGTCGCTACCATGTCAAACTATCGAAAGTGGAAAAATGCATTTTTCATTAATTTTAAAAGTTGGCCGATTATCACCACTAAATTTTAATAGTATTCTTCACCAGGGCCGGCAGTTTGGCCTCGTTTTATGTTCAGAAATTTTGAATCCATACCAGAAATTTCAAATAGAAATTTTTACTTTATTTAATGACAGATATTTCGTAATTACTTAAAGTTAAAAGAAAAAAATCTCAAAATTTCTGGTGTGAATTCAGCATCTCTAAATAAAAAAGAAGTTCAAACTGGCAACTCTGTTCTTCACAGATATTTTATTAGTAATATTACTCGGCGAAAAGATCTAATAAAATTTAGTGGGGACAATCGGCCCATTTTTAAAAGTAATGAAAAATTCATTTTTTCATATTAGATAGTTTGACATGGTAGTGACGAATCTAAACACATTGATTTAGAAGTTATCCAGAAATAGCCTTGTTGAATTAATTATTGACCACCCTGTAAATTTATTTATTTATTAGAAACTACGTTTTATTTATCATTCAGATACACATTTTTAACACTGTTTTACAAGCAAACAATTAGGTTCAGTAACTTAGATTACACGATCAAAACAGATAATCTCTAAAATCTACGGTATGCTTAGACAAGAGAAAAGAAAAGAAATATATATCTATCCATTTTGAGTTCCAGATTCCTAGACGGGGAGGTGTGACAAGCCATTTTGGAACAGATCCAAAAACGGGAGACAAAACCGTTTCGAGAGGCTCCAGATTTTATTGAACTACAGTGAACAACCTATTAACTAGTTGCAAGTAGGTAATATATTTGATACTTGAAAGGTGTTATCTTTCTTCTGTTACATGCATTTCTCTTTTGAAAAAAAAAATAGTGTAATGCAGAATAATTTTATATTTTCTTGCTTACGGATGCAACATAAATAAGTAATTTTTGAACAAATAATAAAACTGACTTAAGTGATATTATTTCCCATGACATGATTATCTCAAGGGCAAACGGGGCAACTATCACGGGGTTCCCGTGTTAAGGGTAGCTAATTTTAAAGTAATGGGTGTGTGATGCATTCGTATTTTTTAAATATCTTCTTAGGAAATTAATATTTTTAACTTCTGTTTTCTGTGTACTGTTCTTAAAAAGATGATCTGTCTTTCTTTCTTAGTTGTCAAATTACTTATAAAATATATGCTTAATTTATAATTATATGTGTTAAAATCTTAGCGAAACCGAGAAAGATTTTAACACTTCAAATAAAATTAAGCATATATTTTAGAAATAATTTGACGACTAAGAAAGAAAGACAGATCTCTTAAAAACAGTACACATAAAACAGAAGTTATAAATATTAATTTTCATAGGATATATTTTAAAAATACAAATGCATCACACGTCCATTCATTTAACATTAGCGAGGGGAATTTGAGATGTTTCTGATAAGGAGCCTTAAGGCGTTTTTTTTATACATTCATCATTAAATAAATATAAATAGAGGTCGCTAAAGTATCGTGGGGCCCCACGTGAGGACCCAAATTGGCTCCACCTGGCCCCCAGGGTCCCAACTGGAGAATCCACGACTTGCTTATATATATGACAAAATATTCATGTAAATATTATTGCATACTTTCCTATTTATTTACTGCATGCAATTTCACGTATTTTATCGAATATAATCTAACACAAGAGAGTGTATTTTCTGACAACCCTTTATTGTAATTAGCATTTGATTTAATCCCCATCGTTGCCAGCATCACTGATGTTTCACGTGCAGTAGACTGGTCTAATATTAAAATTTTAGACGTTAGGATTAGTTTTTTTAGAATGTAAACAAGTGCTGTATTTTTTAAGAACATATAGTCTTCGCGGTAGTTGGCTAATGTTTACAAAAATTAGAGGTCAGAAAGAAAAAAAAAAACAAGAAAACATGTATGTAAATTTCGGGTTTTGAAAAAATGAATAGGAGACCATCACCAAAACAAGAATTTACCAATAATAATAATAAAAAAAACAATTACCAAAATTAGAGCACCGGTTCAAAAATTACGTTTAGACGTGCACAAAAATATGTATGTACAAATGAATTATATAACTTTCCATGTTATAAGTCCGTTAAAAATAAAAATCCATTGTAGTGAATTATATGAGTTACAGTATTAATGTAGAAAATTATGCTTGGACATGCACAAAACATATTTACAAGCCTGTAAAACATATTTGTTTGTACATATTTGTAAAACATCCTTTGTTGGAAGTCCGTTATTCAGAAATCAAATAGATAATGAACTATGTGTGTAAAATTACATCTATATATTTAATCTTTTTTGGACAAGTTTCTTATAAATGAAAGAATAAAAAAATATATCTCATATATTTCGATATTAGGATGCCAAGGATTCTGCTTCCAACTTTTCAAAAATTCTCCCAGTTTCTCCAAAAAATTGCTGCGGGGCTTTATAAACAGTTCTTTATCGTTAACTCTAATGAGGTTTAAATTACTCTTTTATAATACATTTTGGATCATATGAAGTTTATAAAACTTTTTTTCTATTGTTATAAGACAGATATTTTGCATGATAAACGTGATTAAATCTTATATCTTCTTAAAAAGTTAGTCTCTCTTTTAAATGTCCATTAAATTACATGTCATTATTAAGTATTATTACACAGTATGTTTTATTACATATATTAACATCTTACTTAATGATTATTATGATATTTTATATAGCTGTACATTGGATGAGATAATCGCCAATAAAAGCTGAGGCGCACACTACCTCCGAGAGAAATAATTACTAAACCATCATTTGTTAAAAACATTTTAATTGGGTGCGTTATTGATAACTAGCGGGCCCGGAACGGCTTCGCTCGGATGAACAATGTGTCGACCTCTTTTGAAAAAAGTCTTACGCAAAATATCAAATCAAAAGTCATTTGTAGTTGTATTATTCGTCTAATCTTCCATAATCGGGTTCATTGCCGATGCTGGCGAAAAATCGCTAAAATAGCTGAAATGCGTGTTTAACTATTTATTAGAATATTGGTTTAGCTATGGTTTATGTATTTTATTGTTGTATTTTCATTGTTATAATTTCATTGTTGTATTTTCATTGTTATAATTTCATTGTTGTATTTTCATTGTAATAATGTCATTGTTGTAACTATTGCTGCAACTAACTTTTGTAACTGTATTGTTGCAAGATTCATTCTTTTTTTTTAACCTAAAAACCGCCCATTTAACTCTCTTAGGGGTGTATTTCTATAATCGCTGAAATACGTGTTTAATCATTTTTTAGTAGAATTCTTTTCCTGAATTTCGCGCTCATATTTAAAATTGTTTCTGAGATATGGCTAAATGACCTAAAATTTCTCTTTATATAATAGTATTGAAATGTAATCAATTTAGAGGTAATCAAGGAACTAGTTTCAAAATTGAAGTTAAAATGTCCTTACATTTCTGTCTCTGCGTCAGTTTTTGTCATGACTGAGCATAAAATTCTCAGATAACGATTACATTATGTAAAAATAACATATTATTAATAAACAGAAATAATATATTTTGTATCTAAATTGTATACAACTGAGCCACATAAAATATAATAAAGTCTGTGATCAATTATTGCTTAAATAAGCATAGTATTTAGAGGTTTACCTTTATTACCTTTGTAAATAATGAGTAATGACATTTGAAATACATTTTTATTAATTTCTTTCATCCTTAATTATCTTTTTTAACACTTTTAGTTCTTAAAAAAATTTCTTTGTTAAAAGAGATGATTTTTCATTCATGCATCATGACTAGTTATGTTCAAAGTATTTAAAATGTCAAATAAGATAACTGTTTTTTTAGCGCAAAATAAATTGCTTATATAATATTCATCGTATATTTTAATAACGAATGCAACTTTTTTTTTTTTAGTTTAGCTAATTTAACAGATGTGACATCTTTATTCATGAAACTGTCTGTTTTTATTCAAAACACATTTAATAATTTGATTTCGAAATGTCAAACTTTAGTAATTGGACTCACCTTATGACATTTCTTAAAATAATGAATAAATTGCTTTATTCAGCTATTTAATTATTTAAAACAATAAACAATAACGAGCATGCCATTAAATGTCAGCGCAATTTGAATTAGAATATTGTGTAAATGCAGTCGGGCATAAATACATTTTTCTCAGGAAAAAACATCGGCATTCCGACGAAACGTTTTTAATAATACATGCAATATGCTTGGTAATCTTATGAAAGAACATTAAATATGTAGTGAAATTAATCTTTCAAATACAAGAATAAAATTCTTTTTTATCGAGTATGAAACAAGAATGAATTTTTTAAGAAAAAATAAAACTGGCGTCATATGACTTGCTTAAAATTTTGAAAGAACACTCATGTAATTAAGATTTTCTATTTAATTATTTATTATTGCACGCCAGTAGGCGTATTTTAATGGAAATGGTTTAGCATAATTTTTTGTTTGTGACAAACCTTCATTGTTATACACATTCAATATTAATGACATTGCGCTTATTTTTGATGCACAGTAAACGAACCTTTAACGTTAAAATTTTTCGAGTGTCCCTGTAACAAACTATAAACGATCCAATGATTATTTGTAAAATTTAATTAAAACTGCGTATCTAGCACATTCAAATTTCGTCTTAATTGGCCAATTTTGTTATTACTTACCCATCATACTTAGTATAGGGAAGTCTTGTAATCGTTTTGAAAATCGAAAATTTTTTTTGACGGATTTACACGTTTTAGACACTGGAGATTCCGAAAAACATATTTAATAAAAATTGCCGTCCGTCTGTGTGTCTGTATGTAGGTGTGTCTGTGTGTCTGTGTGTCTGTAAACGCTCTATCTCCCGAACAAATTGAGATAGAGACTTGAAATTTGGTATGTACTTAGTATGTAGTAATGGGAAGAAGCTTATTGAATTTCAGTAACCTCGATTATCCGGAACTATATTTTTCGGACTCTCGAAATATTCGTTCTGATAAAAGGTACATAAAAATTTTCGAAATTGTTTATTTTAAGGAGTGAATATAAAAGACAATAAAAAAACATTAATTTTGCATAAAGCATGAAGTCGATCGGATAATTAGTTGCCGAGATATTTGGAATCCTATTTCCACACTCTTCGATTTTTCATGACCCTGTATTTCATCCAAATTTTACTTCAAAGATATATTTTACTTGGAAATTTGATGTTTAATCAGATGCAATAAACCGCTAGTTAATAGGATTATTATTTTTGGAGTTATAAGGATGTTTCTTTCAAGCAATTCAGTAATCGAGCCTTTAAAATTTATGACGTCATCAAGCCACGATTTTATTTGAATTGCAATGCATTTTATAAGTAGTTTACACATTTTTATTTTAATATTTTACATTATGCATATCCATGATGGGTAAGTATTACGGTGGCCCCCAACGACTAGTTTTTATTAGTGTAAAAGTTAAAGCCGAGAAAGTCATAAAATAATATAAATCGCACAGGCAAACAAACACACATTAAAAAAAAATCTGAATATATTTATACGATACCTGCACCATAACAAGCCCTTTATGACAAAAAAAAAATCAAACTCAGATTATTCGTTCAATAGTTATGCATGGACATATATACAGGGTGCGTCAGAAAAATGTATAACATACATTGTTCAAAGGATCATAACTTTCTAATTTTTTCTTTCTTTTCAAAGTGCAATGAATTAGAAATAATGAGTGGACCAAGATTAACTTTTGGAAAAAGAAATTTTATTTTAAAATAATATTGTAAGTATGAAAATGTAGCAGAAGTACAAAAACAATATCGCAGGGAGTTTCAGACAGATCCACACTCTAAAAATGACATTTTCGAAACTGAGCAAAAAATACTCATATCTGAGTATGTCGCATAGTCAAAATGGCTGCGAATCAAAATAACTCATGTTTGAAACATCTATACACTCATTTCTGAAAACATGCACACACTCAAGAATAAAACATCAAGTTCTCATATTTGAGTATGTCCATGTTTCAAAAATGAGTATGAAATGACTTTTATGCGCTCAGTTTTGAGTATTTCCAAGTTTCAAAAATAAGTTTGAACTGATTCTAATCCTTTTTTAGCATGTCCATGTTTCAAAAATGAGTATGAACGGACCTCTATGTGCTCAGTTTTGAGTATGGTCATGTTTCAATATTCTGAGTATGTCTGGTATTTCAGAATGGAAAGAATTGGGTCGTCCTAGTTTTTTAATCAATAGTCACCGATTAAGCAGTGTATCAGCAAGAACGGTAATAATTTTGAACATCTGCGGTAAGAGTATAAGGTATACATTTTGTGTAGTTTCTTTTGCAATTTAAATATTAATTATATGTGAATAAAAATTGGAGTTATAATCATTCAAAATGTGTATACATTTTTCCGACGTACCCTGTATAAAAATATATATTAGTAACGAAGTTCTTTTGTTGGAAGTTGGCTTAGTAGTACTAAACTTTTATTGAAATGTAATCTTCAAATACAAGAATAAAATTACTTCTTAACGGGTATATATAAACATTTTTGTTAAAGTAAAAGAAGGAAATTTTAGCAAATCTTATAAAAAGGGATTTTAAAAGAAAATACTTATTATAAAATACAAAAATGAAAAATTAAGTTTGCCAGTAGATAGGGTATACAGAGTTCTACGATAATTTCTTTTCAAAGTAAAAAAAAAGCATTTTTTGGTTGAAGCTTTTATTTTTTATGCATACATTTTAGCTCATATTTTACGCAATCCATCAACAACTTCTAAAAGCTCTTTACGAAATATTTGTTACCATGGAGAAAAGACCCCTCCCTCTGTTTTAACAAATAAAAGAGATGAATTTCGCAGTCAATTTTTCAACACAATATAGTAATTAATATATTTTATAATTATTAAGAACGCTGCATGGTATAGCATGCAGAAAATATTTTTGGTTATTATTATAATGATAATGATTTATTGTTACTATTAATTTTTTTTTATTATTATTATTTGTTATTCGTGTATTTCTGGGTAAATGCTCAACAGAAAAAAATTACAAACAATAAAACCTGCGAGAAATAAATACTTGTAATTTTTATTTTTTACAATAAAAAAGTAAATTTTTATTTAATGCTAATTTCAAGATAAATGCACTAATAATAATAATATTTCTATTTTGTGGTCATAAACAAGTTGTTCATTGAATAGTTGAGTGCGAATAGATTGAAGTTATAATTTTGTCTCTTATTGCTATATTCACTATTCAGGTAAAAGAAAGAAATTTATTCAATATTTATTTAATTTTTCTCACTTTGAAATTAAAAAAAAAATATTATTGTTCTTCTCTTGAAGAATATAACATAGGCAAAACGAATCTAAACTTAGGTTCAGTACTGATCACAAAATTATAAATTAATAACCATAATTCGCGTTGAACATCTCTCTGAAAAATGAGCGAAAAAAAAAACAAAATACTGGTTCAATACTCCAAATTTTCACCATAAATCTGGTTTAGAGAAAAATCTGAAACTTGGTTCACCATTTCACCATAAAATTGGCTTCTGGAAAATCATGAAACCTCATTCAACATTTTTCCATATATATTTTTTTTTTTTACAGAAAACCTGAAAACATTTTCGACTTTTTACTGTAATATTCACTGTTAAAAATTTGCAGCAAACTGTTCAGTCATTTGACCGCTTTTGTAGAAAACGGTTACATAACCGTAATTTAACTATATTCTGAACGTATTATTGCTCATTTTATGGTCAGAATATAGTCAAATTACGGTTATGTAACCGTTTTCTACACAAACGGTCAAATGACTGGACAGTTTGCTGCAAATTTTTAACAGTGTTTGTTTAGAAAAAAATCCTGAAAATCCTGTTCAACCTTTCACCATAAAATTGATGAATTTTCATTAATATAATAACACTGATGAAAACACCACTAAATTTATGAAAATTAGCACCAAATTTCTCAAAATCTCGGTTGCAGCTAAATTGGCACCAATTTTGTTGTGAAATGTTGAACTTTATCTTTAACAGTGCATTTCTAAAATTCTGGTGTATTTTGAATTCGTATGATTTCCGTCTAGAATGAAACTGCAATATTGTTCAGACGTAATTGCCGAAGTTGTCCTAACGCGACGTCCGCTTGTTCTATTAAATTTTAATATACGGTTGGTGTAGAGTAATTTAGAAAATTAATACTTATAAGAAAAGGCTATAGTTTTCCTGTGTATATTTTTAGATTATATGATCACATTTTTGTACACTGGCCTCCAAAAGTTAAGGTACAACCAGTTTTTTGACGCTCACTATTAAAAGAATGAAAATAAAGGTTAAAAATATGGTTTATATGAATAATCATAAGTAATTTCAATAAAATCTTATGAAAAAATTATACCCATCTCAATTATATTAATGTTTTGGATACTTATATGTTTGTCAGGAGGAACTACGATATCCTACTTTGGGAATTTGCGTGAAATTTTTTTTTATGGTTGATGATCTTGAATTGTAGGTCTTCGGACCTTGATCCTATAGAACATCTTTGGGACTATCTCAGCAGACAGATGGCTGCCGTAAGTCCTCCTCCAAATTCATTAAGGCCCCACCAGTGGCTGATAGGTTCTGCTCTCAAAGCTGGTAGACGGGAGGTGCTGGGTTCAAACTCTCGTCGCGCTCGTCGACCTAACCGTTCGGAGTTTTCCGTGGTTTTCTTCGAACCTTGCCGTAAATACGGGTTAGGATCCCTTAGAAATACCCCCACGGAGGGCACTCTCCCCAAGACCTATATCCCTCGTGTTGATAATTGGCCGCCATAAAATCAACCAACCAATCAAAGTCATTAAATGAGCTAGAACAAGCGTTGCTCCATGTATGGGAGTTATTTCCCTTTCTAGTGTCCGACAAGTTAATTGACAGTATGGAACGTCGATGCGACAAAGGCATTTAAAGTAGGGTCGGACATATTCCATTTTAAAATCCATTTATTTTTTTATCAAACAGTGCACTTTTGCAAAAAAAAATGTAATTGTTTATTTGTAAATCATGCTTGATGTTAAAATTAAGTAAAATTCGATAGATAACAGTTCTTCTAAATTTCATGTTTTTATCTTCATTTGTTTTCAAATTACACACAAAAGACTGGTTGTACATTAACTTATGGAGGTCAGTGTATATCATGTATGATGATCAAATGTAGTTATATGTATCCATAAATGTAAAAGATTTAAATTTGGAAACTATTTACCTGCAGACGGACACAACAAACAATTTCCTGATATACAAGGTGTGAACGCTCCTTGTAAATTACAAGGAGTACGATACCACTATTTCTGATTTGAAAATTTCTCTTTAATATTTAAATCAAAGACAATCGCCGCGTTTAATAGCAGACTGTGATATTTTATGCGATTAAATAAGACGAAATATTCTATAAAAGCTGTTGTAAATCTGTACGCACAATGGATATTGCAGAAATGTTTGTGTGTCAGTAATCACGTAGTTACCAACGATTTCCAAAAAAAAACTTTTTTATTTCAAAAAATTCATTTAAAGAAGGGTTATTGAGAAACCGCAGAAAACAATATGCCCGCTAAAAACGCCTCAATATTTTATCATAAAAGTATATTTATTTAAAAATAATTTTTAATTTTTAGAAATATGAGAGTATAACAATTCCCTCTAAATTTCTATCACATCCAATATACAAATATCACTCGATGCATCGTTAAAATTTATTTACATACAAATAAAGTGAAATACGAACCACTTTCCAACAATTTTTAAATATTTGAATACATTCTCATGCTTTAAAAACATTCCATGGTAACGCTACATGAAATCGTTCGCATGAACTAGTTTAAAATAGATTTATGTTTCGATAAATGTATATAAATTGAAAATCAGCAATAAGCTAAATAGGTATTTGTAATACATCATAACCGTTTAAAATTTAATGTTTACTTTATAGGGGATAATAATATTATTGAAGAAGTTATTTCCACAGCAACTCTTTTTATCATTAGTAATTCAAAAAAAGAACTTAAAGGTATATTTATTTGTACTTGTTATTGCCTATGCTAGCAGCTTCATTCATTAGTTACCTCTTACAAATTCATGTTGTTTTCTTATAGCCTTTCTTCTTATCGGTACGTTTTAGCCATAGTACGTGCTTATGTATCTGACTTGTGCATCTATAGTTTTGTTCTTCCATAACGGTTCGGTAATTAATTACCATTAGTATTTTTAGTACCGATACTTTATATTTCTTTGAAACATACCAATAATGTAAAAATGTTTGTATATGTTTATTGTGCATTCATTTTTTGTGCAGATGCATAAATCTACGTATAGGTACATACACTTTACTTATATTTAATTGTATGAATATTTCGATGTTCTTTCGCAATTTTATGGTAATTAATTATCATTCAGAAAATCCATTCACTAATTACCCGCATACAAATCCATGCTGTTTTCTTATGTATTTTCTTCAATACACTTCACGTTTTAGAAGAAACGTTTGACTTTCACGTTTTAGAAATGAAACGTGCTATTAACGTTTGACTTATACATCTATTCTTTTGTTCTTCCACAACTATTGGGTAATTAATTATCATTAGTATTTTAGTGCCGATACCATATCTTTCTTAAAACAAACCAAGAATTTTAAAACATTTGTATACGTGCATTGTGGGTGTATTATTTATGTGACTAAGTAGATGCATGTATAATTTTAGTAGTCCATTTAAATTAAAGTTTTAATATTTTTGCAAAAGAATAATCAAGGGTAGTCTCACGTTTTCTCCACATACCTGTTAGGATATAATCAGAAATTTGGTTAAACGTTTTCACTTAAACCAACAAATCAATATACCTGCAACTGTAAACCATTTCTTCTGAGGATGATGTGCTACAAAACGAATGGCCGTGTTAAGTTGACATAGATTTTTCCATTGATAACAGGAATTTATCTGAGTTATTCCCAAAAACATTTCTCACTTCATTACAGAATAACGCATCTATTAACCTTAAAGTACTTCTGTTACTAAAATGTTGGAATTATTGATTGGCACCAGGACTTACGAACAAATTTATTTGCAAATAAATAAAATCTTTTTTTTTTCCCATACATAATCGTAACCTTAACCGTCAATGCATGAATTTTTCTTTTAGATTTTTTTTCTTTTTTTACTTATATTAAGGATTGCCAGAAATTTTAAGATATATTTTTAACTTTATTTAGTAGCATATTTATGGGAATTTTGCAGGATTAATATTTCGATACAAATATCCTGATTGCGAAGAACTTGATTTATTTATTAGAAGTTAAATAAAAAGAGTTGCAAATTTGATACTCTAGGCATTTAAGATTTAAAAACCAATGCCGAATAATAAAGTGCGCCACCCGTGTCTTTAAAAGTTAATTTTCATTGTTAGATTACTAATTTTTATAAGAAAATAAAGTGGAAATTGTACTCCTATTTCTTACTTAACTGCAAAGATAGAATTACTATTGCACCAGATTCTCGGAAAAAGTATACTCACATATAGCGGCATAACGCCGAACGGAGATCGCGTTTGTTGAAATACATCACGTTGTGTTTACAATGTTTACAGGTTTAAATTTTACTGTGTGAGCTTTCACAGATTTAAAGAGAGTAATTCTTACAATAATGGGATGCTTTGCTTTGTTTTGTAGCAATCTGTGATGAGCATTGGCGGAACGCAGGCATTGACGAATTGCCAGAAAGTGTACTTGTAGACTTATCTATATTAGGTATCCAAGGTCAAGATGCGAATTCTATTTGTAGGCTAGTTTTGTTTCTTTTTTAAAATGTTTGTTCAAATCTTAAACACAACATCAGAAAGTTTATTTTCACACCGTATGACAATTACTTTATCGTGATTTTCTTTTTTCTGAAACTAAAAATCCCATTTTCGTTTCTTATATAATATATTCTAATTCCATTGTTTTTGTTTTCATGCATCTAAAGAGTACTTGCTTAACTTAAAATATTTTTATAAATAATAGAACCAAATGCAACTATTTACCGAAGAAAGTGTTAAAAATGCTCTATCGTATTAAGAAAAAAATGTAGTATTCAAATATTCAAGGGATTCAACCCGCTATCCCGGGTTACAGAACATATATATATTTAATTCGAAACTCTAACAGATTTTTTGGATTTAATATTTTTTTAGATTGCCCGCAAACAAAAACAAAAAAACATTTTATATGAAAAATACCAATTATGTATTCAAATAAAGCTTTGAAATTTATTAAAAGCGATTCTTTCGCATTAGTCGCATGTCAGGAGACAATAGCCGAAGAAATTTACAAACATCGTTACCTAGAGCAACCTGACAGATTGTGATATTTCGGTGACTTAAGCGCGTATTTCAATTACATATATGTCAACTTTCTGTTTTATTTATATTATTTTATTTATTTATTGATGGAGTTTTAATTTTGTTATGAAAAATTAGCCGAAAACAAATGCTACGATAATGTTTCAAGTTCAATTTCTTTCGTAATCGGGTTGCACGCGATAGCGACAGGTAAAAAAAAAATCGTGCTTTAGTTATTTAAAAAAACATTAGAAATCAGTAAAATGAGATACAGTTTTCAAACAAATTGCATTTAAAAGAACAAACGTTATTTCTCTACTCGACGGTATAAAAATTTAAATTATATGATGCTTAGAAGTAAAAAATAAGTGGTTAAGTGGGTAAAATCGCTCAAAGGGTTTCGTTTAATATTCCTTTCAAAACACTTTATCCTTTCTTTAATAACTCCAGATAAATTTTTTTTAGCAACAAAAAAAAAGTCATGTTTTTTATTAAGTTAAAAATTATCGGTCTATTTTTTCTTTTTTTCGAATATCTAAACCAGCCCGCTATTATATTCTGTCATAATAATATTTGTCATGCGGAATAAATGCGATATTTAAAAAAATATTTTCAAAATTAAACATGTTGTACTCCTTCAAAATGATAAAATATGCTAATATTTCCATAATCGGATTTTTATCATAATTCAATATCTTTCTCAAATTCATATATTTACTATTCTCTATTACTCATATTGATACTCGTTTTGTATTATTCTCAAACATTTGAAAAATTCGTTAAACTTCAAATATGACGTCAGATTTTCTTTTTATTTCTCTAGACGTGATATTAATCTGCATTTGTTTACATACACATACTCATACTCCTTGTATTATTGGGAAATCTTTGAAAATTTCCCTTTTAACACCACTATGACGACAATCATTTTTATTTCATACTAGCTAACCGCACGGCGTTGCCCGGGCCCGAGATAATAACAATCTCAGTGCAAGGCGTTAAACCCCTCCCTCCCCATACCCGCAAATATAACGAATAATTTGTTCAAGAAAACCACCTTCACCTACATGAACGCGATAATTAAAAAAATAATTAAATTTGTATGATAATTAGAACATAACGAAGACACTAAGCTAAAATAGACGGCAGATGACACTTCCCATCCTCAATTTCAGATCTATATCTTAATTAGTTATCTAAATTTTTGTTCATTAGTAAAAATTGGCAATTATTTCCTTTTATTTTCGCAAACTAAATGGAGGGATCGGCCCGAGAAACAAATCTCTTTGTAGTTCAGTTTTTAATGAAAGCAAATCCCTATGTCTGAAACTTTCTCGGATTTATTTCACTGGCGCCAACAGATTTTTAGCAGTTTTTTGCATAAATTAAGAAAAATTACCGGCCGAATTTTTCAAAAATTGCATAGACGGATGCAGAATTTTTTTTTTACATATGCTCAGAAATTTTCAAATTTATACCTTAATTAGTTTTCTTAAAATTCGCTAATTAGTAAAATAATTTCGAATTAGTTCATTTCGGCTTGCAAACGATTAGTTTCTTTCGCCATTTTAATTTAAAAGATGTCATTTTAGAAGCGATGGTTAATGAGAATCTAATTAATATCTAGGCTAATTATCAAAATATTAAAATTCTGAGGCTCAGGTGCACCAAGAGATGGTTTGGACTACCTAAATCTAAATTTACAGACTTCTAGGTGCGCTAAATTTTCCTAGCCATCGCCAACAGACACACACACACAGAGAGCGAAACTTTATTTTATTAGTATAGATTAATTATTTTTTCAATTGATGAAACTTTTTATTTCATTTTCATTTTTCACGTGGAAATCGTTCAATAGAAAATAAATTAGTGTAGAAAAAATTTCATTGTGGATTTTTAATTTTTGACAACTGCTTTAACGAAAAATGTTTAAATTTAATGGGAAAAGGCTGTTAGAATTTTGGTTTTTTTTATCTCTATTTATTAAAATAATACGATTTTTTCAAATTTTAATATTTTGAGCTTCATAGCTGGTATTCAGCTAGATATACACAAAGTTTGAACTCTGTAAGTTACATAGTTTCTGAGAATGGCTCTGTGACGGACAGACAACGGAGCGGGAGTAATAGGGTTTCGTGAGATGAACGAAACCCTAAAAATTACGGTAAAAACGAAATTTAATGCTCAGGTGTTGCAACTGTCAAAATGACATCAGCGTTACTCACGAACATGTTTTTGCTTCATAATATACTAGGTGTAAAATCAACGCAATAGATTCCTAAATTATGGTTCTTGAGAAGAAAAAAAACTTAATATAAACGTGTTTCAGAAGTACTTAATTTCACCGATTCTTCACAATATGAATGTTTATAAAATGCTTTAAACAAACATATTTTAAAGACTTTCTCATCATCTACACTGTTAATACTTAAAAACCATGATTTATTTTTAAATGGATGATTTTTTTTAAATTTAGCTTTTAAGTGGGAATTAAATTAAATTTTCTTTATTTATAGGCATTTGTTAATAAATGTTTTTCCTGGAATGTATCTTTATGTAAAAAGTACTTTTCCAATAAAATATTTTGGAAAAATTTTAATTTTGTTTTATAAAAAATTTTAATTTTAAATTTTAAACTTATTTAATTTTTGATATAACTCATGAGCCACTTCCCGATTTCATTACTTTTTTCACTATTCTGCGCAGAAGCACTTTCTTGTTAATTTGTTTTCAGGATTTATAAAAATAATTATTTACAAAATTTATAATACATTTAAAAGTAAGAAGAAAGGGATTTTTGAGAGTGAAATTTACTTAGAGAATTATATTATCGAACTTTTCGCATGAAATTATAATGTCTGGATATATTTTATTAAAAACATACCATAAAATCTCTGAACAAACTTTCACACGCATATCTTGCAAGGAAGTTTAGATATATCTCTTTAAACATGGCAAATTATGAAAAAAATTATTCTGAGTCTTAAAGTTCCAGTTACGGGCAGAGTAGGACATTGTAAAACACAAAAATTATTATATCCACTGATGACATCGTAGAAATACGTGATTTGCTTCATTTAATTTATTAAACTTTGTAGCAATAACTTTGTAGCTTGTAAAGTCTGTGACTTTATTAGCAAAAAGAAAAGGAAAAACGCATTTTTTAAAATAATTATTAGCCCCGGACCCCCTTAAAATAGAATTCAAATGAATTATTAAGAAATAGTGTTAAAATTCCAAAAACATTACATTTATTCAAAAAAACACAGAATAAAACTCATAGGGGGATTAGAAGCCTTAAGAAATATTATTAATAGTTATTAGATAGTCTTTTATGATAATTTAAACGTTGCACACATTAACACAAATTGGAAATGAAAAACATCTCTTTGGTCATGTTCTTGTATAGATCCAAGAGAATCTTTGAGTAACTTTACTCCCATGCAGAAAGCTCAGCAGAAACAAAGTCAGAGACTGATTTTCAATTTAATAATTGAAAATAAAGTGATTTTGCCATCTATAACCAGAGTCGTAGAGAGATATTGCGGGCCCCGGTAGAGATTCGAAAGTGGGCCTATAAGAACGATATATAGGGTGTCCCAAAAGTCTCCGTACAACTTCAAAAATTTATTACAAAAAAATAATAGGCCTACAGCAAAAATAATTACAACAGTACATAGTGTAACTTAAAAAGTTTTTTTCTACTGCCTTAGTAAACCTCAACATGAGATCCTTTCGTAGCACGAAGAATAGCATGAAGATATTCCAATTCAGTCCACGAACGTTTCAGCATGATAACATCAACAGTAGCTACTGCTGTTTGGATCTTGTGTTTCAATTCCATGTGACTATTAAAATTTCATCAAACAGTTGTAACCGCTGCTGATGTTAGCATGCTGAAACGCACGTGGATGGAATTGGAATATCGACTTGATATTCTTCGTTCAACGAAAGGATCTCATGTACAAGCATGCTAAGGCAGTAGAAAGAAACTTTTTAAGTTACTCTATGTTCTGTTGTAATTATTTTTGCTGTAAGCTTATTATTTTTTTTTTGTAATACATTTTTGAAGTTGTACGGAGACTTTTGGGAGACCCTATATTAGAAACTATATACACCGTAAAAAAAATCTGTTGATTTTACAGAAAAAAAAAAATTGCCAGCAAGGTCGCCAGTAAAAAAAAAAATAATTTTCACATACTTTTCTACTGAAATATGTAGGATGCTTTCGAAATACTGATATCCCACTTTTATGTGTAATTCTAAGTAACGAAATTAAAGTTCGTAGGCCTCATGGGACTCGGCAGGTTTAAGGGGTTTGAATATCACAACTTTCATAATGTAATCGAATGACCAAGTATTTAAAAAAAAAAAAAAAAAAAAAAAAAAAGATTTCATACCATAGTGATTTAGAATATTGCTTATGTGTTTACATTTATAGTAGCATTTTTTCGTATTATTATTTTTGTTATTTATTTATTACATGTAATCTTTGAACAGCAAGCATCCAATTTTCATCCCGTCTAAAGAATTTTCAATCGTAAATGAAAGGAAAAATATAATATACCAATGATAATATATTAATTATTCTCCTTTCATTTAAATTTAATTCTCAAAATTCCCCCTAAAAATAATCATTTCCTTTTCAATTTGAATCTCTATTTAACGTAATTTTGTTTTACTGTCCCCCGCCCTTTTTTAAAAAAAAGCGTAAGTATTGCAATTATCCAATAAAATTATTTTTCAGTTGAAAACCAATATTCCGCATTAAAAGCTTTTCGTTGAAAGAAATAACAACAAAGAAAAACTAAATTACAACTTTTAACGACCATGAAATTATATGTTGAAAACTTTCTTGTTCAAAAGTCATTAAAAAAATATTCTGGACGATTTTTTATAAAATTTTCCGACCATAAATAACTCATTAAAATATAAATACTCTTATTTTTTCTAACATTAAACATTTGCTATAATAATTTAACCTTCCAATGATCAATAAATTGCGAAGACTAAATATAAACATAATATCGCAACAGATTCATTAATTCTATTCTCTAAAAATCCAAATGCCCATACATTCTAAAATAAAAAATTATCTGTGAATATAAATAATGGAATTCAACGGTTGAAATGTACCCGTTGTTTCATTTAAAAAAAAAAACTGACACCACTCGTAATAAGGGGTTACATACGTTCTCAATTTTCAAAAATTCGAAACATTTTTTGACGGAAATTAAATCCTCATAGTGTGTAGAATTTTGGGTAAAAAGATTTAAAGTGATATCTCAATTATTAAGAAAGATATGAGCAAATATTTGAGCGCGCGCAGATCGATAAAACCAACCTCGCCGAAAAGATTCTACTCTGTTTTAAATGAGCAGATTAAGGCAAAGGAGGGTTATCAGTATGGGACAGGAATAGCAAATTAAGTGTAAGTTGAAAAAAAATATCAGTATGTATTTTTCTTTTAAAACTTTAAACGCGATTTCTGGAAACTGCATTTTTCAACATGGGCTGCATGATAAATTGAACAATTTTTAACATTTTTGGATAAAATTTGCGCTTATCTACGCCTAATTAAATTATCTAAGCGCCATCGGGATATTTTTTGAACATTTTAAATTTTTATACTTTTCCAATACATTTAAAGGTAAAAATTTTAGACGAAAAATGAAATTTATATTTTAAAATAGCGCAATTTTTTTATTTTTCAAAAATTCAAAAAATTGAGCAGATCGCACTTAGCTACAACCTTATTTTACAAGAAGAAACTGAGATTTTAATAACTTTTTGTTTCTACAGGAAGTTAGGATGCTGCCCATCTAGCCCGGATATTTTGGTACAGGTCAACGTGGCTGCAGATTTTCGGAGTGATATGTGACTAAATTTAACAAAACTAATATTTTTAAATACTTGAAGCAATAAAAATCAATATGAGATTATTAGTTTTTCAGTTGATTTTAGTCCTTTCCTCAAAAATATTTCCAAAATATGTCAATTTTTCGCAGCCGAGAACGTAACCCCTTAAATATTACTTTACGAAAATTCTGTTGTTCTCCCCATGAGGCGTACGTAGCGTGAGATCGTTGGTTGCAAGATTTGCATTTTATTTTGAATCAACGCTATTTCACTAAAATTGGATATAATTTTGAAACAACTACCTATTTCACTATCTTTTAGTCTAAAAAAACTATTTTTTTTTTTTGTTTCATTGTTCTTGTTAGTCGATAAGTTATTATGCCCACCGCTTCATCCTCTTTTTTCGGATTGTTCAGGTCCATCAGGTGTTAAACTGTACTCAAAACATCATGTAAACTATGGAGTGTTTTTTTTTAAAAATCATTCGATTAAAAAAAAATCATAACTATTCAGCTTGTAATCCATTTTGATGGAATAATGTATAAGGTGCACCCAGAAAAAGAAATTGATTAAAACTACAAAACATGTTTTGTTGAGTACATTTTGGTTGTTTTAGCAAAATTCAAGTAAAATTGAACCATTTTACTTGAATTAACAAAACATTTTTTGCTGAAGATACAAATTTTTTTTTTTTGGAATTGCAAAAAAAAAATTTTTTTTGTTGATTCAAACAAATTTTCATTGACCTATATTTAAACAAAAAGTTTTGTTGGGTCAACCAAATTTTTGTTGATTCAACAAAACTTTTTTCTGGGTGTGAAAAAGGGAAATCTCGAGTTTCATGCAGTTGGATCTGCCGTATGGGGCCTGATGATTTAGTTAAACATCAGTGGCCTCCAAGATCGCCGGACCTCTCAGTTTGCGATTTCTTCTTGTAGAAAGTTATAAAAGTCTACTCTTATGTGCCTTTCCTTCCAGCTACATTAGCCGAACTGAAGATACGCATAACAACAGCCGTGGAAGCACTGGATGCAGACATGCTTGGATTTGAGACAAATTTAACTACCGTATAGACATATGCCGTGCATCCAGAGGTGAAAATATTGAGCACCTTTAATTTGGTTTGTAAAAAAACCCCTTATGATTAGCCATATAATATAAAATTAATCTTGTCTATGTTCAATATTTTTCATAATATACGCATTTGAAATCGGGTGATTCTTTTAGAAACACACTGTATATGAACTCAAAAAACAACAACAGTTTTCGACTTTAAGATATGCATAATAAATTAGTATAAATGAATTTTTATAAACACTTCGTATTTAAAAAAAAATATATTAAACCATTGGCAGCGTTCTATTCAAGTTTCTCGATTGCATTTCAATATTTTTCAAGGTTTTTTTTTTTTTTTTTTTTTTTTTTTTTTTTGCATAATATATGTTTGATCAATCTCTAACCGGTCACTTTTTTTTTCACTTTTTCAAAATTTTGGTTGCAGTTTCTTTAAGAGTGTAGAGTCACAGTAAAAAAAAAAAAAAAAAAAAAAAATCTCAAATTGACAAGAAAAAACTGTCAATTTTGGGAGCCAGTGGAAGCCGTTTAATTTACAGAAAATATCTGTATATTTTCATTAAAACAGTTTTTTCGTGTGAAATATATATAGATTTTTTTCTGTAAAAATTACAAAATTCATATTTTTTTTAAAGAAAAAAGCCGTTTTTCTTTAAAACAGTTTTTTCTTAAAAGACCATATTTTTCTGTCAAAATTACAGATTTATTTTACAGTGTAGTACTATCAGTATGTGAACAGCCCCCCAGTGAATGAATAATTACCAAATATTTTAATAGAATAATGTTTGAAAAACTTCTGAGTACTTAATTATCATAATGGATTTAAAAAACTCGTAATTCAGTAAAAACGTGTTAAAGGTTATTTGTACAAGTTGTAAAATAAGTAACATAGTATAAAACTTAAGTGTTTTTAAATTGCTGCCTGTTCATTCACTGGAACATTTTGCGTTCTTTCACTGGTAAGAAATGTTCATTTATTTCGTTTTTGAATAAATTTTTACTAAGCCATCCCTAACATCCCAAACAAATGAAATATAAACTTCCTTATATTATGTTTTAATCCTTTGTGTACCAACACATGTATTTGCCCTGCCAGACACCGAAAGGTACTGTTTATTAAAATAATATCAATCTTTTTAAAAAATGTTTTTAAGTTTTCATTTACTGGTCGGACTACCCGACTATCACTTTCGGAACCAAGAACTGACCTCATAAAAAAATGTGTAACCAAACTGGGAAAAGTAAAAACGTACCCAGTAACAGATCGATCTCATCTATGTTATGCAAAAGCATCATTTTAAAATATTGAAATGCAAACGAAAAATTAGGGGGAAAAAACGCTGCAATTGGTTTAACATTAGCTTGCGAGTGTTTACTCGTGATAACTGTAGAGTCTTAAGTGAAATAGACTGTTTAGTGTAATTTAGCACGGTGTTTCTCATATATTTTATAAAGCGGCACACTTAAACCCACAATTAAATTTCTGTAGTAAACTTACACAAACTCGCAAAAGTAAATAAAAAATCAAAACACTTTATTATAATTTGTAAAAAAAAAATGAAAAAAATAAAAATAAAATTTGTTTAATCATATATTTCACTTTCTCTGTTTATTATATGTTATCATTTAATTATACAGCTAAACATGAAGGGAATTTATGAATTTATTTTTAAATATATTTTTCGCAAGAACTAATTTTCCGTTTGGACATAATCTTTAATATTATTTCAAGGATCTATCCAAGATCTTTGTTTTTGATATTTTTTCGACGCAGAAGACCACACTTCTCATACATATAATTGTTGAGAGTTGATGATATCTCTTGTAATATTTGCCACTTCACTATTCCGAGAAAGCCAATAGATTTTAATATCCGTTGTTGAATATTTTTATTGCAATTCTCTACCGTTTCTTATTTTTGATGAACAACACATTTTTTTCGAAAAACCTTACGTTTATCCGTAGATGTAACACCATTTTCATGATTATGACTAATATTCATTTTATGAGAGTTCAAAACTGAAATAAGCTTTCAAGAAATGCATTTTGAGATACTTCCTTATTATAGAGCCGCCCCCCCCCCCCCAAATTACAATTACGCCAAGATTGCAGTTACGACTTTTTGGTTGTCACTAATCTTATATATACGCAATATATATATATGCTATATACATATATGCTATATATATATATATATATATGCAATCATATATATGCGCCATAAGCTTATATATAAACCATATACGTCACATACAAGTCACTTACGCCCAATTTACGCCTTATATATGTCGTATAATACATCATCTATATCTTACATACATATCATGTAGACGTCATATATATATATATATATGTCATATATGAGTATAATTTGGCCATACGCGTAATAAATTGTCGTATACGTTATACATGACGATAACTTGGTCACTTACATCATAATTTGTTATATACGTTATATATGACTGTAACGTTATATAATTTGGCAATATATGTTATATAATTTGATCACTAGACAAAATAAGGTGGCTGTATAATAAGAAAATATCCAACTTTATTACGCCCCACCAGTGGCTGAGAGGTTCTGCTCTCGAAGCTGGTAGACGGAAGGTGCTGGGTTTGATCCCAATCGCTGCCCGTCGGCCTAATCGTTCGGAGTTTTCGTGGTTTTCTTCGAGCCGTGGATTTATCCATGCGTAAATAGGGGTTAGGTTCCCTTAGAAAGACCCCCACGAAGGGCACTCCCCCGGGCCTATATCCCAAGTGTAGATAATTGGCCGTCAATAATCAACCCAACCCAACCCAACTTTATTACACTAACCTTAATTACAAAGTAAATAGCATAAGACCTTTAAATTCTTAATATTTTGTTAAAATTATTAAAGGTTTCGTCCAATTTGCGCCTTCTATATGCCGGATATACTTCATATACATCTTATTTATATATGTCATATATATAACTATAACATAGTCATATACGTAATAAATCGTCATATACGTTATACATGACGATAATTTGGTAATATACATAATAATTTGTCATATACGTTATATCGTCTTCTAACTTGGCGATATATGTAGTATAATTTGATCACTAGATAAAATAGTGTGCCACTATAATAATAAAAAAAAAAACTTTACTACACTAAACTTAATAACAAAATAAATAGCATCCGACACTATCAGATTCATCATTTCTATAATTACCTATTTATATAAGAAAACAATTAATTATCATTAAACTAATGAAGTATATGCTTAAAGGCTTAAATAAACTTTTAATATAAACATGTCGATATTTCTATTAAAAGGTATTTATAACGCTTTATGTGTTCTATTTTATCACTTTAAGCATATTCTTCTTTAGTTTAGTTCTAAAATTATTCAACTTCTTTATAATAATTTTGAAATTTTATTAATAATCATTTGTGTGTAAAACAGATTTCTCTTAAGTCTATTTAAAAACATAACATTTATGACTTCTGAACATTTCATGACATTTCTTTAAGTGAATTAAGGAAATTCTGCACTCCATATCAAAATTAATATTCCAAAGTAAAATCATTTGCAACAGAAATCTTATAGAAATGCTTACACTCTTTATGAGATAATTTTTAAACACAAGATCACTGAAACATAAGTTTGGTAACAAAATGTTCAGAACTAAAATAGCTTTTATTTAATAAAAATTTAAAAATTAAATTTTTTGATGTGTGAAGGATGTGAAGGATTTAAAGAATTTATATCATATGTCTCTTTAAAAGACGGGTGTGTTATAAATTAAAGAAGAACTGCTTGGAGTTGCATAGCTTCAGCTCTGACAACTCAATCTTCAAAGAAACTTCCATTCAATTTTCTGTAGTTACGAATCAGCATTTTCTGATTCTTATATTCTAAATCTGATATAAGAGCAAGAAACTTTGAATTATATTATTCGATAAAGATTTGTAAAAATTTGTAGATTTGTAAAAATTTGTAGATTTGTAAAAATTTGTAGAAGTAATTTGTAAGGGATTTCAAGGTACCATTATCAACTATAATACAGATAATTAGGAAATATATCACTATAAAAAAAAAGGACAGATGTTTTCTAATCCGAAAAATATAATATAACCACAAACGAAAATATACAATAACCTCTTCCAACTTACTACAGATTCCGAAATACGTTCTGTATCTTTAGAAACTACAGAAACCAATATATTTCCGATATTTAAAGAAGCATTTATCAAAACAAAGTATCTTTTGCTACCACTGATTTTCGTAAATATTTCCGAGTTGTTTTTATAGTGTATTAATCAGTTTTCTCATCTCGTAACATAGGCTTTTCGGATGTTCTTAGTTCTCAAGTAAACATTTTCATGTTCAACAAACATATTTTGCAGACAAACATGATAAATTGACAGCATTAACATTAAAATTAATATATTTTTGTTACTATTGCTTGTATAAATTTAATTACGCAGCTGAAAATGTTATATTAAGAATTAATAGCATTTTAAAAACCAATATTCTAGTTTGAGAAAACTTTCTTAATAGTCTATATAAACTACACGGAAATGTTTCCGAAAATCCATGGCAGCAGAAGGAACTTTGTTTTCATAAATCAATCTCCTAATCTCGAAAATATATTTAATTTCTCAGGTTTCTAATGATAAAAAACATTTTTAGGAAGCGTGGGTAAATCGGAAAAAGGTTATTGTATATTCCAGTTCGTGGTTATAGAATTGTATATTCGTGTGTTCTTTTACAGTGTATAAGTGTAATAATAAAAGAAAGCTGTAAAAATAAATCTTAATATGTAAAAGGGCTAATCAAATAATGTAATTTTTAAACTATTAATTTTGGGTTTTAAAATAAAGAATATTTAAATACTTTATGATAATTTAAGTGACGGGTGCATCAAAAATCAAAGGAGAAATTCTTGTTCCATAGCTTTAGTTCATAAAAAGTACAATGGCGCTTTTAGCAGCTCTGTCTTCCAAGAAATTTCCATTTCCTTTTACTTACGTAGTTATGAATCAGCATTTTCTGATTCTCAAACATTCCAAATCTTATATAAGAACACGAATTGAACTAAAATGAAACTTTCAATTACATTACTCTATAAAGACTTTTGAAGAGATTCGTAAGGGATTACAAAATACCATTATTAACAAAAATAAGGCTAATAATCATTAAATCTGGGTAGCGATAAATAACAAGCATAAAAATAAATACGTAATAAAATATAAGAAATACATAAATTAGAAATATGCAAGGAAGAAGGAAGACTTTAAGAAAAAAAAATGTGTGTTTATTATTCTGGCAATACCATAGGGGAAATTATAAATACTTAGAAATTAGATGGATATCATGGATATCATAATATAAAAAATGCTTCAAAGCAAATTTTAGCGCCTAAAATATTATAGTGTGCCAAAAATATCTTAAATAATGTATTTTTACTTATTATCATAACTTTGAAATAATCAAATAGATATATTACTTAAATTATTTAGCTTTTATTATGCATTATTGTATCATAAAATAATGCTGAATTTGAAATGTCACTGATATTAATAAATCCAAAAAAAAAGACAGGATGAATGAAATGTTTTTGGCTATAAATTTAGTACAGGAAAAGATGCCATGTATTTTTATAAATTTACTAAAGTAATTATCTTTAACATACTGTGATAAAAATATACTTGTTAAGACAGTTTGAACATATTAAAGGGGCTGACTTCGTTTGAGAACACTTTAAAAAAACACTATTTTTAGTTTCTTTTCAGGGTTTTAGATAATATATTACCTAAAAACATGAAAATTTACAAACGTTTAATCATAATGTCAAACTTTTGAAAATTGTATAAATTTAAAACATTTTTAGTAAAATTTAACCAAAATGACATACATCTTATACAAAAACTCAAAATTCTTCAAAATTAACTAAAATATAATTGAAAGTTTACAATGAAAAATTATATATAATGGATTGTGTATACTAATTTTACTAATAATAAATCATTTTTTCCCACATTTAGACATTTTTCATAAATATATATTAATGAATCAAAAATTATCCGATCTACATAAAAATTGTTTAGCCCGTTTTATTGACAATGACATCGAAGACATTCTTGGAAAGTATTAATAAATTATCTTGACTATTACTTGATACTGAAAAAAAAACATGATAATGATGGAGATTATTTTCAGAAAACAAAATTCATTTAAAGAATATATTTGTTTTTAAAACCTTGTTTCTCTCAATAAACTTAAATTCATATAGCGTCGCCGTTTTATTTCGTATAATAAGTATTTTTATTTTCAGGAAACACAAAACGTTTTCCATTGAATTTGCTGCAGCATAGTGAATTATTTTTGATTGATAAATAAGCTGATAATTGTATTAAGAACTGTATTTTTGAAAAAACGGAGAGGTATTTCGTCAATGTTTTTATTTTAAATATTAAACTAACTTGATATTTCTCAATTAAAATTTACTTTTTCACTAATCAAATTTCAATAAATTAAGACCTGTGAAAAAACGCAAGTTAAAAATTACTTTTATTATATGATTCAAGAAAAAATTCTCATCATGTCTGAATTTTTGCTTCGACGTTTTACAAACAAAATATAGGGTTACTGCATTAATAGTTGATCAATTAGGATTATTTTCGGTTTTCATCTGCCCTGCTCACGGTAAAAATATGTTCATATAATGATTTTTGTTTTCGTTTTCTTATTCTAAATAAAACTATGGATAAGATGTTCATCTATGCTGTTCTAAGGATTAAAAAAAATTACCCCATTTTATCATCCATTTCCATTAGTTAATTAAACAGGATACAGAAGTTTATAATGTGTCTCAATTAGTGTATAGCTACTACGAAGAAAATAAAAAAAAGGTATGGGAAAGTAGGGTAATACCGGTTACCTAACGGTTTTGCTTTGTTCCCAAAAGTCTAGAAAGGCGGAAAAATCGGAACACACCAAAAGAGTGTTTGGCGACATCTGGGAAATTGAAAAAACACACCTGATGCCACAGGAAAATTATTCTCTACTAGGGAAAAGGTGTTTTCTTGGGAAATTTGAAACAGCTCCTAAATTTGGTGTTAGGGTAAAACCGGTTACTAATCAGAAATTAAGTTTTAACACTTCCAGTAACAAAAAGCTTTATTGTAATAAATTTTGAATCAAACTTTAAACACACACACACACACACATATATATATATATATATATATATGATCTAATGCATTTAGATTAATGCCTACGGTGGACAATATCATATTAACTTCTAATATAATATATACTTTTCTAAAGTGTTAATATAATGCATGTATTAATTTTTATTAAACGTTCTACCCTTACCATTTATATCAAGTGTATTTAATTTTTAACTTTGTATGAAGAAACATTATATGTTACTAATTAATTTCAATATTCAATTAATATTAATTTTAAATCCTTTGTATCTTAATTCAATTATTTAGTATTTTAATTTAATATAATTTATGTGATGTTGCATTTTTGGCACAGCTATTTAACAGTTGCTATGTCATTTCATGGTACATATATTTTGATGTTGCTTTAATTATTAATTTTTCCATCTTCCATCTTATTTTTAACATAGAATTATACATTAATACATCCATTACTTTAATGTAATTGGATATTCTATTTATTATTTATTAATTAATTTCATTTATTTATTATTTAACTAATTGCTATCATTTTAGATAGTATATGGTTTAATTTATAAATGTTAATTTTCATCCAATGCTATTTTTATTCATCGTATATTCACTTTTCACCCTCATAGATGGCAGCACCATGGTTTCTGTTGCTTTACAATAATATTCATATTATTCTAAAACCTATTCTGGCAACATTGTAAATCATTTTCTAAAACTAAATTTGGTAACATGTAATGATTTTTTGCAATTCATTCCCTCTGTTTGGTTGTGTTCATGTGTCTGGTTCATGAGGTGCACAGGTATCTTTTTTAATCCAATTGGATTATGTACTTTATGACTCTATTTCAAGATTTATCTGTATAATATAGGTATGGTTTCTTTCCTTTTTAATATTGTTTTTATTTTTATTTTTTCACAGGTTTTATTCAATGTTTAATAGTGGTAGTCCCAAAATCATATTCTTCAGCAATGTTATGGCTAATATGATAATGAAACCACTCATTTTATTTGTGGTATTTGGGCATTTGGGACTTGATAATTCTGTCTAAATTCCACAAATTTCATTTCATTCATTCAATTTCATTTATTCAATTTTTAATTTTATTTCTTCTTCTTTTAAATAAGTTTTTGGTATCTATATTCAGTGTGTTGGGGAATACTTTCATTGTCAACTAATTATTATATACTTAATCATTATTTCATAGTTTAAGTTGGTGTTATGGTAATGTTTCATTTATGGTTATATATATATATATATATATATATGTATATATATCATTAAGATAGTAATTTGGTTTAATTATTAAACACTAATTTCCATTCATTCCTTTATATTTACTTTTACCACTAGAGGGCAGCACTATTTTAAGTTGTTTTTTATTATTAATTTTTCCATCTTAATACTTATTTATAACATAGTATTATTCATTAATACATCCTTTAATGTAATTCGATTTTCTATTTATTAATTAATTTCATTTATTTATTATTTAACTAATTGGTATCAATTAAGATAGTAATTTGGTTGAATTATGAAACATTTATTTCCATCCAATTCCTTCGATTCAGATTATATTCACTTTTACTAATAGATGGCAGCACTAATGTTCCTGTTTATTTTATAATCCATTATATTTTAACATTATTTCTGGCATCACTGCAAAGCAATTTATATTTCTAAGCAATTTATATTTCTAAAATTGGCAACATGTTATGATTTTTTTATGCAATTCATTCCCCAGTCATGTAGGAGTTTTCATGATGGTTCATGAACTGCAAGGTATCTTATTTATATCTCTTTTCATCTTTATGGATTTTATACTTAATGTCTCTATTAAATGTTCTCTCTGTAATTTATAAGTATGGCTTCTTTCCTTTTTAATATTGTATTTTATTTTTTATTTTATCACTGATTTGAATCATTGTATTTGAGATGTAGTCCCAATATCATATTTTTTAGCAATGTATGGCTAATATGATGATGAAACATCTCATTTCATTTTATTTGTGGTATTTAGGCAATTGGGACTTGATAATTCTGTCTAAATTCCACAAATTTCATTTCATTTAATTCCATTTATTCAATTTTTATTTAATTTCTTATTCTTTCAATGTTTTTGATTCCATATTAAGTGTGTTGGGGAATCTTTCATTGTCAACTAATTATTTCATACTTAATTATTTCATTGTTTAAGTTGGTATTATGATAATGTTTCATTTATGGTTATATATGTATATATATATATATATATATATATATATATTAAAATTTGTAACTTTTTTCAAGCTTTTAAGCAATTTTTAATGTTGTCATGCACAGCTTTCTCAGCTTCTACTTCTCGTCTGCACTCCTCATGTGCCCACTCTTTGCAGACTGAACATTAGATCCCTCCTTCATCCCCTGTTCAGTGACGAAACAATTCATTGCAGAATTCAATGAAAAACCATGGGTTTTTCATTGAACTGGCTAATGGAGCAATGGCTGATGGGGCACAGCCCCCTTTTGTTTTGCCCCATCAGACGACCAAAAATCAACATGGGCGTTCTCCTAGATAGCTGGACATACATATGGCATTAGAATATCGTGTGAAAACTATAGTAAAGTGTGGTTTACCTATCTAAATCGGTCCGTCAGGCTGGATTTATTAAAAGAGCAAAAAAGATGGTGAAAGATTAAAACTTTTGAGGTGAATTTCTTTCCAATAGCAGACACAGCGCGGAAACAGGGGTAACATACTTCAGAAACCGATAATGCACTTCTAGGGACACTAATGGATTTAGCTATGACAAGTGGTCTCCACAGGGCAGCACTATCAGCTAGAAAACAGGGTACCCAGTTTGACCATACTCTCCCCTATGCGACTTTTTTCCCACATTATATGACCTTAACTTAAACAGGAAGATTTGCATTTGGATCAGCGTGCTTTTACATTTTAGAAAAAAATTCATGGAAGAATTCAATGCAAAAAACTTAGGTACTCGGTTTTGCTTCAACAGACGACCAAAAATCAACAGGATCGTTCTTCTGAATAGCTGGGCGTACACTCTTCTACTTTGCATCAAAATATCGTGTGAAAGCTATAGAAAACTGTTGTTTGCTTACCTAAATTGATCCGTCAGGCTGTATTTATTTGAAGAGAAAAAAAATGGCGAAAAATCCAAGCTTTTCAGGTGAATTTCCAATAGCACTGCACATACACAGAGATTAACTTATTTCAAAAGCCAATGATACACTGGTTGGTAAAGAACGTTAAGGAATATAGTTAAGACGGGTGCTGTCGTCTACCTGGTTTTACCCTACTCTCCCCTACCTACATTTAGCTAAAAAAATAACACCCTCATACCTTTTAATCCTCAAATAGTCCCTTAAAAAACGTAAACAGCCATTAGACTGTAAATTATGTCTTCTTTAAATTTATGTTTTAAAAATTGCTTAAAAGGTCTTCATACTGAAATTGAATAAAACACTGAAATTTTCCAATGCGAACACGCATTTTTGACAGCATATTGTAATTTGTCAGTAAATGCTGCCTTAAGCTACTAAACGAAAATTCATTCGGTCAAGAAGTTTGTGAATTGTGAAGTTTTAAAGTTTGGAACTTATATTTTTAAATTCCTTTTTAATCGTTGCACACTCTCAAAAACAATTTCGTCAAAAAAACGTAAAAAGTACAGGTAGAAAATTGCCGGGACACCTATGCTATTGGAAACGATTTTTCTGCTATTTGAAGAAGTTTCTATTATTTGACTGGAGAATTTCAGGAAATTTTAAGCTTAGGTTTGCGAATTTTTCGTGTTTTGGGGGGAAAAGGACATATACGTAAAATATCCGTTTTTAATGTGAAAATCTACATTATCTCACTCAAAACTCCTGTATACTGCTCAAGAAACCAGCATAGGGATTCCCATGTAAAAGCTACCCTGGTCTGAGTTTTGACTAAGTTCAGAAATCTGCGGCAACATATCAAACGATCCGATCCGTCTTCACCAATCTTTCTAGTTGAAGTTTCAGCGACAAGTGCTACAATGCATGAGGTGGGGAGGTAGTATCACTTTCGACTCACCGACGACCCCACAGGAAGAGAACTTTGAGTGAAAGTGTAACTTTCTGCTGTGAAATCATGAAAAACCCTCTCCTCCTATGAGAATGAAACTTGTTCATGATGTCACTTTATGGTGCTACGAATGGCTAGTGAGACAGTCTTTGTTCTGTGCGATAGGTTATATAAGATAGGTTATATAATATGCAGATTATACTCACTTATGTGAGTGCAGAGAGATTCTAAGCAGCTTCTGAATGGAATTGTGAATCCATTTTTATTTTAGACGCAGGTCTGAATAAAAAAGTTTGTTTCTTCGAGCAATCACAAAGGATTCCCATTAGTTTGATCGAGAAAAGCCATGAAGGCTTATATTTCCTGGTTGGAGTCAATCAACTGGTACGGAAAGGCGAAACGTCCCGCGAACAAGCTAAGTAGTTTTTGAGTTATGCATTGACAACTACCCGCGTTGCAATCTGAGAAAAAAAATTAACAATTAGGAGTTCCAAGCTCTAAACCTTCACTAATTCCTAAACTATTTCAACTAATGAATACGGATGTCATTAAATTAATTAATTTAATTAATATAAAATTAGACCTTTTTCAAAATTTTATGATTTGTCGTGGGACAGGAGGTAATAAGCTATAAGTACGCAAACTTTCAAGTATCTAACTTATACAGTTTCGGAGTACGAACTTTCTGACAGACAGGTGGAGGAGTGACACGAATAGGGTTTCAACCCAAACAACAAAACACTGGAATTCATAGTACTTTTCTTAGCTTACTTCCAACATCAAAGATAAAAATTAGCTTCGTTTGTCGTTGAATTGTGGCCAAGTTCCTTTTATTTCGTTTTTTTTATTTCCAGCAAAATATATCCAGCCAAAAGATAGAAAATATTATTTGTATATCATTTTGACGTTATCTTTATCATTTTTTAGGAGTCTTTTATATTTTATGTAAGTTAATACATATCAGATTTGAGAAGAAAATATATATAAGAAAAATGAAAGATCATATAAATAGTACAGAAACTTTATTTTAGATGATTCTAGAGATCAAAAACACATTTATAAAAAGCTCCAGTGAAGACACGTAGATTTTCATGTGTATTCTTTTGATACTTATTAATGTTGTTTTACTAAATTATCTAATTCTATTAGAGTTATAATTCTATTCTATTAGAGTTATTACTATATTATAAATTAAAAATTTATAATATGAATTTGAATATATATTGGTTTTTACATTATTTACTCAAAATACATTTTTCGTATTATTATAAGATTATATAAATTTTTTTACTCGAAATAATTATTAATGCTGAATTAAACTGTGAGCTTATAGTATGGATATATTATTTCCCAAATTTATTTATTTTTTAATTAAAATATGGGAATTGGAAAAAATATGGAATATGAATTATGTAATGAAAAGTAGCCTTTTGATTTACATATTCCTTTAAACTTATTACGAATTAACTAGAATAAAAATACTTTGTTCATGCAAGTTAATTGTAGTTAGGAGTACGTGAAAGAATATTGAAAATTCATTATAAAACAAGTTTCGTAATTCTATTACATTTTTTTAAAGTACTGATCACATTCTAAAATTCTGTTTCCAATGCCAGATGATTCCGGTGTTTTAGACTTCAGCTGATCTTTCTTGGCCGAGAGCATAAGAGCGTTCTTCTAACACCGTGGCGGTACTGGGATCGAATACCGATGACTTCATTGCACACACACAGTGTGGAGTTCCCGGGAGTACTCGTGTCGTTCTGTAGAGCATCTGAAACAGATCTGTTTCCTTGAGTATGGATTTTGAAAATAGATTAAAAATATACATGCAGGTCTTCAAAGATTCTGTAAGGAAGAGATCGTTTGAGACAACAGGCATAGCAGTTAAAAGTCGCAAAGCAACAAAGTCTAAATGTTTAGACTTCAGCATTCATCCTTAAGAAGATTCTTCACTCAGTTGAAAACACCCGCTCGCCAATGTTAAACCTATGAACAGGTTATTTTCAAATTTCTCGTTTAAATTTGAATATTTGAAAATGATTTTTTTTTGCATAGTATAACTGAGGTCGATTCCTAATATGGCTATTTTTTACTTTTTTGATTTCAGTTGCAGGGTTTTTTTTAATAAAGGTACTTTCGCTTTCGGAACCGGTTTCAAAAGTAAAAGTACCTTTATTAAAAATATCTGCAACCAAAATCAAAAAGTAAAAAATAGCTATATTAGGAATCGACCTCACCTATACTATGCAAAAAAAAAATCATTTTAAAATATTCAAATTTAAACGAGGAATTCGAAAACAACCTGTCCATCGGTTTAACATTAGCGAGCGGGTGTTTTCAAGTGAGTGAAGAATCCCCTTAAGGCATATGCTCTCGAAGCACATTTCAAGAGTCTAGTAGAACTTAATTACTGCGTAAGGATAGATCCTTTTGTTTGTTGAGAGTTTCGGTTATTATACGTGCTTCTTTGAATCTCGAAAATGTATTGGTTTCTGCAGATAAAGGAACATTTTTAGAAATCGAGGCTAGCTCGAAAGAGGTTATATATTTTCGCAAACCGTCTTTATAGAATAAGAAACATTTATCTTTTTTTACAGTGTGATATTATATGTTGAAATCAAGAGAATTTATGATATTATGCATAAATTTTCTCGTTATAACACTGAAAAAAAGTATCGGTACCGACGCGTATCTTTGCTATTTTTGTAACAGCTTCCAACGTACTTCCAACGTACTTCTTCCAATGTATCTTGTAACTAACGCGATCGCGGTAACTCACAAAACCTCTCATGTAGCTAGTCAGTATAGATAGTTTACTATCCAAATTAGTCATATGATGCGAATATTTTAAATAAAGAAAATTATTTCCGTTAAATTGTTACAATTTTGCACTGTGCGTCGTCTGCAACAGTCGACAGCTGTCGACAGCTATATTAAACTCTTCACGTATGCCATAAACAATGAGTTATTTTAAAATAATATGGTTGAACCGGATTTTAGTTGCTTAATGCTACTAAAAAATACTTCCATGTAATGAACACGGCATTACATGATTTTCAAAAAATATATATTATTTTAAAAATTAGCATACATTTAAATATATTTTAAATATTAGCATACATTAAAATATATTTTAAAAATTGGGATACATTTAAATATATTTTAAAAGCAAGCATTTACCGAACATAACGCATACAGTTTTTTGGCAAGTTTAAAAACACTAACTTCTACTTACCAATGGATAACACCAAACACACAAACATGAAAGACATTTCAATTTTAAGAAATTTACAAAGGCAAACTATTGAACTTCAGTTCAAGCGGAAAGTGTTTCGTACATAAAACTAAAAGCTAAAGTGAAGATGAAATAAAATTATTCACCCCGCGGCGCAAATTAACCTGTTGAGTTAAATTCATGACATGAAAACAGATAATTTTATTTAGTTTTATTTTTGGTTACACTATACCTTTTATGAAGTTTTAATTAGTGAAAAGTAAAGTATTTATTTTTTTATGTAAATCTATATAGTTATTCACATATCAAAATAATTTTATTATATAATTAAAATTGAGAACTTAGAAAATATATATAGCACTGCATTGTTTCAATTTAACTCAACATTTTTAAAAGTCTGTTAAAATTGAAAATCTTTTGTAAATTAGTTAAAAATTAAAGATGAAATAGAATTATTCACGCAGAGGGAATAAAATTATCGACCTCAGAGTTAAGAGGCAAGCATTAAGCCACTTCATCATATGATAAATGAAAATTTTGTTTGGTCTTGTTTTCCTATTTATAATAACGAAGTTTTGATGAATGAAAAGGAAAGTCCTTTTTTATTCTAAATGTATATATATATATATATATATATATATATATATATATATATATATATATGTATATATAACCGATAAATAATATCACTTTCAATTACTAAAAGTATAATTCAAAAGTACTTCCAATTGCAAATCAAGAATAGCTTTCAGACAAGGCCTGTATGTTACAAAGGACTGTATAAAATGCCAAATGTATGTCTATTAAAAAAAGAAAGCTTATTTTTCTTCGGAGTTAATTTCCTACAACTTACATTTAGAAAAATATTGCAATACGTATGTGAAAGAATGAAGTCTAAAACCATTATTGCAAAGAGACTGCTTATGTTACTCAGTGTATATTTGATAAATACTTTCTGTAAGATCTAATTCTGTGTTTCATTAAATCCTTTTATCATAACTCTTTTTTTTAAACAAAACTCTTCTAAAACTTCTTCCTTTTTTTTAACATAATAAGGCAGGATTTAAAATTTCCCGCAGACAGTTTGCCATCACTAGACCTGCATGGGGAAACCTCGACGAGTTTTTACAAATAGAAATTTTCACCATTCTTAGTTCTGCGTTTAAATAAGCAGACGAAAACTCTTCTACACCATTTAGAAGTACTGGTAGAAGTTTCCTCCTGCGGTAATCAGGCTCTCAAAAATTCAAGGGGACAAAAATTTCAAACCCTGTAATAAAAAGGTATCTAGCATGCAACATAAATATCAATATTATTGATCGAAAATTATACAGAGAAAACATTTTAAAGTATATTCGATAACAAACTCTTCTCTTAGAGATTCTGGCTGTTTATCAAATAGTTACGCCCAACTAAGTGTTAGCTTTGCCTTCGAAATGGGTCAATCATGACCTTTTACCTTTGAATATGCGTTTATGACTGATTAACTACTTTAGACCAACGTCTAAAAATCTAGACGTCTAGTAGTTCCATTTTATCAGACTAAATTTTGTCTCAACAAGGTGGAGTACGAGAGACAACGCATCATTAAATATTTATTTCAGATCCATATAAGTCAAAACTAGTCGGACACGCCCAACAGAATTGCAAGTTTACCCTTTCGACTTGGAACAAGAAAGTAGTATTTGATTATTGACGTTTCAAAGGGCAAGGACAAAATGAATATATTTTCCCTGTAAGATCGGATTATATCGAGCGCATTAATTACACATTGCACACAAATATTATCAGTGCTGAAATTTGATGTTTTTTAACTTGAAATGTTTCTGTAGTTCTGTGGAGGACATTATAGAGTTCCGAGACGTGGTGAGTTTGGATTTGCACGGTGTGAACAGAGAGCGGTCTAAGTGTGTGGGATCTTTGATCTGGTCAAGCGCTCCCTTTCAGCTTCTATGACTTTCTTAGCATGTCTAAAGATCAGCGGTCAAGAGCGGGAGCAGTTGACAGCTACCAAAACTCCCTTTCTTTTAACAATCACCAAAAAATGATTAGAGAAGAATGTGAAGAAAAAGAATTTCTTGGTATAGCAGCGTGACTTGTTTAGGAAAGATCTGAACTATTCTTCAGGTGCAAACACACAGTGGTCTAACTTGGCACTAACTTACCACTTCTCTGAAGTGGTAAAGCGGTCACTTTCATCTTTTATGACTTTCTTAGCATGTCTAAAGATCAGAGGTCAAGCACGATGACAGGTGAACAATGCCCCTTTCTTTTGTTGAAACTCCCCTTACTTTTCTCGAAAACCACAAAATCGTTCGGAAAGAATGGGAAGTTATATTATGCATAGCTCTCTCTCTGGCAGACTTGCAACTCTGCTATATAAACGCTTCCTTAGAACATTGAAAGGCAGGCAATGCGAAATCTCCCAAAAGGACATTTTGACGCTTCGCAATTGATGTCCTCTTCCCGGGGTTGATGTTCACATAGTTTTTCTCTTGAGAAATTTTCCCAGGGAAACTACGGAATTTCGGGGATGGGGGTTGCACTTCTAGACCACAAAAAGGCGTAAATTAAAAATATTCCTAGGGACATTTTGTTGTTAAAAGAAGAGAGATTTTCCCACCAGTAATTCATTTATCCCTGATATCATCCCTGAACTTTACTGTAAAGTTATGCATTCTTTAAGATGTTTTTCCATCCTGTCTTGAAAAAAAATTAATTGAGATACTAATAACACTGATCTACAAATATTTAAATAATTTTCTATATAAAACTTTGCATGCAAGCGTTTGTATACATTTCTGCATATTTAGAAGCATTTTCCAACCATCTTTTTGTGAACGTCTTTAGAAACTATTCCACCTTTATTCGCTTAAACAGCTCTAAAATTTTACTATATGATAAAATGATATGGAACGTATTAACAATTTGCACAGAAGTGCTGGTGGAGTTGAATTCCTATATTTTTCCCCAGAAAGGAATTCTATAGCTCCGGAGAGGACATCATGGAATTCCGGGTGGATAGGGGCTTCAAGACCATGAAAAGGAAGGATTTTTTTATATTTCAAGGGACATTTTATTGTTCAAGGAGAGGGTCAGGGAGTGCTGAATCCATCTCTAACTTTATAAATTTCAGCATTCCTCAAGATATTTTCACATGCTGTCTCTTGAGAAAAATTAATTGAGATTCTAATCGTCTTTGATATTTCAAAACAGCTCTAAAAGTTTTATCTCTGAATTATATTTCTTTAAAACGACAAAGATATTAACTATAGACAACTTTGCATATAAACCTTTGCAAAACTTTCTGCATTTTTTAAAACATTTTCTCGTTCAGTCTTCTTGAACGTTTATTTAAAATGAAATTTTGACTTTAAATTAATAAACATTCTGTAATGTTTAACGTTAAGGAAATACGTTTTTCATTTTATCCTCTTCAAATTTTAGTAGTAGCTCTTGTTTCTAATTATTTCTTACTTCAAGCAGCCAATGTTGTATTCAGATCTAACTGAAAATTTTCTTTATTAAATTAGGCCAGAAAACACCGTGGGTTCTACATCGTTAAAGTTAAAAACCAAAAAATTAAAACAAACAGTAATATTTGAGACAAATATTTTTGTTTATATTTTTGTGCAATTTTGCTTTTTTCATTATCCCGCATCACTTAATATATTGCGGACGGGAGACGCGAATTCATGTCTTTTGGACATGTATAACTAACGAGCGATACTTTTGCATTTTATGTGTTACACTATTTTTCAAATCGCTTATATCAATCACTTAATTCGTTAGATTCTACCAGAGAGTTCCGTGGATACTAAATAATAAATTTACATATCAATCAAAAGAAATGGGTAAGTTTAACATATTTCGTATTCTTTCGTAATTAAAGAAACAGTGTTTGTAAAATAATTTATCTTGCTAATAAACGGAATATTTTTCTGTCGGACACCAAATATTCCTACATTTTGTGAATCTCTCATGTCCCAAAATAATATACCACATTAAAAATATGTTTATTTCTTCCTTAGATATAAATATGATAAAGGATAAAATCACAAATAATAACAAATCCAAAGTGTTTAAACTTAAGGAAAAACGATTATTTTCATTCATTTAAAATTTTAATAGCAACGTTCGCTTCTCATAAAGTCATACAGAAGTCAAGCAGCCAGTGCTGTATTCAGAGCTAACTGGAAGTTTCCCTTTTACAAGAGCGCTGCTAGTATAAATCATCCAATACATTAGATTCTGACAAAATATCCCTACTTTTTGTGAATCCCCCATGTCCCAAAATAATATACCACATTAAAAATTTGTTTATTTCTTCGTTAGAAATAAATATGATAACGGATAAAATAACAGATAATAACAAATCCAAAGTGTTTAAACTTAAGGAAAAACGATTATTTTCATTCATTTAAAATTTTAATAGCAACATTCGCTTCTCATAAAGTCATACAGAAGTCAAGCAGCCAGTGCTGTATTCAGAGCTAACTGAAAGTTTCCCTTTTACAAGAGCGCTGCTAGTATAAATCATCCAATACATTAGATTCTGACAAAATATCCCTACTTTTTGTGAATCCCCCATGTCCCAAAATAATATACCACATTAAAAATTTGTTTATTTCTTCGTTAGAAATAAATATGATAACGGATAAAATAACAGATAATAACAAATCCAAAGTGTTTAAACTTAAGGAAAAACGATTATTTTCATTCATTTAAAATTTTAATAGCAACGTTCGCTTCTCATAAAGTCATACAGAAGTCAAGCAGCCAGTGCTGTATTCAGAGCTAACTGAAAGTTTCCCTTTTACAAGAGCGCTGCTAGTATAAATCATCCAATACATTAGATTCTGACAAAATATCCCTACTTTTTGTGAATCCCCCATGTCCCAAAATAATATACCACATTAAAAAATTTTTTATTTCTTCGTTAGAAATAAATATGATAACGGATAAAATAACAGATAATAACAAATCCAAAGTGTTTAAACTTAAGGAAAAACGATTTTCATTTCACTCATTTAAAATTTTAATAGCAACGTTCGCTTCTCAGAAAGTCATGCAGAAGTCAAGCAGCCACTGCTGTATTCAGAGCTAACTGAAAGTTTCCCTTTTACAAGAGCGCTAGTATAAATCATCCAATACATTAGATTCTGACAAAATATCCCTACTTTTTGTGAATCCCCCATGTCCCAAAATAATATACCACATTAAAAATTTGTTTATTTCTTCGTTAGAAATAAATATGATAACGGATAAAATAACAGATAATAACAAATCCAAAGTGTTTAAACTTAAGGAAAACCGATTATTTTCATTTTAAAATTTTAATAGCAACGTTCGCTTCTCATAAAGTCATACAGAAGTCAAGCAGCCAGTGCTGTATTCAGAGCTAACTGAAAGTTTCCCTTTTACAAGAGCGCTGCTAGTATAAATCATCCAATACATTAGATTCTGACAAAATATCCCTACTTTTTGTGAATCCCCCATGTCCCAAAATAATATACCACATTAAAAATTTGTTTATTTCTTCGTTAGAAATAAATATGATAACGGATAAAATAACAGATAATAAAAAATCCAAAGTGTTTAAACTTAAGGAAAAACGATTTTCATTTCACTCATTTAAAATTTTAATAGCAACGTTCGCTTCTCAGAAAGTCATGCAGAAGTCAAGCAGCCACTGCTGTATTCAGAGCTAACTGAAAGTTTCCCTTTTACAAGAGCGCTAGTATAAATCATCCAATACATTAGATTCTGACAAAATATCCCTACTTTTTGTGAATCCCCCATGTCCAAAATAATATACCACATTAAAAATTTGTTTATTCCTTCGTTAGAAATAAATATGATAACGGATAAAATAACAGATAATAACAAATCCAAAGTGTTTAAACTTAAGGAAAAACGATTTTCATTTCACTCATTTAAAATTTTAATAGCAACGTTCGCTTCTCAGAAAGTCATGCAGAAGTCAAGCAGCCACTGCTGTATTCAGAGCTAACTGAAAGTGAGCGCTAGTATAAATCATCCATTACATTAGATTCTGACAAAAAGTACAGTGGGTACTAAATAATTCAAATTCCATACCAATCAAAAGAAAGAGGCATGAAACCATAATCGGTGTTCTTTTGTAATTAAAGGCAGAAAACTCCATGACAGCTTCTCTTTGAAATTTCTTTTCTGTATCCAAAATCAATAAGTATTGATCCTTTACTGCTTCTTTATCTAAAAGATCTCTCCCTAAGGGGAGAAACTTACCGCGAATTAGAATAAAAAGAAATAAATGATTCTGCGTTTCCCGTAACTTACAAAGGAAATACGGTTCAAAACAATTGAGGTATTTTAATTCATTTCTTGACTCAAGAAAATGAACTTTGGTATTCTAAACAGTTATAACCTTTTTTATGAAATTTTTGCACAGTTTTGTGACATAATTTTCAAAAGATCTCTCTCAAGATAATTTTTTTTCTCCATTTTCCGTAACTTACAAAGGAAATATATTTTAAAACGACTGAAATATTTTAGTTCATTCTTTGACTCAAGAGAATGGTATTCTAAACAGTTACATGCATTTTTATGATATTTTTGCACAGTTTTGTGACATAATTTTAAAAGATATCAATCAAGATCACTTTTTTTTACGTTTCTCGCATCTTATAAAAGAAATACATTTCAAAACTACTGGGACATTTTAGTTCATTCTTGGACCCAAAAAATAGTATTCTAAACTGTTATAAGCTTTTTTATGAAATTTTTGCACAGTTTTGTGACAATTTTAAAAGATCTCTTTTTTTTTTCTGCGTTTCTCGTATTTTACAAAAGAAATACATTTCAAAACTACTGGGATATTTTAGTTCATTCTTGGACTCAAGAGAATGATATTCTAAACAGTTATAAGCTTTTTTAGGATTTTTTTGTACAGTTTTGTGACATAATTTAAAAATATCTCTATCAAGATCACTTTTTCTATGTTTCTCGTATCTTACAATAGAAACATTTCAAAACTACTGGGACATTTTGGTTCATTTTTGGACTCAAAAGAATAGTATTCTAAAATGTTATAAGCTCTATTGTGAAACTTTTGCACAGTTTTGTGACATCTTTTTCAAAACATCTCTCTCAAGATTATTTTTTTCTCCATTTTCCGTAGCTTACAAAGGTAATATATTTTAAAGCGATTGGTTAGTTTCATTCTTGAACTCAAAAGAATAGTATTCTAAACAGTTATAAGCTTTTTTATGGTATTTTTGGATAGTTTTGTGACATAATTTTAAAAGATCTCTATCAAGATTACATTTTCTACGTTTCTCGTATCTTACAATAGAAATACATTTCAAAACTACTGTTACATTTTAGTTCATTCTGGGACTCAAAAGAATAGTATTCTAAAATGTTATAAGCTCTATTGTGAAACTTTTGCACAGTTTTGTGACATCTTTTTCAAAACATCTCTCTCAAGATTATTTTTTTCTCCATTTTCCGTAGCTTACAAAGGTAATATATTTTAAAGCGATTGGTTAGTTTCATTCTTGAACTCAAAAGAATAGTATTCTAAACAGTTATAAGCTTTTTTTATGGTATTTTTGGATAGTTTTGTGACATAATTTTAAAAGATCTCTATCAAGATTACATTTTCTACGTTTCTCGTATCTTACAATAGAAATACATTTCAAAACTACTGTTACATTTTAGTTCATTCTGGGACTCAAAAGAATAGTATTTTAAACTGTTATAAGCTTTTTTGTGAAATTTTTGCACAGTTTTGTGACTGCTTTTTCAAAAGATCTCTCTCTATTTTTTTCTCATTTTAACGTAGCTTACAAAGGTAATCTATATATTTAAAGCGAAAAGCGCATTCTGTCAAATTCACGCTCTCTTTTCCACACGAAAACCGTCTCATTGCGCATGCTTCAACGTTTTTTTGAAGGCTTCTACCCTCAGCAACGGGAAACGTGTTTATCCCTCACCTGTTTAGCCTAGAGCTGTTTAGCCTAGGGGGATTGAAAAAGGTTGATTGAAAACGGATGGCGTAATATGGCCATTGCGTTGAAAGCTTCTTTTTTTTAAAAAAATATCTGGCATAATTTTAAAAGATCTCTATCAAGATCACTGTTTCTACGTTTCTCGTATCTTAGAAAAGAAATATACATTTCAAAATTACTGGAAAATTTTAGTTCAGTCTTGGATTCAAAAGAATAGTATTCTAAACTGTTATAAGGTTTTATTAATGAAATTTTTCCAGAGTTTTGTGACATCTTTTTCAAAAGATCTTTCAAAACAATTGGGATATTTTAGTTTATTCTTTGAGTCAAGAGAACTGAATATCTGAACACTGATAATATTACTTTACTTTTAAAATTTTCTATGAAATTTTTACACGGTTTTATTAATTTACTTATAATATTTTCTATGACATTTTTACACGGTTTTTGTGACATCTTTTAAAAACTTTTCTCAAGACTGACTTTATCTGCATTTCTCGTAGTTTACAAAGAAAATACAATTCAAAACCAGTTTGGGCTTTTTAAATTCAGAAATTTAAAAATAGCAAAAATTCCGAATAAAAATTTTGGATTTATTTAATGATCTACTATTCGTGATTGAATAAAGTAAAAAGAAAGAAAAATCACGCATCAAACATGGATTATAAAACATTTTCCAGCCCTTACAGAATACTTTAATAGGGAAAAATTCTGCGAATAGATAAAGAGAAAATTACTATTTGGAAACAGTGATACCAAAAAATGAAGACTGGACGCACCTTATACGCCCCACTGTTAAAAATTTGCAGCAAACTGTCCATTCATTTGACCGTTTTTGTAAAAAAACGGTTGCATAACCGTCATTTAACTCTATTCTGTATATATTATTGCCTATATTATGGTCAGAATAAAGTTAAATTAGGATTATGTAACCGTTTTATATAAAAACGGTCAAATACCTGGACAGTTTGCTGCAAATTTCTAACAGTGCACGTATACGTGACGCTCCTCTTGAAGGGGTTAAATAATATTATATATTCTTAAATCAAAGAAAAATTACAGACATTATACAGCTTTTATATTTTAAATGCTAAATTTCGGTTGACATTTTAAACAATCACTTATTAATTATTCACTTTTGATTAGATAAAAGTACACGATATTTACTTACTGTAATTTGGCCTTTATAAAATTAATTAAATTTCTATACTGCAACATCTTAGCGTATTTTTGATGTCCTTTGTGAAAACATTTATGTGTCGGTGCTAAAGTCTTAAAATTTTATTATCCGTTATCTATAAAATGTCTATACATCGTTGTGAATTTAAATCTCACCTAAGGGTAAATCTCATAATTTCGTACAGTGAACAGTCTTTAAATATATCAGAAAAATAAAGAAAGCTTTATAACATTAATTATTAACAGCATTAATCCATAAATTAAAGAGGTAACAGAATGTTAGTCCCTAAGGGATGACAAAAGTATTGGTGGATATGAAAGATGCACAGTAGATTTTATCCTGAGTTTGTTATATAAAATTTTCAATATAACTTATTTACAAGTTTTATGAAAGGCATTAAAACATGGATTGATTCTTCTTAACTTTAACCCTTTGTGACTCAACAACTCAGATTAAACAAAATATATATATTTACTTAGTTGTTAGAATACATCATTTTAAGCATATGAAAATAATTAAAAATAATTAAAACAGGAAAATAAAAATACATTGATTAAAAGGTACTTTTTTCACTTCAATAAACAGAAAATTACATACTTCCTATAAATATTGTCAATTTTCTAATATAAAAGTGTAAAGTATAAGAATTTAACTTTGTGGAAAATCTAGTTTTGAACGTCTCCAGCCTTTTTAATTTGGCAAAATTTACGATGTTCATTTTAGCAATAACAATGCACAACTGCTGAAATGATAAATAAAACTTTGGCATGAAAAATGAACTCAGTATCGCCGTCTGTTGAGAATGCTATGAACAATTTGTATTAACTGTTGTGTTTGAAGACAGCAGCAATAAATAAATTCGTCTTTTAAAGTCCACTGTATAATTAACATTGACTTTTGTGTATGTTGCAGATATGCAACGCGGTGATACAAAAGTTTAAGAAAGAAGATAAATATTATAAAATATGACAATTGTTAAGAGACAAGGAAACAAAAAGTACTACACTGTAAAAAGAAAACTCCTTTGATTGCCACTACAATTTCCGGATTTTTCCGAATTTTTTTTTTCCAATAAAATTATTTCGTGAATGTGTTAGAAAATAGCGAATGTGGATTTTAAAATATCCTTGACAGATAAAAGTGATAAAAGTCTAGTTAATTTGTCGTTTTTACTAAAGCTTTGGGATTTTTTATATTTTTAAACAGTAAAAAATGGTTTTTGTATTTTACCAGTTTCATCTCCGTATTTGTACGGATTTCTTTCTTTTACAGTGTAATAATAAAATTAAATATCACAGTTTTAGAGAAAATGAAAATTTACCAGTATCTCTCAAAGATATTTTTAAATCCTTACTTTTGACACATTCTTGAAATCCCTTTCATCGGAAAAAAAAAACCTCCGTAAAAATACGAAAATTCTACTGACAATAAACGGAATTTCTTTATATAGTGTATATTTAAAAATATATATATATATTATTATTTGCTGTTATTATTAGATTTCTTATTATACTTCGTTCAAAAATATTAATCACTGTTTATTCTTCTCCTTTATTAGTTGAATATAAATAACATTTTATTTTCCAGATTTTTACATTAGTTTTTTTTTTTTCATGAATACTTAAAAGGGATGTTCATAATGAATCGTTAAACATTTAAATTCCGCCGAAGGGTTATTCTCATAATTTCGTGCCGAAAACAGTATTTAAATATATTAGAATAATAAAGCAAGCTTCATAACATTAACTTTTAACAGCATTAATACATAAATTAAGAGGTAACAGAATGTCAATCCCTGCGGCCTGCATTTATTCTTGGTGGATGTGAAAGGTGTACAAAAGACTTTCACCGGAGGCAAGGTTTGTTGTATAAAATTTACAATGTAACTTATCACTTATTAACAAGTTTTATTAAAGGATCTGAAACAATGATAGGCTTCTCTCTGACTTCTTAAATTTGAGAAAGAAGATAACTATTATAAAATTTATAAATTATTTGGAGGCAAGGTAACGGAAAATACTATATTAAAAAATATATATTACTATTTATTATTATTATTTATTACCTTGATATATATAATAGTTTATTTTTCCTTATACATTAGTTTTTTTTTCTATCTGTTTTCACGGGCTACTTAAAATGGATGTTCCTTAACCCCTTGAAGGGTCGTGGTATAATATATATGTACGACTTAATTTTAATTCCAAACTGCCAAATAGCACCCCTAATTTTTCAAAAAAATTTGGCTTTTACAAGGAACGTGAAGAAACAATTTTTTTTAAAAATATTTATCTGAATATTTTGAAATATATATATATATATACAGTCGAACCTTGTTAACGCGAACACTCAAGGGGAAACTTTTTTTGTTCTTGTTAAAAGTAGTTCGTGTTATCCGAACTTTAATACATTTCATACAATTGGACGGGGCAATCGGAAATAGTTCGTGCTTAAAGTAATTCGCGTTAAGCGTGTTCCTGTTAACGAGGTTTGACTGTATATATATTTGTAAATTCTGGTGACGTTCCACCATTTCATCGTTTTAGCGACAGAATTACTTTGCTCCCAAAAGGTTAATATCGATGAAAAATATTTATGAAGAGAACTTGAAACGATTTAGTTTTACTTCAAGTTATTTCAGAATTAAAAAATTGCGTTGAACATGAATTTCGCAAAGAATTTAATCTATTTTAGATGCAATATTTTATATTTAAAAATGTTTATTATCACACATGTTAAGAATCATTATTTTCCATCCTTCTTACATACTCACATTTCTGATGAAGAGGTTAACTATCAAAATCGCACATATTCCTTACGTTTTACTGTTAATTGGGTTTTAATAATCCCAGGGGAAAATAGCAAACTTTTTACTGTTCAAATTTAATTTTATATGATTTTTACCCTCCCTCATTTCAATATAATTTAGATCAAAGACTGTCCTGGGGTAAATATAAAATTGAGTTCCATGTATGCTTCTCATACTACCACTTGCTGCTTCTTTAGTATTTATAGAATTTTGATATGCTGAAGGAATATTTTAATTTTCTGATTATTTATTTTTTTACTGAATAGTCTAAAATAAGTCTTTACCATTTCATACAAAGTAGAAATCATTGTCATAATAAACATAAGAAAAGTCAATTTCATAAACAATATTTTTCACGTTATTTAACACTATTTCTACCACTGTCAAATGACTCTTTTTAAAGTTTCGATTTATGTTTATTTTAGTTGAAATTATATTAAATAGAAAAAAAGCCTTCAATGTAGTAAAAAGCATATGTGATTGTTTTAAACTAAAAATTACAAATAAAATTCCCATAAATCAAAATATTTTAAAAGATGTTTATTTGACACCAGTACAAATAGTGTTGTGAATAATCATATCAAAACAACTACTTCTTATACAGTATTGACGTGTATATTTTTCGTGTAGTTATTAAAGCTAATGAATATAAATTAAGTATTCTATGTATTTAAAATGATATGTGGTTTTTTAAACTAACAATTACAAATAAAATTGCCATAAATCGAAATCTTTTAAAAGATGCCATTTTACATCGGTAGAAATAGTATTGTTAAGTATCATATCAAAACAACTACTTCTTATACAGTATTGACATGTTTATTTTTCTTGGAGTTATTAAAGCTAATGAATATAAAATAAGTCTTCTGTGTATTAAAAATTATATGCGATTGTTTTTATCTGAAAATTACAAATAAAATAATCATAAATCGAAATGTTTTAAAAGATTTCATTTGACACTGGTAGAAATATTGTTAAATATCATATCAAAACAACTACCTATTCTACAGTATTGACATCACTTTATATTAATGTTCACGAAATTGTTCATAACAAATTTACAAGAATTGTTGCTTGAAGTTATGTAGCGAACAAACGTGAGTTATTAGCACGTCATAATCACAAAACATCCCATTGTATGAAAATTTAAAGAAATAACATTTAAAATAGACATTTATTGTAAAATATATTCAGCCCTTGTAGACTATTACTAGACATATACATGTCTGACTCAGAAGACATTTCCTGAATTTAGACTCGTTTATTTGTCACAAAAACATCTATGCATTTTGAATTAATATTAAAATGCAAACGTTGTTTCAAAATATGAGAGAAAGAATGAAAAGTTTTTAGCTTCACGGGAAAGAAGTGACACGAGAAATTTTTATTTTGTATTGATAATAGTATATAATAATAGAACATACATTTAAAAAAAATAACTATGAAAAAACGGAAAATGAACTGGCAGCAAAGTTGCCTTCTGTTTTTCGTTTTTTTTATAAAACTGCCGTCTTGGTGTTCCCCCGTTTTCAAGATGGAACTTTTAGCTATTGAAGACGAGAAATTTCTGTTTTTATAAATTAATGTGAGCAATACCGCAATATTTTAAAGAAAAATCTAAATAATAAATCTATATACTGATGCATATTTACAACGGATCATACATTTGTATTGAATTTTATAACACTCGTTTTTTATTTCCTTGCCTTCCTCTGGGTTCAAACCTCGGTACTCGCCATTAGAGGATAAATGTTCGCCATCTACACCAACTAGCTACTACCAACGACTTCGTTATAGACCAAAATATCAATTGCATTAATTAACTTGAATTTTTCTGTTTTCTCTCAATTAAAAGAACCATTTCCATTTCCCTGTCTCGGAAAGAACTTTTCCGTTTTTAACGTTCATCGAGTAAGGATGAAAATGAAATTTTCAGTTTATTTCGAGGAAATTTACTATTTCTACTTAAAATAAAAATGTTCCCTTTAAAAGATAGACATTTCGTGTAAAATCACCCATGTACAACATGATTATAAAAAAACTATCCCGATATATGAGCCCCTAACTGTCATATCGTTCACAGAAACTGAATGAAATTTTGGTTTAATGTATTTTGAGGTATGCGCTCAAGAATCATGTGAAAAACAACAGTTAAATTCCAACAGTTACGGTTACAGTGACAAAATTTCGAAAATTTCAAATGGCAACACCTATTTTTTTATTGGAATGTGATCTTCATAGTGAAAAAACATCAAAAGCGTTGGAACGGTACCTGTAGCACGAAAATTGCCGGCGCTAGACAGACTAAGAAGAAAAGTGAAAACAACCAATAAAGGACAGAGAAGCAACAGAAAGTAAAACATTTTATTGTTCAGTGGTATCCACCATCTGCCGCATATAAAGTGTCGTCGTGTGTGAAATAGAAAATGTATGAAACACAATAAAATGTTTTGTTTTCTGTTGCTTCTCTGTCCTTATTGGTTGTTTTCACTATTCTTCTTAGTCTGTCTAGCGCCGGCATTTTTCGTGATACAGGTACCGTTCCAACGCTTTTTATGGTTTTTCATTATGAAGATCACATTCCAATAATAAAAAAAAACAGGCGTTGCCATTTGAACATTTCGAAATTTTGTCACTGTAACCGTAACTGTTAGAATTTAATTATTGTTTTTCACATGATTCTTGAGCGCATACCTCAAAATCCTTTAAACCAAAATTTCATTCAGTTTCTGTGAACGATATGACAGTTAGGGGCTCATATATCCGGATAGTTTTTTTTTATATAATCACCCTGTATATACAGATTTTTTTTCAGTGTACTTTTGTATTAGCCTGTGCAAAATTTTAGGAAATTTTCTCATTTATGTAGAAGTAACTATGTAGAGAAATTCTAAATTGCCAATCCTGCTGCACTCGATTTTAGTGAGGCTCAAACTTTTTCACCCTTAACTCGTATTGGTGAATGAGAAAAACTACAATAATAAGGAAAGAAGTCTGTGTGTATATGCACATATGCTGTGTTCTGAAAAGACCGCTGCACTCAGCGCTACAAAATTTTGGTAAGCAAGTACCTCTATATCTGTTGTAATACACCTCGAAGCCCGATTTTGGATTTTTTATTAGATTTTTTTAATTTAATTTTTATGAGATTTTTAGCGTTTTTCACGTTTCTAGGGGATTTTTCTACATTATTAAAAAGAAGCCGGTTTCAATGTTTTAGCGCAATAGAGTAAATTTTGTCCTCTTTTCGATAAATTTTATTTCGGAATCGTACAGCTATTTTTGATTGTTTGACAATTTTTTGAATTCAACGGCGATTTTTTGACATTAGAAAAACAATTTCGTTTCAAACTTTTAGCCTAATGTAGTAAGTTTTGTTCTCTACGATATTTGATTTTTAGAGATTTTTAATGCGATTTTCAACGATTTTTAGTGTGTTTTTGAGTATCAAGTCGAATTTTTGGTATTCGGAAGAGGAATTTTTTGTAAACTTTTAATTTAACATAGTAAATTTTGTTCTGTAAGATTTTCGAATTTAAAAATTTTTTAATGCGATTTTCAATGCGATTTTTAGGGTTATATCACGGTTCGAGGCGATTTTTCTACATTAATTAAAAGACTCCGGTTTCAATGGGACCGTGCAACGCCGGGCGGATCAGCTAGTTTGTAATAATACCAATGATACATTATGTTAAAACTGCATATGGATATGCTAAATTAAACAAGTTCCAAGTATAGACTTCGCTACTACTTTAATTCTCGGATATAAATTCTCGTATGTCTCAATCTATATTTTCACAGTTAATTTATTATCTAAAGCTACTATTGGCAAATGATACTTAATAATGATGGAAGCAGTAAATGACTTGCGATTACTTGCTCAAATTTATGAAATGTTAGATCTGTGTGTTTCTATCTCGAAAATATTTCACTAATAAAGTGAAATCAGACATAGAAGACTACAATTTCATTATTTGAACGGTTGATTTTGAAAGTGAGGTTATGTTATTGCTAGATATTTAATGGTTTGCATTTGAATGCGCTTAAAAATATACATAAACAGCACTAAACTTATTCTATATTTTTGTGGTCTTATTTTATTTATATACAATATGAAACAATTTGGAAATTGTACGTTAAATGCGACAAATGAGGTGCGTTCGTTTCGTGCTATAACTAGAAGATAAAAAATCATTTTTATTATGTTAGTGAAGTAAATTATATCATCTGCTATGAACGAAATGAGGATGGCTTTTTAGCTCACAGGCTATCAAAGCCTGAGAGTTTATGTGCCCGCCGGTTCTATATGTACGTATTTACGTATGTATGTATGTATGTACGTAACGCCATAACTCTTGATAGAACTAACCGTTTTACTTTAAATTTTGTTTATAGGTTCCTTGTGATAAGGCGCTTCCCTGATTAGTTTTGGAGGTTCATTGGTTAAGCATAAAGGGGAGAAATGGGGGGCTAACCCCCCCATAATTTAGATAAATATGTTTTTCATGCAGAATTATCCATTTTCTTCAAATTTTGTATATAGGTTCATTTTGATAATGCGCTTCTGCCAATAGTTTTGGGGGTTCAATGGTTAAGTGTAAAGGGGAAAGGGGAGATACCCCCCCTAATTTAGATAAATGAGTTTTTATGCAGAATTATTCGATTTTCTTCAAATTTTGTATGTAGGTTCATTGTGATAATGCACTTCTCTGAAGAGTTTTGGGGGTTCATTGGTTAAGTATAAAAAGGGAAAGGGGGGCCTAATCCCCCCTTAATTTAGATAAATGGGTTTTTCATGCAGAAATATCCGATTTTCTTCAAATTTTGTATGCAGGTTAATGGTGATAAAGCGTTTTCCTGATTGGTTTTGGGGATTCATTGTTTAAGTATAAAGGGGGTTACGGAGGGCTGCCCCCCCTTAATTTAGATAACTGCGATTTTCATGCAGAATTATGCGATTTTCTTAAAATTTTGTATATAGGTTCATTGTGATAAGGCGCTTTCCTGATTAGTTTAGGAGGTTCTTTGGTTAAGTATAAAGAGGGTAAAGGGGGGGGGGCTTATCCTCCCCCCTTAATTTAGATGAATGTGTTTTTCATGGCGAATTATCCGACGATTTCCTTCAAATTTTGTGTATAGGCTCATTGTGGTAAGGAGCTTCCCTGGTTAGTCTTGGGGTTCATTGGTTAAGTATAAAGGGGGATACGGGGGGTAATCCCCCTTAATTTAGATAAATGGGTTTTTCATGCAGAATTATCCGATTTGTTTCGAATTTAGTATATATGTTCGTTGTCATAAAAGGCTTACCTGATTAGGTTTGGGGGTTCAATTGTTAACTATAAGGGGGTGGGGGAACGGTGGGATGATCCTCCCTTAATATATTGTCGATTTCTTTCTTTATTGTCGATTTCTTTATTCGAGGGGCTTATTTCAAATTCTTTGAAATAAGTGTATAATATACAATTAGTGTGAATAGCCTGTGAGCTCAATGCCCTCAGTTTAACTGGGCAGTTTTCTTTTTTATTTAGCTAACAGGCTATCAAAGCCTGAGAGCTAATGTGTACGCCCGTTCTGTATGTATGTACGTATGTACGTAACGCGATAACTCTTGATAGAAATATACGTTTTGCTTCAAATTTTGTTTATAGGTTCATTGTGATAAGGCGCTTTCCTGATTAGTTCTGGGGTTTCAATGGTTAAGTATAAAGGGGGGAATGGAAGGCTAATTCAACCCCTTAATTCAGATAAATGGGTTTTTCCTGCAGAATAATCCTATTTGCTTGAAATTTTGTATATAAGTTCATTGTGATAAGGCGCTTCCCCGATTAATTTGGGGGTTCATTGGTTAGCTATAAATGGGGAACGGGGGGCTTATTCCCCCCCCCCTTAACTTAGATAAATTGGTTTTTCATGCAGAATTATATGATTTGCTTCAAATTTTGTATATAGGATCATGGTAATAAGGCGCTTCCTTGGTTAGTTTTGGGGGTTCACTGGTTAAGTATAAAAGTGGGAACAGGGGGTGGGGGTTAATCCCCCCTTAATTTATTAGTGATTTATTTATTTTTCGAGGGCATTATTCTTTGAAATAAGAGTATAATATACAATTAATGTAAATAGCCTGTGAGCTCAATGCCATCAGTTTAACTGGGCACTTTTATTTTTATTTTTCTTATTACGTACGCCATGTTTACAAGTGCGAATTTTCTTTTTCAACACCAGACAGCGCTGTAAATTCACCATGGAGATCTTGATTTGCGAATGATTACCCCCATGGTTAATATTTCTATGTTTTTCTGATTGTGCTTGTTAATGTTATGAAAAAAATAATAATTCTATTCAAAGTGGACGTGTATCACTTTCAAAATCAAACGCATTTGAAATATACTTGACTTAATAAGTTACCAGTAACAAATTTATACTTATATTAAAAGTATTTATTGTGAATTAAAAACTTAAATTTTATGTTAATTTCTAATAAGATTTAGCTTTAACAACTTTTTTTCACATAATGCACTTGTCCCGCTTAAAAGATCAACGGATCATTTGTACGACAGAATGACTGTGTAAAACTGATTTCCATTTTCTTATTATCAAGTATATCAACCTATTCGACATGTTTTATGGTATATTTATTTCTAATTGTTTAAATGTTATACATATGTTGCTTTATCTGATCAGCAAGCTAAAAGTTATTTGGCAGTGAAACATGATTCAGTTCCTTCTCCTTGTCTGTGAAAGTTTACAAATATTTTTTTAGTTTACCAAATTTAATTTTATCTTAAGAAAATTTAAGCATTAAAATGCACAAACATTACGCATGATTAATCGAAATTAAGAAATAAAATCACTTAAATTACAGACACTTTTTAATTAAATTAGACATATAAAAAACATTTTAAAAAAATTGTAAACATTTCAGATGAAAACTTCACCACTCTTCAGTAAAATTTACGATCAATCATTCAGTGAAGTTCGTAAATTGTACTGAAGAGGGATGAAGTTTTCATTTGAAACGTTTACAATTGTTTTTAATGTTTTTTATATGTCTACTTTTATTAAAAAATATCTGTAATTTAAGTGATTTTATTTTTTTAATCTAAGTGTTTGAAAAAAAAATGAGTTCAAAATTTTCATAAAATATGACTTTGCTTTTAAAGTTTCATTAAAAAAAGAAAAAAAGAAAGAAAGAAAGCAGTTTTCTGAAGCATGTTTACATTTACTGAATACGATTTGGCCGATTATAGTCGTTTATTTTCTTTTTATGTACTTATTTTATGAAAATTACTTAAAACATTTTATTATTAAACTATGCAGTAGTCAAAATACTATCATATTGACGGTCTTTATGTACAGCGACATATTGTTGCGAAAGACGCGTAATAAAATTTGCATTTTTGCGCAATCTTTAACAACGCTGAGTAAAGTTCACTGATATTAAATTACTGCATATTAAGTGAGACCATGAAACATCCATAAGATTTATAACCATTATCAAACTTAGAAACTTTCTGTCTCTTCTGGAATCGCATTATTTTAGCTTTGATAAAAATGAGAATGAAAAAGACACTGGATAAATTTCAACTATTTAAGGGGTAGTACGCTCTCAACTTAATTTTTTTTTTCTGACTGAACTTAAATCTTTATAGTGTGTAGAATTACAAACAAAAATATTGAAAGTGGTATCTCAATTATTAAGAAAGATATGAGCAAAAATGTGAGCGCGCGCAAAATCGATAAAGCCTAATTAAGTGCAACTTGATAAAAATATATCTATGTACTTTTTGCTTCTAAAAGTTTAAATGCGATTTTCTGGAAACTACATTTTTTAGCCTGGGCAGCATGATAACTTGAACAGTTATTAACATTTTAGAATAAAATTTGCTCTCATCTACGCATAATTAAATTGTCTAAGAAATATCGAACCATTTTTTGAAATTTTTAATTTTTTATATTTTTTCAATAAGTTTAAATGTCAAAATTTTAGACGAAAAATGAAATTTTTTTTTCAAAATATCGCAATTTTTTCATTTTTCAAAAATGTTTAAATTTTAGCCGATAACCCTTAGGTATAACATTATTTTACAAGAAGAAACTGAGATTTTTATAATTTTTTGTTTCTACAGGATGTTAGGATGCTGCCCATCGAGCCCTTATGGCTGCTCTTCTGTAAACTTTCCGATTCCTCTCGCTAATGTTAATCCTATGGGCGTAGGATGCATTTGTATTTTTAAAATATCTCTTCAGGCAATTAATATTTTTTACATCTGTTTTCTTTGTACTATTCTTAAAGCAAGTCTCTTTTTTTCTTAGTTATCAAAATATTTCTAAAATACAGGGTGTCCATAATTAAACGACCCTATTTTAAAGTTGTCTGCAGACGAAACTATTGGTCAGAAAGTTGTGAAATTTTGTGAAGGACATAATGAAGGAATGGGAATATCTTTAAGCGAACAAAAAAATAGTTCAAAATTTCGCCACCAGAGAGTGTTTTTTAATGAATTACACATTTAGCATACATTTACGATAGGTTACAAATTTTATTACAACAAAACATTTTTTGCGACATATTTTTAGCATTTCCCAGAACACACTGTAGTCCATCCTATTTTATGATTCCAGATAGATCTGAAAAAGATGGCTGTCATGTGGAACATGTTTTGTTGCAATAAAATATGTAAACTATCGTAAATGTATGCTAAATGTGTAATTCATTAAAAACGCCATCTGGTGCCGAAATTTTGAACTAATTTTTTTTCGATTAAGCAAATTCCCAGTCCTTCATTAAGGCCTTCACAAAATTTCACAACTTTCTGACAAATAGTTTTGCCTGTAGACAACTTTAAAGTAAGGTCGTTTAATTATGGACACCTTGTATGTGCTTAATTTATAATTTTATGAAAATGAATAACATTTTAACACTTCACATAAAATTAAGTATATATTTTAGAATAATTTTGACAACTAAGAAAAAAAGACATATCCTTTAAGAACAGTACAAAGAAAACAGAAGTTAAAAATGCGAATTTCCTGAAGAGATATTTTAAAAATACAAATGCATCCTACGCCCATAGGATTAACATTAGCAATAGGAATCGGGAAGTTTACTGACGAGCAGCCTTATATTTTGGTATAGGTCAACGCAGCTGCAGGTTATCGACACAATATCAGGGTTCGCACGCTTTTAATACATTTTTTAATAGAATTCTTCTCCTTATTTAAATGCAGAAAAGTATTACAAATCCTACAATTAAACGAGATGTCTACTATTTCTGCTATTTAAATATTAAATAAAAAAAATCTATTAGAAAATTGTGCTAAAAGAGTACGAACCCTGAATATGTGACCAAATTTAACAGAAAAAAAATTAAATACTTGAACCAATAAAAAGTAACGTGGAATTATTGCTTTTTCAATTAATTTTACTCCCTTCCTAAAAAAAATTCCAAAATATGTGACTATTTCGCCACCAAGAACATAAATAACGCCTTAACCCTTTCAAGGGCGGTGGTATGTTTATGAAACCACTTAATTTTAATTCCCAAATGCAACATTGACACCAGAATTTTGATATAAAAATTTCCGTTTATTATGTATGTGAAAGATACCTTTTTTTCTTATTTCCAAATTAATTTGTACTTAAATTCCGGTATCTTTAATTTATTTCAACATTTTAGCGATGTAAGTGCTTTGCCCCTGAAAGGGTTAAACGTGACTCCGTTTAACTATCAAGCAGACAAAGGGAATATCTACAGAATTTTTTAAGATGCACGGAAAATAAGTCTAACAAGTAATGAAAATAACAAAACTGTTGTGTTTATTTTGCGAAACAAAGCGTGACACCTGATGTTTGAAGAATGTTTGAGTGAAAAAGATAGACCTGTCAATAAGTTTAACAAGTAATGAAAATAAAAAAATTGATGTGTTTATTTTGCGAAACAAAACGTGACATCTGATGTTTGAAGAAGGTTTGAATGAAAAAGATAGACTTGTCAAAATTTATATTTTTGTACACGATTAAACGTTTTTACATACTTAAAAACTTACTTAAAAGATAGACATTTAAGAAATTTTTTAAATGGCATGTTTCAATATCTTATAATGTTTAAAAAACTAATTGGAAAGAAAAGGTTTAGCATTAAAGTCGGTTCAATTTACATTAGTTAATTATAACTGTCTTTGATTCTACAAAATTTATTGTAGTTGTAACAGAACTATTTAAATATGCAGATCACTCAGACGTTTCCTTTAATATATTTTTAAAGATTTGACTTCCCATGTCGAAAAGAAAATAATAAAATTGTTGTGTTTATTTTGCGAAACAAAACATGACATCTGATGTTTGAAGAATGTTTCAGTGAATAAGATAGACCTGTCAAAATTCATACTTTTGGACACGTTTTCACATTATTAAACTATAGACATATAAGTAAAAAAAAATGGCATGTTTCTTATAATGTAATGTTTAAAAAATTAATTGGGGAAAAAAAGTCTTACCATTAAAGTCAGTTCAATTTACATTAGTTAATTATAACTGTCTTTGATTCTACAAAATTTATTGTAGTTGTAACAGAACTATTTAAATACGCAGATCACTCAGACGTTTCCTTTAATATATTTTTAAAGATTTGACTTCCCGTGTCGAAAAGAAAATAATAAAATTGTTGTGTTTATTTTGCGAAACAAAACATGACATCTGATGTTTGAAGAATGTTTCAGTGAATAAGATAGACCTGTCAAAATTCATACTTTTGGACACGTTTTCACATTATTAAACTATAGACATATAAGTAAAAAAAAATGGCATGTTTCTTATAATGTAATGTTTAAAAAATTAATTGGGGAAAAAAAGTCTTACCATTAAAGTCAGTTCAATTTACATTAGTTAATTATAACTGTCTTTGATTCTACAAAATTTATTGTAGTTGTAACAGAACTATTTAAATACGCAGATCACTCAGACGTTTCCTTTAATATATTTTTAAAGATTTGACTTCCCGTGTCGAAAAGAAAATAATAAAATTGTTGTGTTTATTTTGCGAAACAAAACATGACATCTGATGTTTGAAGAATGTTTCAGTGAATAAGATAGACCTGTCAAAATTCATACTTTTGGACACGTTTTCACATTATTAAACTATAGACATATAAGTAAAAAAAAAATGGCATGTTTCTTATAATGTAATGTTTAAAAAATTAATTGGGGAAAAAAAGTCTTACCATTAAAGTCAGTTCAATTTACATTAGTTATTTATAACTGTCTTTGATTCAACAAAATTCTTTGATTCTACTTTATTGTAGTTGTAACAGAACTATTTAAAAAATTCTGTAGTTATTATGTTTGTCTGCGTGATAGTTAAACGGAGTCGCGTTTACATTGTTGAAATTTTGCCAGTCTCTTTTTCATTCTAAAATATTTTTTTTTTTAAATATTATTCTTTTTTTGACACGGAAAGTCAAATCTTTAAAAATATATTAAAGGAAACATCTGAGTGATCTGCATGCAAACTATTTAACCCTCTAAGCGTTTTGCCCGTATTTTTCCGTTTCCCTAAAACAACTTAAATTGGCTCTAGGATGCACGGAAAATAATTCAAAGTAAAGAAAATAACAAAACTGTTGTGTTTATTTTTAGAAACAAAACGTGACACCTGGTGTTTGAAGAATGTTTGAGTGAAAAAGATAGACCTGTCAAAATTTATACTTTTGGACACGTTTACGTTTTTACGTTATTGAAAAATAGACAGTATTATTATTATCTATTTTTTTTGTACTAGAGCTGGCGTCACCTCACCTAGATCTTCCATGGATAGATTTGTAGCAAAGCCGTAAGTCCCATCAGATAACGATGAATTTTTTCCAAGAATAATTCATAAGCTAATACACAGTAACAAATGATCTGTTATATACGTTTCTTACTATACGAAGATATACAATAATCCCATCCCAGCTACCCACGATACCGAAAAGCCTTCCTTATCGTTAGAAACCTCAGAAATCAATATATTTTCGAGATTTAAAGAGCAATTTATAAACACAAAGTTTCTTTTGCTGCTACTGGTTTTCGGAAAAGTTTTCAAGTAGCTTTTATAGTGTATTAATAAGTTTTCTCAAACCGTAATATCGGTTTTTAGCATGCTATCAATTCTCAAGTAAAGATTTTCTGCTGTATTCCTGAATTTATACATGCAGGAATAACAAAATAATATTAACTTTAATGTGAATGCTCATGCTGTTAATTTATCATGTTTTTCTGTAAAACATGTTTGTTGAACATGGAAATGTTTACTTGCAAATTGATAGCATCTGCAAAACCTATATTCCGAGTTAAGAAAACTGATTAATACACTACAAAAAAAAAAAACACTTGGAAACGTTTCTGAGAATAAGTGTCAGCAAGAAAAACTTTGTTTTTATAAATACTTATTTAAATCTTGAAACTACATTAGTTTCTGAAATTTCTAAACATAAAAAGCTTTTCGGAATCGTTAGTTACTGAGAATAATTTATTGTACATTTTCAGTTCGTGGTTATTTTATGTTTTCCTAGATTAACAACAATTTTCTCTTTTTCACAATGTGTCAAAAAGAAAAATATTTAATATTGCTTTCCTTTCACTACAGCTGGCATTTCGTTACATAGATCTTCAGCGGATAGATTTGTAGTAATGCCGTAAGTCCCATAAGATAACGACGAACTTTTTCTAAGAAAAATTCATAAGTAAAATGCTTTCATTCACGCTTTTCTCTAAAACTGTACTCAAGCAAAAAGTCATTTTTTCGTCACCTTATGATATTTCCGGATCACATGAGTATCATCACTCTTATTTATACGTGAGGATTTGACTGTTATAGTTGGAAAACTTCCATTTCGTTTCATGGTGACGGAATTACGGGAGAAAATTCACGTCTTTATTCGTAGGGCAGAAAGAAAATGCGTCTATAAAGTTATTATCTGATTTCACTTAGTCGCTAGAAAACTTGTTCGCAGCATATTTATTTTTTGGAGAGAAGATTGTTTAAAAAAATATTTTTAACTTAGTAGTTCACTTTGAGTATTACCGTAAATTTTATAAAGTGATTTTCCGTTATACGAATATCATGTCAATATGTAAATGTTAATGTGCCATTTATTCCAACTCTGACCGTGCAAATGATTTTTATCGCAAAACGTGCCAAACAAAGTGACTCGCTACTTATTGAACGTGAATCATTATTTTATTATTATTATTTAATCGTAAAACGACGTAAAACATCTTAATTTGCAACACTGAGAAAAATGACACATTCAAATCTGAGTAAATCGATGTTTTCATTTTGTTTTGAAACTTTTAGTTTCAAATAGGACAACCCAATGCTATCAATTCTGAAATACCAGAAGTACTCAGAATATTGAAACATGGACATACTCAAAACTGAGCACATAGAGGTCAGTTCATACTCATTTTTGAAACAGGGACATACTCAAAAATGATTAGGGTCAGTTCAAACTCATTTTTGAAACATGAACATACTCAAATAGGAGCACATGTTTTATTCTTGAGTGTGTGGATGTTTTCAGAAATGAGTATATACATGTTTCAAACTTGAGTAATTTTTATTCGGAGCCATTTTGACAATGCGGCGTACTCACATGAGTATTTTTTGCTCAGTTTTGAAAATATTGTTTTTAGATTGTGTTTTTTGAATGGAAAATGTTTTAATTGAGTTGTAAATTACATTTTTCACTGACACTTTGATGAATATTGCAATTTGGTAGTTAAGGGATGATGAGGAAGCTGCAATAATTTTGTTTTTGGGCTATGGAATTATACTGATGTTTTTTCATTTTTTTAAGATGCTGTCTACAAACATTTGTTGATCCTAACACTGGATATCATACCCGATTTGTCGAGCTGTAATGGGCATTGTAAAATAGTGTAATAAGAGAAAGCGTAGCACTGTTCATTATTTTTTACAACTCTATCTCATAGCGTTTATGTGGCGATGTCTTTATTCGAAATATGATATGTTTACCGCCATGTTAAGGGAATTTCACAGTTTCATTCCTGTAGTTTAAATTCGGTTTTATTTTATATATATATATTAACATATATATATAAACATAAACATATATACATAACATATATATTTTATTGATATAATAAAATTGTTCGGGAGAGTCCGCAATTTCGAAATGCTATAATTTTTAAATGATGACTTTCGCACCAACAACGTTAATTTTTTTCAAACGTTTCATTTGGCGTCAACTATTACGCTTGGCGGCAATCGTGTTACTAGAACATAAAAGTACCTTTTATAACTCTTCGAAAATTGTCAGTAGGTATAGAAAGAAATCAGACATAAAATACGTAAACATAATAGTTACGCATGTTTCGAGAGCTTATATGATTAAAAAATACTTACATTTAATTAATTTTGAATGCGATAAAAATATACTTTTGGATAATTCCGTTTAAGTAATAGATGTGGATCATATTACATTGAATCCACAATGCCAAGTTAAAAGTGTTAGGGTATTACTAGTGAGTGATAACATAATTCATGTTATATCAAAAGAAAATGCGCATTGTATATATTACATACACCAAATTGTCAATAGACATTTTAAAAAGATATTTTATTTTGTAAAAAATACTTATCAAGCATATTCTAAATAGATGATTTGTTATTAGATTAAATCATACTTTAAAAAGAAAACAACGTATTTAAATGATAACAACCTATCTTTGCGGTCATAAAAAATACACGAGATCAAATGCAGGGTTTAAATGAAAAGTAAATTAATATCTAGAAAACATCCGTTCAAAACAATATAGTGCAAATAAATTTGTACTAATACACTGAGAAAAATGACACTTTCAAATCTGAGTAAATCGATGTTTTCATTTTGTTATGAAACTTTCTGTTTCAAATATGAGGACGCCTTTGTCAATATGACAATGCCTTTAATTCTGAAATACCAGAAATACTCAGGATATTGAAACATGGACATACTCAAAACTGAGCACATAGAAGTCAGTTCATACTCATTTTTGAAACATGGACATACTCAAAAATGATTTGAATCAGTTCAAACTCATTTTTGAAATATGGAAATTCTCAAAAATGAGCACTTGATGTTTTATTCTTGAGTGTGTGCATGTTTTCAGAAATGAGTATATACATCTTTCAAACTTGAGTAATTTTGATTCGGAGCCATTTTAACTATGCGACATACTCAGATTTGAGTATTTTTTTATCAGTCTTGAAAATGTCGTTTTTAGAGTGTACGTTAAAATAGAGTTTTGAGTTGATAATAATTTTTATATCAGAATAAACAATTTTAGTGCCTACTGAAGTGTATATTGTTACTAAGATAAAAAAAAACGGAATAATTGAAAACAGACATTTAACAAGTAATTTTTGCGAACAAAATAAAACCAACTTCAAGTGATTGTTTTTTAATCTACTTCACGCCAGTTGGCTTTCTTTTAGCAAGAAAGGTGCAATACTACAGGATGTTCGTGGCAACCCTTCATTCTTATTCACATTCACACATTAACAAGGGAAGGGTCTATTTCTTTAGCCAAAAATTCACGTGATTTATACCGTCTTCCGACTTTTTTGCATTATATTTATTGACATTTAACTTATATATTTAAATTTATGTGTGTAAAAAAAATAAAAATACGCCTTGTGCGATGGGCAGTACCTCCAGGTGCGCGCCATGAACTTCCAAACGGGAGACCGTTTTTCTCCGGTCACAAGCATGTGAAAAATATTTGGTTGCCAAATTATGAAAAAGCATTTAATGCATTTAGTTTAAAAAGTTAATTTTTGACAAAATGGCGGTTCGTTTTTTTATGTGAATGAAATGGTTAAATTTCTTTTAAATAAAAATTAAGGAAATCGGTCGAATAGTTCTCGAGAAAAATGGTTGCCCACTTTGAAATACAGGGTTTCGAGAAAAACAAGTTTAAATTTTATAATAGCGTTACGTTCAACAAGCAAAAAGGATTGTACGATCACAAAAATGCTTTAGCGCAATAATCTACACAATAAAGGGTTGCAAAACCTGCAAAATAAAATAAATCGAAATTTTTGACCCATAGAAGTAGAATTTTCACTTAAAGCACATTGTTGCTAATAAATCAAACTTGTACGTGAAGTTGACGATTATGTATTAAACTTTCAACTCTTTCAGTAAATATATATTTTTTCACGATTCGATGATTGGTGTTAAAACGTACATTACTACTGCATACCTTAACAACATATTTAAATTTGGCGGTGATGGACCCCGTTTCACACAATTTAGAGATTAGAAAGTTAAAAATTGAAGACAGCCAGACAGACATACCATTTTTAAAAATTCAAATAATATTTACATGGTAATAATCAAATAATATATACACACAAAATCAGAGCACCCGCTCAAACGTTATGCGTAAATATACATAAAAAATACACAAACGAATATAACTTCCTTTATTGGAAGACGGTTAAAAAGAACAATCACATTCTTTTGTAAATTTAAAATAAATAATTCTTGGATTTTTTTACTTATATTATAAATGACATTCTTTTCGGTTTTAGTTTAAAAATCAAAGACACTATTAAAAACTTCCTGTGAAGTTAATACCTTCAGTAAAATATTTTTACGCTATAAGAGGCTATAAGAGCTATTCGAAATTTCAAGATTAATACGAAGGTATTATAAGTGCGCGCATTAAAAAAAATATGATGATCCATTTATAATTAAGGCGATAAATAATCCCTAATGCTTTTTTGCGTAGGCTAGCTTAAAAAAAAATACATAAAATATTTTATTTTTTACTTTTAAGCGAATATTTCTTGGACTTCTTTTCCTTGTATATGAACCTACACCAAACAAAAATGAATGAATGTATTAAACAAGAACGAAAACGTATGCATCTGGCATAGATTATGAAACACTTTCCAACACTACAAAAACCTTATTAAAAATTGCATGATGAAATTCGAATTGTGATTGTTAACACAATGCAATATGAGAATAATTCTATTCAAAGTGAACTTTTTCTAAATCAACGCATTTGAAATATCGTTAACCCAACAAATGGCTAGTAAAAAAATTATACAGATATTAAAAGATATTTATTCTTAATTGATTAAAAATATAAATTTTATGTTAATTTGTTATATAAGATTTAGCTTTAACTAATTATTTTCTCAAAATGGATTCTTCCCACTATAAAAATCAACTGCTCACATATGTATTAAATGTATTATATATCTTTTTTCGTAAGCTTCTATTTTATTTTATTTATTTATTTATTTTCAAGAAAGAAAAATAACTTACGTTTTAAAAATTGTATACGATTTTGACTATTTTGATTTCTGGTTAAAATTACAAATAATATCGAAGATTTTATTATTAGAAAAAGAACTAAGGAATTGCCAAAGATCATTAGTATTAACCTGTTGCTGTGAAAATTTAGTCTGTGGCATTTTTTTTGCATACGATTAAATGAGGTTATCTAAATAAGCAATCAAAGAAATACATAACTCAGTAAAAATCCATTTTCAGCAATTGCTGCCCATAGTCAAAGTCTTTCGTGTAGCCCTGTAAAGGATCTACAAAATTTGTAAACAACACGCAATACACTAAAAATTACATAAAATTGCATATCACAGCGGAAAGATCACTTCTAGCAATGACCGATCACAGTAAGTCCTTTAACCGAATTCTCTTGCGCATCTCTGTACATGAACGATAAATCCTACGCATTCCATAATCTATAGAAAATAAGTTGTATTGGACCTTAGTGATCCTTTTAATCATATATTCTAATACGAGCAAATCTTGTGTGTGGTTATATATATATATATATATATATATATATGCAAATTTTATCTTAAAAACGACTCAAACGATTTTGCCGAAATTTCGTATCCTACCGTTTTGGGGCTCCAGAAAACCATTGGGCTAGGTCACATGTTCGACAACTTTCGATTAGTGGGTCATTTTTGGGTCAAAGCGGGTCAAATTAATTTTATCTAAAAAACGACTCTAACGATTTTGATTAAATTTTGTATCCTACGAGTTTCAGGCACGCGAAAATCATTGGGCTAGGTCACATGTTCGAGAAAATTCGATTAGTGGGTCATTTTTGGGTCATTGTGGGTCAAGATCTAAAAAGCGGTTCAATTTACACTAAATTTTGCATCCAATGGTTTTCGGGCACGAGAAGACAATTGAGCTGGATCACATGTTCGAAAACTTTCGATTAGTGGGTCATTTTTGGGTCAACGCGGGTCAAATTAATTTTATCTAAAAAACGGCTCTAACGATTTTGATTACATTTTGTGTCCTACGAGTTTCGAGCACGATAAATTCATTGAGATAGGTCACATGTAAGAGAAAATTCGATTAGTGGGCCATTTCTGGGTCATTGTGGGTCAAGATCTAAAAAGCGGCTCAATTTACACTAAATTTTGCATCCAATGGTTTTCGGGCACGAGAAGACTGTTGGGGCTAGGTCACATGTTCGAGACAATTCAATTAGTGGGTCATTTTGGGTCATTTCGTGTCATGGTCAAACTAATTGTATCTAAAAAACGGTTCAAACGATTTTGACGAAATTTTGTATCCGACTATTTTCGGGCACGAGAAGACTGTTAGGTTGGGTCACATGTTCGAGAACTTTCGATTAGTGGGTCATTTTTGGGTCAAAGCGGGTCAAATTAATTTTATCTAAAAAAGGCTCTAACGATTTTGATTAAATTTTGTATCCTACGAGTTTCGGGCACGCGAAAATCATTGGGCTAAGCCACATGTTCGAGAAAATTCGATTACTGGGTCATTTCTGGGTCATTGTGGGTCAAGATCTAAAAAGCGGCTCAATTTACACTAAATTTTGCATCCAATGGTTTTCGGGCACGAGAAGACTGTTGGGCTAAGTCACATGTTCGAGAAAATTCAATTAGTGGGTCATTTTGGTCATGGGTCATGATATTTGAACTCAAATTTAATTTTGACCGAGCATAGCTCGGTCTTTCCTGCTCGTGTTCATTATGTTTCACGTATCATAACATGTTCAAAATGCACCGCAAACGAATATTACCCCATGGATCATAATGTAAAGGAATTATTTTGTACGTCCCTGTAATTGAACTATAAATGCTACTAATTGCATACTCTGGTACAAGCATGCCACAGTCCACCTCAGTAATGGGTATTCATTTCATTATGTTTGAAATATCGTAACATTAATAAAATGCGCCGCAAACGATTTTTCCTTATATTAGACCATAATGTAATGGAATTCTTTTGTGTGTCCATGTAAATAAACTATTAACACTACACACTTTATTTTCAATACCCAACATTCTATAGTAAAATTCGATAATGTGTAAACAATTCATGACAATCCGAGTATATTTACGAGAGTTAGAGCACGGTCAGACGGACAGACAGACAGGCAAACCGAATTCATAGACACTTTTCAATTATGTTGGAAAGTGTTAAAAAATAAAAAAATAAATAAAAGAACACGCTTAACTAATTTAACTTGCATTTTTTGCAGCCAGTTTAATGTTATACTTAATTATAGAAAATATTAGGGTCTACTTATTTATAGTGTGAATATTTATCTGTAGTAATATTACGTTTATGCTTAGGAATTGAGTGAAATGATCTAAAGAGTGATTCAGAATATTAAAAAATAAGTTTGCATGTCAGAAAATAATAAAAGACTATTTCTGGATTGGAAATTGGACGCCAAAAAACGATGCGTTGATTTTCAAAGTCCATTTATGCAAGTCCATTTTTTGTTATTCTTAGATATTTAATGGTTTGCATTTTAATGGGTTTAAAAATATTCGTAAGCAGTAATAAACTTATTATATATACAGGGTGTCCCAAACACACGTAGCTCGGCTTTTATTCCTTAAATATTGATCATAGACATATATTATAAATTACAAATTTGCCTAAGAAAATGGTACAGAATTTTATGAAATCGATTAAAATTTTCAGGGGATTAAATTTGAAGAAATACAAACATTAAATTGTTATACGGCCCCCGTACAAAAAATTTTCAAAAGAGTAAAATACACCCCATACACTAATAAAGTCGTGCACAAAATTTCAGCATTTTATCTTAAAATGAAAATACATAAATACTGACATAAACCACTTTTCGATGCCTGGATATAAGTTTGCAAAGGAGAAAAATCATATCGGATGATCGCTTTTCAGGTGTAGAACACAAATTATGAAAGAAAACAGTAATTGCATAAATAAATAATAATTTTGCTATTTATTGGTACAAAATATTCTAAATTGTCTAGAAATGATAACTTTACATTTACATTTATGATTAACCCCTCACCAACTTTGTTTAAATATATCTTTGCCACTTTTTATGATAAAATGCTGAAACTTTGTACATAACCTTATTAATGTATGGGAAAAAATGTTGAACAGGGGGCCATATAAAAATTTTAATTTTGTATTTCTTCAAATTTAATCCCCTAAAAATTTTAAACGATTTCGTAAAATTCTGTACCTTTTTTTACGTATGAATATGTATTTTTATGTATGAATATATATATATATATATATCTTTTTTTCGTGTAAATTTAATGTGCAATAATGCTTATCCGTGTTAGATGAAAAAAATCATGGTTTTTGATACACGCCAATGGACTTGCCTCACTTGCAAAATCAATGATTTTTTGAAAACCTTGATTTTTTTAATGGAATATAATAATAATAACAAAAAATTGAATATTTTATTTTATTTACTTATTTATTTGATTACAATATTTGATTATTTTTTAGAAAAGTTACAATAAAACGAAAAAGAAATTTAATTTTATAGGAAAAAAATGGAAAAAAATAGAAAAAATATTAAATAATAAGTTTTAAGCATATAATTATATTTTTTGATTTAGATAGTGAATATTTTTAAAGTATTTATGATGAAATTCTAATTGTGCTTATTAATACAATGCAATATGAGAATAATTCTATTCAAAGTGAACTTGTTTCATTTTCTAAATCAACGCATTTGAAATATCGTTAACCCAATAAATGACTAGCAAAAAAAAAATTATACGGATTTTAAAAGATATTTATTGTGAATTGATTAAAAATATAAATTTTATGCTAATTTGTAATAAGACTTAGCTTCAACTAATTATTTTCACAACATGGACTCTCTCCACTGTGAAAATCAACGGCTCAAATAAGTATTTAATGTATTATATGTATTATATGTGTTTTTTTCGTAAGCTTCTATTTTATTTTATTTGTTTATATATTTTCAAGAATGAAAAATAACTTACATTTTAAAAATTGTATAGGATTTCGACTATTTTGATTTCTGTTTAAAATTACAAATAATATCGAAGATTTTATTATTAAAAAAAGAATCAAGGAAATGCCAAAAATCATTAGCAATGACCTGTTGGTATGAAAATTTAGTCTGTGGCAAAATGTTTTATGCTAATTTGTAATAAGACTTAGCTTCAACTAATTATTTTCACAACATGGACTCTCCCTACTGTGAAAATCAACGGCTCAAATAAGTATTTAATGTAGTATATGTATTATATGTGTTTTTTTCGTAAGCTTCTATTTTATTTTATTTGTTTATATATTTTCAAGAATGAAAAATAACTTACATTTTAAAAATTGTATAGGATTTCGACTATTTTGATTTCTGTTTAAAATTACAAATAATATCGAAGATTTTATTATTAAAAAAAGAATCAAGGAAATGCCAAAAATCATTAGCATTGACCTGTTGGTATGAAAATTTAGTCTGTGGCAAAATGTTTTATGCTAATTTGTAATAAGACTTAGCTTCAACTAATTATTTTCACAACATGGACTCTCCCTACTGTGAAAATCAACGGCTCAAATAAGTATTAAATGTAGTATATGTATTATATGTGTTTTTTTCGTAAGCTTCTATTTTATTTGTTTATATATTTTCAAGAATGAAAAATAACTTACATTTTAAAAATTGTATAGGATTTCGACTATTTTGATTTCTGTTTAAAATTACAAATAATATCGAAGATTTTATTATTAAAAAAAGAATCAAGGAAATGCCAAAAATCATTAGCATTGACCTGTTGGTATGGAAATTTAGTCTGTGGCAAAATGTTTTATGCTAATTTGTAATAAGACTTAGCTTCAACTAATTATTTTCACAACATGGACTCTCCCTACTGTGAAAATCAACGGCTCAAATAAGTATTTAATGTAGTATATGTATTATATGTGTTTTTTTCGTAAGCTTCTATTTTATTTTATTTGTTTATATATTTTCAAGAATGAAAAATAACTTACATTTTAAAAATTGTATAGGATTTCGACTATTTTGATTTCTGTTTAAAATTACAAATAATATCGAAGATTTTATTATTAAAAAAAGAAGCAAGGAAATGCCAAAAAATCATTAGCATTGACCTGTTGGTATGAAAATTTAGTCTGTGGCAAAATGTTTTATGCTAATTTGTAATAAGACTTAGCTTGAACTAATTATTTTCACAACATGGACTCTCCCCACTGTGAAAATCAACGGCTCAAATAAGTATTTAATGTAGTATATGTATTATATGTGTTTTTTTGTAAGCTTCTATTTTATTTTATTTGTTTATATATTTTCAAGAATGAAAAATAACTTATATTTTAAAAATTTATATTTAAAAACTTATATTTTTAATAACTTATATTGTATAGGATTTCGACTATTTTGATTTCTGTTTAAAATTACAAATAATATCGAAGATTTTATTATTAAAAAAAGAATCAAGGAAATGCCAAAAATCATTAGCATTGACCTGTTGGTATGAAAATTTAGTCTGTGGCAAAATGTTTTATGCTAATTTGTAATAAGACTTAGCTTGAACTAATTATTTTCACAACATGGACTCTCCCCACTGTGAAAATCAACGGCTCAAATAAGTATTTAATGTAGTATATGTATTATATGTGTTTTTTTCGTAAGCTTCTATTTTATTTTATTTGTTTATATATTTTCAAGAATGAAAAATAACTTATATTTTAAAAATTTATATTTAAAAACTTATATTTTTAATAACTTATATTGTATAGGATTTCGACTATTTTGATTTCTGTTTAAAATTACAAATAATATCGAAGATTTTATTATTAAAAAAAAGAAGCAAGGAAATGCCAAAAATCATTAGCATTGACCTGTTGGTATGAAAATTTAGTCTGTGGCAAAATGATAAGATGTAAAGATCCATTTCATTTGACATACAAGTTAAAAGAAGGAAAACACGTCTGGTCTTCATAAGCTTCTATTTATTTATTTTTATTTTTATTTTTATTTTATTTTAAGAAAGAAAAATAAATTAGATTCTAAAACTGGTATCGGATTTTGACCATTTTGATTTCTGGTTAAAATTAAAAATAATGTCGAAGATTTTGTTATTAGAAAAAGAACTAAGATAATGCCAAAAATCACTTGGTGTGAAAAATGAAAAGTTCCATTACATTTATCCAAAGTGATAAAATTTATCCAAACTTTATCCATTTATCCAACAGTGATAAAGATTTTATTCAAAGTGATAAATAATATGAAAAGTTCCATTACATTTGGCATAAAAAAAAATTGCTAGGTAATGTCGAAATTTAATCGGACACAAGAGTTTGTTTTGTTCACACAGTTTCAAACTTGCATCTCATCTAGACCAACATTCTCTTTAAAGGATACCAGATCTAAGGAAATGTTTGAACCGGAATATTTAAACGTAAATTACTATTGTTACTATTATTATTATTATTATTATTAGTAGTAGTAGTAGTAGTAGTTGTTGTCAAAACTGAGTACACACATTTGAAATTTTACAAGTCAGCACAAATATTAATCTGAACGTAACATTCAAAGCATAATTTATGTATATCATGTAATAGTATATATTTTTTTCTAAACTGATCGTTTGCGATATCTTTCCACTTTTACAATGATTTATAGCATCGTTGGGTGTTGAGGACCGTACATTATAGTTGAGGGTAGTCTCATTTTTTCCAGGACTGTAGTTTCTTATAAGAAACTGTAACGCTTAAGGAGGACAAAACTTCTATAATGATGTTAAATATCATGTTTGTCTATACAACATGTTCGTTGAACATGGAAATGTTTAATCGAGATTTGATAGCATCCAAAATAACTATAATCTGGGTTGATAAAACTGATTTATACACTGCAACCACTCGGAAACGTTTCCGACAATCAGTGGCAGCAAAATAAACGTATATAAAAAACGTATAAAATGTTTTTATAAAGGTTCTTTAAGTCTCAAACATATATTGGTTTCTAAAGTTTCAAAAGAGAAAGAACGCTTTTCGCAATCGTTAGTAACTCGACAGATGTTATTGTATAATTTTGTTTATGGTTATATTACATTCCCCTTGATTAAGAAACATTTGTGTTCGGTTACAGAGTATCCGATATCTGATACAAGTTCCATTCTGAGCGGTACCAATGTGCGTTTAAGTTTGGACATCGCAGTATTTAAAGAATTTTTCTCAGTAAGAGACAAATAATTACTTTTTCAGGAATTTGTTGCTAAATATGATCATGAAAAAGAAGTCTGTGAATATGGCACTTGTAACTGTCCTAGTTTTGATACAACTTCTCATTAAAAATATCGAAACATTGCTATATCATCAGATGGAATCAATTAAAATAAATTAAATAGCTAAATGTTAATTACGTTTCTTAAAATTACTATTACTGCCTTATCACCCATGAGTTGTTTGCACGTTATTTTATATTCTAAAATATTAATTTAACATTTTTCTTAAATTCATATGTGTTTTAAAAAATGTACACAAGAATCTCGCCTTACCCCTTGCTTTCAGTTATGTGCCAGTTGTAGCATCTCTTAACCCATTTTAGGCCAAGCATAGAAATTTTATAAAATGTGGTATTGTTTGCATTGAAATTCGCTTAAATTACATTCATTAAAACACCAAAAAAGTTTCGTGCATGAAAAATAATATTTTATTTAATTTGACGGTACCATTATTAATTTACCATTAATAATTTACCATTAAATTTAAATAAAAAAATTTAAGTTTTCTTATGGCATTTATTTTATTTTTATTTTATTTACAGAACTTGAAACTTTACTCCATTATAAAAACATATGATTAATCTCAAGTGGAATAATTATACATTTTCAAAAAGTCGAATTTGTCAATAACTGTTTTAAGTAAAACACCAGCGTATTTTGAAAATTTCTCGACAGAAAGTGATTACTTCAATTGAATTACTAATATTTTATAGATGTCTCCAGAACCCTTAAAAATAGCAGAAAAATAAAATTATTGAAAAATATACATCACAGTGTTAATAAAAATATATGTATTGAAATGGTGCGTTTACGCACCTTTGGCCGAAAATGGGTTAAACCACATATAAGTGTGAGATTGCTGTATTAAAATTAATAAGAACGTCTACGACAAATGAAGTATATTTTTAACACTTTTGGTATAAAAATCTACTTAAATTGTGCATATACTTTAAAATTTTACTGTAGTAATAATAATTGAAAATTGAAATGGCTAGTTTTTTTTGTTTTTTTAACTTTTTTAGAATGAATTTAATGTTTCTTTCTTAAAGAAGCAAATTTTAAATAAAAGCAAACAGCAAGTTAAAATTAAAATATTAATTTTTTTGAAACTCTTCATGCTAATTTTTTACAGTATAAATAATTACAAAGTTCAAAACGAATAAATGTCTGAGGTATTTGCTAATAAAATGATCAAAAATAGTGATTAAATAATGTAAATGTTATATTTTAAACAAATATCCCCATACACATTTATATGCATAAAAAAAGTTTCTCCCTAGAGGTATATGTATTTGTGAATAATTAATTAATATTATGTTTGTACGTATGTAAATATTAATAGCTTTAAATTTCAGTTGGGAGAGTTTCGGTTTTGTTTGCGGCCGAAACTAGAAAGAATACCGAAATTCGTTTTTAGTTCGGATTTTATCTGAAAAACCTCTATCGGCCGGGCACAAGAAATAATATTAAAAATTCCATGTTTCCTTATTCCATTGATAGTCGTATTGAAATCATCTATTATATGCTGTATTTTCTCCATTGTAAAATATATTTCAGTTATTTTCTGCAATTAAAATTTTAGAAAATAAATGAATGAAAAAAAAACTGAACTGTCAAGCCGAAAGATTTTAGCTTATACTACATAGATTATACTACAAACATATTTTATCGATAATTTAATGGTAAAATTAAACTTGTAATGTAAATTTTACGAACATAAAATGAATTTTTGTTTAAAATTGTGTAAGGAAATCAGCAAATTCATCTGATCCATAAATTATCCAATTGAGAAATTTAAATATGTATTAAAAATATATCTCTTAATTACTTTTTGATTTTTTCCTCATATGAGAAATATCTTATACAAAAAATCACACATTTTAAACTAGCATATTTCACAGTATGAGATACGTTTAACCCATTATTTGCTGGTATTACGTGGAAAAAATGGTCAAAATAAATGCGCATACTTAAATTAACTACCAAGTTACCCCTATTTTGTAATTAAAAATGAACTTATTTAATGACAGAGATTTTGCGATTAAATAAAGCTAATATTACATTTCGATATTTCTGGTAGCAAACGACTTTCAGCAAAAGACATGAAGACCCAGAATAAATGAATGCCTGAGATGTTCGCTAATAAAACGATAAAAGATAGTGATTGAATAATGTAAATAATATATTTTTAAGAAAACACACGCAGATCCACGCATATGCATAAATAAAATTTCCTTTCTAGAGGTATATGTGTTTATGAATAATTTACTGTGAATTCTACTACGCTAATACTAATACTTACACTACACTAATAATACTATGAATTCTATCATTTAACTAGTATTTTTTACTATCTGAAAAATGTTTAACTCATTACCTGCATGTGATGCGTTGACGCAACGGTTAAAATAAATGCACATGCGTAACTTAACTACCAAACTACCGCTATTTTAGAATAAAAAATTACCTTCTTTAATGACAGAAACTTTGCGAGTAAATATAGAGCTAAGATTACCTTTCAGTTATACATACCTTTTAATTTTGGTGATTAATGTATTAAACACATAAACCGAAACATGCAGGATAAACAACGGAATTAATAAACGCGCACAACACAATATTAGACAACGATAGAAAAAATTATAACACCTTGTAATAATATACTTCTTTTAATTGTTAAAATACGTAAAATAAAACTTTATAAACAGTACAATATGTTTTATTACACTGTTGACATGTAATATAAAATATAGTTAAACTATATGTTTTAAAAACTTCATGTTCACTTTGAAATTTAAATGAAATATATATTAATATTTATTTTACTAAAAAGGTGCAAATATACAAAAGGTTTTTAAACGTAAAAACCCGTCAAAAGATGTCTAAAAAAAAAAAAAAAAAAAAAAAAAAAACAGTTTAAAAACCCATGCGCTTTTAACTGCTTCAAACAACCATCATCAGGGGAATCTGGGAAAGTGTGAAAAGCCATGAATGTTCGTTGGTTAAATAGCCAGAGACGTGTCTATTAAAAAGGACTGATATGCTCTCATACAATATATCCAGAATCTGGTATAGTGCACTAAATATCTCTGGCAATTTTGGAATTGAACTATAATATCCCCCACGCCCTTCCTCCTCCTTCCCTCCTCCCCTCCTTTAAAATAGACTCGTCTCTGGCTATTTAACCAACGAACATTCATGGCTTTTCACACTTTCCGTGATTCCCCTGATGATGACTGATTGAAACAGTTGAAAGCGCTCGGGTTTTTAGACATCTTTTTAACATCTTTTGACGGGTTTTTACGTTTAAAAACCTTTTGTAAATTTGAACCTTTTTAATAAAATAAATATTGTTGACATGTAGCCAAATAACCAAACCCCCTCAGAAATTAAACATTATCATTTGCAGAAAAAGTGACCAATTAATTTTGAGAATAAATCAGGAGCATATGATAAAGCAATTTTTAAAAAAGACGAATAAAAGAATTACTACATTGGCAAAGAAGAGCGGGAAATTTAGTTACAGGAAAAAGGGGTATATAGGTGATATTAAGTATAATAGAAAAACCACAGCCCTGGCAAGATTATATCGAGAAGAAACCATTCAAATAAATTTCAATGAAAGTAAAATAATTTTTCCCCCCAATCTATACTATCCATCCATTATACCAGAAACCACAGAGATTGTAACACGTAAAAAATCAATATGTAACGATACAGCATTATTTAACTTACCGAAATTGTGGCTCGAGTTACTCCATGTTACAAATATGGAAATAAACATTCAAGTAAAAAAATAATAATAATAATACTAATAACGTGCACAATTTGAAAATGTACGTGAAAAACTAAATGATAGCATTTCAAATAATACCTTCATAGACCATGCAATTGTGGAATAATTTTATTTGTTTTGTTAATGGCGGGGCTAGTTGAGCTCAAGAAGAAAGGTAGGCCTCCCCACCTGGTTTGATTTTGACTGAGTTTTGTTAATCACTCCGATGGAGCCGAAACATGTCAACAGTCTACAATAAAACTTATTTTACTGTTTATAAAGTTTTAATTTACGTCTTTTAGCGATTAAAAGTACAATATTAGTCAATAAAAAATCTTTTCTGGAAGTTGCTGATCTATCTTTAATCTTGTAAATTCGTTTATAGAACGTTAAAAATTAATTGAAACATTCCGAGAACTAAATCATGCGCATTGATTAAACATGCCATTTTCCCCAAAATGTACTTCCCTTTAAAACAAAAAATGTAAGTCTTAAAATCTCTTTGCATCTTAACAGAGAATCTATGAACTGTATAAACGTAACATGTAACGTTAAAATTACAAGGCGTGTTTTATGGTTGGGAGATAGTGGAAAGATCTTTTAAAAAGTTTTTAACGTAATTTGACATTGTTTAATGTGTAAAACTTAAAATCTTGATCCATGTCCCACAAAGTCTGTGGGATATGTCTTAGTCAGGATTTTCTGAATGAACACTTGTTGAACAAGAAAGATATTTTAAGAAATGGGTGAAATTTTAAAATAAAGCCGAAATCTAACATGATAATTAGCGGATTATTTTACACAGACTTTTAATTAAAGCATTTAAATATGTTGAAAATAAAACTCAAACTATTAAGCCAATATATAATTAAGCCCTCCAAAATGTCAGTTATTTGGAAATTCGTTTGATGTAAAAATTAGAAAAGTGTATCCTGAAAAATTTACTAATAAATCTATATAATTCTATCTCATGGTATTGACAATCCAACGTAAATCTTCAAAAACAAAAGCGTATCTACAAGATTCTCGCAGTATTAGTTTTGTAATCTCGTAAAATTTGTCTATACAGCATTAAAATTAATAAAACATTCCGATGATTAAAATCTAGTGCATACATTAAAACTGCCATTATCCGTAAAATGCACATAAACTGTGTTCGTTACTTAAAAACAAAAATTCTCACTTTTAAATCCTGTTTGCATCGTGACACAGAAGCTATGAACTGCATAAAATTTAAAACGCAATTGAAAAACTGCAAAGTGCGTTTCATGTTGGAGAGTGAGAAAACTTCTTTTTAAAGATTTAATCTAATTTGACAATGATTAATTCATAAAGCGTTAAATCTTGATCCATGTCCCACAAAGTCTAAGCATACGTCTTGATTCAAGATTCACACTGAATTAATGCAGTTTGGAAAAGAAAGGTATTTTAATCCTTTGTATCACCGCGTTGCATATCTGCATGAACTGCATAAAATTTAAAACGCAACTGAAAAACTGCAAAGTGCGTTTCATGTTGGAGAGTGGGAAAACTTCTTTTTTAATGATTTAATCTAATTTGACAATGATTAATTCGTAAAGCGTTAAATCGTGATCCATGTTAAATCGTGATCCAAGGTAAGTTCGTATACTTTACAATTTTTTATTAAAAAATCGACAATATTTAGGAGAAATATGCCAATTTTCTGTTTATGCAGATGTGAAAAAAGTATCTTTTAGTGAGTATTCTTTTATTTTTATGTTCAATTTTTTAAATTAATTTTTACATGTTTAAAATGATGTATTCTAACATCTTAGTAAATATTTCTGAAATCTGAGTTTTTGAGTTACAAAGGGTTAAACAACGGGCAAAAATATAAGAACAAAGACGATTCTTGAATAATAATTAACAGATATTTTAAACAGACATTTACGTGGGATATTTAATTTTTTTGTGAAGAAAAATATCAAACTTTTTAGGCAATATTTAACACATACGCATCGGGCAATTGTTTCCTTAAATTTTACTACAAAACGGGGTTTTTAAATGATATTAAAACAATAGTAGTTACTCCCTCTTCTGAATGGCTTTCGAAAATTGTTTTCTATGTAGTTTTCTTATGTTTTTGCGTCAGTAAATATCTTTAAATTTACGGATTTAATATAAAATATATTACTGACTAAAAAAATATGTACAACATGATATAAATGCATATTTTGTAAGGTAAAATCCACGCTTTTAATCAGTGATGTTTGTTGAATATAAACGAAAATTCTCGTTTCCCGGTGACAACGCTTATCTTTAAAAAACGAGAATTCTCGTTTCCCAATTATAACGCTTATTTTTTAAACACGAGAATTCTCGTTTCCCAATGACCACGCTTATTTTTTAAACACGAGAATTCGCGTTTCCCGGTGACAACGCTTATTTTTTAAACACGAGAATTCTCGTTACCCGATGCAAACGTGTTAATTAAACAAAACATCTTCCCAAAATCTCAATTATTTCGAATGTATTGTTTGTGTGTAACAAATCAGAAAAATGTGTGTTCAAGATTGAACACTGAAAATATATAACTATATTTTTAAAGTTTTAACATTGCTTCATAAAAACATTTAAAAAAGGTTCAAAAATTATCGTGATTCCAATATTTTCTACTTATGTATGTATAAAAGAAGGCAGTAAATAATTTATATCTTTTCTAGTAGTTTCTGAATTTTGTTTAGTAATGTAAAATTCGAAAGTACAACATTGAAAACTAGTTTAAACACCTTGTAATCTAAATCTAGCGTATCCATTAAAGCTATCATCATTCATACAATGTACGTGAACTGTGTTCATCACTTAAAAGCAAACATTCTACGCCTTAAATTCTCCTTACATCTTAACAGAAAATCTATGAATTGCATAAACTTTGAAACACAACTAACTCTAAAACTGTAAAGCGCGTTTCATGGTCGAAAGAGAGGAAAGCTCTTTTTGAAAGCTTTTAACATAATTTAACACTGTCTAATGCGCAAAGCTTTAAATCTTTATCCATGTTCTACAATGTCCATGAATATGTCTTAGTAAGGATTTTCTGAATTAATGCTTGATGAGGAAGAGAGATATTTAAACTGGTAAAAATAAATAATGAAAGACAAATCTGGCATTATAATTAAGAGATACTTTAAAACAGGTTTTTACTTGAGATATTTAAATATTGTGAGAAGAAAACTCAAACTGTTAAAAATATAGTTAGTTAAACGAAGGGATTTTCAAAAATGTTAACTTGTAACAAATTAGAAAAAGATGCAGTTCAAAATTAATTATAAAATTCTATTTGAAGCGTATTGATAATCCAACGTAAAAATTACAAAAAACAGAAGTTACATCTTTACTGAAAGTTTCAGTTTCTTTTAATCATCTAAAATTCGTCTATACAGCATTGAAAATTAATTAAAATATTCCGATAACTAAATCATGCGCATCCATTAACCCTTAATTGCATAGTGATGTAAATTTCCATCACTGTTTATTTAACTTTTAATAAATAAATCAACTTCTTCGCCACCACTATATTTATATAGAAATATTAATCCAGTAAATTTCCCGTGAGCTATGTTGCTGAACAAAGTTAAAAATCTATCTTAAAATTTCTGGTGTCTAATATTTAATATATGTATAAAAAAACACAATTGTAAAAGAAAAACTCAGGCAAAGAAGGGTTAAAGCTATTATCATTTGTAAAAAGGACATGAACTGTGTGTATCACTTAAAAGCAAAAAAAATATGCCTTAAATCCTCCTTATATCTTAACACAAAATGTATGAGCTGCATAAACTTTGAAACACACAAGTGTAAAAAGCGTGTTTTATAGTCGAAAAAGAGGAACTATATTTTTTAAAGCTTTTAACAGAATTTAACACTGTCTACTGCGTAAAGCTCTAAATCTTGATCCATGTTCTACAAAGTCTATGAATATGTCTTAGTAAAGATTTGCTGAATTAATGGCTGTTGAATGGCTGTTGAATGGCTGTTGAAAAAAATTTACTTGTTTTCAAGTAAATGTGTTTGTAAATTTTGGTGTCACTCAATCATTTTAATATTTAAGACTAACACCTTGCCGCTGAAAGTGTTAAAAAAAAATATTTAATCAAACGAAAGAGTTTTCAAATATGTTAACTGTTTGAAAGTTCTTTTTATGTAACAAAACAGAATAAAGGTGCTATTCAAAATTATTGCTAAAATATAAAATGCTATTTGAAATGTATTGGTAATCCAACGTCCAAATTCTTCAAGAGAATAAAAAAAATCTGATAGTTTCAGTTTTTTTATCCTAAAAAATCCATCTATACAGCATTGAAAATTAATTAAAACTTTCCGATAACTAAATCATGCGCATCCATTAAAGATGCCATTATTCGTAAAGCGTGAATGAACTATGTTCATCACTGATAAACAAAAATTATGCGTCTTAAATTCTCCTTATACCTTAACACAAAATCTATGAACTGTAGAAACTTTGAAATGCAACTGTGAAACTGTAAAGAGCGTTTTATGGTCGAGAGAGTTGAAAGATCTTTTTAAAAGCTTTTAACATAATTTGACATTGCTTAATGTGTAAAGCTTTAAATCTTGATCCGTGTCCCACAAATTCTAAACATATGTTTTAGTAAGGATCCATTGAATTAATGCTGGTTGAATAAGTAAGATATTTTAAGCAACGTGTGAAAATATAAGACCAAAGCCAGTTTGGCATAATAATTAACGGACATTTTAAAGAGACTTTTACGTGATTCATTTAATTTTTGGGAGAAAAAAATCTAACTGTTAAAGCAATACTTAATTAAACGAAATAGTAAGGATTCATTGAGTTTATGCTATTTGAACAAGATGATATTTATACAGCTGCTTAAGTTATTAAATCAAGGCAAATTTTGATATAATATTTAAAGTATATATTTAGACAAATGTGTATATGAGACATTTAAAATATTTTAATGAAAAATCAAATCGTTAAACCAATATTTAAAATAAAGAAACAATAAATATTCTCAGAATCAATGCTGGTGAACAAGAATGTTATTTTAAGGAACGGGAGAAAATATAGGTAAGATTAAAGGCAATTTTGAGATAATAATTAACGGATATTTTACATAAAATTGAGTTTTAAATGATTTAAAATTTTTGTGAAGAAAAATCAAACTATTAAACCAATATTTAATTAAATGAACCACTTTCCAAAATCGCAATTAATTAAAACTTTCACAAATTGTAACAAATGAGAAAAATATTTGAATGACTAGCATAATTACACTGAATTAATTCTGTTTGAACGAGAAGGATATTTTCAGCAACGATTGAAAATATAAGTGGTTATAGGTTGTAGGTTATTAAGGTTGAAATTATAAGTACAGTTTTACATAATAATTAATAGATATTTATTTGAAACCTTTACATTTTTGAGTAGAAAAATCAAACTGTTAAACCAATATTTAATTAAATGAATCAGTTTCCAAAATCTCCAACTTTCACAAATTGTAACAAATGAGAAAAATATTTGAATGACTAGCATACTTACACTGAATTAACTCTATTTGAACGAGAAGGATATTTTCAGAAACGATTGAAAATATAAGTGGTTATAGGTTGTAGGTAATTAAGGTTGAAAATATAAGTCCAGTTTTACATAATAATTAATAGATATTTATTTGAAACATTTACATTTTTGAGAAGAAAATTCAAACTGTTAAACCAATATTTAATTAAATGAATCAGTTTTCCAAACTATCAATTATTTGTAACTTTCAGAAATTGTAACAAATGAGAAAAATATCATGCCGGAATTAATTTATTGAATGAGTAGCCTTATTCCACAGAATTAATTCTCGTTGAACGAGACGAATATTTCAGCATCGGTTGATAATTAAGAGGTTGTAGGTAATTAAGTTAATTAGGTTGAAAATATAAGCCAATTCTGACATAATAATTAACGGATGTTTTTAAACAGACATTTGCTTGAAACATTTACATTTTTTGAGAAGATAAATCAAACTGCTAAATCAATATTTAATAAAACGAAACAGTTAGCAAAAATCTCAATTATTTGTAACTTGCAGATATCGTAACAAATTAGAAAATATGATACTGGAATTAATTCATTTAACGACTAGCATTATTTCACTAAATTAATTCTGGTTGAACGAGAAGGATATTTTCAGCAACGATTGAAAATATAAGAGGTTGTAAGTTGTAGATAATTACGGTAAAATTAGGTTGAAATTATAAGTCAGTTCTGACATAATAATTAACAGATATTTTTAAGCAGATATTTACTTGGGACGTTTAAATTTTTTTAGAAGAAAAATCAAACAGTTAAATCAATATTTAATTAAAAAAAACAGTTTGCAAAAATCTCAGTTATTTTTAAGTTTCAGAATTTATAACAAATGATAAAAGGTGACTCTGGAATTAAATAGCTCTGTGACCATCATTAATTCAGTGAATTAATTCTTGCTAAGCAACGATTGAAAATATAAGATCAAAGCTATATCTGACATTACAATTAACATATATTTTTAGACAGACATTTTCATGAGATTCTTTTGAAAAAGGAAATCAAACTTTTAACACAAAATTTAATTAAACGAAACGGGATTTCAAATTCTCAATTATTTGTGTGCTTCAGAAATTGTAACAAATTAGATAAATTTTATCTTCAAAATTGACTACTAAAATACTAACTCTATTTCACATGTATTGATATCCCAGCTTCCAGCAACAAAGCAAAAAAATGTAGTAATAATGCCATTACAAAGTATTTCACAAATACAAGCTAAGCCGAAATTTATTTCAGATATAACATTAATCTCGTTTTTCAATTCCAATCTTCTTTCTTAATAAAATCATTATCTTCCAGAAAACAGGTGAGAAATTAGATTCCTTTTAAGAAAGTACTTTTTGAATACAAAGGAGAAAAATTAAACCAATCAATTATGAGAAAGAGCATAATATAAGAGAAGGAACTTAGCAATCATACATTTAATTAATTTTTTAAAGGTTTTAGAAAGCCTTGTTCGAATTTAAATGTAACACGATGTCACTTAAAAGCTAATTCTTTTTTCAATACTTCTGGTTTGAAATATTATGTAATTACTTTTTAAATGAAGTTCTTAACTCACTTTGTTAAAGATGTTGTTGAACATTTTCTATTATCTGAAAAATGGTTCTGCAGAAACAAAACACATTTTATTGAGTTTTAGTAAGTAAGTACTGTTGAAGCTAATCGAAAGTTTCATCACTTTTTCAATTTCGTCTGAATATTTTACTGTATTTTATTTCACAATACACGTGTGTCTTAATGTTTTAAAATATAATTACATAATGAAATAGATGTTAGTACTTTTACTGTTAACATCTACTTGTAATATTGACAGAAGGCAACTAGTAATACAGTTAGATTACATCCCAAAACTATGTAATTACTTTTTTAATTAATTTTTTAACTCACTTTGTAAAGGGATTGGTGAAAATTTTTCATTAATTAAAGATTATTCTGTAGATGCATTTTATTGAGTTTTATATATTAATAGAGTTGGAGCTAATCGAAAATATCATCACTTTTTCAATTTGGCGTGAACATTTTAGTATACTGGGCTGTACAATATATGTTTATTTAAATGTTTAAAAATAACTACACAATGCAATAGATATGCGTATTTTTAATATTAACATCTAATGGAAATAGTGATAAGAAAAAGTTGAAAATATGTTATTTTACAACCAGATTATGATATATTTTCCGGTGATAACTGCCTTTTGGAATATGGTGTACTTACTTTTTAAATTAATTTCCTAACTAATTTTGTAAAGAGTTTAACTCGCTTTGTAAAGAGTTTGATGATTTTTTTTAACTGAAAAATGATTCTGTAGAGGTGAAACTCTCTTTATAGAGAAGGTATTAATACCGATAGAGCTAATCGGAAGATTACCACTTTTTCAATTTCGCCTAAATATTTTACTATACTTTATATACTATACTACATTGAAGATTAAAAATAAGTGCACAATGAAATAGATATGAGTATTTTTACTTTTAACATCTAATTGTGATATTGTAATTAGTTTTTTTTATTAAGTTCTTAACTCATTTCATAAAGGGGTTGTTGGACATTTTTTTTAAACAGAAACAATATTCCACAAAAGGTAAACGCATTTTATAAAATATTAATACCCGTTGGAACAAATAAACAATTTCATCCTTTTTTTTTTCATTTTTGCCTGAATATTTTACTATAACTAATTCTACAATATACATGTATTTAAATGTTTAAAATTAACTTCAGAATCAAATGGATGTGCTAATATTTACTTTAAACTGATTAACATATAGTAAAAACTACTTGGAAACGTTTCCGAACACAACGGGCAGAAAAAGAAACTTTTATTTCAGAAATGTTTCTTTAAATCTCGGTAAACTATTGGTTTCTGAGGTTTCGGAAGATAAGGAACGCTTTTCTAAATCCTAGGTAACTCGGTAAAAGTCATATTATATTTTCGTAAACCATAATAAATTTCGTAATATTTTTGGAAACATTTATCTTTTTTACAACGTATGAAAAGTACTATAAATATGATCCCCAGGCTAATCAGAGTATAAAAAATGCTCTGCACTTGAAAAAAGTTTCATATGTAAGCTATTTCAAGAATGGCTGACATGGAAGAGGCCCTTTTATTTCATAAATGCTTCAGTAAATCTCTGAAACCTGAGATTTCTGAGGTTTCTGATGATTAAAGTCTCTCTAATGATTAAAGACAAAGGAAAGTTTTCTGAAATCGTGGTCAAGTTAATAGAGATTTTCGACGTTAAATTAAATTTTTATAAAAGTTCTACTGTGTCAAGAAACGTTTTCCATTTTTTTAACAGTGTATCTTCTTATTAGAATGAAGAATTAAAAGTATTATCGATTGTATTAATGATTCTAATTGGTATTAAACAAATTGTGCTTGCATCGGGATATAAACTTCAAGGAAAAAACTTTTAATATAAAACTATTTAGAGTATGAGTTCATGTTGTAAAGTTTATATATTTTGTTTGTAAATAAATTTTATATGAAACTACATTGATGGGTACTTCTTAAATTGAACGTAAAAAATTAAATTATCAAATTAGGCTCTCAATAAGACTTTGAACAAAAAAAACTGCTTGCTATTGAAAGGTATTATAAAAGGTATTGGCGTCTTATCACTGTTGAAAAAAGCATTATTAAGTGTATTAATGATTCTAATTGGTATTAAAGAAATCGCGCTTGCATCGCGATATAAACTTCATAGAAAAAACTTTTATAATACATCTCTATAGAGTATGAGTTCATGTTGTAAAGTTCATATATTTTGTTTTAAAGTAATTTTTATATGACTCTAAATTAATTAGTGCTTCTTATATTGACTGTGAAAAATTTAATTATCAAATTAGTCTCTCATTAAAACTTTGAACAAAACAAAGCGCTTGCTATACAAAAGGTATTGGCGTCTTATCACATATTGAAAAAGCACCCCAATACATTTTCTGTACAAACACAGTTAGAATTTAAAATGCGCTATACATGCTTTAAGTGTTTTTTGCCCGACAGCAAATCTCTTATCAGAGATAATAAAATTATTGTAGATATTATAATGTAAGAATTGTTGGTCATAAAAAATAAGGAATTGAAGAAAAAATACCTGGATTTTATAGGGTTAAAATGTGGAAGCACAAAATAAATATTTGACACACGATAACCCGATTCCAATGAATGTAAAGAACAAAATCTGTGATATCATTTCATTAAAGCTTTATATCACAATGAATACCATAATATTAAAATGGATAATCTATTATTTTCTGAGGTTTCGGAAAATAAAGGAACGCTTTTCGGAAGGGGTTATATCATATTTTCGTAAATCGTAATAAATTTCATAATATTTTCGGAAACATTTAACATTTTTTACACTATAAAATGTGGATATAAAACCATACGTAATGATTTACATAAAATGGTTGCATGTAAAACCCCTGTTTAAATTTCGGTGCAATAAGCAGAAAAAATGCGATAAAATAAAATTTTTCGATATATTTGAAAAAATTGGGAGTGTAAAAAAAAAATGTACTTGTTGTTAAGTAAAACTACCTCATGCTCTGCCTTACTTCGGTTTGGAAGACATTATGAAAGATTCAAAAAGAGTGTTATATCAAAAAAGTTATATAACGAATACATGTGTCACCAATATTTTGTGTGCTTATTATATACACTCATACTTGTTTAGATAAAATTGTTGTCCCTTTTCACCAACTGGTATCTTCACTAACCTTTGAAATAAATATTTTCCAAATATAAACTTTACTTACATTCAGCTTACAAAAGCAATACGCCGTCATATTTAAACAACAAAGTGAAAAACATTTAAAATATTTCGCTGATCAGTTATTTATATATTATTTTTAGGTACGTTCGTAATTATATAAATACGTAGCACCTATAGTCGTCGTCAGGTCTGTCCGTCTGTCTTCAAATAACAGCGCAAAAACTACCCAGCCGAATGGTTTGAAATTTACTATATATAATCGTTTCAGAATTTTGTCGAGTCATTTCATATTTTATGAAAATCGAATCAAAACTTTAAAAAAAATATTAATAAAAGTTTTATTCGGTCTATTAAATCCTACCATACGTAATGAATTCAAGGATATTCCATGATACGTAATGATTCTGGGTTGCTATGGTGATTACGTCCTATTTAAGATGGCGTCCTATTATTTCCGTATTACTGAATTTAAAAACCGATTTGTATACTAAATTGATTAATTATAGCAATCCTATAATCTACCCACAGTTTTTTTGGATAGATGTTTCCGGAGAAATAAATATTAAATGGAAAAAGAATCTAAATATGTTCTGAAATTTTCAAATCTAGGCTTAAGTTTAGCATTGGAAGTTTTAGTAAATGTCAACAAATGATAAAATGTTGGTTGCCAAATTAAAATGTACTTATTTTATTACGGAAATGAATCTTATCATAATAACTGAACATAGAATTCATTTCACTGAAATAATAACGACTATTTTTTTACATTGTCTTGTATTGGATATAGTATCATTTGAATAATTGCAATTAATTATTTCTAAAAGTACATTGAAACTTGATTTCATTAAATAAAATTAATATCTATAATATGAAAATCTGCACATAAAATAAATTTTGTATTCATGCATTTTTGCATAAAAGTGCAACAGCTATTGCAGCAAAATCTGAATATTTATAAAACTACTTATAGTACGAACGCACTTCATTTGTCACGTTTGATGTACAATTTCTAACTTGTTATTACTAACATTATTCAGGTGTAAAATATTGGAATAAACTAGTAAAGATAAACAGGATTACAAAATATAAAATTTCTGAAAGGTGAATATATAGGACAAAAAAAATTAACATACTTATAATTATCGTAAGAAAAACTACGGTTGCTAGAAGTTGTATCATATGTCTATTTAGATTTAGAAACATCACTGTCGGTTAGATTGCTTTTCGGTTCTACGTTATTTTCTCGTGCGAATCTTGAACAAGTTGGAAATTGTACGTTAAACGTGGCAAATGAGGTGCGTTTGTTTCGTGCTGTAACTGGCTTTACAATGTAAAAAATCATCATTATTCTTTCAGCGAAATAAATTATATCGTCTGCTATGAACGAAATGAGGACGCCTTTTTTTCGTATTACGTATGTCATGTTTACAGATGCTATATATATATATATATATATATATATATATATATATATATATATATATATATATTTCTTTTTACTCCAGACAGCTCTGTGAATTCACCATGTAGATCTTGCTTTGCGAATGATTACCTCCATGGTTAATATTTTTATGACTCACGATGAATGAATATTTTGTTTATTTACTGTAATGGATTGAAATATTCGGCTGTTAACCTAATTTTCACTGAAGTTATCTCAGAATCTATGCATTATTTAATGTAACTCCTCCATCAAGCAAACAATTTTTTTGAACGATCTTTCTAAAAAGGTAACTTTAGTGCAATTTTATTCGAAAAAATAATTTTGATAAAAAATTGCCGCTTGACATATGAAAAAAGATGTGGTTAAGTGGTATTTGTTTTCCTCAATCACATGACATCCGCTTTTATTTTATAGATTATGTATGACAGGATTTAATAGAATAAAGAAAACTTTTATTAATATCTTTTTAAGTTTTGATTCGATTTTCATAAAATTTGAAATGACTCGACAAAATTCTGCAACAGTTATATAGGTTAAATTTCAAACCATTCGGTTGGGTAGTTTTTGCGCTGTTATATGCGGACAGACAGACGGACAGACAGAAAGATAGACGGACAGACAGACAGATAGACGAACAGACAGACGGACGGAACAAACGACGACTTTAGGTGCTAAGTATTTATAAAATTACGAACGCACCTAAAAAGGCGTTCTACTAAAACAAGGGTTTCACTCAGTGTTGAATTCAGATAGGGGCCTAGGAAGGACATCTCCCACCGGAGCATTTAAATGCCTCCCTCCCAGAGGATTTGATATTTTATTCTTTTTAATGGTCAAAAAGTGAATCCCCCCCCCCCCCGGAGCTCTATAATGTCTCACCGGAGCCACAAAAAACCCTTCCGGAGAAAAAGTCTGAATTCAACACTGTTCACGTATAGATAATAGAATCTAATGTTAACCTATGGAGAAATTTAAAAACAGGATTATTCATTACCAAACACATTTTTCAAAATTTGTGTCACACAAAGAGCACAGTTTTCGAAAAAATTCCTTTTCAACATTTATTATTGTATAAAAAGCAATAAATTTTGCAAAAAAATTTTACTTAAATACAATAGCCTATATTTACATATATTTAAAAATTTAAGTAAGGAATTTTTTAAAAAGCAATCTGCTGTCAACAGTAAGTAACTTTCTTATGATGTAAGTGAAAGAAGAGATATAAAAAGAACAGAAAAAACGTGCCTTTGACAGTTATTATGAAATATTTTGTTTTCTTTCCATGATGTGCAGAGGAGACATGCGCACGCATGACAGTTTGTTAGTAACATGTTTCTCTTAAAAATACAAAAGTGTAATAAAAATATAAAAAAAAAATTGAGAAAACATAAAAAAACTAGTGTTTGAGTTTAATAAATAAATAAATAAATAAATAAATAAAGAACTACAAAATATGTTATGTCTTAACGACATATTAACGTGTAATTTTATGTATTATCACTGTTCTATATTCCATATGATTATTCTAGGAGAAACCAAATTTTATATTAACCAATATTAATAAACTTTGGAAAATCTATTTTGTCAATAACTAATACTCTAACTTACGATTTTACTAAAAACTATTTATAGATATTGTAATAACTGAAATAATAGAAACTGTAATAATATTTTATAAAATTTTAAAGTTTATAGAATTGTAATATAATTTCAAACGCATCGATAAATTTTATAAAAGCACACCATGTTTCTTCAATAGTTTCTTTTTGTGTGACGTTTTTTGTTTTCAAAATTAATCTGCATTTGGAAGTGCTTTATATATATATATATATATATATATATATATATATATATATATAACTGTGAATTTTCTGATACGCAAATTATTCAGATAGTTAAAATTATATAATTAACAGAAAGAGATACATAAAATTAAAGGAACTATTTTCTTAAATATAAACATTTTTAATGAATTTCAATTTGATGCAAAATATTTCGGTACAAACATCTGTCGAAATGTACAGTAAAAACTGTTAATTGAATAGAAAAATATCCTTAAGTCGATAATGCTGTTTTTAAAATAATAAAGTAGCAAAATTAGATTTTTTTCCTATAACTATATATATATATTATGTAAGAGGCATATCATTTAAATATGTGTTATATTATATATTTATTATAATTTATAAACTAAATAAAAATAACATTAGTAAATTTTAACGACCGCATCTTCTCAATTTTAATGAAAATGGGTTAACCCACTTGCTTTGTGTGTACCCATTTATCTTAATTGATAAGAGAAACAATACGTTTACACTGATATTTTGAGAAAGATTGATTCAAGAATATCACATGTTTGGTTTTAGGATAAAAGTTTTGGGAGAAAAATATGGGCTTTAGCTGTAAGATTTTATGAGTAAGTTTTAGAAAAGAAGTCGATGTATTATGGCTTTAGAAAGAAGTAAATACAAGCAATATTTGCATGCAAGAAAAAAATCGGACACATCGCTTTACTTTGGGATAAAACTTTTGACAATGAAACCTATTTATTTTATGTAAGACTTTATGAAATATCTTAGAAAAGAAGTAAACACACGAAAGCCTAGAAAAGAGTTCATGTATGCAATATTTGAATTTTAAGTAAAAGTCAGTCTGGTATATTGCGCAATTTTTGGATAAAGTTTTGAGCAGGAAACACATGCAATATCTCTAAGATTTAAAAATGAAATAAATATATAAATGCTTAGAAAGGAGTAAATATGTGCAATATTTGAATTTTATGTAAAAGTCACTCAGATATAACGCGAGATTTTTCGAAAACATTTTGACAAAGAAACACATCCAATATCTGTAAGATATAAAAAGGAAGTAACTATATATATGCTTAGAAAGGAGTAAATACGTGGAATAATTTGAATTTTGAGTAAAAGTCACTTTGGTATGTCACGATATTTTTTGATAAAATTTTGAAAAGGAAACAAAAAGCAATATCTCTAACATTTAAAAAGAAAGTAAATATATTAATGCTTAGAAAGGAGTAACAATGTGCAATATTTGAATTTTAAGTGAAAGTCACTCTGGTATATTGCGTGATTTGTTGATAAATATTTGACAAAGAAACCCGTGCAATATTTCTAAGTTTTAAAAAGGAAGTAGATATATAAACGTTTAGAAAGGAGTAAATATTTGCAATATTTGAATTTTAAGTAAAAGTCACTCTGGTAAATTTCCTGATTTTTGGATAACATTTTGACAAGGAAATACATGAAATATCTCTAAGATTTAAAAAGGAAATAAATATATAAATGCTTAGAAAGGGGTAAATATGTGCAATATTTCAATTTTAAGCAAAAGTCGCTCTCGTGTATCGCGTGATTTTTGGATAAAATTTTCACAAGAAAACACATGCAATATCTCTAAGATTAAAAAAAAGTATAAATGCTAAGAAAGGAGTAAATACGTGCAATATTTGAATTTTATGTAAATGTCACTGGGGTATATCGCGTGATTTGTGGATACAATTTTGACAAGGAAACACATACAATATCTCTAAGATTTAAAATAAAGTAAAAATATAAATTTTTTATGGTGGAATATTTAAATTCTAATTAAAAGTCACTTTGGTGTATCGGCTGATTTTTGGTGAAAATTTTGACAAGGAAACACATGCAATATATCTAAGATTTAAAAAGGAAGAAAATATATAAATGCTTTATGTTGGGATATTTGAATTTTAAGTAAAAGTCACTCTGGTATATCGCCTGATTTTTGGATACTATTTTGACAAGGAAACACGTGCAATATCTCTAAGATTTAAAAAGGAAATATATGTATAAATTCTCAGAACGAAGTAAATATGCTAAATATTTGAAATTTAATTAAAAAAGACTCAAGTATATCACACGGTTTATCAATAAAATATTAACAATAAAGCCTATGCAATAGTTCGAAGGTTAAATATAGAAGTAAATATGTTAGTGTTTAGATAGAAGTAAATGTGTTAGAGTTTAGATAGAAGTAAATATATGTAATATACAAAATTTAGGTAAAAAATATCATATCACATAGTTTTGTTATACAATTTTGACATATAAACATATGCATAACCTCTACGTTTTAAAGAAATTCAGAAAACTTTTCTACATTAAAAAGATTTTTTTTTTCATTAAGTAAATAATTAAAGTTTAGAACGGAGTAAATGAGTAAATATATGCAATATTTATCGTTTTTTTTTAATGACAGGAATGTCAGGCATAAAAATATGAAAAAATACAAAGGAAAAAAAAGTTCGATATTTTTCATTTTGAAGAAAAACAACTGAGACATACCACGCGGTTATATTTATTTATTTTATTTTTGATAGCATTTTCGAGATAGAAACAAACGCATTATCTGAAAGATCGTTTTTCATTTATTTACTTTTGGATAAAGTTTTGACAAGAAAACAATTGCATTGCCTGAAAATTTTTCGGAATTCTAAATATATGCAAAAATATATGCTTAAATATATGCTTAACTATATGTAAAAAAAAGTATTCTAAATATATGGAACGGACTTGCCTGAAAAATTTAGGTCCTTGAGCAGCAATATCAAGAGGTGACAATAGAGTCGGATGACCCCTTCTGAGTCGTAGGTTTAGTGCATGAGCTGCGTTGAAATTGAGGCTGATTGACCGGCCCACTACCTTCTTAGCTTTACGCTTCTCGCTCATGCTTTGGATGTGGGATTCCTCACTACGAGATTCATAGGACGAGACTGACTGATACGAAGATACCACTGTCTTGCTATTCGATTGGGATGTTTTGATAGTCCTTGAATAGCTACTGCTGTTACTTCCGTATCGGTGGGCATCCATCTCCATTGCGACAGATCGCGGGTCGCGCGCGATTGCTAGAAAGGCGTACGAGTTAAAGGAGAGTTTGTTAGGTGTGATGGAAGAAAGGGGCATCTAAGAATAGACGCTCTTTCTCATTCTTTTTTTTCTCTCTCTCTCTTTAGAAAACTCGCATCCCGAAGCAGAACTTTGTCACGTGGTCCAGTGTGACGTCGCTCACTTAGATCATTTACTATTGCAAAAATCACGTTGTTACGTCGACACATAATAAGAATTAAATGTTAAGGGTTTTTTTTTTTTTTCTTTCTCTTCCTGCGTTTCCATTCTTGTTTCTTCCGAAGGTATAAATGTTTTACCCCTCTCCGCAACCTCTTTCGTTCAAGGACGACAGTTTGATCGCCGATCATGATTTCCGCTTCATGCTTTCGCATCTCTTTAAATTACAACAAATGTTATTTAACTATTCTCCAAAAGACCGGAAAGATTTACTTTGACAACACAAGTTACTTAGACAGTGAACAAATGTGAAACGGTTGAAACATGCTACCTATTTTGTCTAGCTGCGAAATAAAGGAACTAAACTTGTGGAAAATCAGTTTATCTTCCGATTATTTCCCTTTATCATTAGTATACTGAAAAGTGATCTTTAGAGTACAGGTTTAGTTTAAGAAAATCAAAAGCATTATCACAGAATAATCGAATGGGTATTTGGAAAAAGGACCTATGTTACAAATTTTGGAAAGTCGTTTTTTGTTGGAAAAGAGCCTATGTGGAATGATTGATGATGCCCAGTGTTAAAAATTGCAATTTCATAATATATTAATTTGTTTACTTATAATTAACTAAAAATAGTATTTTTACTTTCCCTACCCACCTAAATAGCTTTTTATTATTCGTCAATGCACAGCGTGAAGACAAAAATGGAAGGGTAATTAACATTGGAAGAAGGGTATATGTTGCACTCTAAAAACGACATTTTCAAAGCTGAGCAAAAAATACTCAAATCGGAGTATGCCGCATAGTCAAAATTGCTCCGAATCAAAATTACTCAAGTTTAAAACATGTATATTCTCATTTCTGAAAACTTGCACACACTGAAGAAACAAACCTCATGTGCTCCTATTTGAGTATGTGCATGTTTCACAAATGAGTATGAACTGACTTCTATGTGCTTATTTTTGAGTATGTCCATGTTTCAAAAACCAGTTTGAACTGATTCTAATCAATTTTGAGTATGTGCATGTTTTAAGAATGAGTATGAACTGATCTCTATGTGCTCCGTTTTGCGTATGTCCATGTTTCAATATTCTGTGTATTTCTGGTATTTCAGAATTGAAAGCATTGGTTCGTCCTATTTGAAACAAAAAGTTTCATAACAAAATTAAAACATCGATTTACCCAGATTTGAAAATGTCATTTTCTCAGTGTCCACTGAGCTGATAAGGACATCGCTAATCAATGACAATCAATTTGGGCGGTTTTTCGAGACACTCATTCAACTACCATCTTAAACAACCCTAATAGTAACCTTGAAGAAGAAAATTATATTTTTTTATAAAGCAATGCCAAATATTATTATCAAAGCTGATCAAAAAGGATTATGCTTTATGGAAATTTATGAATTCTCTTTTTGCATCCCTTTAAATTACAAAGAGATTTAAATTTATCTCTTACTATACTTCAAACGACCGAAAAGATTTAGTTTGACAATTCAAGTTACTTCGATAGCGAACAAATATCAAACGCGTGAAATCTGTTACCTGTTCTGTCTGTTGATTAAACTGCAAATAAACGAACAATGCTAATAGAAAATCAGGTTTATTTCTCGATTATTTCTCCTTTCTCATTATCGAACTGAAATGTGATCTATTGAATGAAAGTTTAGATTTAGAAAGGTAAATCTTTTTATGCCAGCCTAATTAGACATTTCTTTTGTTTTTCTTCCAAAAGTATAAATGTTTATACGTCCCTCATTTTGTTCCTTCTTGAGCGATTGTTTGATTAAGCGTTTGTTATTGATTATTGTTTGATTGATTGTAACAGCCGTTGTGTAATTATCACAAAAGAATTAGACATTCTTTTTTTGCTTCTTCCAACTGTATAAATGTTTTATCCTCTACCCATTTTGTTCCTTCAGAGACGATTGTTTAATTATTTGTTAATGACTATTCGTTTATTGTTTGATTGATTATAACAGTTGTTTGGTTTTATCATGGAATAATTAAACATTCCTTTCTTGCTTCTTCCAAATGCATAAATGTTTTATCCTCCTCGCTATTTTTTTCCTCCAAGAAAGTTTGATTAAGCGCTTGTTAATGATTCTTTGATTATTGATCAATTACTTTTTGTTTGATTGTTGTTATAAGATTTCTTTTCTTGCTTCATCCAAGGGTATAAACGTTTAACACCCCCCCCCCCCTCCACTTTCGCACACAACTTTTTTATTCAACGTCTACCATCAACGACGACTATTTTGTCGCTCCGCTACATGCTTTCACATCCGTTTAAAATACAACAAATATTCTCTGACTATTCTGCAATGGACCGAAAAAACTTAATTTGACAATACAAGCTATTTAGACAGTGAAAAAATATCAAACAACTGAAACATGTTACCTTTTTATCGCGAAAAAAAGGTAAACAATACTTGTAGAAAATCCTTTTATCTTTCGATTAATTTTCTTTTATCATTAAAGTTGATCTCTTGAGTAAATATTTAGTTATAGAAAATTCAAAATATATATATTATAACCGAATAATTAGACATTATAAACCATTTTAACAGTAATATTGAAGAAGAATATTTCCCTTTTAATAAAGTAATGTCAAATATTCTTATATAAAATACAAGAACAAGTTATTTCAGACCTAGAAATTAATAAAATAAACCCAACACGAGTGAAAAATTAGCTGTGGCCAGGACACGAACTTGGGACTACAGTGCAACGTGCTGTTGCTCTAACCACTGAGCTACCCCGACCGATATTTTAGTTCAGCAATTTCTCACTATTAATCCATTCTGGGGAATTTCACCAATCAGCAATCAGACAGCACTGGATGACGGAACAATGATGAATAAATTATTAATCCTTCGGTACACAATATATATATATTAAAGAACATAAATTAACGTCTGAATTCATTAAAGATACAATTAAAGAACAAGTTATTTCCGACGTACAAATTAATACAATTAACCCAACACGAGTGAAATATTAGCTCTAACCACTTTAACAACTCTAGTAATATATTCATTGTTGTGCCGTCATCCAGTGCTGTCTAATTGCTGACCAGTGATGTTCCCCAACATAGATTAAAGTGAGAAATTGCCGAGGTAGGGTATCGGTTGGGTTGGCTTAGTGGTTAGAGCAACATCACGTTACTCTGTAGACACAGGTTCGAGTCCTGACCCCGACTAATTTTAGAATCGTGTTGGATTTATGGTATAAATTTGTATGTTTGAAATAACTTGTTCTTTAAGAGTACTTTTAATGAATTCAGATGTTAATTTATATGCTTTAATATAAACACAATTAATTTGTTACACAATTAATTAAAAAATTTTGAGACCCAGGTGGTTTTAAAATTGGTTTTTGGTCATATTTTAAATTATTTTTGTCATGAATGTAATGGCCATTGTTAAAAAGACTAGTTATATTCTCAAAGTAGATTTTTAATGATATCTTACTGCATCTCGAGGTACATTAATCGCCGATCGTTATATCTACCATTTTTACATGATTTTCGCATATTTTTAAATCACAACGATATTTTAAAATTTCACACGCTATTCTTCGAAGAAGCAAAAATATTTTTCTGACAATGCAAATTACTTAGACAGTGAACAAATGTCAAACGACTGAAATCTGCTACCTGTTTTCTCTCTTACGAAATAAATGAAATATACTAATGGCAAATCCGTCCGATTAATTTACTTTATAATTAATGTCCGTAAAGGTGATCGGTTGAGTAAAGGTTTAGCTAAAAAAAACACAGAACAATTAGAAATATTAAGAATATCTTTGATTAAGAAATTGTGACTTTTTATGCCGTTTCTAAATATTCTTATGAAAATTTTTACTTTAAATTTTTTATGCCTTTAGATATTATATATTAAATTCTCTTACAAGATCAGGTATTTTTGATATGTGAAATGTTGGTGAATGTTCTAATCCTTTTAATTTTACAAATTTGTATACCCACTTTTACAAAACTTTAAAGGTATATTTAAAACACACTGCTTTTCTGATTTTTTAGAAATTATGTACAGGGCGGCCATAATTAAAATGACAGTACTCAGCGTGCTCTATAGCTCGATCTAAATGCAAGAATGAAGCTAAATTTTGTATTATCATTAAACAAGACGGGGGACAAAGGATTCTGTGAAAAAAGTTCCAAAAGTCACCGCTAGGTGGAAATGTGGCGCTGTGTAATAGACATATTGAACCACTGTTGTTACATTGAGAGTGATTTGAATCGTCAAATGTGCTAAATAAAAGTTAATTTTATTTAAGTTCTGATTCTGCATTTTTAAACTCTTTTTTCTATTGCACAGCGCCCCATTTCCACCTAGCGGTGACTTTTGAAACTAAATTGTTTTTGCGGAATCCTTCGTCCCCAATCTTGTTTAATCATAATACAAAATTTTGCTACATTCTCGCAATTAGATCGCGCTACAGAGCACACTGTGATTAGAGCTACCCTGTACACTGTAAAAATATGTGTAATTTTGAGAGAAAAATATTGTATTTTCTACAGAAACATTTTTTTCGTTTGAAAAAATGCTTTTTTCTGTAAAAGAAATGTGGATTTTGTAATTTTTACAGAAAAAATCTGTATTTTTTACAGAATACACTTTTTAAATCAAAGTATACAGATATTTTCTGTAAATTAAACGGTTTTCCAACGGCGCCAAAATTGACAGTTTTCTTCTGTCAATTTGAGAGGTTTTTTTTACAGTGTACATTCAATTTATATTAGTTTTAACATTGAGAAACCCAGGTGTTTAAACTAATTGCACCTAGAAACATAGGTTTTTTAGGCATATTTTTGACATGAATACAATATTAACACTTAAAAAGATTAGTTATACTCTGAAATTTGATTTTTAAATATACTTTAATGAAAAGACTTTAATCGCCGTTCACAATTCCCACTTCAATTTCAATGCTGTCTTACTGTTCTCCAAAGGTTCGAAAAGATTTAATTTGACAATGAAATTTACTTAGTGAACAAATATCAAACAACTGAACCCTGTTACATGTTCTGTATGTTTATAAAATTGCGAAATAAAGGATCTATTCTCTTGAAAATCAGGTTTATTTTCCGATTAATTTCCTTTATCATTAGTGTACTCAAAGGTAATCTCATGCCTGAGGGTTCAGTTCTAGAAAAATAGAAGTTTTATTGAAGTAAATTAAATAGGAATCTTAAAAATTTCTAAAAGTAACATTTAAGAAAGAATTATATTTATATAATTATTATTTTTATATAATTTTTACATTTTATGAAGAAATGTCAAATGGCTTTATGATTTTTTTAATCTTAAAAGTTTTATGATTATTGTTCAGATTATATGATCGATAAAAATGCCGGAATATGCATGAAAATATTCCTAAAAACCTTAAAAATATGCACTTACATATTTGAGCCTTTTTTCGTTTACATAAACAAAATCACTTTATACATAGATATGCAAGAATTATGCAACAATAACTGAAATATTTATGAAATTTTACATTGTGAGGAATGGTTTTTATTACAATTATTATATAATTATATTATAATCTGATTATTATATATTATTGTTTTTATATAATTATTATATGTACTACAAATGTGCGCATGTGCTAGCTTAGTTTCTTTTAATAATGTTAATCGTTAATAATATTTCTTCGAAATTACTCACGCTTAAGATAGAACAATTCACTGAATTCCAGACAGTCACAAACTTCTGCATACACAATGAATCAGTTCTAAAGACATTGGAGAATAGAATTCCGAAATACGATGTCTTCCTGACATCTGTATACAAAACATCGTCTGCAAGACAAATGACTTATTTGCTACAGGATCAAAGATCAAAGACGGTTACTGAAGAATGCCTACGTGGGGCGGAATGCCCACGTTTACTTCACATCTAGATGAGAACAGTCTATGGAGATGGCATCAGAAGATTCAGAAATATAAAAGTTCTCTTGCAGCAGGCTGAGGTGGAATGATGCTGATGTAGGAGCAATCTGGATGTGTGCTTTGATGCTTTGATTGGTGTCAGAATGGGGAGCATAGAGGGGGGAGTGGAGGGAAAGGCCCCATCGGAGTCAAACATTTAAAAAAAATTATTTTATGTTTTTAATCTAATACCTTATGCAAACAATTTATTTTAAATAAGAAGTAAACAATTAGTTTATATAAGATTTATATAATTAAATGATGTAAGATGCAAAGATAATTAAGTATAGTTACAATTAAGATGCAAAAAATAATATAAATAAATATTTTTTCCCCTTACAATAGCAAGAGAAAATACAATATGAAAGTTAGCAGAACCCGATGCCAAAAGGAAGGCGGGAAGACGTCAAAAGGAAAAAATAGGAATAACAATGCAGGTACCATAATTTTTTGAATATGGAATGGCACAACGAAGCGTTTAGGGTGGCTCCTTTCTCCTTCTTTTGGAAGGCAGAGCAAAGCCGTCATCTCTACTAAAGATAGCAAACGGTCTCTTTTCCCCTCTACTTCTATATACAGTGTAAATTTGAATGGACCGCAACGCTTCGTTCGGTATTAAAAGTCGATCTCTGTGGAAATTTTGTGCAAGTTTTTTAATAACTTGCGAGATAGGCCTAATATTGAGATCAGCATGGATGACGTCATTCTGGACCAACGTTGTCGCCTTGCAAATCCTACCTAATCAATAGTTTAAAAAAAAAATGAATTTTCTGCATCCGAGTTTCACAGACCGAAACCCAGAAAACTGGCACGTAGGTCATGGTTGATCTGATGAAGGACTTATACAGTAATAATTTATTCGAGAGTGACAGGCGGCTGTGATAAGCCAGTAAAGATTTAAGGGATCCTTGAGTTTTGGTAGATTTGACAATTACTTCTTGAATCTGCCTAGCCCAGGTAAATTTTGAATCTAGATAGATACCTAGATATTTGTAATTGTTGACCCAAGTTATGAATTCACCATTGAGAGAAAGATTAACAATTGGGGGGATAGATTTATGGGAGAAAATCATGGCGGCACTTTTTTCTGCGTTGACTTTGCGTTGATAAACGCTTTTTATATACAGAGCACAATTAAGCATTTTTTGAAACCGGGGAAGACTTTCACCACTATTTCCGAATAGCAATATTTGCCTTATTTATGACAGAAATCTTGTGTTCAAAAAAGACGATGACAACTTTTCGGAAATTATGGTACTCCCTATCTGTAACAGCTACTCTTCGTGTCCCTGTAATCAGGCTCTGTTTATCTATATGGCTTCTGGGTAGACAAATCGGTGTAATTCCGTCAAAATATTTACATGTTATTTTTTTTTATTATTACATTTCTTCTTCCATTAATACATTATTTAATGAATCGAGAAACCATTATCTGATCATTTATAATCATAATATATTTAAAGCATCATTATAGCCATTGAATATCCCTCTGAGCGTTTTGGAAAAGGGTAAAATTGTAATGCTGTTTTCTCTGTATTTTGTTTTAAATGCTAAAAAAATATGATTCTTTCAGCATTATAAATAAAACGTAATTACAAATAGGAATGTAACCCTTGAGAGTATTAATCATTCTTCAATGTTTTGAAAATTCATTAAATCTATAGAATGATATTGTCTTAAACATTGCATATATTGCAGTGAAACCTGGAGCTTAGTGAACGGAATATTACGTTCCACACGCTTAGAGGAATATACTGTTTGTTCAATGATTTAACATTCAAAACTAACACCGGATAACTTGCGGATCAATGTAGGTGTTGAAGTCTTAGTAAAGTGCTAAAATGAGTAGTTTACTGGGTATTTTCCAAGATCCTTAATGAAAAGGACATTCTTTTATTACTATTCACTGTATTTTTATGTAATTTTATGCAAAAATCTAACTTTTATGAAATTTTTTTCCTTAAATTCTGCTAAAATCTATCTAAGTCTATCATCTCTACTTTATTTACATTTATTGTCATTTTTCCTGCATTTATGAGACCATATGGACTCGTGAGCATGAGAACACATGGACTCATGGCATGAGGTCATATGGATTAGTGGGCATCAGACCATATGTATATTTGTACCATATGCGCATACCATTGAGACCATATGTAGTAGACGTGCATTTTTATATGAATGCAAAAACTGTTCCCTTTCTGTATAATTCATCATATTTGTAACATAAGACACGATTTTCAACACGTTGAGTGTTTCATGAGTCCATATAGTCTCATGCGCACGATTCCATATGAGGGGGTCGGGGCAAGAAGGTGTCAAGCCACATTTTTGGTGAAATAAATCTGACATTGTAATATGTTGCTTAATATTGTAAATTATAATATCCAACATATAATTTGTTTCTAATGTCACTTGGTGGCAGCATATGTGACAGGTTTCATTTTTGTCCCAAATGTTTATGCTCCCAATGAAGATAGCTAATTTACAAAAAACGTAATAGTAATATCATTAAAGTAATGCCATGTTGTTACTCAGAATATCTCAAATGTTACTAAGACATTTGCGAAAAAACTTTAGGTTATATGTCTTGATTTGAGTATTTGATCAAATTTTCAAATTGAAACATATCAGAAGTTCAAAAATGTGGCTTGGCACTCTCTTGCCCCGACCCCCTCATATGATCTCATGCGTGCCTTCCCTTTTGTGACCTCATAGCAGATTATTGGGGCACAATATTGCCGATCCCGTGTAAAACTCTCATGCAGAAGTTGCTGATCATGTGAAATCAAATGTGATTTCGAAAAAGTGATAAATTTCATGCTGCGCTGTCAACATCTTACTCATGGTACCCCTTATTAAAGTATTTTTACAAAATATAAAAAAATGCATTTAATAATAGTACAACATATTAGAGATAAAAAATAGAGGAGTAGATATAATGTAATTAAGACATGATATATTTTCTACGTGCGATAGTTGCAGTATTGGAAATGCAAAATATGTTAAAAACATTAATAATGAGCATGTCAAAAGATCAATCATACTTTTTAGCAGTAAAAATTGAACTTTAATTTCGGTGTTCTTTTTAAAAACAAAGTAAAATAAAAATCACATTAGTCGTAAAACCAATAGATTGCTGAAATGTTAAAAAATACAGAAGTATGGAATATTCTTACAGGGAATTTGGAAGTTCACAATTATAATTTCGAAAGCTAATCTACTATGGTCAGTTACAGAGCAAAGCTACTATCCCAGCAAAGATACAAGCAATTCTGGTCACCTGATGAAGGGAGTCTCTGACTGCTCACGAAACTACAGTTGTGAATTTAATATTTCTACGAGGAAGGGGTGAAATAATATGCCCTCTATACCATTGTTTGATATTTTTTAATTATCAGTCTTAATAAAACTATATAAGCTAATACTATTAATTATACAGTCTGTCTCAAAAGCTTAGGAACACAGTGAATTATGATAATAAAATTGGATGGCGAAATACAGGATGGCTATAATTAAGGTGCACGCGTTTGAAGGGCTCTACAAGATAAACTATTTGGAATATTTTTAAAAGTTTTGGTATTTAAACTATTTAGAGTATGCTGGAACGAGTTATGCAATAAAAGTTATTAGTTCTAAATTTCACCAATAGATGGCGCTTAGAAGTTAGGGATGTTTTATTAGCAAATATTACCACAAATAACTAATTTCAAATCAATATCTTCTGAGACGACCATATTCTTTCATATCAGCGCTATAATTAATAGCATTTTGATAAAAAAACACTTTATTAACAGAGCGCGGATTTTTTGGCCAAAATGTTGGTGCTCGTAAGGATCTTCATGGGTAAAACTTTAAGTTAGAATCATGTGAAATTAAGCAAACGTTGACAATGATGGATTGATTTCAACCAACTAATCGTGCCAACCAATGAACCTTTTTTCCTGGGCAGTACAATAGGAAATTTGTAATTTCCATTAGTTATTTAAATCTACGAAACTCACAAAAGAGGCAGTTTTAAAGATATTTAAGTTGAAATAAAAAAAATAAGCCCATTATTGAAATTTCCTAAGTATTAAATCGCTCAAAGCTTGGGATATACATAGTACTTATTAGAAATATCAATTTCGACCTCGAAAACCATAATGCGGGGAGCATCCTGTAACGGATGTTCAGATTGATAAAAAAAAATAGAAAATTGCTGTCAAAACAAAATATATCCATAATGCAAATAAAAATCTCGGTGACAATTGTGTACTTTGGGACACAATACATAGACGCATAAGAGACTTCAAGAACATTGTTTTAAAAAAAAAAAAAGCCTTACAAACCGCGCCTAAAGCTGGCCAGAATGGGTTGCGATTGAAAATACATGTCTTATGGAGACAAGTGGCTCACCGTAATATTCAGTGACAAAAAGAAGTGGAATCTGGTCGGTCTTGAAGGCTCTAATTGTAAGTGGCATGATTTTTGGAAACAACCACGTACTTTCTTCAGTAGACGACAAGGCAGTAAGTCTCTGACTGTTTGAGGGGTGACTGGCTTATATGGCCACACCTGCTTGGCATTTCTCCATGGTAAACAAATTTCAACTAATTATCCAGAGACACACACCAGAGCAACATTTACTTTGATTTGGTGTCATCTTAGGAGGCTCTGTGTGGAAATTTCAGCACGACAATGCTTCAATCACATAGTACAAAACAATGACTCTCCACCCAAAAGTTTTAGATTGCCCAGCTTATAATCCTGATTTAAACCCATATGAGCACATTTGAGCTATTTTAACACGTGAAGTATATAAGAATGGACAGCAATAGATCTTCGAAAGAAGAAATATTCTCCACTGAAAAATCATGGTATTCTCTGCTAACTAATTTATCTAAAACTAATTTATCTAATGGAAACACATTATTAGAAGTTATCCAAAACAAAGGAAATACTATTAATAAATAGCATTAGGTAAAAGTGTTAAATGATGTATTTTTTCCATTGTTCCTAAACTTTTGAGACACCGTTTTTACTGACCTTTGCGATTCGTTATTAACGTTATGATAATGTACATATTTATTCATTTTCATATGAATTCTTTTAATAATTTTACAGTATCTAATAAGCAAATAATATGTTTGTTTAATTTTGTATAATTATTTAATAAACGACATTTAATTGGTGAATTAAATCAATCAGATTTAAATCAATCTGAACTTTTGAGTTAGACTGTATAAACTAATTTAAAATGGTGTTTAAACAACGTATATTAAATATTGGGTTAGGTTGCAAAATACATATATTACTTTTTCATAACCTTCTGTAAACTTAATTTTTGTGAGTAATTAATGTCTGTCATAAACAAGTCCTGATTAAAGCATTGGGCAACTGGGTCGTGGCTCTCAACTCATGGCATTTTTTGTGGGGGGGGGGGGGAGGAGAAATTTTGTATACAACTTTCATAAATCCGTGTTTTCTACATATGTGTTTTGAAGTTGCACAGATTAAAAAATTTTAAAATTCTATTTTTAGAGTAAGATAAGATTAAAAACCAAAAAAATATATTTCTATAAATATGTATCTATGCATTAATATACGTTTTCTAAGGTATCAAAAATCTTTAATTTTTGTAGAAATATAGGAAGGTAGGCCGCGAATGAATACCAGACCATGGGCCTGGTCATACATGGTCATAATGTGATTACGTACTTTTTAACTGATTAATTTACTTTGGCAATTAAGACTATACACTAAACTACTACTACAGATAACTACAGGTATATTTAATTATGTTCCATTTTAAGAACATAAATTTCTACCAAAATATATAAAAATAATCTTACCACAGCATTTTTGTTCTGAACGAAATTTCGCAGAAATACGTAATTGAATAAATATAATGCAATCTCTTAGAGTTCGCGTGAAACCTTAATGTCCGGATTGTGACTTTCTGAAAGTTCCTATAGAAATGCATAAAGGCCTCTTTTTACGAGGCATTTAAGGTATCGATCACGGTCGTGTTCGATAGAACAATAAAATCTTAGATGCATCCTAGAAGACCTTGACAAAAATTCCTTTACTGAATTAAACTGCTTACGATGAAAATCATTTGTATCATACAAGTGTTTCTAACAGAAGCATGAGACGCAGCAAAAAATAGAAAAAAAGTCTCAAAAAAGGATATCGAACAGAGAAAACGTCAACATCCACAACAGAGCTCCTTATCAACATCATCTAAGCAATTTTGCACAAAAGACTATGAAACGATTACAAAAGGAAAAAAAAAATACTAAAGCAAAGTGGTTGGCAAGCAATGTCATAAATAACTGCCAAATGTGAAAAAAGGGGTTGTAGAATTGTTTTTTAACTTAAATAATTACTTACGATTTTTTAACTAAAAGTTGACAGAAACATTATAAACAGATTATAGGCTAAATATTTTATCTTTAATAAAAGTAAAGATAGTTTTTAAAAGTCACTTTTTTTATAAGAATTAAACATTTTTCTTAAAAATAATATTTTAAAAACCCTAAATTCGTTATTGTATATTTTCGATCGGGATTATATTATATTTTCTCAGATTAACAAATATCTGTCTTTTGTACAGTGGAACACTAGCCTAACTACTACAGGTATATGCTACATTTCATTACGTTCCATTTGAAAAACATAAATTTCTACTACAAACATATAAAAATAATCTTACCAGAGCATTTTTACAGAATCAAATTTCGCAGAAATGTGATATTCAACCAATATAATTCAATATCTTATAGTGAACGTGAAACCTTAATGTCCGGGTTGTGACTTTCTGAAAGTTCCTATAGAAATACATAAAGGAATCTTTTGACGAGGCATTTAAGGTATCGATCACGGTCGCGTTCGATTAAACAATAAAATAGATAGGATGCCTAGAAGACCTTGACAAAAATTCCTTTACTGAATTAAACTGCTTACGATGGAAATCATTTGTATCATACAAGTGTTTCTAACAGAGGCATGAGACACAGCAAAGGATAGAAAAAAAGTCTCAAAAAAGGATATCGAACAGAGAAAACGTCAACAGAGCTCCTTATCAATATCATCTAAGCAATTTTGCACAAAACATTATGAAACGATCACAAAAAGAAAAAAAAAACTACTTAAAGCAAAGTGATTGGCAAGCAATGTCACAAATAACAGCGAAATGAGAAAAAATAAAGGGTTGTACAATTGTTTTTTAACTTAAATGATTACTTACGCCTTTTTAAGTAAAAGTTTATAAAAATATTATAAACATATTATAGATTAAACATTTTATATTTAATAAAAGTAAAAATAGTTTTTGAAAACACTATTTTATAAGCATTCAATATTTCTCTTAAATTTAATATCTTAAAAACACTAAATTCACAATTATTCATGTCGTTGCGAAAAAAAATCCGTTACACTACGTTAATTTGTTGTAGACCCTTATTATTGAAAATTCACCTCTTTGATTTACACTTGATAGAGACCGGGAGTTAGTGAATTTATTTAACAAATTATAATTTTTGCTCTGTTTATTTTTCAAGATATAGTACAGTAAAGAAAAAAAATATTATTTAAACTACTTATTCAGGATTTCTAAATTGTTTTCTCAACGTGTAATTATAATTTTATTAACATTAAGCTTATAAATGATAAAAGAGTATTTTTTTATTTATTTATTTCATTCTTTTATATTATATATTTATTATTTTTATTATATATTTATATAATCTTTTCTCTAAATTAATATGCAACTCATTTTAATTCAGTATTTGATTGATTTTTAATGCCGAGATTCGGATGATTGATATTGCCTTTCATTGATATGAATTGGAACTGCTGATGTGAGAATTGGTAAAATGTAGAAACATAAAATGACTACATATTTCTCTTATAAACAAAGCGCAATCAGACCGGGACCTCTTTTAAAGTGAAATCTTATACGAGCATTCAAGCATGAACTAAGGATTCAGACCTGACACCTCTTGACTTGCAGTCAGTTTTCTAGTCACTGGACAAGCACGTGGATATCATTGTGCTCTAAAGTTGCGTATTGAGAATGCTAAGAACATTTTTTTTTTTTTTCAGATTGGCTGTGACATATTGCCATAGACTGTGAAAAATCACATATGTTTCTTTATCTCCGAAAATGAGTGATAGTTTCTGAGTTACCCAACATTCCGAAAAACGTTTTTTATTCTTAGAAATCTCAGAAAACTATATATTTTCGAGATTTATAGAATCATTTATAAAAACAAGGTTTCTTTCACTGCCATTGAGTTTCCTAAACTTTTCTGATCAGATTTATAGTGTTTTAATCAGCTTTCTGAAACCGAAATATTGGTCTTAGGATGCTACTAATTCTCAATTAAACATTTTTAGCTGCGTAATTGAATTTATACAGACAAAAGTAACAAAATAGTATTAATTTTAATGTTAATGTTAATGCTGTTAATTTATCATATTTCTGTGTATAACATGTTTGTTGAACACGAAAATATTTAATTGAGAATGAATAGCATCCAAAAAACTTATATTCCGTGTTAAGAAAACTGATTAATACACTATGAAAACTATCTTTTAGAAATGTATATTTAAATCTCGAAAATTTTGGTTTCTGAGGTTTCTGAAGATAAAGAATGATTTTTGTAAGAGTGGGTAACTGGGAAAAGGTTATTGTATATTTTCGTTTGTGGTTATATTATGTTTTCCTAGATTAATAAACATTTGTCACTTTTAAAGTGTAGGATGGTAAAAAGTTGAACCATTGTTAAACTTTTTCCATAACTAGGACTTTTAAAAAAATCAAGTGAACGATGTGTTTCTGCTTCTGCTTTTTTGCCCCATCAGATATTTAAACGGAACTATTTTACAGTGTAGCTGCTGCTTTGATAGGAAGGAAATATGTGAATGTTTCCACTATTATATATATATTTTTTAATCACATTTCCGCGTTATGCGTTACTGGTTCCGTTTTCAATAGCTTTTATTCCATTTGTTATTATTTCTTGTGTACCTGCTCTCTTAAATGTTAGCATTGATATCCGAATTTTGCTATCCGAATTTTTTTTAGCTGATAATGGTAAAGTGTTTTGTATAAAATGTGAATTTTTCAAATAAAATAACAATATTTATGCAGAATATTCTCATATTTTCAACGTGATGATAAATGCAATGACAATATTTGTCTAACACTGTTGTCAATATGAAATTATTTTAAATAAATACAATATTGGTGCAAAAGTATGATCATCAAGCTAATAAGACAACAATTGTGCAAAGCAGTTGATATTAACAAAATCACATACGGATTATGATTTTGATTATCCTTTATTAATATAAAATTATTAAGGGTATTTCAGCTCTTATTGAAACGTACAGACTTTTTAGCAATATGTTTCTAATATTTTAACGTATCATTTACCGAAACACACTTTTGGTGGGAAAATATTGATCATGATCATAATCAACTGCGCAAAAATATTGATTAAGTAATAAATAAATAAATTACGATTTTGATCATGCATTAATTTTTATTACGAATTAAACAAAAATGGAACATATACCTTCTATTGTAAACTATCATCCGATGAACACCCTTAACCCTTTCCGGCACAGTTGTCCCACTCCGGGCACACCTAATTTTAATTCTAAACTTGCATTCGATACCAAGAATATTTAATAAGATTTTGTTTCTTCTACGAAAGATTAAAATAAGGAGTTCTTATTTTCTAAAAAAGTCGTTTTTAAATTCCGGTGTCAGTCAGTAATTTCTCATTTTTCGAACAGACTTTGTCTGTGCCGGAAAGGGTTAAGAGTTGTACTCAAATAGAAACTGCTTATTTTGTGACTTATTTTTAAATTCATTTTTGCTCTAAAATGCACCCAATTGGCAGGTTCTCTTATTCAGAAACTTTATAATGTCCGTATTGGTCGATTTTTTGATAAAGGCAGAATATATTTCAAAAAATTCTAACAAAGTGGACATTTTGAACCGAATTTCCCGAAGCGATAGCGCTGGAAACAAAAGAAAATTATCGTACTGTGAAAATAATTGTTTGTAAATCAATTTCTAATTAATTGAACGAAAAATAAAAACACAAGTCACTTATAAATCTCTTCATAAATCACGCCGCCAAGTTTTATGTTTTTATTTCTAAAAATGAGTCTGAAAATGCGTCAGAAAATTTTGAGTTGTTGAGCGTGGAAAATATATATTTTTTTTCATACCGCCTTAATTGAATCTTTTTCACCCAGACTACCTTCTTAAATACGAACTTTATAGGAGAAATACTTCCAATGAACAGGCTAATATTAGAAAATATTCCCAATAAAATGTCAAAATCTCCACATAAATTTTTTTCACATTTAAAACGCCTTGTCAATATGACATTTTTTAGCAATATTTCTCTTCCATTTTGTACATAAAGCCAATAAATACAAGGCTAATGCAAAATTGAAACAACTAGGAATACTTCGTTTTCTTATAAATTCTCTGCCGATCTACCGAAATATTTAAAATTTTATTTATAACTTTTTAAATTGCGATTAAGTATTTTATATGATTTTTAAATGTTTATTTAAAGATATCGTTTAATGTTTCAATTAAATTTACTTTCTTTTTTATTAATTAAAATATAACTTTGGCATAAGCGTTCCATTTATTCAGTAAAGTATCTGTGCAAAGATCTAACTGTGCAAAGAAATAAAAAAAAAATTAAAGAATTTAAAGAATTTAAAAATTATCATTTAGTGCAAAATAAAAATATAGTCTTTATTTACAAAGTTTTTAAAAATCAGTTCTTATTACATTTAAAAAAATGAAATCTTTCATAATATTCATTAAGATAGATAAAAGTTTTAAATAAACATTTTTTGCATTTTTATCCAAATTAGAAATTTTCTACTATGACATTTTTTAAAAACAATATCATACATCTTATGTTGTTTCTTAAATATTTCTTAAAGATAAATTTCTAATTTGTTTAACAGATACAAATATGTTCTCAGATAAGATGAAATCTCGCATGATATTTTATAAAAATCATATATTTTTTATCCGAATTAGCAATTGCCTTGGAAAAAACCTTTAAACGTATCGTATCTTAAATAATGTGTTTTAAAATAGGGATATATTTTTTTAATTACTCGTCCATTTTCTTAGAAAAGTTGAAATATCTCATGTTATTTAGTATAAATTATACTTTTTATCAAAATTAAAAATTTTAATTTTAATTAAAAATTTAAAAAATAAAAAAAATTCTTTGTTTCTTTTTTAATTAAAAAAAAAACCTTCATGACAATGAGTTGTTTCTTAAGGTTTCTTATGAAAGGGTTCTAGTTTGTTTAACTTAAATAAATATATTTTTCTTTGGGGATGGGGGAGATGAAATATATAATATTCATAAAATATATATATTTATTTATTATTCTGATAATATATTTTTAAATTAAATAAAACTTTTTCACGATATCGTACATTTGTCTCTGAGTTGTTTAACTTTGACCACTAAATTGTTTAACTTACACAAATATTTTCTTACAAATAAAGGATTATCTCATCTATTTTATGAAAAATAATTCATTTTAATTCAAATTAGAGGATTTTTTTTTTAATTATTTTTTAAACAATATCGTACTTCTTGGATTTTTCTCAAATAACTCTGTAAAAAAGTCTCTAATTTGTTTAGCTTACAAAATATTTTATTTAAAAAATTAAATTTCTCATGTTATTCGGTAAAAATCACATTTTTTATACAATTAGCTATTTTATTATAATATGAAACCTTTTTCACGATATCGTAAATTCGTAAATCTTGAGTTAGCTCTTAAATATTTTTCTAAGAAAGGACTCTAATTTGTTTAACACAAATATTTTTTTAGAGAAGACTCATTTGTTTTCAGAATAGCAATTTTATTGCTAAAAAAGACATTTAAACGATATTGTACATCGTGGGTTTTTTCTTAAATATTTCTTTTAGTAGAAAGTGTTCTAAATTGTAACGACACAAATATTTTCTTAGGAAAGGTGAAATCTCTCCTCTTTTTTATAAAAATCATACATTTTTATGCAAATAAGAAATAGTCTAAAAAAAGAAACATTTTAAACAATACCGTACAGTATATCTTAGTTTGTTTCTTAAATATTTTTTTAACAAAAAGCTCCTCAATTTATTTAACTTACACAATTTTTTTCTCATATAAGACGACGTTCTATCTTATGTAGAAAAAACATATTTTTTTTACTCAAATCAGAAATTACCTTATAAAACAAAAACTTTTACGCGATATCCCACATTTTCAGTTGTATCTTAAATATGTATATCTTTTACGTTCATTTCAACTCTTTTTAAATCTGTTTAACTTACAAAAATATTGATGAAATATCTCATGTTACTTAGTAAAAACTTGGAATTTTTACATAAAAGTCATACAATTTTATACAAACTAGCCATTTTTCTTATAAAAAACCTTTTACACGATATCGTACATCTTGGATTGTTTCGCATATTTTCAGCTGTATCTTAAATATATATTTTTTAAGTTCGTTCAATTCTGTTTAAACCTGTTTCACTTACACAAATATATTTTTTTTTAAATTGATGATATTTCATGTTACTTAGTAAAAACTTGAAAAATTTACAAAAACGTCATACAGTTTTATACAAACCAGCAATTTTTTTTATAAAAAGCATTTTACACGGTATCGTAGATCTTGTATTGTTTCTCACATTTTCAGTTGTTTCTTATATATATATTTTTTTTAAGTTCGTTCAACTCTGTTTAAATCTGTTTCACTTACAAAAATATTTTCTTAAAATTGATGATATTTCATGTTACTTAGTAAGAATTTGGAAGCTTTACACATAAACCTCAAACAGTTTTATACAAAATAGCAATTTTTCTTATAAAAAAAAACCTTTTACACGATATCGTACATCTTAGATTGTTTCTTAAATATATATTTTTCAAGTTCGTTCAACTCTGTTTAAATCTGCTTAACTTACGCAAATATTTTCTTACAATTGATGTATCTTATGGTATCGAACGTCATACAGTTTTATACAAACTAGCAATTTTTCTTATAAAAAGAAAAAAACCTTTTACACGATATCGTACATCTTGTGTTATTTTTCCCGTTTTCCCTCTAATTCAAGCGCCCAAGCTTAAAAAACATCTTAAGCTGTTTACATAGATTTTCAGGACAAACTTTAATCTCATTCATAATTCACTCGCTTACGAGACTTCTGAAAACAAGATAAAGATGCCTCAGCACGCGAAAGCAGTGTTATTTTTCATTTACCAAGCTATCTATCGCTCGTATACAAACAAAGCACTGAATGAATACAATCAGCATGTGTCTTACTTTTTTTTTCAAGCGTCCAGTAAAAACGTCACACTGAGATAAAGCATCATCTGATGAGGGATAATAAGTTTTGGAATTTGCAAGTCCTACAAAATCTACCTTTGTGTTAAATACAAGGTTATCCTGATAATTTTAAGTACGACGAATTCAAAGTTTGCGCATTTTTAATTTTAAAGGGTATGTATTATATAATAGTATGAAATAACAGTACTTTGTAAAAAGAGGCAATATTTTCTTAATATAGGAAAATAAAATATATCCACGAAAGAAAATATACAATAACCTCTTCCGAATTACCCATGATTCCGAAAAGCGTTTTTTACCTTTAGAAATCTCATTATTTGCGTTAAATACAAAGTTATCCTGATAATTTTAAGTACGGCGAATTCAACGTTTACGAATCTTTAATATTACAGAGTATGTATTATATAACAGTATGGAATAACAGAACTTTGTAAAAAAAATCAATCTTTTCTTAATATAGGAAAATAAAATATAACCACGAAAGAAAATATACAATAACCTCTTCCGAATTACTCATGATTCCGAAAAGCTTTCTTTACCTTTACAAACCTCATTATTTGTGTTAAATACAATGTTATCCTGATAATTTTAAGTACGACGAATTCAAAGTTTGCGCATCTTTAATTTTAGAGTATACGTATTATATAACAGTATGAAATAACAGTACTTTGTAAAAAAATGCAATCTTTTCTTAATATAGGAAAATAAAATATAACCACGAAAGAAAATTTGCAATAACCTCTTCCGAGTTATCCACGATTCTGAAAAGCGTTCTTTACCTTTAGAAACCACATTATTTGTGTTAAAGACAAGGTTATCCTGATAATTTTAAGTACGACGAATTCAAAGTTTGCGCATCTTTAATTTTAGTGGGTATGTATTATATAACAGTATGTATTATCTAACAGTGCAAAATAACAGTACTTTGTAAAAAAGGGCAATTTTTTACTAATTCATGAAAATAAAATATAACCACGAAAGAAAATATACAATAACCTCTTCCGAGTTATCCATGATTCCGAAAAGCGCATAGAGGAGAGAATCGGAAGAATTTACCTTTAGAATCCTCATTATTTGTGTTAAATACAAGGTTATCCTGATAATTTTAATTACGACGAATTCAAAATTGCGCATCTTTAATTTTAAAGGGTATGTATTATATAATAGTACGAAATAACAGTACTTTGTAAAAAGAGGTAATATTTTCTTAATATAGGAAAATAAAATATATCCACGAAAGAAAATATACAATAACCTCTTCCGAATTACCCATGATTCCGAAAAGCGTTTTTTACCTTTAGAAATCTCATTATTTGCGTTAAATACAAAGTTATCCTGATAATTTTAAGTACGGAGAATTCAACGTTTACGAATATTTAATATTAGAGAGTATGTATTATATAACAGTATGGAATAACAGTACTTTGTAAAAAAATGCAATCTTTTCTTAATATAGGAAAATAAAATATAACCACGAAAGAAAATATACAATAACCTCTTCCGAGTTATCCATGATTACGGAAAGCGTTCTTTACCTTTAGAAACCTCATTATTTGTGTTAAATACAGAGTTATCCTGATAATTTTAAGTACGACGAATTCAAAGTTTGCGCATCTTTAATTTTAGACGGTATGTATTATATAACAGTATGAAATAACAGTACTTTGTAAAAAAAATCAATCTTTTCTTAATATAGGAAAATAAAATATAACCACGAAAGAAAATATACAATAACCTCTTCCGAATTACTCATGATTCCGAAAAGCTTTCTTTACCTTTACAAACCTCATTATTTGTGTTAAATACAATGTTATCCTGATAATTTTAAGTACGACGAATTCAAAGTTTGCGCATCTTTAATTTTAGAGTATACGTATTATATAACAGTATGAAATAACAGTACTTTGTAAAAAAATGCAATCTTTTCTTAATATAGGAAAATAAAATAACCACGAAAGAAAATTTGCAATAACCTCTTCCGAGTTATCCACGATTCTGAAAAGCGTTCTTTACCTTTAGAAACCACATTATTTGTGTTAAAGACAAGGTTATCCTGATAATTTTAAGTACGACGAATTCAAAGTTTGCGCATCTTTAATTTTAGAGGGTATGTATTATATAACAGTATGTATTATCTAACAGTGCAAAATAACAGTACTTTGTAAAAAAGGGCAATTTTTTACTAATTCATGAAAATAAAATATAACCACGAAAGAAAATATACAATAACCTCTTCCGAGTTATCCATGATTCCGAAAAGCGCATAGAGGAGAGAATCGGAAGAATTTACCTTTAGAATCCTCATTATTTGTGTTAAATACAAGGTTATCCTGATAATTTTAATTACGACGAATTCAAAGTTTGCGCATCTTTAATTTTAGAGGGTATGTATTATATAACAGTATGTATTATCTAACAGTGCAAAATAACAGTACTTTGTAAAAAAGGACAATTTTTTACTAATTCATGAAAATAAAATATAACCACGAAAGAAAATATACAATAACCTCTTCCGAGTTATCCATGATTCCGAAAAGCGCATAGAGGAGAGAATCGGAAGAATTTACCTTTAGAATCCTCATTATTTGTGTTAAATACAAGGTTATCCTGATAATTTTAAGTACGACGAATTCAAAGTTTGCACATATTTCATTTTAGAGGGTATGTATTACATATAACAATACTTTGTAAAAAAATATAAATATTTCTTAATGTAGGAAAATAAAATATAACCACGAACTAAAATATACAATAACCTATTCCGAATTACCCACGATTCCGAAAATTTTTCTTTATATTTAGACACCTCAACGCCAATTTATTTTTGAGATTTAAAACATTTACAAAAACAAAGTTTCTTTTGCTGCCACTGCTTTTCTGTAACATTACCGAGTAGTTTATACAGAGTATTAATTTTTTTTTCAATTTGTAATACCCGTTTATATGATGTTATTAATTTAAAAAAAAACATTTTCAGCCGCGTGATTGAATTGATACATGCAAAAGTAACAAAGTAATATTAATATTAATCTTAATGTTAATGTTGTATATTTATCGTATTTGTCTGTAATATATGTATGTTGAACATAAAAATGCTTATTTCAGAATTGATAGCATTTGAAAAACCAATATTTCCGGATTGAGAAAACTGATTAATACACTATAAAAAACTACTCGGAAATATTTCCGAAAATCAGAGGCAGCAAAAGAAACTCTAATTTTGTAAATGCTTCCTTAAATCACGAAAATACATAGGTTTCTGGGAGTTTCTAAAGATAAAGAACGCTTTTCCGAATCGGGGATAACTCGGGAGAGGCTATTGTATATACTGTCGTTCGTGGTTATATTATATTTTCCTACATTCAAACATTTGTCATTTTTTACAGGGTACTACCGCATGATTATTCCTTTGTATATGGATAACGTTCCACAAAATATTTACTTTCAATACAAATATAAACTTCACTTTTTATTTGAAGACTTAAATAATATAACAAAATGTTTAAATTCCCTGGTGTAAGGTTATTTTACATATGGAATATATCGGATAAATTTTTGCTTTTAATTCAAATATTAGCGTAATACTTAATTTTTATAGAGTATGTTTCAGATATAGCAATGCGATAAAAGAATACTATAGTGCAGGAATTTTTTTTTTTTTGCATGCAATTACGTTGCACAAAATATTGACTCTCATCAAAAAATGTTAGCTGCACTTACTAGTTTAAGTCTTAAATATATGACAAAACGTTTTAAATTCTCCCCTAGTATAAGGATAAGAATTTTCCTTTCAATTCAAATATTAGCGTATTCCGTATTTTTTATTTTATAGAGTGTGTATTAGATATAAGAGTGTGATATAACAGTACTTGTGTAAAATTATTTTTCTGCATGCATTACATTGCACAAAATATTATCTTCAAATAAAATATTAGTTTCACTTATTATTTCAAGTCTTAGATATATCAAAATATTTTTAATTCTTTTCCAGTGGAAAATTATAAAGGAAATTTTATATGCGATATAATTCATATGTAAAAATATAAATTACATCGCACATAAAATTTCGCTTTGATATATTAGTAAAATTGGAATTAACTATAACATAACTATATATTTTTCTGTTTTCCTAATAAGTGTACGTTTACCAGTTAGTCACAAAGACTTAAACATGGAAACTAATTTTTTAATGCATTACATGTTGCAAAAAATATGTATAGCACAAAAAAATTAAAAAGCATTCGGATGAACGTTTAATTTTTTATTTAATATTAAATGTATTTTCTCTTAAACGAGAATAAAAGAAATCAATTTCATATCCCAAGCGTCAAATAATTTATATTCCTTCAAAATTTAATTTTGCTGCAGGAAAAGTTCTAAAGTATGAATAATTTATAAAATTTGAAGCTATTGTTGGGAATTTAATGTAAATACTACATGGCAGCAGCATGTGCTGCATTTGCACTGGACGAATTCGATTTCGAGTAACAAATAAATCTAATTTTCTATTAGATATAGATTTATAATATTAATTTTATTAAATATTTTCAAATAGAAATAAAATCCAGGATATATACATTTCTACCAACAATTTGTAGAAGATTTCGCCTTATTTAACCACAGAAACATATTATAAAATCTTGAATAAATAATATCTGCGTTTGCGAATTCTCCGATTTACATATTAAAATTTCTTAAATAGTGGTGTGAAACCCTCTGGAAAATCCAATCTAATACACACATTTTAAATTACATTTACAATGTAGGTTAACTGAAAATTGTGTAAATTGTATTTTGCAGATTACGTGATTTTTGTGAAAATATAATAAAAATTTGCAATTTTATGAAAGAAAATACACGATTTTAAAGACGACGTAATTTGTCAAAGTACTTTGTATTTTGAATATAAGGCCTCTGATTTAAGAACTTGAACATTGAAAATTGTATCAATTTACGACTTTATATTAAAATAATTCAGTTTTATGTTTTAAAATAAACTAGCTGACCCCGCCCGGCGTTGCACGGGCCCGTGATAATAAATTTAAAAAAAAATCAGGTTTTTATTATTTTATATCTTTAACGCGATTTTGTATGAAAAATTTTGTATGATTTTGTATTTTTAAATGAAAAATTCGCGAAAAAATATTGATATTTAGTGATAAAAGTGCTAAATTTCTTGTTTTTTTTACCCAGGGTCGTTTCATAGTTTTAAAATGAAAAGTTCTTTTTGTCCGAACTCTTTGAAATTGTTATTGGTGATAAATAAAACGGTTTTACAGTCCGTGTAAAAATTTCGTGAAAAAATATTGCTATCTAGTTGTAAAAGAAATGTTTTCTTCTTGCTTCTTTGTTTGTTTGTTTGTTTGTTTTCGCGTCGGCTCCTTTAACATAGCAATAAAAAATATGTCTCATCTTCCGAACTCTCTGACATTTCAATCGGTTATAAATATAACTGTATCCAAGCTTCCTTTAAAATTTTGCGAAAAAATATGCATATTTAGTAGTGAAAGCATGAGTTCTTTTTTAAAAAAGCTTTAATTTTCAACCTCATAGCAAAAATAAATTAGAAGGTCTATGCTTTCAATGCAATGGTACGGCTTCATTCGTTTTCAATCCCTCTAGGCTAAACAAGTGAGGGTTGGGTTAACCAATCAGGTTTCCCATTTCTGAGGGTAGAAGCCTTAAAAAAAAACGTTGACGCAAGCGCAAAGAGACGATTTTCATGTGGATTTGACAGAATGCGCTTTTCGCTCGACTTTCGGAACTCCGACATGATCACGTTACAGTTACACTATATTATAACAAACCGGATGCACTTAGCATCACACAGCATATAGCAAAGTGAAATTGTACCGCTTTACAAGACGAAGTGTAGTCGTGTTTTCGACATCACCTGTGAACACCCAGCGCTATCCATTGGTTGGTAACCTAACCAGACTAGGAAATTTTGGGACAGACTGGGTATATAATATAATATAGTTATTTTTTGATTAATCGTTAATTATTTCCCAAATCGATGTATTTTTATTTAATTAAAATTCAGAAAACAGTCATTTACGATTTTTTTTTAAACAAAAGTAGTAATATTCTGAGAAAAAAAAATGTAGTGATAATTAGGGTGCCCGCGTATAAAAAGGCAATTGAATATCTAAAGGGAAATGAACGACATATTTGTAAAACATCTAGGAAGAAATTACATTCAAATACGCCATCTTACTGCTAAATAGAACTATTTCGATTTTCAAATTCTGTGAAATTGTCTGATAACTTTGAAGAATTTTCACGCGAATTATTATAAAGATACATACACATATATTCATACATATAGAGCAACTTCGAGTATTAGGGAATACTATTTACATTTGGGGCAATAAAACATGCGATATTGTTTAAAATCCGAAATCGAATACAATTACGATCTTCAACTATTTGCGAATAGTTTTTATAGATAATATATTTTTGCGAAATTTCATCCCTTGCAAACAAATAATAATCCTAATAAACTTATTTTGAGGGTATTGTCAGATAATCGGGAAATATGGAATAGGGGATAAAAACGAACAAAATTTGAAAAAAACAAACATATTTAATGGTATCAACAGAGCATGATCAAATATTGTGTCTAGGTAGTCAGCCAATATACAGGGTGGTTAGAAAATGAGTATACATTTGAAAAATTAATAATTCACGGAATAATGTAGGTACAGAGGTAAAATTTGACACACATGCTTGGAATGACATGGGGTTTTATTATAACCACACAAAAAAGGGTTAAATAAAAAAAGGCCGACAGATGGCACTGAACAGCAAAACGTCAGTGACTCTGCATGAGAATCGTGTATAAAAGGAGCTGTAATGAGAGAGAAAATCAGATGCACCAGCAATCGCAGCATGTTGAAGTTACCAGAAAAGGCAATGTTAGTGAAACTCTACTATCAAAATGGGGAATCTGCCGCGATCGATCGATATCAATAGGCATGCAAAAAGACAACAACCAACGCCAATTTCTCACCATAACTACAGATATGCTGTACAGTGCTGTGCACAACATTGTCCCTCGGCTACAGCTATTGTTGCGGGATGACAATGGACATGTTGAGCATTCGTTCTGAAGAACATCGTCTTTGCTTTGTCCTAATTTGTTATGCTAATTATTGCTTTTCTTATCACACGAAGCGCCATCTGTCGGCCATTTTATGAACTTTTTTGTGGATACAATAAATCCCCTTTTCATTCCAAGTATGTGTGTCAATTTTCACCTCTCTACCTACATTATTCCGTGAATTATTAATTTTTCAAATGTATACTCATTTTCTGATCACCCTGTACTTCAATTAATATTTCAGATTTGCATAAATCACAAATATAAGGATCTGACTTTGCGCCTCCATAATCATGGAGTCTTATAAAATATTGGTATTCCATATAACCCGACACCGCAGGTTTGAAGAAAATTACACTATTTTTGTTTGTGCGAATCTCAAGATAAAAAAACTAGTGTTACATCATAAACTGTTGGTATTTCAGTGTACATTATGCTTAATTTCAATATAAAAATATTATTTCTAATATTGAATAAAAAAATATTGAAAAATTATCTCCTGAAATTTTCCAAAGACAAAAAAAAAATATTTATTCACACAACGCGCCCTGACGCTGACCGACGAACTCTTCGTTCTGAGGGCATTCTGGAAACGTTCTTAATAATAAATGATATCGCCGCTTGGTGGAAGCACTTTACCAAATAGAAACCTTGGTATTCCACATTACCTGACTGTTCCCTAATACCCTAAAAACTGCTAACTATTCCGATTTTAAATCCGTGTGAATTTTTCTGGTAACTTTGAAAAATTTTCACGCGAATTATTATAAAGATACATATATTAGATATATTCATACATATACTGTTACAAAAACAAACATAAATCTGACAGAAAAAAGAGTATATGATTTTATATGAATAAATATAAACTTTTGTACATGAATATGTAAATAACTATTGATTTTTGAACATGAATACACGAAGAAATGTTGAGTGTTGTAAAGGAAAATAATAAATTCTTGCTCACGAAAAGAAGTATAAGACATACCTTTAAAATAAGCCTTAATGAGTCTTTTGGAGCAAAACATTATTTTTTACACCTTGCCTTATTTTTGGAGAAACACAATATGTTATTATAATTAGTGTAATAACAGCAAAATTATTGAAAATGAAAAGATAAAAGTAAAATACATGAACAAAAATATTTACCCGGTAGATAACATAAATGCATTTTTTTTATTACAACTCTTATTTTTATAATAGTAAAAAGTATTATTATCATTATTTTTATTTTACATTTTCTTAAAGTAAAATATTTTGAAAATATTCTGTGAAATTTCAAGTTGATCTAATGGATAATTTTAGTGATATCCTACAGTTGCTATGGGACTCTCTTAGTATTAATGGCAGCTGTTACTAACCGGATTTTACATGCATATGGAATACATCGAAATGTATTGTTATGTATTGTACTAAAATATATTTTACTATAATTATGAACATGGAATACTCATGGAATATGAAACCTCAATCATAATAATGTGAAACTTTAAATGCATTTTCGAAGATTTTCTTTGTATCAATACTTTTTTTTTATAAACAATAAACAAGCGGTTTTTTTTTCTTAAAATTCATAAGTAAACTTTAAGATGTTGCTATTTTGCTTAATTTGAAAAAAAGCTTCAATTAAGCACTAGATAAGTATTAATCTATTATTTTTTGTTGTATTGATTTTAGATAAACCCCTAAGAAGTACTGATGGTCACCGCAAATCCTTAAGGCACTATTTGTATATTGATATTCTGTATAATATGCTGTATAATGAATCTTATACAATACACTACGAATCTCATACAATATACTAATGAATCTTATACACTAGGCATAACAATCTAGTGCTTAATCGAAGTTTTTTTTATCAACACGTTTTTTACAAGCAGTAAGCAAGAACTTTTTTCCTTAAAATTCACATGTAAATTTTCAGAGATCGTCATTTTGCTTAATTTGAAAAAAAAAAGCTTCGATTAATCACTATATAAAGTATTAAACTAATATTTGTTTGTTGAATTGACTTTAGATAAACCACTGAGAAATACCGATGGTCACCGCAAATCTGCAAAACACTATTTCTATATGGATATGGTGTATAATGAATCTTATCCAGCATATTCTAGGCATAAAACACTAGTATTTAATGGAAGTATATTTTTATCAATACGTTTTTTTATAAACTATAAGCAAGCGCTTTTTTTTCCTTAAAATTCATACGTAAACTTTCAGAGCTCGCCATTTTGCTTAATTTGAAAAGAAGGATCGATTAAGCACTAAATAAAATATTAAACTAAATATTTTTTTGTTCTATTAATTTTAGATAAACCACTAAGAATTACTGATGGCACATTGCAAATCCGAAAGGCACTATTTGAAAGAGAGCGTTCAAGCATCAAGCAGATAACTTGGTCAAGAATTAATATTTTGTTTTGAAATTTTCGTGAAGTTTGCTTAAAATATAGTGTAAAAACTTGGTATTATATGTAAAATTAAAAAACATTATACAGCAGTTAAATTTGTTTAAGTCCTATTTTTTCATGGTTTTGTCTGCCCAATTTTTATCAATTTTATGAACCCTGAATTACCCCTTTTACATAGATAACAGTAAAAACAACTTAATACAATTTAATCTATACTAATATTATAAAGGAGTAAAGATTGTTTGTTTGTTTGTTTGTTTGTTTGTAGGGGGTAATCTCTGGAACTACCGAACCGATTTCAAAAGTGATGATGGCAAATTGATGGTGACAACCCCTGCTCCAACATAGGCTATATTTTATGTCGGTGCCACTAGCCCCAGGGGGGTGCAGGAGCGAAAAACGTTCTAAAATTGCGATTTTTTGTATACGGAAGTATCTAGAAATTTGAAAATTGGCATTGTAGCTACTTATAATATGTAAATGCTCTCTAAGAACAAATTAAAAAAAAATCGAAATTTAAAAGGGTGAAATAAACGAAAAGTGTTCTAAAAACATTCTAAATTACAGTTTCTATGGAATCTCTGGAACTACAGAACCGATTTCAAAAGTGGTGGTGGCAAATTGATGGTGACAACCCCTGCTCCAACATAGGCTATATTTTATGTCGGTGCCACTAACCCCAGGGGAGTGCAGGAGCGAAAAACGTTCTAAAATTGCGATTTTTTTAATACTGAAGGAGCTAGAAATTTGAAATTTGGCATTGTAGTTACTTATAAGATGTAAATGCTCTCTAAGAACAAAATAAAAAAGAAATCTAAATTTAAAAGGTAAAATGAGCGAAAAGCGTTCTAAAAACATTCTAAAATACAATTTCAATGGAATCTCTGGAACTATAGAACCGATTTCAGAAGTGATGGAGGCAGATTGATGGTGACAATCCCTGCTTCAACATATTCTATATTTTAAGTTGGTGCCACTAATCCCAGGGGGCTGCAGGAGCGAAAAACGTTCCAAAATTGCAATTTTTTTAATACGGAAAGAGCTAGAAATTTGAAATTTGGCATTGTAGTTACTTATAAGATGTAAATGCTCTCTAAGAACAAATAAAAAAAATCGAAATTTAAAAGCGTGAAATAAGCGAAAAGCGTTCTAAAAACATTCTAAAATACAATTTCTATGGAATCTCTGGAACTGCAGAACCGATTTCAAAAGTAATGGTGGCAAATTGATGGTGACAATCCCTACTCCAACATAGGCTATATTTTATGTCGGTGCCACTAACCACAATGGGGTGCAGGAGTGAAAAATTTGCGAAAATTGCGTCTTTTTTATACTGAAGGAGCTAGAAATTTGAAATTTGGCATTGTAGTTATTAATAAGATGTAAATGCTCTCTAAGAATACTAATAAAAAAAAAACGAAATTTAAAAAGGTGAAATGAGAAAAAAGCCTTTCAAAATCATTCTAAATTACAATTTCCATGGAATCTCTGGAACTACAGAACCGATTTCAAAAGTGATGGTGGCAAATTGATGGTGACAATCCCTGCTCCAACAGCCTCTTTAATAAAAAGCTATTCGATGCTGACGACTGGGTTTTTCGCTAATTGTTGCCACAGATTAATCTCGGAAAATAAAACCTTTGAAGTTACTGAAAAAAATAATAGCTCGAAAAGTATTTGTCAGAAAATTGTTAGACAAACTGCGTTTGAAAGGTAAAAAAAAAATATTTTTCTTGATATAAATTTCAAATCTAATGATTATGCCGTTTTTTAAATATTGAATTTCAAAAATTCCCAAATTTCACTATGGAGTACCATAGCGAAACCTTTATGCGTAAGGAGATAATGATAAGGGCGACGTGTCCTGACGTGTATATTGGCACAAGTCACAAATTATAGTAGCCTTATTATTCTGTTAAAATATAAGAGTGAATTATGAAATGTCAATATTTTGTTTGATTAAAAGTTCGTTAAGAGAAATTGACCAGCGTAGCGGGCGTAGCTTGCTAGTACATTGTAATCTAATGCTGTAAATTTTCGTTTTCTGTATAATCGCCCTGTTTCATTGAAGAAAAATCTTTTAGTTTCTGTAGTTTTCATGATACACATTATAGCAGTTAAATTTCATATTATGTCATCATTGATTATGATATATACACGTTTTTTTTTTTTTTTTTTTTTTTTTTTTTTTTTTTTTTTTTTACAAAGAAAGGACGGTATTTGTTTTTTAATACAAATGATTAATTTAATTGCTTATTTAAACCGAATTTTTTAAACGTGAAATATGTTAATTTTCTTTTCTCAAAGAAATACGAAAATCACACGAGTTATAATTTTTCCAACTGAGTGAAAAAATTCCTAGTACACGGCATTTTTTCACTTATTTGGTAAATTCAAAACTTGTGCGATTTCTTTACGAATGTGTAAAAATAAAAAAGTTGGCGAGAAATTTTACCATGATCTGCAAACTACAGAACACTGATGAATCGTGCAAATTTCACACGTTATAGATAATAATACTTATATACTTATATAATTAATACTAATTAATACTTATACAATTAATACTTATATAATTAATTATTAATACTTATTATAGATAATAATACTAAAGAATCTTTCTCAAATAGGGATCTATTTAAATTAACTTTTTTTTCAAAAAAGTAGAGAAAATTCGTGAATATAGCAAAAATATTTCTATGATGTGAAAAGGAAAGTTTATTTTGAAGAATCGTGTAATTTGCATGTGTTACAATCCTTGTCATAAGTAAAAAAATTTTGAAATTGAGATATATCCATTGTCGCCAGAATGTTAATGTTGTAATAATATTTTGTTTGTTTATAAAATTACACCAATTAAATTAATTTAACAAAGGGTCCTAATTTGTTACAGTCACCTAAGTACAACCTTGGAAAATGACCTCGGTGAAATCTTCCATGTTAGTTAGTAAAAAGTCTTGAAGATTTATAAAAACTACATACATTTTCTTTAAACATAAAAATACCTGAATTGAACGACTTCTGTTATCGGGAACTCACAAGCCCTTAAAACGACTGATATTGGTAAGAAATTATTTACACATACCTGACATTAATTGTTATCCAAATTTTAAGTACATAATGTTACAAATGAGTCCATAAAACTCACCTGAAAAAGAAAATATAAAAAATTATTTGATATCAAGTAAAACAAATTTCATTAAAAAAATACTAGAACATACAAAGTGCACTTAAAAGAGCTCACAATTTTTAGATGGAATAACAAGTAAATAGTGACAACTGTTAAAGTTATTTTTTCAGGAAATTTTTCAGGTGCGTAAAGTCAGAAATGTTTAATATTCTTTCTTGTGTTGGTACTAAATGCAATGGATATGGCGATCAAATGAACTGTCTCAAACTGTAAAAATGCTGAAAGTAATCATATAATTTCAAAAAGAACACTTTCCTTTTTTCGTATTTCATCAGCTAATCCGAGTAAAGATTGAAATCGGAGTGAACTTTGATCCATTTTTATACGTTAGTTTAAGCATTCATATAGTTTGAGACAGCTCAGCTCCATCTGTTTGTAACACTTGACAATAAAACAAGAAAACGTACTAAAGAAATCCCCGAGTTCACGCATGAATTGTTTGCTAGAATAAGTTTTTATCGTTTGCTTGTTATTCCATTTTAAAAACCGTCAGTCTATTTTCTGTTACCTTGTATACATAAAACATACAAACATACAAGTATGAATAAAACATACGAGTACACCTACACTCAGGTTTTTTTTTCGCATGTTATGCTAATTGAATTGCACAAAAATATGAAGTTTTGGAATGCTGTTATCAACAATACTTTTACAATAAATAAAAAGCGTCTTTATTTCCAATCATTCTTCTTTAAGATTAGCAGAAATCATTGATTATTATGCAGTTCTCGAATGGTATTCCATGCAACGTACTAGAAATGAGAACACTTTTCACAAGTTACCTTTTATATTTACATTATGTGAAAGAATTCCATTGAATACCATTTGGCCAAACTTTTCGGCAATCTTTAAATCAAACATATTTGAATCTGAATTACTTGAAAGAGATATCACCCCAATCATCTTTTTTTTATCCTCTCTTAATGAAGTTACAAAACAGTATTCATTTGGCATCGTATTTATATGGCTTCTTATTAACTTTTATATTTTTTATTTATCCTAGTAAGAGAGTTGCGAGCAATAAAAATAGTTTCAGTTCTAGATGACACTTATTCATTTATTACTAACTCTTATTATTGACAAATGACAACATTCAGGAACTAAATTCTAACCTCATGAAACATTTCAGTAAGGAAACGATATATTATTCCCTAATAGCTCAACTTATCGATGTGAAGTCACAGTCATCACAAATGTTCATAGTCACAACCGTGTTCAAATAATGCAGCTTTATTTCGCACATTAAGACTCTCATGTAACCATCACCGTACAGCCATCGTCACAGATTTTTCCGTTACTTGCACCTCGTTACAAAATGTACTATACCGACTTAACAGTGACGTTACAGGAACCCATTTTCCATGCCACGTGACAGCAGTGTGAACAGCAAAAGTTGCATTTGGTTACGATACTTTCACGCTTTTGTCACATTTGGATCATGGTGCTATTAAAGGGGTGATTCAAAACAATAGCTCTGATTACAAATGACATTTAACTTAACAATTTAACAATAATTACAAACTTAACAATTTTAACTTAACAATGATTACAAATGTCTTCGTTGTTAATAACAGCACAATCGACTTTCTTTGAAGGATGTTCAAAATTTTCTTTACGCACTTTAAATGACTTTTCTATACTCCTTTTTTCCTCCAACAGTGAAATAACTAGAGTTGCAAAAAACCGGTTTATTCCCAGGTTTATTTCCAATAGACCCGGTTTATTCCCAGCTTTATTCCCAAAAGACCTGGTTTGTTCCCAAAAAACCCGGTTTATTCCCAGGTTTAAACCGGGTTTTTTCTAGTCTTTGCAACTCTAGAAATAACTGAAGGTGCATATTGTTGATGAACTCATATCAATGACTAAGAACTTCTTTCAAAATGTCTGGCGTTAAATGAACTACAGACTGCATGTTTCCCGTATAGACTTAAGGTGTTACGTCACAGGATAGAAATTGAATAATGTTATTTCTGTTCATGGTGATAGGCAACATCCTGTATTCTGTGTTTATACAATCTTCGTCTCCGACAATGAACAAACAAACTGTCATTAGTAACTAGGAAACTATTTCCTCTTGATCGAATGGATAAAATCCAAGCTGTCTAACACCAGACAGTGTGAAAAATATTTGTAGTCACTGATGCCACTGTATTCTATATGCGGGATTTCTCTTCGTTCACTTTTATAGAATAAAAAGAGTAAAGATCTTGGATCGGTGGTTAGAACCTCACAGCAAGATGTTCTGCAAAATGGTCACGGATGTCCTTGATATTACTTCTTTTAAATGTTTGTGGAATATAGAGTTGCAAAGGCTAGAAAAAAAACCCGGTTTAAACCTGGGAATAAACCGGGTCTATTGGAAATAAACCTGGGAATAAACCGGTTTTTTGCAACTCCATGGGCATATGCCACAGACTCTGTCTTTATACCTCATTTGCTTCCAACAGCGTTCAATCTAAAGATGCATATTGCGAACATATTTTTGAAACACTGTGTATATTAAAATATAAACCCTACCACATCATATAGATTCAGTATGTTCATCTATATACAAAACACACGTTTCTAAAATAAATAAATAAAATTTAAATATATTTGTCAGTCAACTATTTTTAAAATGCCTTCAACATTTTATATTTTTACAACGCTTCTCTAACGAAAAATTTTAAAACCAACATACAGAGAAATAAAAACTTAAAAGAGCCACCAGCATTGCGTTCAATACTAAAAAGATAAGAAAATTATTACTAATTTTAATGATTTTACAGCGATAAACAGATACAATGCGTCAATAATCGTAAACCATGCTTTCAAACAATACATTATTTAAATATTATAATCCATTTACGTAAGTTAATACAAATACTAATCTATCTACTTTTTTGAAAAATATTATTTTTATTCGAAAATATATTAAGATGGAAGTAATAAAAATTGCAACATTCCTTTGAGTTTTATAAAATCCAAATATTTATTGAACCCCTGAAAAAAAAAAAAAACTTACTTTTTCTCCTTTTTTTAGAAAAAGAAGTAGAACCAGGTTATTTTATATCACCATCTTCTGCAAAATATTTTTCTTGTTTATACAGTGAAACACGGTGAAATTTCTGGCGTATCCAAAGATAGAATCTCAGAAATATCTAGAAAATTTTAGATTATTAACGCGTCAGGTTGCAAAGATTAAGTGTCGAGAAGTCCAAGTTTATCTCATTTAAAAGAATTTTATTCTTCTTGTCACGACGTTGCTAAAATAAAAGTATGCCAATACTTGGAAAAAACTAATGGGCGTTATACAACTCAGAAAACAATTTTCTGATTTAATTTCTATAAAAAATTAATCTGATAATTAAATCTTCAATTTATCCCTTTGGGACGTTTTCTACCAAAGTCATGCGTTTTATACGAAGTACCTCTTCTTATCGCTGATGAATCACTAATTTCTAAATCTTTAGTTTTCGAGGTATACTTTCAATAGCAGAAAGGTTTTAAATGTAGATAAAATAAAAATATGCCAATCCTTAGAAAAACTCATGGGCGTTATACAACTCAGAAAAAGTTTTTGACTTTTAATCTCTTTAAAATAATAATGTGATAATAAAACCATATATTTATATATTTGGGAGGTTTTCTACCAGAAATAAGCTTTAGGACAGAGTCTCCTTTCTTATCGCTGAACAGTCGCTAGTTTCTAAACTTTTAGTTTTCGAAGCATACTTTCAATAGCAAAAATGCTTTAAATGTTGCTAAAATAAAAATATGCCAATCCTTAGAAAACCTCATGGGCATTATACAATTCAGAAAAGTTTTACTGTTTTCATCTCTTTAAAATAATAATAATCTGATAATAAAACAATATAGTTATGTTGTTGGGCAGTCTTCTACCACAAATATGCGCTTTATGCCAGAGTGTCCTTTCTTATAGTTGATCAATCGCTATTTTGTAAACCTTTAGTTTTCGAGGTATACTTTCAAAATCAAAAAGGTTTTAAATGTAGATAAAATAAAAATATACCAATCCTTAAAAGAACTCATGGGTGTTATACAACTCAGAAGAGTTTTTGTGTTTTAATCTCTTTAAAATAATAATAATCTGATAATAAAACAATATATTTATGTTGTTGGGAGGTCTTCTACCACAAATATGTGCTTTATGCCAGAGTGTCCTTTCTTATTGCTGATCAATCGTTATTTTCTAAACCTTTAGTTTTGAAGTAGACTTTCAATGGCAAAAATGTTTTTTAAAACCCTCTGAACGTTTTGAAAAAGGGTAAAATTGTAATGTTGTTTTCTCAGCATTTTGTTTTAAATGTGAAAAAAATATGATTCTTTCAGCATTATAAATAAAACTTAATTACAAATATGAATGTAACCCTTGAGGATATTAATCATTCTTCAATGTTTTGAAAATGCATTAAATCTATAGAATTATATTATTTTAAACATTGTATATATTGCAGTGAAACTTAGAGCTTAGTGAACGGAATATTACGTTCCACACGCTTAGAGGGTTAATGTTGTACTCTATCATATTAAATATATATTATCATAATCATAGTCAGTTACTTCAAATAACTTATTTTCGTAAAAGTTATGAGATTTTAATTTTTAGAATATCCCTTTATCCTATAAGATATAGTTAGAAAAACACTACCCGTGCTCTAACACGTAAACGATGCTAAAAACGCTCATTTCTGTTCCTAGAGCCAAAAAAATATTAAAAATTCATAAAATACAAATGATCGCAAATCAGTAGATTTCTCTCTCTCTCTCTCTCTCTCTCTCTCTCTCTCTCTCTCTCTATATATATATATATATATATATATATATATATATATATATATATATATATATATATATATATATATATATATATATATATATATATATATATATATATATATATAATAACATAGAATTATTCATTAATACATCCATTACTTTAATGTAATTCGATATTCTATTTATTAATTAATTTCATTTATTTATTACATAACTAATTGGTATCATTTAAGATAGTAATTTGGTTTAATTATTAAACATTAATTTCCATCCAATACTTTCGATTCAGATTATATTCACTTTTACCAATAGATGGCAGCACTAATGTTCCTGTTTGCTTTACAATCCATATTATTCTAACATTATTTCTGGCATTATTGTAAAGCATTTTATATTTCTAAAACTGGCAACATGAAATGATTTTTTTTGCAATTCATTACCTAGTCATGGTTGAGTTTCATGCTGGTTCTTGAGGTGCACAGGTATCTTTTTTTAATCTTTATGGATTTTATACTTACTGACTCTATTTAATGTTTTCTCTGTATATTATAAGTATGGCTTCTTTCCTTTTTAATATTGTATTTTATTTTTTATTTTATCACTGGTTTGCTTCATTGTTTATGAGATGTAGTCCCAAAATCATATTCTTTAGCAATGTATGGCTAATATGATGACGAAACATCTCATTTCATTTTATTTGTGGTATTTAGGCATTTGGGACTTGATAATTCTGTCTAAATTGCATCAAATTTCATTTCATTTCATTCATTTAATTCCATTTATTCAATTTTTATTTAATTTCTTATTCTTTTAATATGTTTTTGTTTCCATATTCAGTGTGTTGGGGAATCTTTCATTGTCAACTAATTATTACATACTTAATTATTATTCCATTGTTTAAGTTGGTGTTATGATAATGTTTCATTTATGGTTATATATATATATATATATATATATATATATATATAGATATATAAATGAAAACACATGTGAAAAACGAAGTATAGGACATTATAAAAAGCAATAGATTGGACAATGAATGAATTATACTTAATACGATGAAAAAGCAAAATTGTAAAATTATGAATATCTTATAGAATCTTCAGAAGGGCTTTATAAGAATACTCATAGTGAGAGAGAGGCAATAGACTGTATATAAAAATAGCAAATTATTTTTGTTTGTGTGCGTTATTTGTGCATTTTTAACATTGGTTTTCTGCCTTTTAATAAACCGTATATCATAGACCGTAGATAAACCGTATATATATAGAATTTAAAGAATCATTTTTAATCAATTTAAATTTTTTGCAAATCGTAGAATATGATCGTTAATTTTCTTTATATATACATAAAAATTTATCTGGCAAAATCTTAGTTATAAAAGTGTATTTATTTAAGTTAAAGTTACAAACTAGTTAAACAAGTATAGTATTAAGAGTAGAAAATTTTTTCTTAAAATAGTATTTATCATAAAAAGAGTATTATTTTTATTTCTTTGTGTCGTCAACCAGCAATAAATTGTCAAAAACACAAAATTTTCATAATTTTGAGTTTCTGCAGAAATTTTATATAGCCATATATAGCGTCATGAGAATAATTTTTTTCAAAATTTTCTGAGTATGCGCTTATGGAGACCTTCCTTGTAAGTGCGAGAATGGAGACACATTTTGTAGGATGATTAAACAAGATGGGGAACAAAAGATTCCCTGAAAAATACCGTGTCACAGATATCCCTAGTGGTGATATCTGGAACTATTTTTTTCCACGTAATTTTCGCCCCACCCCCGCACAGTGGGGCGTTTTGAGGATCTAGGTGGACAAAATTATTGCGTTGAAGTTTAATTAGATTTTTGCTGGGTTTTCGAATCTATCAGTAATAAAATAATGAAACAATGATAAATATTTGTCTTATTTAATAATTTATATTATTATTATTATTATTATTATTATTATTTATATTATTATTATTTATTTATTTTATAATATTGTATTGTCCTTGAAACTACACATGTATTCAAAGTTTCAGCTCAATCGGATAATTAAAAGTGGTTTAAAATTGACTTGCAAGATTTGAATTAAACACTCAAACACACACTTCAAGTTACTATAACTTAATGATTATCAAATTTTCGCAGGAGCTTTCTTAAGTTTCCAATACTTTAGGAATGGTACTTTGATTTTTAAAAATGCTTAATACTGTATTAAAATTCAAGATGAAGTTTGAAAACAAGATGGCGCTTATTTTCAAACAACAATAGGTTAAATCTTGTGACAAACATGTGACATATGTCCAGTAAACTCCTGCTTTCAAATAAAACAGAAACGTCACGACTTGCTTTCAAACTTACAGAAAAATAGTGCAACTGTTAAAACTCCCTCAAACCAACTGCTTTCTTTACGGTCGTAGTTTATCCGCACATCGGATTTTTTCGACAAAACTCGTACGTATCTCGACAGAAGAAACATTCGGCTACCAGTATATGCGGTCTTGTTAAGTTCCGAGATAATCGGAGAAATGAATGAATTTTGTCCACCTAGATTCCTAGATCATCAAAACGCCCCACTGTGCCCCGTCTTGTTTAATCATACTACAAAATTTGGTTCCAATCTTGCACTTAGATTGTGCTACAGCGCATGTTGAGTGTGGGAAGGGTTCCGTATAATGTACCACTTGGCACGGTTGGCAAAAAAATTCATAACGGCGCCAAAATTTCGCTTTAGCATCTTATCCAATTTTTATTTGAAATATAATATTTTATTTATAGTACATTTACATTATTTATATATTACTATGCATTATTATATATTATATATATTATATATTATATATTATAATATTATAATATATAATATATAATATATAATATATAATATAATATAACATAATATATATATATATATTTATAAGATAATAATATATATAATAATATTATAGTATATTATATTATGTTATATTAATGTTAAATAATATTTTTTATTATTTATATTATTATCTATATTTTATTTTATTTCTTTTATAAATTCACCAAATCATCGCCATAAAAATCTCGCCAAATAATCCGGCACAGAATATGGGACTTTTCCCAAGAGTGCTGTCAGTTTAATTATGGCATCCTTATATATAAAATACGCCACTTTTATAAGCTGAAAGGAACCATTGAGGCGGTCTTTCAAATGGAATGTAGAATCCGTTAAGAACAATTTTATTTCATAGCGCAATGCATAACTTAGCACTCTATACTCACAGTAATTGTAACAGGAATGAGCTTCATTTGTATTACGGCGTACTTATCAGCAAAGCCAAGCTTAAATGGCAAATTCCCAGTTATAAAGGCTATTTGAATTTTATGAGGTAATTTTCCAGCTGAGTGAAAAAGTGTCCAGCCAAGGATGATTCGAACTAGGAACCTTTTGGTTTAAGCTGTCAATGCTTTGCCAACTGAACTATCCTGGACGAATCTGGCGGACACAATTCCCCAGCTAACCTTATTGATAATGGCATCTAGTCTGTTATTTTAAACAGTCCTGGTTCGAATCGTGGACTGGATACTTATTCACTCATTTGGAAAACTACAACTCATATGATTTATTTAAAAAATAGAATACTTGTGTTAAAATTAATCAAGCGTAATTAGATATCCAGCATTTACCGGAGTTCCATTACCTGCGTTTTATGCTGTTGAGCTGTTTAAAGTAAAAGTGTAATAAAGTAAAAAGTAAATGTCATTATCAATAAAGTTAGCTGAATGAATTGTATCTGCCAGGTTCGTCAGGATAGCTCAGTTGGCAAAGCAATGACAGCGTAAGCCAAAAGGTCCCTGGTTCGAATCATGAATTGGACACTTCTTCACTAAGTGGTAAAACTATAACTCATATGATTTATTTACCAATTAAAATAATTGTGTTAAAGTTAATCAAGTGTAAATACGTACCCAGCGTTTACTAGAGTTTCTTTACCTACAATTTATTCTGTCGAACTGTTTAAAATCACAGACCAGATGCCATTATTAATAAGGGTAGTTGAATTGTGTCCGCAATATTCGTCCAGGATAGCTCAGTCGGCAAAGCATTGGCAGCTTAATTCAAAAAGCCCGGGTTCGAATCCTGGGCTGGACAATTTTTCATTCAGTTAAAAAATTACAACTCATATGATATGACTACCAATTGGAATAATTGTGTTAAAATTAATCAAATGTAATTACGTATCCAGCGTTTACTGTATTCTGGTAAGCTGTTTTAAATAAAAAACCATATACCATTATCAATAAGGTTATTTCGGTGAATTGTCTCCATGAGATTCGTTCAGGATAGCTTAGTTAGCAAAGCAAAGTCAACTTAAGCTAAAAAGTCCTGATTCGAATCCTGAATTGGACACTTTTCACTCTTTTGGAAAATTATAACTCATATGATTTATTTACCATTTAGTATAATTGTCTTAAAATTAATCATGTGTAATTATGTAACGAGTGTTTACCGCACTTCCATTATCAGCGATTTTTTCTGTTGAGCTGTTTAAAATAACAGACCAGATGCCACTATCGATAAGGTTAGCTGGATGAATTGTGTTCGTCAGATTCGTCCAGGACAACTCAGTTGGCAAAGCATTGGCAGTTTAAGCCAAAAAGTCCCTTTAAGTCAAAAGTTCGAATCTTAGGCTGGACACATTTCCACTCAGTTTGGAAATTGCAACTCATGTGATTTATTTACCAATTTGAATAATTGTGTTAAAATTAACCAATTAGTTTGAATTTCATTATCGAGTGACGGGAAGTACCTTGTGTGATTGTATTTTTTTTTTCATATTAAATACATAAAGTTTATCTAATTTGCGCCTTGTGGAATCGCTATCTTTAAACACTGACTACCAAGGGTCCGCAAAGAACAGTTTGAGAACCGCATCTCTATACAGACTTTGAAGATAAATAAATTATATATATATATATATATATATATATATATATATATAAACATGTTTTTATTAAAATTCACAAAAAAGTCAACTTACGTTAAAACACAAATGTGTGCGTCGCTCAATGCTGACGTCATAATGATGCGGGCGTCAATGTGCTTGAAATGGATGAACGTTTCAACAATGGAGCTATTTTTTTCGTATTTTCCCCAACCCTTAGGGATCGAATTTTTAAAAATAAATGCCCAATTCATGTATTGCCCTCGGGATTACATATATATTCCAAATTTCAAATCTCTATGTCAGCAGAAAGTGGAGGAAAAAGGAGTAACAAGATTTGACTGTCACATACAAACAGAATTTTAATTTAAAAGAAAGCATATAAAAATAATGAAAGTTTTAAGTCTGAAAAATATTATATTTATTTTTTTAAATACCTTTTATCGGGATTATTATTATTGAATGACGAAGTTATTGAATGAAGACTGTTATCGAAAAATTAAATATTATAACTTCATTTTAAAGTAATGTGTTATGTTTTCCGATTAAATTTTATAGTAGTAAAAAAGGGACATAGAAAATATTTCTTTTCTTAAAAGGATTGTAACAAAAGTTACAGGAAAAATTTTCAAAATATAAAACTTACACTCGGAATTACTACTAATTACTAATTACTTTCGAATTTTTTACGAGAAAGAAAACGAATATGTATCTAATTCGAAATATATATATATAAATTTATATTACTAAAAAGAATTTTAAAAAAAACACTCGAGTATTTTTTTGCCCTTTTTCTCCTAATTTTGCAATCGAATAAATGAGAAAAAATGCCAAAATTGCGCGAGTAAATGTAGTATTTGCGGAAATATATGTGCGCAAAGGGAATTTAGGCAAGTAATTAGGAAAACCACATTTTTCTTTAAATATTTCTTTTTTAAAATATGCTAATACAAAGCAATTTTGTACTCTAATAAAAATCTCTTTAAAGTAGTTAAAGCAGAAAAAATGATCGATAATGTCGGCTTATTTATTTATTTTTTTATCAACAGATGCTTCAAAAGCGTGAAATAGAATGAAAAATAGATTTTCTTTCTGACGTCAAAATACGAAAGAAACGTCGGAAATATCTATATAATCTGAAGGCTATAAACATATACATTGGGTAATAAGGAGAAATATGGGAAAACTATCCATCGATCAATTTTCGTAAATATTCAGTTCGCCAAATTTGACAGAATTTGCAGGAAGTATTTTTGAAGCATGGCCATTCCTATATTTGCTGCTGATGAAAACTGCACTGGTGGAAGAATTCCTTCTCTACGAAGTAGTTTTTTAACGTGCGATGAAACACCCTAGAGGCTTTGAAGAGAGAAAAAAATCTGGGTTTCCGTCTGAAAAATAGTATATTTATTTTAAGAAATACCTTTTACCTGTTTTTGTTTTAAGTTTTTTCTCTTATTCAAAAAGAAAACATTATAATTTTCCTTTTAAACCATGTCTTGTGTTTTCTGATTAATTTTTAAAGTAGTAGAAAATGACATTGAAAAAAAAAAAAAAAAAAAAAATATATATATATATATATATATATATATATATATATATTAAATAGACTAACTGTGACAGGGAATTTTTTTTTTATTAAAAGCCTTTTTTATACATTTTTTGGATTTATTTTTAATAAAAAAAAAGTCTATCGTGTATCGAATTCAAAAAAGCAAAACATGTAATACGTGGAAAATCTTCCTAGCCTTAAGATATAAAAGCGCAGTTTTTTTTAAATCTATTATTTTATTTATCTCCGCTTACATCAAGTTTCCTTGACATTTTAAACTCGTTGACTCCAAAAGAATCTTAATTTTAAAATAATGCCTTGTAATTTAGATTAACTTTTAAAGCATTAAAAAAAAGTGACATTGAAAATATTTCTCTTTTAAATATACTATAACTAAAGTGATAGAGGGAAATTAAAAAATCATGAGCATTGTTTTAAATGAGACTAAAACACATTTTAACAGGATTTTTTTTTTTTATTAAAACAATACGACAGGGTAAAATATTTAAAATTTAAAGCATTTTTAAATAAATTTTTGTAGATTTATTTTTAATGAAAAAAAGCTGACACTGTGTCGAATTTAAAAATAGCAAAACATGTAATATGTGGAAATACTTCATACCCCTAAGACAATAAAAGCGCAGCTTTTATTTATATCTAACATTTTATTTATATTCGCTTAGACGAAGTTTTCTTGACATTTTAAACTCAATAACGAAAAAAAAAACCCAACAAACTTCATTTTAAAATTATACCTTGTAATTTAGATTAACTTTTAAAGCATTAAAAAAGTGACATTGACCATATTTCTACTTTAAATGCACTATAACTAAAGTGATAGAAATTTTTAAAAAAAAATCAAAAACATTGTATTAAATCGGAAAAAACACATTTTTAATAGGATTTTTTTTTAAATAAAAAAATAACGAACGTGTATCTAATTTGTGAAAGAAGCAATAAATCTAATATGTGAAACTCCTTTATAACGTGAAGAACGTTAAAGAAGGTTAAGCTGTCAGTGATCGTACACTAAAACTAAAGTGATAGAAAAATATTAATAAATCAAAAACCTTGTTTTAAATGGGACTAAAACCGATTTTTAATAGCATTTTTTTAAATAAATAAAATTCGAACGTATATTTAATTTGTGGAAGAAGCAAAACATCTAATACGTAAAACTTTTTTTATAATGTGGAAAAGGTTAAAAAAGGTTAACCTGTCAGAAATTGTAGATAGACTAAAGTGATAGAGGAAAATTAAAAAATAAAAAACGTTGTTTTAGATGGGATTAAAACATATTTTTAATACGATATATTTTTTTATAAAAAGAATACAAACGTGTATCTAATTTGTGAACGAAGTTAAGAGTCTAATATATGAAACTCCTTTATAACGCGGAGAAAGTCAACGAAGGTTAACCTGTCAGAGATAGCAACCCCCTTTATAAATTTTACGACAAATGTAATATTTCTTACAATGTATTATCATATCACGCCCCAAAATTTAAATTTAAATTTTAGTATTAGTATGTATAGTTCTGTTTATAATTGCTATAATTTATCTCTTATTACAATTATGACGTATCTTTGCATTTGAATACCATATTTACTGTGCATAAAATGTACAGTACACGTGTACACTCTAAAAAATCTGCTGATTTTACAGTAAAAAACCGTCAGTCATGACGTCAGTAAAAACAACTGTTTATGTGACAAAAGTATTTTCTGCATATTGTTTATTTTACTGCTAAATGTGTTGAAATAACAAACAGTTCGTAATACATACAGATTTTATTTCGGATGTAATTTGTAAACTGTTTATTTTACGAACAAAATATGCTACAATAAGAGAAAGTTCGTAACAAATACATAAATTTTTCGTAAAATAAACGGTTCTTTACTAGGTTGAACTGTCGTTTTTTATAAAATCAACAATATTTTGTATTGTGTACTGAAAAATAGACCATTTATTTATTTATTTTAGTCTGTGGAGTAAATTTGTGTTTAATGCTTAACAAAATAAATCTAGCAGTCAGAAAAGCATGAAAGATTCCACTTAAATATTTTTTAGAACGTTTAAAATTCAATTACTTTCAAAGAATTGATGTGCTGGCTGACAGTTTTTTCTGCAAGATCAACAGTTTTTATTACAGTGTCCTTGTAAGGAAATATACAGTGCACCCGCTGAAATGTTAAAGCACAGTTTTTATTTAAATGTAATATTTTAGTTATATCCGCTTAGATCGAGTTTCATATAATGATTTAAACTCATTGATGTAAAAAAAAAATAACAAAACGGTCACCAAGAAAGGATCGTGAAAGGTCCTGATGCAATAAAACGACACTGGGTGTGACATAAGTTTATTAAAACTTTAAAAATTCATTAAAAACAAAAAAAAATGATGCCAAAAATTGCAGTTTGCAGGCATGGCATTAGAGAGAGATGTGATTTTTTTTAATAACAAAAAAAGTTATGGTTAAACATTTTAGCGATAGATGGCGCTGGCATTCAAAATAGGAAGCAGATATATGCAAATTAAGCTTATAGTAAAATACCCATTTCTGCGAAGCGTCTGACAAGCTTCAGTATCCCATCACATGAAACAGGCTCTATTCTCGTCTTCAGTCATTTCGTCGTGCGGAATTTTTCTCAATGTGCCAATTACTGATTCCCCTTTCTTGTAAAAGAGTTCAATCAACAGCGCTTGATCTGGTAACGATAGCATACTGCTGACATTGAATGAAGAATTTGTGTGCATTGAGGGGTATTATTGAAAGCCTGGCTTGCATAAAATCTGCTTCATATTATGCCGCGTCATCTATTGTTAATTTTTTAACCGAACTTTTTTTTGTTATTAAAAAAAATTCCGATCTCCTCTAATCCAATTCCTGCAAACCGAAATGAAATTCCCATCTTCTCTAATCCAATTCCTGCAAACCGCGATTTTTTAGCATCATTTGTTTATTTTTAATCGATTTTCAAAATTTTAACAAACTTATGGCGTACCCGGTATATCGAGTACATTCAAAAATATGTTTAGCTTGCATTACACTGTAAAAAATTTTGCAGCAAAGTAAGCGGTCACTTAACCGTACATAACCGTAATATAACGCTATTTTGACCATATTATTGCTCATATTAGGGTCAGAATACTGTTAAATTACGGTTATGTAACCTTTTTTTTTTATAAAAACGGTTGACTGACCGGTTACTCTGCTGCAAATTTTTTACAGTGTATACATTCTAGATGTCTCAACCAGGTGAGGCAGTTTTCAGAGGCTAAAAACCATACTTGGTATTTCAGTGTTTTAGTTTTAAAAATATTTATTTTCAAAAATCGGAACAAGGGATTAATACAGCAATTCACTCTTTTTTTTTCTCAATCTGGTAAGTTATACATAACCCAAAAATTTTAATAATAATAATAATAAATATATAAAAATTACTTTCTACCTATTCTATTTTATTATTTCTATTACACTTCTTTATTATAAACATGAATCAATTTATCACATCACCAGGAACATTAGAGAAATAACTACACTATAAAAAAAGAGAAATGTTCCATAATGTATAGGAAAACATAATATACCGCCGAACGAAAATTTACAAAACCCCCTCCGAGTTATCCAGGATACAGAAAAGCGTTCTTTATCTTTAGAAACCTCAGAATTCAAAATATTTTCCAGATTTGAAGAAGCATTTATAAAAACAAAATTTCTTTTCAAGTATCTGAAAAACCTATATTCCAGGTTCAGAAAACTTATTAATGCATTCTAAAAACTAATCGGAAACGTTTCCGAAAATCCGCGGCAGCAGAAGAAACATTTTTTTTATAATTCTTTTTTAAATCTTTTAAATCTATTAGATTTTGATGTTTATAAAGATAAAGAATGCTTTTCTGAATAGTAGGAAACTCAGAAGAGGTTATTGTATATTTCCTTTTGTGGTTAGATTATTAGATCGTAGATTATGAAACATTCGTATTTTTATCGTGTAGGACATCATCCTTTAAATAATATTTCAGCATACCTCGGCAAATGAAGCTAATCTTTTTGATAATCATATTCGTTAGTCGAGACTATCGTATAAAGAAACATTGTTTCATGTCCATTTAATATGAAACGTGACGTGTTATGATAGTTTGAGCATCCAAAAATACATTAGTTACGTGAAATCATATTGCTTAGCCAAGACAGAAAAACCGCAAAATGTAAGCCAAAAATTATTTGTTAAAAAAGACATTCGTTAGCCAAAGTGTTACTCTGCCTTTTATGTATCAACTTCAGTCTAACAGAAAAATAACAAAAAGAGATAAAAATGAAATAAAAGTGTTACAAAATTTCGTTTTTAGCTCACAGGCTATCAAAGCCTGAGAGCTAATGTGCCCGCCCGTTCTGTACGTATGTATGAGGGACTCGTCACCTGATCAAGGTTCTAAATTACGAGACCTATTAAATCTGTCAATTCAACAAAGTTAAACAGAAACCTTGAACCGGCAAACAAAGATAACGGGAGCAAATCACAAGAGAGCAAGCACAGCAGCGATGTGCACAGCAGCGAAGCACAGCAGCAAATCAATAGTCAGGTGGATCACAGCCATGCTGTGATCAGGCGATTTCCGCCCCGCACCCAGGTACTAACCCGTTAAGCTAGGCATTCATGCCGGGCAGGTAGGGGCCTGTTTAGCGGTATATATAAAAAAACGCGATAACTCTTGATAGAAATATCCGTTTTGCTTCAAATTTTGTTAATATGTTCATTGTGATAAGGCGCTTCCTTGATTAGTTTTGGGGTTTCATTGGTTAAGTATAAAGGGGGGGGACGGGGGGCTAATTTCCCCCTTAATCAAGAGAAAAGGGTTTTTTCATGCAGAAATATCCTATTTGCTTCAAATTTTGTATATAGGTTCATTGTGATAAGGCGCTTCACTGGTTAGTTTTGGGGGTTCACTGGTTAAGTATAAAGGGGGGAACAGGGAGGGGGATTAATCCCACCTTAATTTATTATCGATTTCTTTATTTTTCGAGGGCATTATTCTTTGAAATAAGATTATAATATACAATTAATGTGAATAGCCTGTGAGCTCAATGCCATCAATTTAACTGGGCACTTTTCTATTTATATTATTATTTTCGAAGAGTGACGTTTTAAAATTTTAATGAAATTTTCTCGCTTTAAATATTAAAACTTGAGAAAACAACTTAAAAAACGAAAAACACTTTTTACTATTTCTTATATAGTGACAGTTAACAAAGCTTCCAAAGAATGTTTCAAAACAAATACAGCGTAGGTTGCACAAATATCCACAAGTGCTCACTTATTCCCGCGTCATTAATAGAAATTTATGGTAATTGATGAAGAGAGTGCTTAAACTCTTGTAAATGACAAAAGGTGTATTGTTGTTATGTAGAAAATGCGTTTATAGATTTATTAAGTAGAAAGAAGAAAATATTTGAAACTTCAAATGATCCAGTGATCACTGGATGTTTTCTAGAATTCCAGATACAGATTCCTAATCTTAAATAATACAATATTATTTTTGCCAAGTTATTTTTAAAATACACATACATTCATTTGAAACCAGTCTTTTAATAAATTACTACATAAGTATAAACTTTGCATAACTTCGATAAACAATCTAATTTAAGTTATATGATCTCGAAATATTTTAAATCCATTATGACTAATGATTGTCCTATTTTAACGAGGTTGAAATGACTCAACAATCGGTCACGGTATCTTCACAATAGAGTCACGAAATTGACAGTTATCTGGGAGTCATAATGTGACGAAATAAAGTATTACCTTAAGGTCCCAATCTGTGACTATTATGACGACACAGTGAAGTCACATTAACTGTCTGTTATATTAGGGAATATTTTAATTTTTTGAAATTTGTAAAGTTGGCATTATCTTCTCTGATTTGATACTTAGCATTTATTTTACAATTGCATGACAGGGTATATACTTCCAAGGTATAAGATAACTTACTTTCTAATTTCAATAATACGTTCCGATTGGTCGAATTTAACATGCAAAACAATTCGCATAAGCAATCAACATAATAACGTAATCTAGAATTTGTTTTATAACTTGTGCGCAAACATCACATTATCCCCCTGCAATTTTTTTTTATTCAAATAGCAACATTTGAGTGCGTAGGAGTGCTTGAATTGTTAACAATTTTGGATATTTTCACGTTTTTCCAAATTCACATGCTTGTAAAATATGAAATAATTTATATAATGTTAATATTTAACATTTTTAGAAATATTTACAGCTTAAATAAAATAAAATAAAAAATAAATTACTTCAAGAAGAAAAATGCATTTTTAAAATTCAACCAAAAAAGCTTTAGAAAAATAAATAAAAAAATGATCAAAATTTTTACCCTCAGTGTATATCACAATTGAAATAGCCATACGATCGCTGCCTGAAAAATATTGATTAGTAAATTTTTACCCAAGCTTAATATTAAAAAGTAAAACAGCAATTCTCTGAAGAACGGCAATTTACTGGTTATTTTAAAATGTCTAGTAACAAAAAAAAAAAGAAAGAAAAAAACATTTTTGGAACTCTGAAAATCACTTATATTTTAGATTTAATGTTTCTACAAACATTAGGAAGGAATCTCCACTTTGTTCTTCAAGTAAATATAAATATCCATTCTCGGTATTAATGACTCATACAGAAAGGTTCAGCAAAGTGAAGGAAGAAAAATATTTTCTAGTTTGAAACTGTTTTCATCTTAGAAAAACCGTTTGAGTCATTATGAAATGTGTCATTTCTCATTGAATAACACATTTCTTCTTTCCAAACTGCATATTAATGGATAAATTTTCAATAATAGGAAGCAATAATTTGGTGACAGAAAAGGATACGTTAAACAAACGTGTTATTATTGTGATATCAGGGAAGGCTTTGTGGGAAGACAATACCGCAGTTATTTTTTAGAATTCAATCATGTAGAAAATAAACTCATTTTGATTTTTTTCTTTTTCATGTTTCTCCGTAGATTTCAGAAGATATTTTTCATAACATACAGTAAAATGTTAAAAAAAATTAATTAAGAAACTTATCTACTGGTAGTCTTTATTTAAAACAAGACAATTTTTTTTTAAAAAGACAAATATTCCCGAATTTCTTAACAAATGTTTGCCTCCCTAAGAAACATGAATGATTAAAAAAGGGTTTATTCAATTTTTGCCTAATTTTTTACCACTAAATATTTCAACAACATGTTTGCATAATAAGCATTAATTTGTTTTTATTTTTGCAAGTTTTACAGTAATTCGCTTTTACACTGAATTTCAATGCGTAACTCGTTAAGTTGAAAAAGAAAAAAGAAATCGAAAAAATAAAACTATTTTTAGCATCTTCACAAAAAAAAGAAGAAGGAGATCTGCTTTCTGCTCGCTGTACGGCATCATCAAAATAGCAATCTAAGCCCGGTGTCTCTAAATTATTTATTAAATAAAATTTTACTCAAGTTTTATTACAAAAAGTAAAACAGAAATTATCGGAAGAATTATTTTAAAAGATCTATTAACCAGACAAAACTCATGTTTCGAACTCTGAAAAATCTTACATTTTAGATTCAATGCTATTAAAAACACCGGTAAAAATTCTGTACAAGATAACTTCTTCTCCTCTTTTTTCTTCGCGTAAATAAAGATAACATTCTCTAGTTTTAATGACTCATACAGAAAGATCCACCAAAGCGAAGGGAGAAAAATAGTTTCTTAGTTTGAAATTGTTTTCATCTTAGAAAAATAATCTGAAACTTAAAAAAAAAAAAAAACATTTTTTTTTCTTATGAAATATGTCATCTCTCGTTCAATAACGCATTTCTTCTTTCCAAACAGTATATCAACGGATTGGTGCTCAATAATCGTAAGCAACAATTTGATGACAGTATAGGATACGTTAAACAAACATGCTATTATTGAAATGTCAAGGAATGTTTGATCTGGAGCTAACATCACAGTTAATTTTTAGAACTCTACCATGTGGAAACGAAATTCTTTTTAGTTTTTTTTTCTTTCTCCATCGATTTTGGTAAATTTTCTGTGCAACAATACATTTCTTCTTTCCAACTGAATATAAGCGTAATAGTTTTCGATAATAGCAAGTAACAATTTGATGACAGAATAAGATGTGTTCACCAAACCTATTATTATTGTGGTGTCAAAGAATAGTTTGTCGGAAAACAGTGCCTCAGTTAATTTTTTAAACTCTATCATGTGGAAAAGCAATTATTTTTTTTTTCTTTCTTTTTTCCTCCATGGATTTTGGAAGGTTTTATTCCATATTATAAAGTAAAATGTATATATATATATATATATATATATATATATATATATATATATATATATATATATATATATATATATATATATAAGTCTTATTCACAAGGCGGGTCCACTACGAGAGGGAACTGGGACTACCTTCGTAGGTTTTCACATCTCTCGAGTTGCGGTAGAGCAAGTACGGGTTGGGACTTCCCGACTTCCTGACATCCAGGCCTAGGGCCTGGTTCCCTTCTGGGTTTCCAGCTCCGAAGCTGTTGGGGGACGCCGGCCCGTCTCCAAGTGTCACGTGGTGACTCCCAGTGGTTTCACAGCGTATCGCAACGGCTTACGTCGTCGACACGTGGGTCTAAGGTTAGAGTGTCCGTAGGTGACGGTCCTCTGACCGGCCAAAGCGCCTCAGGGACACAAACCTTCTGGCGCGATAAAAGCCCCCCAAGACTTGGGTTCGGTGGTCGTCTACGCGCAGGGAGCTCCCTCAGGACGCCTGCGGCGCAGCTTACTTTTGTCCGCAAGGCGACAGGAAAAAAGAAATTGTTATTGAAGCCAAATAGACCGGAAATTTTAAAGAAATGCCTGAATCCCTTAGAGATTGTATGCTAGAAATCATTAATGATTGAAAAGAGATTTGATTAATTTTTTCTCTAACTTTTAATCGCTAAGTATTTAAAAAATATATTTCCATAATTAGTATTTATCCGTTTTTATATTACCAAGCTTTTTAAAAATACGCAATTATACAGAAATCCAATGCGTAAATCATTAAATGGAAATTAAAAACAAATCTGCAAAGTAACTTTATTTTTTTTTTTGAAACTTCAAAGGAATAAGATTCTGATTCCGGTCCTCTGTCATCAAAATTGTAATCTAAGATCGTTGTCTCAATATTATTGATTAGTTAAGGGGGTCCGGGACACATTTTAAAAACAGTTTTATTTATTGAATTAGAATCTAGAGTTTTATTGTGATACCTAACCACATCATTTGTAAACAAAATCAAATCATAAAACTTTTGTTCATCAAATCACAATTTTTGTTTAAAAAGTTAAATTTTAAATATTTTAAAAAGTGGGGTAATTTAAAATCGTTATAACTCGAAATATTATTCGTCAAATTTCAAAATTTTTTCATTTAATTAAACAGAAAAAACAAAGCTTCAATTATGATTCAGCATTTTTAAAAATATTAATTAAAAAATTAATTAAAATAGAAAAAAAAATTAACTTATTTTTAAAAAATTATATTTTCAAAAGTATGTATTTTTTTATTTATTTATTTATTTTTTTTTTAATTTGTTGAATCCAAAATTAAAATAAAATAAGTGAAAGACATGTTCCAAGTTTGAACCATTTATCTTTAATGGTTCTTGATTTATAACAATTTAAAAACGAGAATAAGTGAAAAAATCTATCATGCAGAAAACCGCAAAAGCGTTTCTATGACAATCACCACTTGAAAGTTAGATTTTGAAAAAAAAAATTATATATCCTGTTCTAATTAAGATAGAAATATGATTTAAACGTCATTTAAAGCGGATAAAAACAGAGAATATTTAATACCATTTATTATACCATTAATATTTTTCCAACATTTGAAGATTTTTGTGTCCAGGAACCCTTAAAATTTTAGAAATTTTTTAAAATAAAAAGTAAAACAGCAATTCTATGATGAATTATATTAAAATGGCTATAAACCAGATAAAAGTCATGTTTTGAACTCTGAAAACTACTTATATTTTAGATTCAACGTTATTAAAAATACTGGTAAAAATACTGATAACTTCTTCTCCTCTATTTTCTTCGACTAAATATAAACAACCATCCTACTTTTAATGACTCATAGAGAAAATTCCACCAAAGCGAAATGAGAAAAGTATTTTCTTAGTTTAAAACTGTTTTCACCTTAGAAAAATAATTTAAAACTTAAAAAAAAAAAAAAATAATAATGAAATATGTCATCTCTCGTTGAATAACACATTTATTCTTTCCAAACAGCATATCAACGGATTAGTGTTCATAAACGCACGTAAAAACTTGATGACAGAATGAGACACATTAAACAAACGTGCTATTATTGAAATATCAAGGAATTTTTGAACTGGAGGTAACATCACAGTTAATTTGTAGAACTTTACCAAGTGGAAAAGAATTTCTTTTTAGTTTGTTTCTTTTCCTTTTTCTCTATCGATTTCGGCAGATTTTATCTTCAATAACACATTTCTTCTATCCAAAGTGAATATTAACGTATTAGTTTTCAATAATAGCAAGAAAGACTTTGATGGAAGAATAAGATACGTTCAGCAAAACCAGTTATTATTGTGGTGTCAAGTAATATTTTTCGGAAAGCAACATCGCAGTTAATTTTTAGAATGTGGAAAATTTAAAATTTGTTAAAACCTTTCAACAGAATAATAATAATTTACATTTTATCACAAGAATTGTTTTTTCTTAAATAATTTTCCTTCAAAAAACTATTTGATATGTCAAAAAGGTATAACAAAACACTAAAATAAGAAAAAAATTTAAAAGGTATTGAGTCTCTTTAAATTGACATTATTAACTGAAATTAACTTCAAAAGTAATATTATAATCAAATATAATATTATTACATCCAATTGTAATATTGTTATAATCAATTATAATATTATAATCAGTTATTATCTTATTATAATTAATTATTAACAAATAATTCATTTAATTGACTGATAAATCTTACAGTCAGTATGCGTTCAGGCTTGTTGAACCAAAACACAAAAAATAATTGATATTTAATTTCCGGTATACACTGAAAAAAAATTGTTGATTTTACAGTACAACACTGGCAGCTGGAATGCCAGTTTTATACTGTAAAATCAACAATTTTTTTTCCAGTGTATACTTTTTGCGAAATTCTTCTTTCCATGTCCTAAAAGGTCTAAATATAAAATGCGTTATTCTTCCGATCATTAATTTTAGCTACAGATGAATTGAAATAATGAAAGCTATATTGCCACCCTGTATTTAGCATGCTAATATTAAAGAAGAGACTAATGTGAAATAGGTATGTCGTACTAGTATAATGAAAATGTAATAATACGGAATAACCATCCAATGGATTCAATTCTGTAAACATACACTGTTAAAAATCTGCAGCCAAATATCCAGTCATTCGTCCAATTTTTAATAATAACAGTGACTTGTTCGTATTATGAAGCATATCTGACCATAGAATTGACCATATTATGGCCAGAAAAGAGTTAAATCACGGTTATGTAACCGTTTTCTTTAAAAATGGTTGAATGCACTGTTAAAAATTTGCAACAAACTGTCCGCTCTTCGACCGTTTAAAAAAAAAAAACGGTTATGTAACCATAATTTAACTATATTCTGACCATAATATGGGCAATAATATGGTTAGATTAGGGTTAAATTACGGTTATAATCATTTACATCAAAATCGGTCGAATGCACTGTTAAAAATTTGCAGAAAACTGTCCAGTCTTCGACTATTTTTTTGAAAAAACGGCTATGTAACCGCAATTTAACTGTATTCTGACCATAATATGGGCAATAATATGGTCAGATTAGAGTTAAATTATGGTTACGTAACCGTTTTCTATAAAAATGGTCGAGTGATTGAACAGTTTGCTGCAAATGTTTAACAGTGTAGAAACAGGATATATCTCAAAAACGGAAAGATTTATAAAATATTTTTAGTGAAAACAAGTATGTTTGATTTTCGGAAGAAATGTTTGCTTCTCTTAGAGATAATATGTAAGAAGGAACGAAGGGTTAACAAAGCTATTTTTAATTTTTGTTTATTTTTTAGTGTGTAAATAATTACATGTTTCCATAATAAGCATTCATCATACTTTAATTATAAAGTTTTATAATAATACCCAAAACCACTGAATTCAGTTCAAAACTTAATAATTTCAAACAAAATACAATTAAAAGTAGTATTACTGCAAGATCATTTATAATTAGTATTTCTTTTCTATTCAAATTTATCTTACATTTTTTTATTACAAAATACTTTTATGAATTCTGAGAAAAATAAACTGGAGATTCTATTTCTTGTATTCTTTTGGCACAGCGAAAATAATTTGAATACTTGGAGAACTGTGATTGAAACTTCGATCAAAATAACTAGCAATCCTTAAATTAATTTTCTATTTGTTATCAAAAGAAAATGAAAACGCGGAGAATTCTAGAAAGGATTTAAGGCTTTAAATCGTACATAAATCTATTAATAATGTCACTGCAGAAGATTTTATTAAACTGTTGAGAAGGCAAATGTAATGGTCATCTTACAGATAGAAATGAACAAAAAATAATTATCTTCAATAATTCTTAGTCAAAAAATATCTTTATGAATTCTGATAAAAATAAACTGAAAATTCTATTTCTTGTATTTTTTCAGCACAACGTAAATTATTTGAATACTTGGAGAACTGTGATTAAAACTTCAATCAAAATAACTTGCAATCCCTAAATTAATAATGTATTTGTTATCAAAAGAAAATGAAAACTCGGCGAATTCTAGAAAAAATCGAAGGCTTTAAATCGTACATAAATCTATTAATAAAGTCATTTCAGAAAATTTTATTAAACTGTTGAGAAGGCAAATGTAATGGTCATCTTACAGATAGAAATGAACAAAAAATAATTATCTTCAATAATTCTTAGTCAAAAAATATCTTTATGAATTCTGAGAAGAATAAACTGAAAATTATATTTCTTGTATTTTTTCAGCACAACGTAAATTATTCGAATACTCGGAGAACTGTGCTTAAAACTTCGATCAAAATAACTTGCAATCCCTAAATTAATTATGTATTTGTTATCAAAAGAAAATGAAAACTTAGCGAATTCTAGAAAAAATCGAAAGCTTTAAATCGTACATAAATCTATTAATAAAGTCATTGCAGAAAATTTTAATAAACTGTTGAGAATGCAAATGTAATGGTCATCTTACAGATAGAAATGAACAAAAAATAATTACCTTCAATAATATCTTTATGAATTCGGCGAAAATAATTCTAAAAATTCTTTATTTTGTATTATTTTAGCGCAGCACAATTTATTTGAATACTTGAAGAAGTATGATTAAAGCTTCGATAAAAATAGCTTACAATCTCTAAACTTAATTACGTATATTTGTTATCCATATAAAAAGAAAATCCGGAGAAATCTCGAAAGTATAGAATGTTTTAATTCTACATAACTCTATTACCTACGGCATTTTATAAGACTGTATTAAACTGTTGAGCATGAAAACGTAATGTTCATCTTACAGAAAGAAATGTCCACAAAAAAAGTAACAGATTTTCAAAATCTTTATTTGTCTAGACGAAAAATATCTTTATGAATTCTGAAAAAAAAAGGATTGAAAAATTTTATCGCATGGTTATTTCTAAAGTGGCACAAGTCGAAAAATGAAGTTTTCTAGAAAAAGGCGAAATACTTTTTCAAGCATTGAAAAAATTATTTTTTTATTAAACACGTCCCGTAAGGCATGGTGACGTCACGGCGACGTCACTGTGAAGTCGCAATGTGACATTGTGACCGTCGTCGTGACGTCACGTGACGTCGATGTGAAGTCATTGTGACGTAAATGCGAGGTCGTTATGGCCGTTTTCAAGGCTTTCTGTGACCTCACAATGTGACTACTTTGTGAAGTCACCGTGCGACTTAAATGTGAAAAATGTGACGAATCTGCATCGGATAGGGTGACCAGATTTTTCCCGAATCCTATACGGATTGTTCGGATCAAAATTTTTTTATGGTTCAAGTTTGTGACGTTTGTGACGACACTGAACCGGGTCGGGTGACCAGATTTTACCCGAATCCAATCCAGAAACTTCGGATCGATCTTTTTGGATTTGTTTGGTTACAGAATAGATTTGGATTAGTTGTCGTGTGACCTGATTTTCGTGAACCCGATCTGACCCGAGTCGGGTATAATGTTTTTACTGTAAGTCTTGTTGGGAATAGAATCTTGCATACGACCGAGTAACCAGATTTTATCAGAAATTGTGTTACGATACAATTTCTGATGTCGGCTCGGATCTAGAGTCATACACGAATCCGGTTATATACTTCTTGAACATGATTGAATGTCAACTTGAACATGAATGATGGTTGACTGAAACTATATTTTGATTCAACCCGTATTCTTACCCTAACCCAGCAACAACAACAACAAAAAATCTGTAAGCCCACAACCCGACCGAACCTGATAAATGATTTCGCATGGATTCGGATAACAAGATTTCACCAAATACGGATAAGATCGACGATAAGGATTGCATCGGCAATCATTTTTATTGATGCAACTCGTATTCAAATTAAAACTTTGCATCTGATTGAGAAACCGGTTAACACGAAACTTTCTGACACATTTATGAACAAACTTTTAAACGCATGGCACTTGCATAGCTATTTGGAATGAATAGCGTTTTCCATTTTTAGATAAATGTAATACTTAAGATCAATGTCGGTCACGTTTTACCCGTTTCTGACGCTGCGCGTCGGAAATTTGGTTCAAAACACCGACTTTGATAGTGTTTTCTGAAACATCATCTGCCGTTACCAAAAAATGGATAACGCCATTCGATTATATATAGGGTAGATGTGCCAGTAATAAACACCCTTAAGGAATTTCTTTAACAATTATTTTTTAATTAATAGTTATAATTGTTGTATCCAACATTTTTTAATATTATATTACTCTACCAACAATATTTAACCATGCTCATAGTCACATTTCCCAATGTGAATCTAAATTTAATTGTAAATAACAGAAATAAATCAAAACACCCTAAATTCCAGTAATGGACACCTCACAAAAAGTAATAGATAGTTGATATTATGATTGCATTTAAAACTAGAATTTAAAGATAGCATATTAATGAAATAAATAAAGCTGAATTTTTATTGGTTATTTTTTTATAAACCAAAAACATTGAAGGTGTCCCATTACTGGAAGGCGGTCCATTACTGGCACATCTACCCTATTCTGAATAAGAACACCTGCCAATTTCATGTATTTCCGAATAAAAATGAATTCAGAAATATGCCAGAAATTAGCTATTTTGTATTTGAGAACAACTTTAAAGAAAATATAAGTACACATTTTCAAATAAGCATTCTGAAAAATTTATATTAGGAATCAATTTAAATAATAGATATACCTATTGTGCGATATTATTAAATAATAAACATTGTATCAAGCAGTAAAGCAGTTTTCGTTGTAAATGAAATATAGAACTTAAGATCATAAATGCCAAAAAAAAATTATATATTTTTTTCTTTACAAATTATTTTATTTATAGTTTTTGATAGAATACTAAATGCAGAACTTAAATATAAATTTTTACAGTAAAAACATTCGATAACACAGCTGGAAAAATTACCTTAACTAAACAGTTATTTTATTGTTTCATCAATATTTATTATTTTTGTGCATCTAACATTGACTTATCTCGACAAATAAATTATTCAATGCATTAAATTGTCACTTTTTTTTTCAAATATACCGGAAAATTATTTCTGGAAACCTACACTAGCAAAGAAATTATTAAATTGCAAATCAAATATTAATAGTTTTAAAAATTGCAATGTTTTTAATTATAATGAATAACTATGAAAATTGAACTAAGAAACGCAAAATATTAAATAAATTCCTCATTTTATGTAGGTGTTATGTTCACTTTACATTTAGAATACATATTCTTAGTAAATACAGTTTTTCCAAACAATCTATTTTAAAAAATATAAAACATTAAAGATAAAATTTAATACAAGTGATTTTTTAAAAGAAAATTTAAACATCTTAAGTTTTAAATAATGCAATATTAAATGTACTAGTACTAAACATGCACTACTAACAAAACTGCGAAGACATTAAAAGTTACCTGCTGATCTATAGATAAAGGGGTTATGATGGAATGCTCCTTATCTGCTTCCCTTTCATCGAAAAATTAGAATGTAAATCCACTACAATAATTTTCAAATTATTCCAGCAGAAGCGATGTGTTCATAGATCTGAGAAATCAAATATCACTCAGGCCTTATGAATACACCCGGCTAGACACAGTGAGATATTAAAATGGATGGTTTACTTTAAAATGGAGATTGTTCACTTTAAAACGTTAATTTACTTACACAGTATAAATCTACAAACTTCAAAGAACCCAACACACGCTAATCCTAGCTTCGAATGAGAAAAAGTCGTCTGCCTTCAATATGCGCGCGCAGTATTGTTTAAACACAACAAAATAACAGCTAGCAGATGTTTCCTACTTTTACCGCAAATAATATAGGAAGAAAATAATTTAAATAAAGACATTTCAAAACCTTTATAATTTATATGGCTGAAAAATGAACTTCTAATGATGCTATAATATTCTTTTTTTATATGAGAGAGTTTTGTATTCTTAAAAATAAGCTGTGAAAATTTACATTTTTATATATTTTTTAATCCATTGCATTTGCTTTAGTCGTCAAAAGTAAAGATAAATTTTAAATAATAATTGATTTAATAGGCTTTATAAAGTAATTTCGATATAAATTTAAATTGCAATCAAATTTCCTAAGTACAAATTTTTCATTTTTTACACTCTATCGAAAAGAACAATATATTTAATAGAGGTGACATCTTACTAAGCACTGGCCAGTTTTGGATAAATTGCTATAGGAATGACATATACTTTATAACATGTTTTTTAATTCATTTTTGCTGGGAAATACACGAAATTGGCTCGTGTTTTGTTCAGAAACTATGTTATTGAAAAACCTTTTCCATTTTTTGTTAAAAGCAGAAGATCTTTCAGAAAAGAATGTCAAAGTCGGCGTTTTGATTTGAATATCCGACGTGACAGTGAAAGACAGGAGAAAAACTGGTCGTCACGTGACACGAATTGCTTATAACTCGATAAATAACTAAATTTCTATTTAAGGATTTTTACCTTTGTATTATATAGTATATTTTGTTAAATTTCATGAAAATGGTAATGAAAATTGTAAAAAATTATCTGCCTCTTATATGTAGACAGATATTTATTTATTATTTTATTTTGGAAATACTCAATATATTTAAATAGTGTGTGACAATATTTTTATTAATGATTTAGGTACATGACATAATTTAAATCTATATTTTATGAGTTTTTTTTTTCAAATTCACTCTCCGATCACACCGTGAAGTCACAGAGTGTTGGCATTTTGGTCATAGGTTTTACGTGACTTATGTGACTTGCAGTGACGTCATTGCAACGTCACAAAAATTTTTAAAACTGTCAAAAAGTAATTTTCTTTATGTTATAAGATGTTCTGAAGTTTATTTTAAGTTTTCTTTAGATCTCCAAGAAGTTCACATTTTGGTCACAGTGTGACGTTACAAAGTGGTGTCATTTTGGTCACAGATGTGACGTGACGTACGTGACTCACATTGACGTCACAATGACGTCACTGTGACTGTGCAGGCTATGCGGGGTTTAGATCTGCGCCCTATTAATAGGGTTTTCATTAAGTGTTATTTTGTCTTGCAGATTTTTTTATTATTATCATCTGGAAATAGAATGATAGTATATGTTTATATCTTATCAAAACTGAAAAAAAATGTTTCTTAATCTAGGAATATATAACATAACCACGAACGAAAATACTCAATAACCTCTTCCAAAAGTTACGCACGATTCCGGAAAGTGTTCTTTATCTTTAGAAATCTCAGAAACCAATATACTTTCGAGATTCAAAGGGCGCATTCACGGACGGTAACTTGAGCTACATAATGTAACACGTGGTAACCCGAAGCGTTCAGAGACCATATCACGTGACTTTTTGCGGGTTACTCGTAGCGTTCGGAGCCGGAAATTTCCCAGACTTCTGGTATCCCACATTACCTACACAACTTTGTTGGGTAAAGGGATCACGTTGTTTGGAAACCTGGTTAGTTTTTTCGCCTTATAGCTAACTGCAACTGTTAACTCTCATTCTTTATGACTCCTACTGTGTACACTTGAGTTCTGACCATTTGATTGGTCTATGTTTAACAGGTCTATGATATAATTGGCCATGGTCACCAGGACGATTCCTGCAATGATCGCTATGATAAAAATGCAGTGGTAGATTGGATGACGGAAGAGTTTGTTTGTAATCATGCCCAAAACTTCACTCGAAAGGCGTTCACACTTCACAGCCGTTTTAACCTAACTTTATCCTGAGAAACTCCGTCATTCCCCAATCATACGAGTAACCCGCGTTTCGGTATCTGAACGCGCTCAAAGAAGCATTTAGAAAAATAAAAGTTTATTTAGCTACTACCGATTTTCGGAAACGCTTCCGAGCAGTTTTTAGAGTGTATTAATCATTTTTCTCAAACTTTAATATCATTTTTTCAGGTGCAATCAATTCTCAAGTAAACATTTTTATCTGCTTAGTTCAATTAATGCATGCAAGAGTAATAAAATAGCATTAATTTTAATGTTTTAATACTGTTAATTTATTATGTTTGTCTATAAGAAAGTAATTGTTGAACATTAAAAATTTTATTTCAGAATTGATAGTATCTAAATATTTTATATTCCAGATAAAGAAAACTGATTAATACACTTTAAAAACTCTTCTGAATCGTTTCCGAAAATCAATGTTAGAAAAATAAACTTTGTTTTTATAAATGCTTCTTTAGTCCATTAAATCCTAGCGTTGCATTAAAGCAATACTCTAGCTAAATATACTTTTGTTGTTTGCGTAACAGTAATTCTGAAAAATAATTTTCGCTTTCTTTGTCAACCAAAAACTCCTCGATAAAATAAGACAAAAATTTTTATTTTAAAAAAGTGGTGTGAAATACAATATTATCCACTTTTTAAGAGAAAAATAATTGTTCTTTTAATGGATTAAATCACGAAAATATACTGTTTTCTAAATTTTCAAAAGATAAAGAATACTTCGGAATCGTGTGGTTAACTCTGAAGTAGTTATTGCATATTTCCGTACGTGGTTGAATTATATTTTCCTAGATTAGGAAATATTTATCTTTTTTAACAGAGTTGAGCACATTATTCATGTTTCAGCATTTATTAATAATAATAATAAAAGTTCGTTTAATTTTCTTTACACCGTACTCTTATATTTCAAACATAAGTTTCACTTTTTAATATTTTTTGATAGATTTTTATACCATTTAATTTTAATCCCCAAATGCCACAGTAAGCATCAGTATTTTAGCACCAGCTGATGCCTTTACCGAAAAACGAAAAAACAGTTCGATTAATAGTTTCTTAAGAAGAGCCTCTGCCAATTTCATACGTTTACGAACAAAAATGTATTAGCAAGAATTTGAGAACAGCTTGAAATTTTGTTATTTGGATAGCTACTTTTAATGTTTGTAATAAAGAAGTTTTTTTTCCCGAAATCCAAAAAACAAATCGGACCAAAAGGGTTAAAATGAACCGTGAAATAATGCAAAATTTTTATATCTCGTGTCATTATTCACTTTAATACCGGCCAAATTACACTAAATTATCTGAGAATTTTTCTGACAAATATGTTGTATAACGTCATAAGCGAAAAACGATAAAATTGCTCTAATTAAGTCATTTTTAAAGATGTTTAAATGTGTTTTAAATTAGAGACGTAAATTGTGATTCACTCATATTAACATCCCTAAAATAATTTTTTTCAGTTGTGTCACTTTAAAAAAATATGTCTGGAATATTTCTTGTATAGTTACAGTATAATATAATTTAGTTGAATAGTTGTAGAACTGAGACAAAAAATTCGATAGAAATAAATTGTAATCCCTAAACTGATTTACGTATTCGGTATATAAAATAAAGAAAATGCAACGAATTCTCGAAAGGATAGAAGGTTTTAATCCTTCATAAATCCGTTACATAAGGACATTGCGTCAGAGTTCATTAAACTGTTGTGAAGTAAAACGTAATTGACGTCTCACATTATGAAATGTGCACATGAAAGTATCATATTTTGAAAATCTGTATTGTCGAAAGGAAAAATATCTTTATGAATTCTGGAAATTTAAAATTATATTTCTTGTATCCTTAGAGAACAACATAATTTATTTGAATTGTTAAAGAATCGGCCCGTAAGGCATGGTGACATCACGGCGACGTCACTGTGAAGTCACACTGTGACTTTGTGACAGTCGTCGTGAAGTCAAGTGACGTCGATGTGAAGTCACTGTGACGTAAATGCGAGGTCGTTATGGCCGTTTTCAAGGCTTTCTGTGACCTCACAATGTGACTACTTTGTGAAGTCACCGTGCGACTTCAATGGGAAAAATGTGACGAATCTGCATCGGATAGGGTGACCAGATTTTACACGAATCCTATACGGATTGTTCGGATCAAAATTTTTTTATGGTTCAAGTTTGTGACGTTTGTGACGACACTGCACCGGGTCGGATGACCAGATTTTACCCGAATACAATCCAGAAACTTCGGATCGATCTTTTTGGATTTGTTTGGCTACAGAATAGATTTGGATTAGTTGTCGTGTGACCTGATTTTCGTGAACCCGATCTGACCCGAGTAGGGTATAATGTTTTTACTGTAAGTCTTGTTCAGAATAGAATCTTGCATACGACCAAGTAACCAGATTTTATCAGAAATTGTGTTACGATACAATTTCTGATGTCAGCTCGGATCTAGAGTCATGCACGAATCCGGTTATATACTTCTTGAACATGATTGAATGTCTACTTGAACATGAATGATGGTTGACTGAAACTATATTTACATTCAACCCGTAATCTTACCCTAAACCAACAACAACAACAACAAAAATTCTGTAGGCCCACAACCCAACCGAACCTGATAAATGATTTCGCATAGATTCGGATAACAAGATTTCACCAAATACGGATAAGATCGACGATAAGGATTGGATCGGCAATCATTTTTTTTATGCAACTCGTATTCAAATTAAAACTTTGCATCTGATGGGGAAACCGGCTAATGTAGCCGTTAAACAAGAAAATTATAAATGTAAAAAACGCATACTAATATAAAAATAATAGATGAATCCATTAAAAATTATAATAAAATTAAATATTTTAATAATATGAAATTCCATTGTGCAAATAACCACTTTTAAAAATAACTTCGACTTCCATTTGTTTTATGTAACCACCAAAAATATTGACAATAATTAAAACTATGCTATTTTGCTTTTAAGTATTGAAGTTTTTAAATGTGTATACTTTGCCATATTTCCCCTCGTTCAGTATCACGAAACTTTCTGACACATTTATGAAAAAAATTTTAAACGCTTGGCACTTGCATGCCTGATTATTAAAGCGATTTGGAATGAATAGCGTTTTCCATTTTTAGATAAATGAAATGCTTAAGAGCAATTTTGGTCACGTTTTTTCCGTTTCTGACGCTGCGCGTCGGAAATTCGGTTCAAAACACCGACTTTGATAGTGTTTTCTGAAACATCTTTTGTCAAAAATGGAAAATGCCATTCTATTACATATATTCTGAATAAGAACACCTGCCAATTTCATGTGTTTCCGAATAAAAATGAATTCAGAAATTAGTTATTTTGGATTTGATTACAAATTTAATGAAAATAAAAGTATAGATTTTTAAATAAGCATTGTGAAAAATTTATATTAGGAATCCATTTAAATAATAGATCTACCTATTGTGCGATATTATTAAATAATAAACATTGTATCAAGCAATAAAACATTTTTCGAAGCAAATGAAATTTAAAACTTAGGATCATAAACACAAAGAAAAAAAAAATTTTTTTTCTTTACAAATTATTTTATTTATAGTTTTTGATAGAATACTAAATGCAGAGCTTAAATATCAATTTTTACTATAGAAAAAATTCGATAACATAACAGGAAAAATTACCTTAACTGAATAGCTGTTTTATTGTTTCATCAATATTCATTATTTTTGTGCACCTAATATTGACATATCTTGACAACTAAATTTGTAATGAGTTAAATTGTCGCAATTATTTCAAATATACCAGAAAATTATTTCTCAAAACCTCCACTAGCTAAGAAATTTTCAAATTGTAAATCAAATATTAATAGTTTTAAAAATTGCAATGTTTTTAATTACAATGAATAACTATGAAAATTGAACTGAGAAACGCAAAATATAAATACATTCCTTGTTATAAATAACACTTTACATTTAGAATATATATTGTTAGTAAATACTTTAAGCTTTTTTCCAAACTCTCTATTTAAAACGATTTAAAACATTAAAGATAAAATTTTATACAAGTGATTAAAAAAAAAAAAGATTTAAACATCTTAACATTTAAATAATGCACTATTAATGTACCATTACTAAATATGCACTATTAACAAAACTGTGAAGACATTAAAAGTTACCTGCTAATCTATAAGTAAAACCACCAGTTCTAGGGATTAAGTTTTAATGGTCGTTGACTGCTTCCTTTTCATTGAAAAATGAGACTCAAATCCACTGCTTTAATTTTCAAAGTGTCCAGCTTAGGTGTGTTCATAGATATGAGACATCAAATATCACGCAGACCTTAATAACGCACCCAGCTAGACATAAGGATAGGTTAAAATGGATGATTCACTTTAAAACGTTAATTTACTTTCACGGTATAAATTCCACAATATACTTCCACAAACTTAAAAGAACACCACACACTCTAATCCGCCGATGAAAATAATCGTCTGCCCTCAACATCTGCGATCATGATCTGCGCAGTAATGTTTACCACAAAGTAACATCTAGCAGGTGTTTCCAGAAAAAGAATAGAAAGAAAACAGTTAAATAAAGACATTTCAAATGCTTTATAGTTTATATGGCTGACAAATAACTTCTAATAAAACTATAATATTCTGTTTTTATATGAGAGAGTTTAATATTCTTGGAAATAAGCTGGGAAAATTGAAATTTTTATATATTTTTTAATCAGTTGCATTTGTTTTAGGCGTCCAAAGTAAACATAAATTTTAAATAAAAATGGATTTAATAGTCTTTATAAAATAATTACGACATAAATATAAATACTATTCTGCAATCAGATTTCCTAAATACGATTTTTTCATTTTTTACACTCTATTGAAAAGAGCAATATATTTAACAGAGGTGATATCTTATTAAGCACTGACCAGTTTTGGAATAAATTGCTATAGGAATGACATATACTTTATGACATATTTTTAATTCGTTTTTGTTCGGAAACGCATGAAATTGGCTCTTGTTTTTATTCAGAAACTCTGTAATTGAAAGACGTTTTCCATTTTTTAGTAAAATCAGAAGATCTTTCAGAAAAGAATGTCAAAGTCAGCGTTTTTAACCAAATACCCAACGTAACAGGGAAAGAAAAGAGAAAAACCAGTCGTCACGTGACACGAATTGCTTATAACTCGATAAGTAATTTATTTATCAAAAAATGGAAAACTCATTTCGATTCCAAATTGCTTCCATAGTCAGTCCTGCCCTTTTTATGCCTTTGCGTTTAAAAATGAGTCAGAAATTATGTCAGAAAGCTTCGCGTTGTGGAGCAGGTCAGTTGAGAACCACCTTAAATATTCAGTACAAGAAAAATCTTGAACGCGTTCGACGGTCACCCCGAGCACCCCCGATGTCGAACTCGCAAAAATAGTGTCCTCACTTTTTAAACAGAGAGCTGATGATTGGGTTGAGTGGCCCTTCAAAATAATAAGAGATTGGAGATTTTTAAAATATTTTTAGTATCACAAAATTAGCAAATGAGTTCTATGCGGTGGTAGGAAAAAAAATTAAATGTTTGTATTTAAAATGCTAACAAATCTCTAAATCGCTAACAGTTTTATTAGAATGGGAGATCTATTTCTGAATTACTTTCCGCCAAAACTTTCCTACGTTACTAAATTTCTATTTAAGGATTTTACCTGTGTATTATATAGTATATTTTGTTAAATTTCATGAAAATGGCAATGAAAATTGTAAAAAAATATCTGCCTCATATATGTAGACAAATATTTATTTATTATTTTATTTTGGAAATACAATATATTTAAATAATGTGTGACAATGTTTTTATTAATGATTTAGGTACATGACATAATTCAATTCTATATTTTATGAGTTTTTTTCCAAATTCTCTCTCCGATCACACCGTGAAGTCACAGAGTGTTGGCATTTTGGTCATAGGTTTTACGTGACTTATGTGACTTGCAGTGACGTCATTGCAACGTCACAAAAAATTTTAAAGCTGTCAAAAAGTAATTTTCTTCATGCCTCAAGATGTTCTAAAGTTTATTTTAAGTTTTCTTTAGATCTTCAAGACGTTCACATTTTGATCACAGTGTGACGTTACAAAGTGGTGTCATTTTGGTCACAGATGTGACGTGACGTACGTGACTCACAGTGACGTCACTATGACTGTGCATGCTATGCGGGGGGATAAAAATTCTATCGAAATAACTTGCAATCTCTAAACATAATTACATATGTTATCAAACGAAATAAAAATACAAAGCATTCTCGAAAGGATAGAAAGTTTTAATCCTTCATAAATCCATTACATAAGGACATTGCGTCAGAGTTTATTAAACTGTTGAGAAGGAAAATGTAATGGACGTATCACATTAAGAAATGTGCGCATGAAAGTATCAGATTTTGAAAATCTGTATTGTCGAGAGGAAAAATATCTTTTGGAATTCTGCAAATTTAAAATTATATTTCTTGTATCCTTAGAGAACAACATAATTTATTTGAATTGTTAAAGAACCGGGATAAAATATTCCATCGAAATAACTTGCAATCTCTAAACATAATTACGTATGTTATCAAACGAAATAAAAACACAAAGCAAAATATGTCTGGAATATTTCTTGTATAGTTACAGTATAATATAATTTAGTTGAATAGTTGTAGAACTGAGACAAAAAATTCGATAGAAATAAATTGTAATCCCTAAACTGATTTACGTATTCGGTATATAAAATAAAGAAAATGCAACGAATTCTCGAAAGGATAGAAGGTTTTAATCCTTCATAAATCCGTTACATAAGGACATTGCGTCAGAGTTTATTAAACTGTTGAGAAGTAAAACGTAATGGATGTCTTACATTAAGAAATGTGCACATGAAATTATCAGATTTTGAAAATCTGTATTGTCGAGAGGAAAAATATTTTTATGAATTCTGGAAATTGAAAATTATATTTCTTGCATCCTTAGAGAACAACAATATTTATTTGAATATTTGAAGAACCGGGATAAAACATTCTATCGAAATAATTATCAAATGAAAAAAAAAAATACAAAGACTTGTCGAAAGGATAGAAGGTTTAAATCCTACATAAATCCGTTACATAAGGATGTTTCATCAGTGTTTATTTAACTGTTGAGAAGGAAGGCATAATGGCCATCTTACACAAAGAAATGTAAACAAAAATATTTTTTCTATCCTTAGAAAACAACAATATTTATTTGAATAGTTGAAGAACCGGGATAAAACATTCGATCAAAATAACTTGAAATCTTTTAACATAATTACGTATATTATAAAAGAAAAAAAGAAAAAAAGAAAATAATAATAATAAAAGAATTCTCGAAAGAATAGAGGTTTAAATACTTCATAAATCCATTACTCTTAACATAATTACGTATATTATCAAATAAAATAAATAAATAAATAAAAATAAATAAAAGAATTCTTGAAAGAATGGAAGGTTTTTATAAGGATTTATTTTTTGTTTATAGGACATAAGGATATTTCATAAGAGTTTATTATTAAACTGTTTATAAGGAAAGCATAATGACCATCTTACAGAAAGAAATATAAACAAAAATGTAAAAGATTTTGGAAAACTCTATTGTCTAGACGGACCTGAAGTACTTGTTTGTGTTTTAAGTCATGGTGTTAAAAAAATGTTTTTGGTAAATAGTGCTTTTAAGGATTAATTTGAAAAATAAACCTGTGCAAAAATTCCACTCTACTTGTAATTTCAGATTTTGCGCATTAAATGGAAATAATATATAACGTTTCAAGCCACAGTGGTATATGTAAAAATTTCTTAAATGCTCAGAAAGAAGAGTTTTCTGGGTGTGTTACAATTAATTCCAAATCGGTGAATTATTTCAAGGTGATGTCTACAGCCAATTTTGTGGAAACCATCACTTACAAAATTATTCCTATTCCTTTTAATTGTTTGATATGTCAAGAAATTGACCATGCACTTAAAGTTAATTTTCAAAATGACGAATTTACACCTTTGTAATTTCAAAACGCTTTAATCGTTGTATAATAAAATAATTAGTCATATTAGTAAGGCAACACGTACAGATTTGTACGTGTACAAAATTTCCTGTAAAAAAAGGTTTAGTCCTTGTATTACAACTATTTGGATAACTTATCATCACTTAGAAAGATCTTCCTTTTAATTGTTGGATAGGTCAAGAAAACGATCATGCACTTAAAGATAATTTTCAAAATTACGAACTTTTACCATTTTGATTTTAAACACTTTAATCGTTGTACAGTCTGATAATTTGTAAAATGTATAGACACGGGTAAACAGTTCCGGTACAAAAAGATTATACATATCTAAGTGTGAGTATGCATGTATATTAGAATTTCCATAAATGTTTAGGTCCCTATAGCTCATTCTTACGTTATTGAAGAACTGAAATAAAGATTTCAGATTTAAAAAAAAATAAAATTCAGAAAATTTTTGTATTTGCCATTTTATTTAATCATCAAAAACTTATTTAAATAACAAAATACTCGGAAACAACGTTTCATCAAAAGGTTTTAATCTCGGTCTCAATCCGGACCACAGATTATTTACAAAGAAAGCAGTTAATTTGTAGTCCAGATTAAATTAAAAATGAGTGAAAATTATGCAAATTAAAATTCAAAATATAAACATAAATTAAAACGTTACAGTTTTAGAAGGGTAACACGTGTACTTTGTTTACATGCAAAGTTAAATTTGAAGGAATCTTAGCAGTCGTGAATTTTCAGCTTTTATTTCTTCAATGATGAATGGAAGCTAACTAATTTATAACTGATTTCTGATGAGTTTATTATATAAATTTATATATTTTATAATTGTTTTTTATTTTATTCATGTGTATACTATTTCGCATGATTCTTTTATTAAGTTTTTATACTGCATGTTTAATTTTAACTTGATTTTATTAAACAGACATTCTTTAAATCACGAGCAAGACCGGGTACTTCAGCTAGTTATTTATAAAATCCTTACCTTTTAGTGTGCAAAAATAAATACCATGTATTTAAGAAACCTGAATTCTGTCAAGGGAATTATAAACGTACTTAATGCCACAAAAAGTAACAAAGGAAAAGATACGTCTTGCTGCTAAACTCTTGAGTATTTAAAAAAATATTTATTAAACTGCATAATCTAAAATACAACAAATTCACAAAGAAAAATATCAGACGCTAAAACGCTTTTAATTAAAATCCAGGAATAAATTGGTAATCAAAAAGCAAGAGCTAAAATTTATTTTAAACATCATTCGTTACCTGCGGGATCAATGTACTGTATTTCAAGAGAAATATCGCAAACTCAAACTAAATATGCATATAAATGTCAAGAATTAACACTTTCATAAATGTCTTTGTATAATACCTTTTAATAAAAATATGAGAGACTTTAAAGTGCAAAGATTACTTTAGAAAAATATCTTTATGATGAACTACAAAGGCTCTTTAAATGATCATTAAGTATTAAGTTCAAAGAGCATTAGTTGTTTTCTATTAAAATTGAAGTTTACGTACTTCTAAACTATTTGATCGATTTTACTTATCTCTTTTTACTCAGTTTTTATTCCTTGTTTTTCAATTAGACTAGTATTCAAAGAAATGAGAATAATTTGAAATATTATTCATTGCTGCGGGAACAATGTTCTATACTTCCAGGAAAACATCGCAAACTTTGTACTGATTTTCAGTTCCTGCATTACGTTAGTAAGGTAATGGTATCAGTGATGGACATTGTACCAGTAACGGATACTTTAAATTTTGATCTTAAATAAAATAGCTTTGAAAGTCACGCAGATATTTACCCTACTGGTGGTGTTGCTCATACAACCTTCTGGTGTAAATGTCTCTAACTACTGAGATTTCAAGTCATCAGTTTCAGGACGAGGTGATATCAACTCAAACAGTGCGACCGTTTAGTCATCTTATCGTGATTTCTTGTAGTTTCGAATAAAATAAACCAATTTCTGTTTCTATATTTCGTTGTTGTGTGTTTGTGTCTATGTTTAAGCAATTTTTTAGTACCTTTGGCTTTAATAAGGCTAAAATGGATCTACAGATTTGATGTATTGTGCTTATTTTTAACTTTTTGCACTCCACTGACACCTATACGGTGACATACTAAGTTTAATCTGAAACGATTGATTGACACCAGAATTTAAAAACAAATTTATTTGGAAATTAGTAGAAGCTTTTATTCACGTACTTAATAAAAGGAAAATTTTCATTCCAAAATTCTGACGCCACCCAATCATTTCAGGTTAAACTTAGTACGTCACCGTAAAGGTGTCAGTGGAGTGCAAAAGGCTAAATTTTAGACCAACTTGATACATTTTTTACATGTGTCCAGACCACTGGTATGGAAACATACCATAACATACCATACTAAACAGTTGTGTATAGCCCTGTAAAAAAACTGGACCCTTGGTGACAAAGGATGACGTTGCGAACAGTGTGTGATAGCTGGACAAGGAACTGGACCACGAGAACCTATCTTGGGTAAAACCGACCGGGACGCAGTGATCTTGATGAATTTTTGCGAAATCAACGGAGAATTTCGTCTCGAACAGATCAGAAATAAACAGCAATATGACTGTATCAATGACGAAAAGCTGTTTAAATGACACCAGGAAGTCCACAACAAACAGTCAGAAATAGGGTTTCACTCGATTCTTCACTCGATTCAGAGCGTTTTATGGCGACGAGACAGCATTTTTTCTAAATCCTAATGTTCTCACTTTAAAAAGAAAGAAAACCGTTTAATTAACTTTAGTATTTATGAATCGTAATCTTCGCGTTCTATAATCACAAAAAATAAGGCGATTACTATTCGGAAATAGTAGTAACCAAATTCAAGAGACCGTTCGAACGCTGAGAAAAATCGCCTACGACACAAGCTATTTTTTGAATATTCAGGGGCTGGAAAAAGGCCAGACTTTTTTTTTCAGGTAACTGCTCAATGCTGTGATTAAAATTCTATTTACGCCGTTAAAAATTTGCAGCTAACTGCCCAGTCATTCGAGTCTTTTTTATAGAAAAAAGGTTAATAACGGTAATTTAACTGTATTATGACCCTATTAGGGGCAATAATAGGATCAGAATTGAGTTAAATAACGGTTATGCAACCGTTTTCTATAAAAACGGACAAATAAATGGACAGTTTTTGCAAATTTTTAACAGCGTACACTGTTATATAAATGTGCCGTGTTACAAAGTTTTAACTTTTTAGAGACGCTTTGTTATTTTTTCATCGTATTAAATGATTAACGTAACAAAAAGTGCTTTTTGTTAAATATATATATATATTTCCAGCTGCTTCGTGTTTTATTTGACGTTTTCTGCAAGCATTCAAACGTGTCCACCACTGGATTTTGCGTGTCTTCTACTGCCACATTTCAAGGTATCCGAAGAAAAATAATTTTGGGAGGAAAATGTTTAAAGCACACACACAAATATTTTAACATCACAGTGGTACAGAAAAAGTTAATTGGGGTAGCGAATACTCGCTGTGCTCGCAGTTACTAAAACTAAGAACGGTGCACTAAAAATAGGCGAAAAAAGTTCATAACTGGTACAGTTCAGTTAATTAAAGCTAGAACTAAGAATTATTTTGAACATTATTCACTTCTCGTAGAAAAAAAAAACTATATTTCGAGGATAATGTCACAAACTCCTAATAAATATAAATGTCAAAAATGAACATTTTGATTAATGTCACTATGAGATAACGAACACTCGATGTGCTTGCAGTTACTAAAACTAAGAACGGTGCACTAAAAGTAGGCGAAAAATGTTTTTAAAGTTTACATTTCTGGTACAGCTACCTTAATTATATCGGGAACCAAGAATTGCATTTTAAACATTATTCATTTCTCGTAGAAAAATAAAAGAACTATATTTCGAGGAAAATGTCCCAAACTCCTAACAAATATATGCATATAAGTGTCAAAAATGAATGCTTTGATTAATGTCTCTAAATAAAGCTCTTTAATAAAAATAAGAGAAACTTTAAAAGGCAACGATACTTTATAAAAATATCTTTATATAAAGAACTATAAAGCTTCTTTAAATCATCGTTTAGTTTTAAGTTCAAAAAGAGTCAGCAGCTTTCTATTAAGCTTGAAGTAGATGTACTTCGAAACTTCTTGATCGATTTTACGATCGAAAAGAATTGATTTAGTTTCGAGGCTGCGATATCAGAAAGTTTCATTTTCATGCGGTAAAATATAAAATATACACTCTTCAAAAATTACCATAACTGAAATACTTTTAAGAAAGAGTCGCAAAGCTATGTTAGAACAATGTTTATGAAAGAGCAACTGAAAGAGTAACTTATAATAATCGCAACATTTGAAATTGACTTTGTCGGCTAAACTGCATTCTTATTGATCTAAATTAGTCGATTGTAATAACATTTTATAGTCAAGCATTTGTTTGTTCGAATAGAAACTAATTATTTCGTTGATTAATCATGAACCACCTCTTCAAAGGACTAAAATACTGATACATATACACACACATTTGAAATGTAATTTTTTGAATTTCTGGAACTTTAAATGACTGTATAAGTAAAAATAAGTAAAAGCTTTTCTTCACGTACAGATAAACGGAAATTTTTCATTTCAAAATTCTGGTGCCAATGTGAGTTTTATGTATTAAATTTAAATTGCACAAAAATGAACCACTGCTATTCAAAGGGTTAAAAATACTGATACAGATATATAGACATTTGAAAGGTAAATTTTTGAATTTCTGGAACTTTAAATGATTGTAAAAAATGTATGAAATATTTCTCATATATCAGAAATATTTATGAAGTGTCAAAGTAAAATCATAGTTAACCACAATTCTGGGAACCTTTCATTTATCTTTATATACCGTTTGGAGAAATATCGCATACTGTACAATACAAAATATTTTATTTAATATGTACTTTTCAGTATTCCCATAAGGGAAACATTTTTAAGACAGTTTCACAAAGCTTTCTTAAAACAATGTTTCTAAAAGAGCATCTGAAGCGTAAGTTATAATAATCACCTTATTTAAAATTGACTTTGTAGATTAAACTGCATTCACTATGTTCTAAGTAAGTGTAACAAAATTTAGTGGTCGAATAATCAACCTATTTCAGTTCGAGTGGAAATTAAATAATTCGCTAATTAAGCGCGATTAATAAATATTCTTTCAGAAAATAAATGATGGCACAAACATACAAAATCTATTTTTAAGATAGGACATCGATGATTATAAAATGTCACACATTGTCTTAAGTATAAATAATAATAATAATAATAATAATAATAATAATAATAACAATAATAATAATAATAATAATAATAATACAATAGAAACAATAAGTACAGTAAAACGCACAGCCTCACACATTTAAAATTTAATGTTTTGAATTTCTAAAATTTTAAAACACAGTTAAAAATGACAGAAAATGTTCCTATTGTATCAAAAATGTTTACGCAGTGTCAATGTAAAATCGTAATTATCCACGATTCCGAAAACATATCCTTTACCTTCATATACTATTCGGAGAAGGATATCATGCGGTAAAATATGAAATATACTCTCTTCAATCTTATAATAATTGAAAACTTTTAAGAAATAGTCGCAAAGCTGTTTTAAAACAATTTTTAGAAAGAGCAACTGATGAGAAAGTGATAATAATCACCGCATTTTTATCCTCTCAAGTGCAAAATACTTTTATTCATAAAATGTTGAAATGATATTAAAGTATTGCATATGCTAGTGTGCTACTATAAAAGCATAAAAAATGTTTAATAACACCATAAAATAAGGAATGCTCAAGGCCTTTCGAAGAACTTTGTCTTTCTTCGTCAGGCGCAAAGAAGATGTGCAATCACTTTGAAGGCAGGAGCAAGAATCATAAATGACAATGACACCAGAATTTGCGAACAAATTTATTTGAAATCATGAAAAAAGTTTCTTCACTTACTTAATAAAAGGAAAATTTTCATTCCAAAATTTTGGTGTCAATGTGGCTTTTAGGGATTAAAATTAAGTGGTCCAAAAATGAACCATTACTCTTCAAGGGGTTAAAATCGACTTATTTGATTAAACTTCATTATTATTGCTCTAAAAACGTCGATTGTAACAATACTTTGTGGTCTAATAATCAAGCAATATTTGTTCAGGTAGAAATTAATTAATCCTATATAGTTCTTTGGTTTAATGTTTTCCACCATTGCATTCTTAAGGGTTAATGTGACGTATTGTTTTTTATGCACGTTTATGTATACGAGAATTCCTACTCACTTTACCATACCACTGAGTACCGGTATAGTGTAACTTTTTTCGCTGTTGGAACATAAACAAAGCCATTTTTCTGTTTTAGAGTAAATATGTATTGCTCCTTACAAAAGAAAAAAGAAATTACAATTAATGTGTTATACTTAAAAATATATATATTAGATTATACCTATAAATGTTTTTTTATTAAAATATAATACAAAATTCAAAATCCATAAAACATTATCCTATTATATGTATAATTTAATTATTGAATTTTTACCCGAATTTATTGTATAATATCGCAGCTTGAGCATTGGAGAGCTAGTCCAAGAGTCCGGGCTCGATTCCCGGTTTGGACATTTTTCACTCTGTTGGCTATACGCTTACTTAGCATTGTTAGAAAGTTCAAGCATTTACTATAAATTATCCTATTTTTTGTTATAATTTCAAACAGAAATTTTTTGTTTGTTTTTCAGGTTTAGTTTTTAGAGAAAAATAAAGATAAAATAAAGAAACATGTAAATCCGTTAACTTGTTGAAAAGTTATCCTGACAAAACCGCTGGAAAACAATGTTTCTAGATTGATTGGTTTTAAAGTTTTGCCTTCGCAGGTATAATCGCGGTAGGCGTGGCTCAACGTTTACTTATGCAGAGCTGACGTCTCTGTTACATTTAGAATCATATGTATTTTTCGGAGGTTTATGATTGGCTCTTTACCGACGGGTTACTGAATATAAGGGAAGGGTTTCCAGAAACGTGGGTAAATACGAAATTACATTTAATTTTAATAAACGTTTAATCTTCTTCTGGAAACGTTTCTCCGATTTGTTTCAACGGATTATTACGTGGTCACTTGATTACGATTGAAAGTCTTCAGTAATCGATTTAATTTAACAGTTCTTTATTTAAGGAAATAAAATTACTATACATCGTAAGAAACAAATTCGGATATTTCTCGTAGAAAAATTCTCGTACGACAATAATTTTAGGAATGTTCCTATCGGACTATCTGTAAAACATTCATACAGGTTCAAATATTATAAAAATAATAAGATAAAATATATATTTTTTCGACATTTCAAACTTTTCTGGTCCCTTTGAGAAATATCTTTGCTTAGTATAATGAGTTATAGTATTAGAATTACTGATTTCTTTTATATTCTAAAGAAATTTCGGAAAAATTCTCGCTGAAATTCAAGTATTAAAACAGCTTGGGAGCTATAATAAATATCATTTAATAAATAAATCTTAGCAGAAACATACAGAATCTTTATTCTAAGGCATGACATCGATGCGTATAAAACATCAGACAGATAGATTTTGTATAAATAAATAAATAAAAAGAAGCATCGAGTACCTCCAACACACAACAACAAGCACTTAAAACAGAATGTTTTGAATTTCCAAAAATTTAAATCAGTATAAGAAATGACAGAAAATATTCCTCGAATATCATAAATGTTTAGGAAAGTTCAATGCAAAATCGTAATCATATATTATTCCGAAAATCTTTCATTTATCTTAATGTACCCTTTAAATAAGAATCAGAAATACGTTTTCGAATTTTAAATAATCATTTTCGAAATTAAAATTCAGATTTTTTGCACGTAAATTTCAGAGATAACGTCTCTGTTAAATTTATAATCACATGTATTTTTCGGAGGTTTATGATTGGTTCTTTCCTGACGGGATTCCAATATAAGGGAAAGGTTTCCCGAAACGTGGGTAAATACGAAATTACATTTAATTTTAGTAAACGTTTCTTCTTCATCACAAAACGTTTCTCCGACTTGTTTCAACGAATTAATACGTTGTCACTTGCTTACGATTGAAAGTTTTCAGTAATCAAGTTAATTTAACAGTTCTTTATCTAAGGAAATATAAAAATTACTATACAACATAACAAACAAATTGGATAACTCTCGTAATTTACTTTCAGTTAAAACTGAACGATGGAACATAAGAGTATTTTATTTTTACTCACTTGCAAATTTTGTAATATCGCATTATTTTTCTTTCATTCAATAAAATCCTTATGATAAAAAAATAAAACGCATTTCGTTAATTCTCACTATTAGATGAAAAACAATATATTTCACAGAGTTCTGAAACATGTTGTTTGCGTGCACATACACATACACAGAAAAAGAAAAACATATATTAACATGTTATAGCATTGAATTTGTTCATATATAAATTCAAGCACCATGTCTTTCCCTGATTACAAAACGTTAGCACGAAAATATCGTGGTATACGAGGTTTTTGGATCCGCAAAAACTTTCAAAACGAGAATTCTCGCTTAGAGTGTACGAAAAGAAACCAAAGAACCATGCCTCTAAAACGCATAATTTTCGAGAAAATTGCGAAAAAGGAGTATGACGTCTCATCCGGATCAGCAAAAATAAGCTTTATTAAACCTCATAAAATTTCAAAAACAATAAAGATTTTAAAAGTAAAAAAATTACCCGTAAACTTGTAAAAGGGGAAATTTTAAAGAGATATACGGTAGGCGTGCCTCTAATATGCAAATTAATAGACTTTGTTCGGCTTACTTTAAAAAGTTAAAAAGCCGGCAGATTGAAATTGTCGGCAATCTTCGCATAGTGAAACTGTATTCCATTAGCGAGTATTCCGATATGAAATTTACTTTTGTTCAGTTAAATGATAATACAATGCAAACTGCTAAGGAATTTGTGACGAGCTACTTTTATTTTTGCATCTTTCTCGAAAACTATGCATCGTCGAGGTTTGGTTCTTTGGTCAACTTTCACGCACTCATAACAAGGATTCTCGTTCTGCACAATTAACTCCTATGCGTGGATACGAATTCTTATACTGTAGTATGCTGCTGTCTTTATTAAATTACAATTCATGCCATGGTTATGAATCTGATTTATTTTCCCTATCATTCTATTTGAAACGACCAGGACAATTGTGAGCAACTGAACATCATATGAAAAATATATAACAAGTAATTATTTTTTTACACGATTTTATTTAACTTTGCTTGTCTGAAAGTTTGGTTCAAATCTTCCAATCCAAATTTAACACACTTCTTGAACTATACAATTGACCTAATTTTTGGTAGTATGACGTATTTCCGGTTACAATACAATATTCCGTTAAAAAGATAAATTTAAATTTACCAATGACAACCCTCAGGGAACAAAAACATTTGCCCAGTAAGAGTACGTACTAAATGTCATCACGTATCTGATCACGTAACTGCCATTGGCTGCTTCAGAAATAAACCGATGTTCTTTGACTGAACCCTGACATTGTAAATGTGCCATCTTTCAGTTCCACAGGGAGTGAATGGATGTGGGTTCGATCCTCAGGAAGACGTTGATCGATTTTTTTTTTTCTTGCCAGGAAGATTGACTTAAAATTGTATATCCACTTTATTTTTTTTAAACAAACTTATAAAAAATACTCGCGATTTAATTTATTTCTTTTTAAAAATGTATTTATTTCATTCAATTGTCTTTCAATTTTTTCCCCTTTAAGGACATTATAATAAAAGCTTGTCTTTAAAACGTTTATTTACTTACAATTTATTAAATATACGGACCCGACTTCCATTATCATTTTTATCCTATTTTTATTCAATATTTATCCCAGAACTTCAAATATTCACAACCATGCCATTATTAAACATACGGAAAATATGTTTTTGGCATTTCTATGCATTTTTTTCTAAAATTTCACTTGCGGGGTTTTGTTTTCTTTTGGGACCCCTTGTATTTTTATCGACTGAAAACTTTAGATTGGAAGAATATATTTTTTAAATAATTTTGTCAACTAGAACGCAAAAATTCAACAAAATCAATAAATAAAGGATGTCCTTATTCATGGTTTAATAAAACATTATCGAAAAGCCAGAGCGAATGTGTTTACCGCTTTTATTTGAGGCAAACTGAACAAATATTTGATGAGGAACGTCTTTGTGTACTTTAGTAAGTACAGTGAAATAGTAAATATTAAACTAATGCTAAGAATTTTGAAACGCTGAATAGATAAAGTTATAAAATAATTTAGGTGAAATAGAAATTAATTTGGATATGAGATTAGTTGAATTTAATCATCATAAGCAGCAAGTGAAAATATTTTTGCATAATTATAACATGATATTTGATATTATGTATGTTAAAGCGTATTTTATTAGGTCGGGTAAACTAAAAAAATATTTGATGAGGAACGTCTTTGTGTACTTCAGTAAGTACAGTGATAAGTAAAAGAATTTTGAATCACTGAATAGATAAAGTTATAAAATAATTTAAGTGAAGTGGAAATTAATTTGAATATGAGATTAGACTGAATTTAATCATCAAAAGTAGCAAGTGAAAATATTTTTGCATAATTATGAAATCACATTTCATATTATGTATGGTACAGCGTATTTTATAGGTCGGGAAAACTAAACAAATATTTGATAAGGAGTGTCTTTGTGCAATTTAGTAAGTACAGTGAAATAGTATATTGTATTAAACTAATGCTAAGAATGTTGAATCGCTGAATAGATAAAGATATAAAATAATCTAGGTGAAATGGAAAATAATTTGGACGTGAGATTAGATTGAGTTTAATCATCATAAGTAGTAAGTGAAAATATTTTTGTATAATTCTGACATCAGATTTGATATTATGTATGGTAAAGCGTATTTTATAGGTCGGGCAAACTAAACAAATATTTGAAGAGCAGCGTCTTTGTGTACTTTAGTAAGTACAGTGAGATGGTAAATATTAAACTAATGCTAAGAATTTTGAATTGCTGAATAGATAAAGTTATAAAATAATTTAGGTGAAATGAAAATTAATTTGGACATGAGATTAGATTGAGTTTAATCATCCTAAGTAGCAAGCAAAAATATTTTTGCATAATTATGACATCACATTTGATTTTATGCATGGTAAAGAGTACTTTATACGCCGTTGCAGGTGACATTATAAAATACGCATAAAAGAAATAAAACTTATAAAATACTTTGACACTCTCGCCACCATGCTCTTAGGCAGATCGACATTTTAGCATTGTATACAACATTGTCTTTAAAATAATACCTACTCTGTGACTAGGCAAACTAAACAAATATTTGATGAGGTACGTCTTTGTGTACTTTATATATGTACAGTGAAATAGTAAATATTAAACTAATGCTAAAAGTTTTAAATCGCTGAATAGATAAAGTTAAAAAATAGATTAGGTGAAATGTAAATTAATTTGGATATTAGAATAAATTGAATTTAATCATCATAAGTAGCAAGTGAAAATATTTTTGCATAATAATGACATCCCATTTGATTTTATGTATGGTATTATATAGGGTATTTTATAGGTCGTTGCAGGTGACATTATAAAAATCGCATAAACGAAATAAAACATATAAAATACTTTGGCACTCGCGCCACAAGGCTCGACAATCGACAATTTAGAAAATCGACAATTTAGAATTGTATACAACATTGTCTTTGAAATCACACCTACTTTGGAGCTGTACTGTACATATACAAGGTTATCAACTCTTTGGTAATTTTATTTACCTCCTATATTATCATGTTATCATTCCTCGGACCCGCCCTACTTAATCATAACGTTATCAGTGTTTAAAAATTCTTTTTATTTTATAATTTGTTTTTTCTTATACATTTGCAATGATATACAGATATGGTTATACATTTATTATTCATATAGTTTACTGGTCCAATTGAAGAAAAAAGTCAATAAAATATCACTGTTGTCCATGACATAACTTTATATCAAATAACACTCAAAAGAGATAGTTACTATTAGAAAGTATTTAATAATAGTTTTTTATTACGTAATGCATTCAACAGTAATATTGTCTTCTTGCACTTGGCCGTCAAGGGGAAGAAGGAAAGCAGAACTTCTTATGAACAAAACAGGTGGACAACAATCTTTGTATTTTCTTTATTAGTAAACACAACAAGTGATATTCGACCACAACGAGATGGCGGCTCAGATCGTCGCTTGGGAGAAGAGTTCATTTTCTCACAGGTTCGGACAGTGAAAGAGCAAATATTTAGGGCTGTAACATATTTGAGCGTTCCTGCCTTTGGCGATATACATTTCCCTCTCTCTTTCTCGTCTGTCCTGTCATTGAGATCCATTATTTTGTCTTAGACGGTTGTTATTCTCGTACTCTTGATTATTATTATCATTATTCTCTATTTAAACTGTTCTTCTCAGAACAACACAAAATGTATTGTAAAAGGAAAGCTTTGCGTTCTGAAGAACGTAACATTGTTAATAATGTGCTTATTTTTTTTTTTTTTTTAATGAAGCAAAATCTTCGTCTTTTTCCCATTTCGATTCAGAGAGCACAGGACAATTAACATTCTACATTGTCATTTCATACGTACTTCGCACCGAGTTTCTCCAATAGCGGATTATACGGGCATATGGCAGAACAAAAGAATGCCGAACGTTAAAGTATTCCGTATTTTGAAATGAAATGATTTTATAATCATTTAATTGCTTTAATAATAACTTTATATTTTCATAAAAAAGGAAAACAAACTAAGATAAAGATAACAGAGTATTTTGATGAAAAAAAAAGTTACAGTGAAAAAGAAAATTTTGGTTGGACCAAAAATGATAGTGATATCAGAATACAAATCCTACCCCCCCCCCCCTCTCCCTAGATATATCTTACGATATCAAGTACCTGACCCCCCCCCCTCTCAATTAAAGTGATCATTATTATTATTATTATCCTTATTATCATTATTATTATTTATTTTTTTACCTAGCTTTTCTTAAATTATTTTCTCATTGATGGAATTCACCAGAACAATTAGTTACAACGTTATGGGGGATATAAAAATATCAAAATTATACTATTTTATTAGAGTAATTAAATAAAATAAACATGTACTTTAACGTAAAATTTTCAACGTCGACAATAAAAAATATCAAAATTTGAATTGTTGCATTTTTCTATTATTGGAGGAATATAACAGATAAAACGTCACAGAAAAAAATATATAAGAATAGAATATAAATATAATAACACAGATTTTTTTTATATTCTTGCTTGTAATATTTATAATTATTGAAAATAGACGAGTTCTTTTGAAAAGTCGTATGTTTGTTTGCACGTGAAAATCTTTACAATCAGCCTTTTTCATTATTATTATTTGATTTGCCTAGCTTTTCTTAAATAATTTTCTCATTGATGGAACTCACCGGAATAATTAGTTACAAAGTTTTAGGGCATATAAAAATATAAAAATTATGCGATTGCAGTACAATAATTAAATAAAATAAATATGAAATATAACTTAAAATTTTCAACGTCGACAATAAAAACTATAAATTCAATTGTTGGATTTTTCTGTTCGTGGATCGGTATAACAGATAAAACGGCACAGAAAAAAATATATAAGAATAGAATATAAATATAGAATAGAATATAAATATAGAATAGAATATAAATATAATAGCACAGAAAAAAAATGTTGATATTTTTTTAATTTATAATTATTGAAAATAGATGAGTTCTTTTGAAAAGACATACGTTTGTTTGCACGTGGACAACCTTTACAATCAGCCTTTATCATTATTATTATTTGCTTTGCCTAGGTTTTCGTAAATTATTTTCTCATTGATGGAACTCACCAGAACAATTAGTTACAAAGTTTTAGGGCATATAAAAATATCAAAATTATGCGATTGCATTACAATAATTAAATAAAATAAATATGAAATGTAACTTAAAATTTTGAACGTCGATAATAAAACTATCAATTGAATTGTTGTATTTTTATATTTTTGGATCGATATAACAGATAAAACGGCACTGAATATAAGAATAGAATAAAATATAATAGCACAGAAGAAAAAAATATAAAATGTTGATGGTGCTAGTATTCAAATTTTTTGACATTCTTGCTTGTAATATTTATAATTATTAAAAATAGATGAGTTCGTTTGTAAAAAGACATACGTTTGTTTGCGCAGTTGTAACATTTTCGTTTGTAAATTATAAGCGTAAAAGTAAATTTGGTGCAAAATTTTAAGCAATTCTCATTTTAAAGAGATAACCTCAGATAATTTAATGATGATTGCCAAATTTTGAGTTGTGATTTTTTTTTCATGCAATATTTATAAATATTAAATTGAATAACAATTGAATTTTGAATATAGAGATCTTTTTTGAAAATCCGCACCTTTGTTTGTGCAATTGTAATATTTCAACTGTGTAATTTCAAACATTTAAAGATAAAAGAAAAATGGGTGAACAATTAAAGATCTATCTCAAGCAAAATTTTTAACGTCACTTTTTAAATTTAACTTAGGTTAATGGTAAATATATATTAGAAGCAAATAATTTAACGCAAGCTGTTCTTTATTTTGAAACACACCATTGCAAGATTTTCAGGATTCCAGTTCTTTCTTCTTATGCATATAGAAGAAAGTAAAATACATTGTCATGTTATGTACGGTTATGGGCACTTTTGTGGAACTATCGCTTATTCCGATTTTCCTATTAATAGTTTAATATGTCTGGATACTCTCCATACACTGATCACTAATTTACAAAATTGGTAACTGACATCAGTCTGAAATTAAATACCTCATATAATGGAAGTACGGCAAATAATTCGCATTTTAAGAGGAAAGAAAATAGCTTTTATATTTTGTGGTAGGATCTTTCCCCTTCCCAACAGTTTAGTCTTGAAAGAGGCCGCGAATCTTAGTGTTCCGCGAGAAGCAGTGGTCAAAAAATGAGTGTGCTCGAGGCCGCCGCGGTCCATTCGGCCCCGCTGCCCAAGTAGCACAAAATGGTTGGGCCAATATTGGTTAAAGGTTGGCAGAATGTCGTTACACGTTGGCCCAGTAAGAAATGTCCTCCTTGCCATACCATTAGCCAACTAACTATTTGCCAGCAAAAGCCCAACAGAGATGCAATCGTTTGCTACTCAGAATCCTGCTCAGATATGCTCCAAATTAGAGACATGTCTGCACCTACCATTTCCCAACCATTTGCCAACCCTACCATTCCCAATCCCACTATTTCCTATCCCATCATTTCCCAACGGTTTCCACAAACTGCCAATGATGGGGCAACAAATTGTGCTACTTGGGTGTGCAGCATATTAACATATTGTAACGGAAATATTTTGGAACAGCATTAATTGTAGTCATGAAATTACGCGTGATTTTAAAGATAAGCATTGAATGATTATAAAAGAGAGTTTTTTAAAAATATTTATTATTTTTGTTGTTAGTCGTCACAGAATTTTTACCCAGATGAAAAAATGAAGAAGGCAATAACAAATAATTTGAGAAGCAAAATAAATAAATAAATAAATAAATAAAAATATTGCTTACTCGCATTGTTTAAAATGAGTTTACATTTAACTTAAGTTAAGAAAAGATTGTGATTTTTAAGATAAGCATTGAATGCTGATAAAAATATTCATTACTTTTGTTGTTACATAGGAGTCGCAGAATTTTTACCCAGATGACAATATAAAGAATGCAGTAACAAAAAAATAAAGAAAATAAAAAAACATTACGCGTATTGTTTAAAATTAGTTAAGTTTGTTTACCTTTAACTTACGTCAAGACGGCTTAACTTACGTCTTAACCTTTAACTTACGTCAAAAGATCGTAAAGCAAGTTGACTTCACCTAACATAATTTTGCAAAAACTTTGATTGGCTTTCAGGTGAGAATTATTTTTAGACGCCAAATTTATCTCTGGAGAACTTTCTTTGCGAATGATTAATAATTAATCCTGCATGATTAATTATTTTTTTCGTTCAAAGAAGAACGAATCTTTTGTGTTTACTCCTATGTAATGAGATTTTGGACTGTCAGCCAAATTTCAACTGAAGTTATCTCAGAATATATATTTTTTTGAATATAACTCACCTCTCAAAAATTAATTATTTTAAGGATTTGTTTAAAAATATAACTTTTATGCAGTTTTATCTGATAAAAAACTAATTTTAAGTAAAAATGGCTTCTTGGCATATGAAACGCGACTGCTTGGAACAGTCACATCTGTCTGACTTTTAAGATTTTATTAATCAATATTTTACAACCTATTTTATAATGATGCACTTATTTATGTATGTTTGCTTTTATTTTATAATTTGCCAGTAGTAATATAATCAACAAATTTAAAAACTGGATTTCGTTATGTGGCTTCATATTCTGAAGAAAAAAACCCCTACTACAACCTCAGAAAAAATGGCCAAAAATCATGAGTAATTACAGATTTAATTTGATTTAAAAATGAGTTTTCGGAATATTTCAAATCTAATCTTTAAATTTCTTTCATATTATTATATAATATTAAATAAGAAATTTATTCCTGACTACTTCAGAAACATTTAAAAACGATTTAATATTCTAAGGTAGAAAAATTTACAGAAAATTGAAATAAATGCGTAAATAATAATAAAATGCGTAATGAAATAAGTTCCCATTAAGTGCAAGAACAGTTAACAGGTGTTCAGAAAAACAGCTCTAGCAAACATTTTAATGAGAGTATACGACTTTGAAGTTTTGCCATAACGTACATTAGGGTGTCTGAACAATTTCATTATAAAAAACATCGACTTTTCTCTTTTTATTTATTTATTTTTATTTATCGAATTTCAAAATTTTGGAAGCACTCAATCCCTTAACATGGTTAATATATTTACTAAAAAAATGCGTGTATACGTTTACTTTTGATTAATTCCGCTTTGGTTATATTAATGTGTCAGCAATAGTTGGTCAGATATTTTTTTTTACATGAGACTTTTCATACGTGACCCGCAAGCTCTTGACCATTTTTCAAAATCAGTTATAAACATTTACAATTATTGTTGCTACAAAATTGCTCCCGAGTTTAATTTGTATGAAAGGGAATATTTTGTTTTAATAAGCTAGCTTGTTTTATTTTCCCTTTTCGAAAATTAAATTTCTTCATTATTGAGTCTTTAAATGATATGGTGTATTGTAGTATGAATTTTATCTGAATTAAATGTACATGTAACGTAAGAATATCTCGATCCCTTAATTCTAAAACAGTTTAACACTTATTGTTTAAAATAAAAAAATATTTTAAAATCAGACATTTAATAAAACTAAAAAACGAGAATAATATCAGATAATAAAAACAATTACAGCTTTATTACATGCTCCTCATCAGTACGAATGTCAATAGGAAACCAAAGCTGAAGTTTACAAAGGTTCACATTCAAGAATATGACATTTAAAAAATATTAAGATACCAGGGAGTACATCACAGTAGCACAACATATTCTGTTGGAATTGTACATGGTTCATTTAATAGAGATTCCTGTAATCTTGCAAACCAACCTTTTAAAAACTGTAACTTTTTACTTACCCAATCATACGTAGTATAGCGTAAGTCTTGTAATCGTTTTGAAAACCGAAAAAAAAATTTTGACGGCTTTACACGTTTCAGACACTGGATATTCCGAAAAACATGTTTTTAGAAAAAAATTTGCCATCCGTCAGTCTGTGTGTCTGTAAACGCTCTATCTCCCGAACAAATTGAGATAGGGACTTGAAATTTGGTATGTACTTAGTATGTAATAATGGGAAGAAGCTTATTGAATTTCAATAACCTCGATTATCCGGAACTATTTTTTTTCGGAATCTCGAAATATTCGTTCTGATAAAAGGTATATAAAAATTTTCGAAATTGTTTATTTTAATTAGTGAATATAAAAGACAATACAAATAAAAATGCATAAAGAATAAGTCGATCGGATATTAAGTTATCGAGATATTTGTAATCCTATTTGCCACACTCTTCAATTTTTCATGACCCTGTATTTCATTCAAATTTCAATTCAAAGATATATTTTAATTGGAAATGAGACGGTTAATACGACGCAGTAAACCGTTTGTTAATATGTTTGTTAATAATAATCAATTTTGGCGTTATAAGGATGTTTCTTTTACGCAATTCAGTAATAGAGCATTTAAAGTTTATGAGTCATCAAGCCACGATTTTATTCGAATTGCAATGCATTTTATAAATAGTTTACACATGTTTTATTTTCGCATTTTATACTATGCATATCCATGATGAGTAAGTATTACGGTGGCCCCCAACGAGTAGTTTAATTATAGAAGTTGTATTTAATAACTTTAATATTTTCAAAAACTGGGATGTGGTCGGTATCTATTGAATGATTAACAACATTAGATAGTCCGGCAATTTACAATCTAAACTTGTTAACTAAGTATTTTTGTGCAATATCTGCAGATAAGAAAGGGAAAATGTATATTTAAAAACTACATGACAAAACATAATTTTTACGTGAAAACTTTTCGAAAGTATTTAATTAGTCGTATGTGTAAATATATAAATATATATTGCATACTATAGTGACCTCCCCTTTACATGTCTTATTATATGACGATTATACACCAATTTCCTTTTTTTTTTAAATCGCTCATTATAAGAAATACCGTAAATTTTTTTAGATGTACAAAATTTTTTTTCACTTATAGGACAATAAATTTATTTGTCACCACACCATTTTGGCCTTTCTTTTAACACTGATCTGCTTTAACTTTGTTTAATTTTAATTCTTATTCTTATTTAACTTTTATTTATATTGATGACAATGAAATTTTAATTAATGATATAAATTTTGCGTTATAAAAAATTGTAAGTGTATATTTAGATTTTCTTTTTCTGAAATTTTTGGACAAACGGATTTTTTTATGAATTTAAACGCAATTTTCACAAGTAAAAATAGATACTTATGCAAATAAAACAAAATAATATTGCTGCATTTCTTTTAAGGAAAAAAATTGTAAGTGTATCTTTAGATTTTCTTCTGCAGCTATGGATATTCTTCGAAAATTTGTGTACAAAATGACTTTTTTAAAGAATTTAAATGCATTTTCACACGAAGAAATAGATACTTATGCAAAGAAAATAAAGTAATATTACCTCATTCCGTTTAAGGAAAAAATCGCAGTGAACGTAGATTTTTAAAATAAAAAACAAATACGGTAAGTCAATATCTTTCATAATTTTATTTTATGACTTTTTATATTTAATATAAAATTTCATAGACGCCTCTCTTTTAACATTTATCTGATATAACTTTGTTTACTTATAATTGTTATTCTTATTTAACTTTTATTTATATTATTTACAATGAAATTTTATTGAATGAGATAAAAATCATGCTAGAAAACTATTGTAAGTACATCTTTAGAGTTTCTTCAGCGGCTATGGATTTTCTTAGAAAATTTGTGTACAAAATTATTCTTATTTTAAGTACCTAAACGCATTTTCAGACAGTGGAATAGATATTTATGCAAACAAAACAAACTAATATTACTGCATTTCTTTGAAGAAAAGGAATCTAACTAAATAAATATATATATCTGTGAAGAAATGTATATATATGTGTAAAGAAATATACATATGAGAAGCCACTATCTTTTATCATTGTTATTTGATTACTATTTATATTTAATAGAAAATTTCATAGACTTTTAGACTCTCTGTTAACATTTTTCTCACTTAACTTTGTTTAATTTTAATTCTTATTCGTATTTAACTTTCATTTATATTAATTACAATGAAATTTGATTGAATAACATAAAAATCGTGTTATAAAACAATTGAAGGGGTCGAGGCAAGAAAGTGCTAAGCCATATTTTTGAACTTCTGAGGTATTTCAATTTAAAAATTTGATCCAATACTCAATTCAAGATATATAACCTAAAGATTTTTCGCCAATGTCTTAGTAACATTTGAGATATATTGCTGTTATTGATATTACTATTTAATGATATTACTATTACGTTTTTTTGTAAATTAGCTATCTTCATTGGGGGCATAAACATCTGGGGTAAAAACGAAACCTGGGGCATATGCTGCCACCAAGTGACATTAGAAACAAATTATATGTAGGACATTATAATTTACAATATTAAGCAGCAGATTACAGTATTAGATTTATTTCACCAAAAATGTGGCTTGGCACTTTTTTGCCCCGATCCCCTCATTTGTAAGTGCATCATTTCATTTTCTTCTGCGTCTTTGGATACTTTCCGAAAAGTTATGCACAAAATAATATATTTTTAAGAATTTAAACACATTTTCAGACACAGAAACAGATAAAGAAATCGAAGTAAATGTAAATTTACAAAAAAAAAAAAAAAAACATATTTTATTATTTTATTATATATTTATTTTAAGATTTAATGTATTAAATCAAAAAGTATTTATTTTATAGGAACCGTATATAATACTGTATGTATGAAGTTAAATTTATATAATAGGTAATAGTGTGATCTCTTATTTACATCACATTATCTCTGAATTGTTCGAATTCTTTCATCGATTCCTTCAGAATGACATAAGTGACATATTTTATACTAAAATTTAGCAGAATAGACGAATTTTTTAGGTAGACGATATATTTATTTAATTTTTTTTTACTCTAAAACTGGAAGTAAAAAAAAATTTGAAACTTTGTATTGCATTGTAGCAAGATTTGTTTACATAAATATTTTCATAGAAATGTAATGTAATATTTCGGAATATATATATATATATATATGCATAGTATACGGAATATGACATTTTTTTGTAAAGCTTCGTGTAAATCTTATTTGTGTTGACCATTAACTTAAAATATGGAATTAAAAACTTCAGAATTATAAAATAACTTCTTAGTAACAAGTTTTCTTGTCCCATTTCCGGATCGATTCCTTCAAAGTTTTAGAAAACTTTCTTATAAAATGAAGTGCTGCCATCTAGAAGGCTACCTTCAAAGCATTCGCTAATATTAATTTTTCGAACAGAATTTTGATTATCAACGAATGATTTTTTAATAACGGAAAACATGTATGAAAATTAACTATACTACATATATTGTAATTTTAAATTAGACATTTTATTGTGAAAATTTTTATTTTGTACGTAAATCGTAAATATATGGTAAAAAAATACGCTAAAAGAATTTGAAAATATTTTTAGCAGTGAAGTAGTAAATGTAACCAAAAAAGTAAGGTAATTTTATATTTAAAATATGTAATAATATTTAATATAATTAATAATATTTCATAATTTAAATATATGCAATAATATATTTAAAATATGTGTCTCGTTATAGCCGGAGGCAAAAAAAAAAAGCACGGTATAGCCGAAGGAATTTAGAAAGTAAATAACCGAACAACAAGCATTTTATAATATTAGTTCCAAAATATTAGTTTATACGGAGGGAATATTATATTATAATGAAATTATGAATACAATGAAACAAATTTACAATGAATCTTACATGAATGAATTGAATATCTTAGAATGAATTCTGAATATTACAATATAAAAATAAAGTTTTAACGATAAAAAACTACACTTATTGTAATTGTCATATAAGTTAATTAAAATGCATATTAAAGTAGAACTTTTTATTTTTTGGGCGGCAATTTAACCCAGGACCGAAATTATGATTTTCTTTTTGTTCGAGGCAAGCATGAATTTTGGTGCCCCCTTCTTTCCAAAATAAATTTGTAAAGAAATTTGTAAAAGTTTTCAATCCATTCCTTTACTTTTAATTTTAAATGTGAAATAATTTTTAGAAAGTTTATTGACTCAAAGTGTGTAAAATTAACAAATATATCTTTACCTTGGGTTGTCCGATTCCATGATATTTTTTCCTACATTTTCTTATTTGATTTTTGTAACGGACAGCGAACTAAATCTTCTTTTGGCGCCCATGGCATATGTTTCGCTCGTTTCCCCTAGTTTCGACACCTCACGCGAAAACACCTGCTGGCTAAAGTTAATCCCATGGGACAGTTATTTTACAATATCTTGTTTGTTAGTCAATATTTTCAAACAATTTTCTACAGCGCCTCCATTTTACTTTTTCGATTTTCTTTGCGTATTTTTTTTTTACGAAAATACTTTTACTTTCGGAACCGTTTTCGAAATCATTCGAGTGAAAGTATCCTCGTAAAAAAATTCGCAAAGAAAATCGAGAAAGTAAAACAGGAGGCGTTGTAGAGATTGATCTCAGCTATTCAATGCAAAATAATAATAATAATAATAGTAAATAAAAAATCGTTTACAAATATGGAAATGCAAACGAGATATTGTATAAAATAACTGTCCCATAGGATAAACATTAGCCAGTGTTTGTTTTGTAGCGTGAGTGAAGTAGCCTCTTAATAGTTTCGCTTGTTTTGACAATATAAACAAAAATAGGGACGACAGATCACTTTTTCCGTACTAAACTATTTGACTTCTGTAATCGAAAACTGTCTGTCAATTAGGAAAACGAAAACTACAGTTAAAAATTAGTGGTGTCCGAAAGCTTTTAGTAACGAAGGAAGCAAACATTCCTTGCCCGAGCGGAGTTCGGGCAAAACAGTTAAGTGGTTAACACCTTCGGGACATTCGTCATTTAATGACATTTTATTTTTTAATACGAGTAATTCCGTGTAGAATTTTCGCCTTATTTATTCCAAGACTAAATTACGACTAAAACATTTTAGTACTATAAAATAAAAACCGTACGCGCCCAAAATGCAACATATACGTCAAACCTGTCCTAAAAGGGTTAAAAGCGATATATCGCAATGTGTGATAGAGTGAGACAAGATATAATGATGAACTGCTGTATTAAAAAAAGAAGAAAATTTATTTTGGATGATGAAGATTTTACTATGTACAATTATTATATAATTCACAAAAAATCATTTTAAAATCTTTGAGCTTCATTAGAAAAAATTCAGTTATAAGGAGCATTCATAATATTTTAATTTTTAAATATAACACTATGTAAATGAGAAATAAGAAAATCATATAAAAATGATTAGAAATTGTTGCAATCTTAACTAAGGATAATTTTGAATTTATATTATATTTGACTTAAATTTGATAAATATGTTACTGTTATTTAAAGAAAAAATGTTTTATTAAAATATTACTTGTTAATTCAATCGCAATCAACTACAAAAATGTTTGATTATTTCTATTAAGAGTTCAAATTTTAAAAACTTGTATTATTTAATTGTAGGTTAAGGAACCAAAATAGCATACTTGCATATTAAATATCACGATCAATTTAAGAGATCTTGAATACTGCTGTATTTATTCCGATAGCGATTTCTCATGCATCAGGGAATAGAAGAATTGTATGTACTTTTGATAATGGGCCAGGACTTGAGATTATTTTTATATTCAATCGTACTACATTTTAGAAGAAATTCCCTTTATGTTAGATACATCATAAAAATATCTTAGTATAAGTGTTTGGTAGAGATTATTTTTAAATTTTTACGAATATAATTTTAAAAATAGTCGCTAGGACGTATGGTGTACCAACCCCGTAATCAAAAGGTTAAGCAAAAATAATAATAATAATAATAATAATAATAATAGTAAAATACATCGAATTTGTCACAAATGTTTTTCAAAATTTAAATAAAAATAGATACAAACAAGGAAATAAAGAATAATATATATATATATATATATATATATATATATATATAACAATGTTTCTGATCTTTTTTACCTCACGGCATATTTAAACCGATGGTTAAACTTCTACGGCACACTAATGATATTATGATAAAAAAGAAAAAAAATTATAAAATGGCTATATGGGTCAAAATCGCATAAGTATTATTTCTTAGTCCCCAGCAGTGCCGTCTCATGAATGGCTTAATTTGGGGCACTAAATACATGGCTGCAAAATTTATTTGTTTCATACCACTATTTTTTAAAAGAAATCATTAATGTATTTAATGGCAAAAAAAAATCTGTCATTATATTTTATAAGGATGTCTTTAAAAAAGTACTGGTAAGAAAAGAATAAATTTTTCAGCCATGCATTTAACACTCCCCCCCACCCACTCAAAAAAAAAAAAAAAAAAAAAGACAGTCACGAGACGCCACTGGTCCCCAGTATGGCTATCGGCATTTCTTTGCAATAAAAATTGTCATTTATTGCTAAAATATTTCTCTGTGATTATTATTCTATAATATATATATATATATATATATATATATATATATATATATATATATATATATATGTATATATATATATATATATACAGGGTGATTCATAAAAGATGGGCAGAACTTTAAGGGGTTATAGTACACTTAAAGACAAATAATATTAAATAGGAGACTAAGGGTCCCAGACGTATTCCCAAGGAGATAGGGGGCATTAAAGTTTAGGGTCCGAAATTTCAAATGATTATAAAACATAGAAAAATTGGTCGATTCGTTTGCGGTTTTTGCAAAAAAATTTCTTTATGCCAGTATTTTCTTGAAATAAAATTTTAAAGTTCAATTTCAAAAAATGCCGATAGGGGGCGCTTTAGACTTTGGAGTAACAAACAACTATTTTTTAACGTTATTTTTTGTATTTCTTTAAATGATTTCGAAAGCTTAGACTTAAACTTAAATTTTGATCTAAAAATCTGAGTCCTAACGAGTAGTTAAGTAGCGTAAACTGAAATTTGAAATTTGAAACCCTTCTCCCCCCAGAACAAAAATCAGTTATTCCCGATCTTTGTGTCGTAGATTAGGCTCTAACTACTGCCGCGTTTTGCTAAAATTATTCTTTATGTCAGTATTTTCTTGAAAATAAATTTTAAAGAAAATTTTCAAAAAATTCCGATAGAGGGCGCTTTAGACTTTGGAGTAACGAACAACTATTTTATACCGTTATTTTTTGTGTCTCATTAAATGCTTTCTAAAGCTTAGACTTAAATTTTCAGCCCAAAATCTGAATCGTTAGACGTGGTTAAGTTTCTGGGGAGAGGGGTTTGAAATTTCTACTCCTGAGCACAGTTCAGTTTACCATGTCCATACATTGTGTGCTGTGATACGAGGTAAAAAGACACAAATTAGGATTATGTTACCAAAGCATATTTATTAACATGTAATCACAATAAATGTTCAAAATTGTGACCACCAGAGGTTATGCACGCAGAACAACGGCGACGAATGGAACGGCGAACATTCGCGAAAACATCAGGCTTTTCGAGCACTTCCCCTACAGCGGCGGAAAGTCTGGCGATCAGTTCCTCGGGGGATTCAATGGGTGTCTCATACATAAGAGCCTTCAATCGTCCCCAAAAAAAGAAATCGAGGGGTGAAAGATCTGGCGAGCGAGCAGGCCAAGCAACAGGACCACCTCGACCAATCCATCTGTTCGGAAATGTGATGTCCAGATAGTTGCGGACGTCTCGTACGTAATGGGCTGGCGCTCCATCGTGCTGGAACCACATGACCCGCCGGATGCGTGGAGGAACAACGTTTAACAGGTCTGGCAGCACATGTTGCAGAAATGTGAGGTATGTTTTACCGTTGAGGCGTTCAGGAAGAAGGTACGGTCCGATTAGGTGGTCTCCGAGGATTCCTGCCCAAACATTGATGGAAAAGCGTCTCTGATGAGCATGTGGATACGTAGCATGTGGATTGACATCCGCCCATACATGTGCATTGTGTGTGTTAAATGTACCTTCACGTGTGAAGGTACATTCATCGGTGAGAAGCACAGTTCGTCCAAAATGTGGATTTAGCGCGTTCTGCTGCAGAAACCAGCGGGCGAATTCAATACGATTTGGATAATCCCCTGGAGACAGTTTCTGGACTCGTTGCACATGAAACGGGAGCAAATGTTCATCCTTCAGTACCCTCCAAGTCGTGGACTGTGAGGTATCCACCTGGCTAGCCACTGTTCGTGTACTTGTACTTGGCTGCGCCGCTACTACATCCAGAATGGCTTCTGCAACAACTACTGATTCGTCCTTTTTTGCACGACCTGCATTCGACCGGGAAGCGAGAAATGATCCCGTCTCACACAACTGTCTGTGCAAGCGCTCGGAAGTTTTGCGGTTAGGCAACCGCCTGTTAGGAAATCGCTCTCCGTACATTCGTTGTGCCTCTGCACCATTTCCATCTGCCGCTCCGTAAATTAAATGCATCTCAGCCTTTTCCTTATTCGTGAAGGGCACCATCTTCCGATTCATTACTACAGCGACTTACACTTGACTCACCGTTCAGTGGTTTTTATGCCTGAATCGTGTCGAAATTTTGCATACGTGTTCTTCTTCTTCCCCATTTGACATTTGCATACTTTCTGTTTCCTTCTTCACCCGGTGACTAGCGTCAGGAATGGAGCTTTAACGTTTGCATGAGCGACGTTTCCAACTGTGCCAGTGCCTTTATGAGTGAATTCCGACTATGCAGTCCTTGACGAAAGTTGTATTTTTGCCTCGTATCACAGCACAGAATCGTTGGGCATGGTTAAGTAGTGCAAACTGAACTATGTTCAGAAGTTGAAATTTGAACCCCTCCCCTCGCTACTGAACCACGCTCAGCGATTCAGATTTTGAGCTGAAAATTTAAGTTTAAGTCTAAGCTTTAGAAAGCATTTAATGAGACACAAAAAATAACGGTATAAAATAGTTGTTCGTTACTCCAAAGTCTAAAGCGCCCTCTATCGGAATTTTTTGAAAATTTTCTTTAAAATTTATTTTCAAGAAAATACTGACATAAAGAATAATTTTAGCAAAACGCGGCAGTAGTTAGAGCCTAATCTACGACACAAAGATCGGGAATAACTGATTTTTGTTCTGGGGGGAGAAGGGTTTCAAATTTCAAATTTCAGTTTACGCTACTTAACTACTCGTTAGGACTCAGATTTTTAGATCAAAATTTAAGTTTAAGTCTAAGCTTTCGAAATCATTTAAAGAAATACAAAAAATAACGTTAAAAAATAGTTGTTTGTTACTCCAAAGTCTAAAGCGCCCCCTATCGGCATTTTTTGAAATTGAACTTTAAAATTTTATTTCAAGAAAATACTGGCATAAAGAAAATTTTTTGCAAAAACCGCAAACGAATCGACCAATTTTTCCATGTTTTATAATCATTTGAAATTTCGGACCCTAAACTTTAATGCCCCCTATCTCCTTGGGAATACGTCTGGGACCCTTAGTCTCCTATTTAATATTATTTGTCTTTAAGTGTACTATAACCCCTTAAAGTTCTGCCCATCTTTTATGAATCACCCTGTATATATATATATATATGTATATATATATATATATATATATATATATATATATATATATATATATATGTATATATATATATATATATATATATATATATGTATATATATATATTTACTTCTACTGTGAAAATATTGTTTTGTTTTAATCTTTAAAATGAAATTTAAATATCTCAAACGTCACTACTGTCCCCTGTCCTCAGTCCATAACTTGTGTGTGATCAATAAAACCATCAACAAACAATATTTATTAAAGTCTTTTGAAAAACCAATCCATTTATTATAAATATGAATCTCATGCAGGATAATAATATAATTTGTATAAGAGTGAAATGTGTAATATCTGTTTTGTTGGGTTTAAAGTTGTGTAACTCTCGTTTTTCGTCACTATTGTCCCGGTGCATGCATTTCGTCATATTTCCACCAGACTGTAGTATGCAATCATTAACAGTATTGTTTCCAGTCTGAGAGTACATGTTCTTAAAAAGTCGCCATTGCTTGCCGTTTGTTCATAAAGAAGATTTTCTGGATTAAAAAAAATGGAGAAAAGGTAAGCATTCCTTTATTATAACCGTCACTTCTGTCCACATTGTTAATTTGAATATTGATATTTATTGATTAACTAATATCTAGCCATTTAATTGTAGGTATGATATGTCTTTGAAAATAGTGCATACAACATTCCAAAAATGTTCTTTTTTAAGTAAAGTTGGCAAATTTGAAAAAATGTGACTACTGTTCCTTAGAATTTGTGTTTTGTCTGATGAATCTGACATATCATATTTATGTTTCAATAAAGTTTGTGTCCATCTACTAATTATGATTCTGCAATATATCAGTGATTATTAAAAATTCAACTTGAGCACAATATGAGACTTTTAAAAATCAGCTATCAGCAAAAATTCAGCAGCGAAAAATAACACTTATTAAATTTTGGCCCATATGTCATTTTTATTTTTTTATTAACACAAACCAAATTCCATACCAGATCTGAACAAAAGACAATATAATTTATTATAATTCGTAATAAAAATAATGTTAAAATTCTTATAAACGAATTTTGCATTGACTTTCAGGTACGACTTGCTTTAAGTTTAAAACAATGCTAAAATTCTTATAAACTTATATGCATAAAACTTTAAAGAGATATGTGAGCTCGACATTAATTTTTTATTGAATCAGAATATTTTCTTCTTACAAAAAACCTATCGGATAACCATTACTCTTAATTAAATGTCCAACGATTATTTCTACAGCATTTCATATTGTTAAGCCTTTTCTTTCACGAGGCCTTCAATAAAACCGACGTCAACGGTATCGACGTCAAATGTTTCTTACATTCGTGTTTTTCTTTCAAATAATCCTGTATTGGGCATGTATGTAAATAATCCACATAGGCCGGGTTATACGGACTCGAAACCGACGAACTTCATCCACATATTTTTATAAATTAATCTATATATTAATGCAATTATGAAAATATATGCTGTAATTATATTTATACCAATGTATAAGAGATATAATACCAATGATTGGGTTTGACCGTTACACCATCAAAACATTATTGTATAAATTTTTTTAATGTAATTTTAAAGTATAATTTTGTAAAAATCTAATTTTAAAGTATAATTTTACATAAATATTTATATACCATTAAGTAAAAACGTGTGGTTTACTATATACAAATTTTTTTATACAATGATATAATACCAATTTTATCTCTTACATAGAAAAATAAACATGTATACATGTTTATTTATATACATATAGTTTTTTTTTAACTTAAACAATATTATGTACAATCTTTAAAAAAAAAAAAAACGAGTTACCAAGCCCGACCCACAAGAGTCAAATCCCAACCCGCATCGATTAGAGTCAACCCGACTCGTGACAAAAAAAATATTTACAAGCCAACCCAATCCAAACCACGGTTCTGGTCCGATTCGGGTAAATGTTGGTTACCGGACCTGACACAGGACTGTAATCCGCCTTATTTTCTCAATATTGTCATACAATTTCATTTCCCATACAAATCTCGTTGTTGTCAACATCCCTAATTTTTAGGCGTAGTAAACGATGCTATACAAATAAAATTGTTGAGGTGTCCGTGTAAAAAAATATGCAACAGGCTACTTTAAAAACGTAAAGTAGTGTTGTGTATCTTAACATCGTATGAAAATCTCGTGATGGTAGGTCAATTTCAATGAAAATTAAGGCTTATTAAGTGAAAAAAGACATGAAAACAAACACACAGACAAACATATCATTCTTAAATTACTAATGATTTTGAAAACGGGACACTCTGCAGATCGGGACGTTACAAAAATATAATATGAAAATCGACTATCAGTTCACGCGACATGCATAGAAAAAATAAAATACAAACAAACTGTATAACCAACTTCGTTGTAAATCTTTTAAAAATCATCCTACCGCTGTTAATTTCCAGGTGGAAAAACAACAGAATTTTTCTTTAAACTGTTTAGCTTTTCAATTATTAATGCTATTTAGTCTGTTGTCAATAGGAAAAAATAACTTTTCCCTTTTGGAATTTTGCGAAAAAGTTATCGGCGAACAAGGGTATAAAAAATCTTCCCGAATAACAATTTTGCACAAAATTGTTTCCATTAGCTATATCTTGCCCAATATTGATGTTAAATTGCAAATATTTTCAATATAAAGCTACTATATAGAGTGCCCACGAATGTTTTATCCACCCCCGGTCAATAATTTCAAAACAGCGAGATCTATAGTTAGGGTCGAAAAACAATTTTTTTTATTGTAGCGAACTACAACTATTTTATAAGAAATATATTTAACTACAACTACAACTACTTGTTTTAAAAAGTAGTTTCTACAAATTATTTTTCAAAATTAGTCACTACTTCGCTATTTTCGAATTTTGTCAAAGAGTTCAATTTACAGTATAAATTGAAGACACGGATTAAATAATAAAGCAACTCCTCGTTACATCGCGTCAGTCGGGTTATCTATACTAATAAAAGAAAGTTTCGCTCTGTGTGTGTGTGTGTGTGTGTCTGTCTGTGTGTGTGTGTGTGTCTGTTGGCGATGGCTAGGAAAATCTAGCCCACCTAGAAGGCTGGAAATTTAAGTGTGGATAGTACAAGGTCTGACCATGTGCACCTGAGCCTCAGAATTTTAATATTTTGATAATTAGCCTAGATATTAATTAGATTCTCATTAACCATCGCTTCTAAAATATCATCTTTTAAATCAAAATGGCGAAAGAAGCGGACAGGTGCATTGGATTTGCAACCGGAAATGAACGAATTCGAAATTATTTAACTAATTAGCGAATTTTAAGAAAACTAATTGAGATATCAAATTGCAAATTTCTGAGCATATGTAAAAAAATATTCTGTATCTGACTACGTGATTTTTGAAAAATTCGGTTGGTAATTTTTTTTAATTTACGCAAAAAACTGCCAAAAATCTTTCGGCTCCAGTGAAAACGATCCGAGAAATTTTCAGACAGGGATCGGCTTTCATTAAAAACTGAATTACAAAGAGATCTGTTTCTCTGGCTGATCCCTCTCATTTAGTTTGTGAAAATGAAAGGAAATAATTGCCAAATTTTACTAATGAACAAATATTTAGGTAACTAATTAAGATATAGATTTGAAATTGAGGTCGGGAAGGGGTGTCATCTGCCGGCTATTTTAGCGTAGCGTCTTCGTTATGTTCTAATAATCAGAAAAATGTAATTCTTTTTTTAATGATCGCGTTAATGTAGGTGACGGTGGTTCTCTTGAACAAATTATTCATTATATTTGCGGGTATGGGGAGGGAGGGGGTTAACGCCTTTCTCTGAGATTGTAATCATCTCGGGCTCGAGCAACGCCGGGCGGGTTAGCTAGTAATTAAATAAATTCAACATAACCAAGTGTGTTAAAAAATTTAGAAAGTTAACATACAAAAAAAAATGTTTTGTGCTTGTTTCCAAAATGTCAGTTTATACACACATTACAAATTTCGTAACAAAATTAAGAGATTATAATCTAGAAAATTACAGAAAAACAACTATAAATGCAAAAAATAAATAAATCTGTATATAAAGCAATTCCGAATAATAAGAAATCCGGCGTTTAAACATGAAGACATAATAACGAGTAAATAGACGACGAGTAAAAAGTGTTGCCAGGAAGAAAATGAATTCCTTTGGTGGGTTAGTACTTGATTTTAGCAGCAAGTGTCAATGGAAAAAATCTATGACTTCATGTGATGCGTTGTTATACACTGCAGCTGAAATTTGCCGCTGAAATTCGCAAATTGTTGAGCAGAACAAATTTTGCAAAAAATAAGAGAATTTTGGCTAAGGGATTTGCAGAATGGCAGATTTTATTTTCTTTTGAAGTAGCCTAACAAGTAGTGTCGGTCTCGCTACAAACTACTGATTTTCGTATCGCACTAATCGCTACACTACATTGTTCAAAACGTAGTGCTCTTTATAACTCTTTACAACTTTGTAATTGATCTTCTTTTTCGTATCTCGTACACTTTTTGAGACAAGAACGCTTACTCCACAGTTTGCCGATAGGTGGCGCTGTAAGAGTTCTTATTGTGTAGCGCATATAGTCATAATTCATTTTACTCGCCAGAACGATACACTTATCACCATTATCTGTCGTCCTTTAGAAGTTAATGAAGGTGAACAGGACTTTACTGGTCACCATATATTTGTAATTGTGGCATTTCATTGTGAATGAACATATATTTATAATGTAATTCCATATTACTTAACCAATATTTGTATTTCCCTAGAAGTATTTCCAATTAACCCCTTGCCTGTGACACCCGAACTCAGTTCAGGCAACGCAAAAGCGCCAATTTTGGAATGCTCGACATGTTCGGGCAAGACAAAAATCGGTGTTCACATATCAAAATATCTTAAAAAATATATAAATCTATGCTAATAAAAGAAACTTTCGCTCTGTGTATCTCTCTCTGTGTGTGTGTGTGTCTGTGTCTGTTGGCGATGGCTAGGAAAATTTAACGCACCTAGAAATCTGTAAATTTAGATTTAGGTAGTCCAAACCCTCTCCTGGTATACTTAAGCGTCAGAATTTTAATATTTTAATTACTTTCTGAAATATTAATTAAAATGCAAAAAGAACTCTCGTTAAAAATACGCTTTTATTCTCTTGGGTTGGTTGGTTCACTGGTTGGTTGCATCGATTCTTCACAGGAGTAATTAAATAAACCAGAGTAGCGATGCATAAATAAGGATTTCTAACTAAATAATGTCAATATGGATTGAAGTTATCAGCGTAGAGGAGCCATGCGAATGTCGCGCCACCTGTACATGACAAATTACAAATACGTCCCACTGATTGAAATATTTTCGAGGCACATTTTTCTTCGTGACAATTAGTCGGGTTTAATTTTTTTTTTTTTTTTTTTTTTTTTTTTTACATGACATTTATTATTATGATTATGATGGAGATTGTTAATACAGAAAACTTTATTTAACAGATTCTTTTTTATATTTGCGGGAATGAAGAGGGGCAAGGGTCTAATTACATTTAAGCTTCAAGGTGTATTTCTAGAAAGCAGTTATCAGAATTTCCGAATAATAGTGTACGCCAAATTTCAAATTAAGTTCCTAGCTTAACCAAATGAATCAATCATTAAAGATGTATTGTGATCCTCCTAATTAGTTATTTGCTGAAGGCCACTTGAACAACCCCCCCCCCCCCTCCCGGCCCGTTCTTCAAGGTTTTTTTTTTTAACTCTGATCCGTTTCCATATCTGAGCAACTACCTTTCCGATTTCAACGCAAGTGATTTCAAACATTATAATTAATTTAATAGTCAACCTTTTTAACATTAAACTAAATTTATGAGTAGCGGTTACCACGATTTACGAATAACAGTTTAAGCCAAATTTGTCATTAAATTCAAAGCTTAAGGAAACGAACGAATTTTGAAAGATGCATAGTGGTCCTCCTAATTAGTCATTTGCTGAAGGGCTCTTGAACACCCCCTTCCCCCCCCCCCCGGGACCTCCTTCAAGGTTTTTTCTCTAACAATGCTCCGTTTCATTATCTCAGCAACTATTTTTCCGATTTCAACGCAAGTGGTTCCAAACATTATAATTAACTTAATAGTCACTCTTTATAACATTAAACTAAAATTATGAGTAGCGGTTACCACTATTTACGAATAATAGTTTAAGCCAAATTTGTAATTAAGTTCAAAGCTTAAGGAAACGAACGAATTTTGAAAGATGCATAGTGGTCCTCCTAATTAGTCATTTGCTGAAGGACACTTGAATAACCCCCCCCCCCCCGGTCCTCCCTTCAAGGTTTTTTTCTCTAACTATGCTCCGTTTTCATATCTCAGCAACTATCTTTCCGATTTCAACACAAGTGATTCCAAACATTATAATTAACTTAAATGTCACTCTTTATAACATTAAACTAAAATTATGAGTAGCGGTTACCACTATTTACGAATAATAGTTTAAGCCAAATTTGTAATTAAGTTCAAAGCTTAAGGAAACGAACGAATTTTGAAAGATGCATAGTGGTCCTCCTAATTAGTCATTTGCTGAAGGACACTTGAATAACCCCCCCCCCCCCCGGTCCTCCCTTCAAGGTTTTTTTCTCTAACTATGCTCCGTTTTCATATCTCAGCAACTATCTTTCCGATTTCAACACAAGTGATTCCAAACATTATAATTAACTTAAATGTCACTCTTTATAACATTAAACTAAAATTATGAGTAGCGGTTACCACTATTTACGAATAATAGTTTAAGCCAAATTTGTAATTAAGTTCAAAGCTTAAGGAAACGAACGAATTTTGAAAGATGCATAGTGGTCCTCCTAATTAGTCATTTGCTGAAGGACACTTGAATACCCCCCCCCCCCCCCGGCCCTCCCTTCAAGGTTTTTTTTCTCTAACTATGCTCCGTTTTCATATCTCAGCAACTATCTTTTCGATTTCAACACAACTGATTCCAAACATTATAATTAACTTAAATGTCACTCTTTATAACATTAAACTAAATTTATGAGTAGCGGTTACCACTATTTACGAATAATAGTTTAAGCCAAATTTGTAATTAAGTTCAAAGCGTAAGCAAACGAACGAATTTTGAAAGATGCATAGTGGTCCTCCTAATAAGTCATTTGCTGAAGGGCTCTTGATAATCCCCTCCACCCCGGGACCTCCTTCAATGTTTTTTCTCTAACTATGCTCCGTTTCCATATCTCAGCAACTATTTTTCCGATTTCAACGCAAGTGATTCCAAACATTATAATTGACTTAATAGTCACTCTTTATAACATTAAACTAAATTTATGAGTAGCGGTTACCACTATTTCCGAATAATTGGGTAAGAAAAATTTGTAATTAAGTTCCTAGCTTAAGCAAACGAACGAATTTCGAAAGATGCATAGTGCTCCTCTTAATTAGTCCTTTGCTGAAGGGTACTTGAACAACCCTCCCCCCCCCGGCCCCTCCTTCAAGATTTTTCTCTAACTATGCCCCGTTTCTATATATCAGCAACTATATTTCCGATTTAAACGCAAGTGATTCCAAGCATTATATTTAACTTAATAGTCACCCTTTATAACATTAAATTAAAGTTATGAGTAGCGGTTACCACTATTTACAAATAAGAGTTTAAGCCAACTTTGTAATTAAGTTCCTAGCTTAACAAAACGAACGAATTTTTATGCATGCATAGTGGGCCTCCTAATTAGTCATTTTCTGAAGGACACTCGAACATCCCCTCCCCTCGGCACCTCACTCAAGGTTATTTTCTCTAACTGTGCCTTATTGCAATAACTGGGGTAATATTGTTCCAATCTTCTCGAAACCAGCTCAATTTTGTAGTGCGCCTACTATACAGTAACGTAGGCATCGGGGACCTGTCTCAGAAGTTCGTTCGGAAAGAGGTTTGTTTAGAACAGAATGCTTCCCTGGCGGTGGTAGGGGGAAATAAAAGATTTTCTAGAGCGTACGAGCATGCCGGGTATACGGTTCCGAAGCCATCGTAGACCGTGGCCAGAGTTCCGTTTTTTAAGAGATTTAAGTTTATTACAAGGGCTCGGGCAACGCCGGGCGGGTCAGCTAGTAAATAAATAAAATGAAATAAAAAATCTAGTATTAGAGTTCTGTTTCTGTCATAAGACTCGTCAAAAGAAGGCTGTATTTTGGAAAAGAAAAAAAAAACAATTCATGAGCCGTTTTGCTTCTTTTGTCGCAAAAATTCCTACTCTTTGACAAGGCATTGTGCAGACCATGCTCCAATAGCATCATGTGATCTTTTGGTGATATACGGTTTGCCCTGGACTTTCAAAAGTATCTTATATTCTATAAATTAATAAAAATTACCGACCGAATTTTTCAAAAATCACATAGTCAGATGCAGAATTGTTTTTTACATACGCTCAGAAATTTTCAAATTGATATCTCAATTAGTTTTCTTAAAATTCGCTAATTAGTAAAATAATTTCGAATTCGTTCATTTCCGCTTGCAAAACCAATGCACTTGTTCGTTTCTTTCGCCATTTTGATTTAAAAGATGTCATTTTAGAAGCGATGGTTAATGATAATCTAATAATGATAATATCTTGAGTAATTATCAAAATATTAAAATTCTGAGACTCAGGTGCACATTGCCACACCTTGGACTATCCACGTCTAAATTTTCAGACTTCTAGGTGGGCTAGGTTTTGCTAGCCATCGCAGTCAGACAAATAAACACACACACAGAGCGAAACTTTCTTTTATTAATATAGATATACAATCCATTCTTTAGCATCATTTTTCATTTGACACTGATTCTTTGACAAGTCTTATGAAAAGACATCTTACATATAAAAATAACTTTATTTATAAGCCCTGAAATGTAAATTGTGTATATCTTATCACTAGCATAAATACGCTACTATTTGCATGCAGAAGTTTGAGATTATAAGTCAGACGCACATTTACTAATAAAATAAATTATGTAAGTACAATTTATGAATAAAATTAATTATGTAAACACCATAAGTCTCCCGGGGTGCACCATAAGACTTGCCAAAGAGTCGGATTTTTGTGTTAAAAGAAAAAAATATAGTTCATAATTAATCCATTCCTTAACATCATTTTTCATTTGACACAAAAATTCTGATTCTTTGACAATTTCTTATGAAAATATGTCTAGCATGTAAAATTAACTTTATTTATAAGCCTTGAAATGTAAATTGTGTATATCCTATCACTAGCATAAATACGCTACTAATTGCATGCAGAAGTTTGAGATTATAAGTCAGACGCACATTTACTAATAAAATTAATTATGTAAGCACAATTTATGAATAAAATTAATTATTTAAACACCATAAGTATCCCGGTTTGCACCATAAGACTTGTCAAAGAGTCGGATTTTTCGTGTTAAAAGAAAGATATATAATTCCTAAATAATATTTTTTCATTTGTCAAAAAAGTCTGATTTTTTGACAAGTCTTAGAGTGCTATCGGAGTGCAGTTTGCGCAAATAGTCGGAACTTTTGTTAAAATAATAAAACATTTACTGATCTATTTTGTTCCCGCGAATCTTGCGGTGCAAACCGCACTTCAGTAGGACTATTTGTTAATTTTTTCAACAATTTTGGAAATGTAAAACACCCGATGGGTATCAAAATGGGACACTCGATATGTATCCCTTTTCGAAATGGGACACGCGATATTTATTGATATTCGTAAATCTTGAAAGCGAATTTATAAATGCATAAGAAACGTTTATCATAATTTTTCTTTAGATTTTATTTGAAAGAGGATACATTTTCATAAGTCAAAATTAAAGTTTTCAATAGTTATCTTTCTTTGAAAAATATTCATTTAATATGCTATATGGAGATGATAAAACACACTAAAGAAAAATGTTTTTCACCTTTCTCACAGTTGAAATTAATAATAGCCAAAATTATGTCATAAAATATAGCGGTAGATAAGACTTGTGAAAGAGTCGGATTTTTTTGTGTTAGAAGAAAAAAATACTTCATGAACTATTTTTTTTTCATTTGACACAAACGCAAATCTTATAGTGTTATTAGAATGCGGTTTGAATGAATAGTCGGAGCTTTGGGGGTAAAAGAAATTAGATATTTCCTGATCTTACGTGTAAAACATGACCTTACTTACATGCGCAAACAGTTCTTGCCACACAATAACTGACTATTTGGCAAGTGTTGCTGTGTAACACCTCATTTCAGTAGGACCATTTGTTATTTTTGTAATGAATGTTTGAAATGTGAACGGCGATTTGGTACACCCGGTATTTATTGATATTCATAAATCTTGAAATATAATTTATAAATGCATACGAAACGTTTATCATCATATTTCTTTCGTTTTTATTTGAAATTATAGAAGATACTTTTTCATAAATTCAAGTTTAAATTTTCAAAAGATATCTTATCTTCCTTTGAAATATATTCATTTAATATGCTGTATGGTGATGATAAAACAGACAAAAGAAAAAAAAATATTCACCTTTCTCGCAGTTGAAATTAATAATAGCCAAATTTATGTCGTTTTTCCAGAGCATCACATAAAATATAGCGGTAGATAAGACTTGCGAAAGAGTCGGATTTTTTGTGTTAAAAAAATATATATAGTTCATAAACAATCCATTCTTTACCATAATTTTTCATTTGACAAAAAAAATCTGATTGTTTGACGAGTCTTATAGTGCTATCGGAGTGCAGTTTGCGCAAGTAGTCGGAACTTCTGTGGCAAAAGTAATAAAATATTTACTGATCTATTTTCTTGCTGTGCAAACCGCACTTCAATAGCATCTTCTGATCTTATTGTACTGTTTAAACCCTAAGACTTTTCAAAGAGTCGGATTTTTTGTGTTAAAAGAAAAAATGTAGTTCATTAACAATATTATTTCATTTGACACAAAAAGTCGGATTCGTTGACAAGTTTTATAGGGCTATCGGAGTGCAGTTTGCGCAAATAGTCAGAATGTTTGTGGCAAAAGTAATAAAATATTTACTGATCTATTTTCTTGTTGTTCAAACCGCACTTTAATAGTATCATCTGATCTTATAGTACGGTTTACACCATAAGACTTCTCAAAGAGTTGGATTTTTTGTGTTAAAAGAAACAATGTAGTTCATAAACAGTATTATTTCATTTGACACAAAAATTCGGATTTTTTGACAAGTCTTACAGGGCTATCGGAGTGCAGTTTGCGCAAATATTAGGAATGTTTGTGGCAAAAGTAATAAAAGATCTACTGATCTATTTTCTAGCCACGAGTCTTGTGGTGCAAACCGCACTTCAATAGGACTATTTGTTATTTTTTTCACGAATTTTCGAAATGTTAACGGCGATATGGACTTCCGATATTTATAGATATTCGTAAATCATGAAAGATAATTTATAAAAACGTTTCATATAAATATCATTAATATTATTTATCATATATCATTTTTATAAATACGTTTTCATAAATTCAAGTTTAAGTTTTCAAAAGTTATCTTATCTTCCTTTGAAAAATATTCATTTAATATACTATATGGGGATGATAAACCAGACTAAAGAAAAACATTATTCACCATTCGCGCAGTTGAAATTAATAATAGCCAAAATTATATCGTTTTTCCAGAGCATCTCATAAAATACAGGGTTAGATAAGACTTACGAAAGAGTAGCATTTTTTGTGTTAAAAGAAAAAATATAGTTCATGAAGTACTTTTTTCATTTGACATAAAAATTCCGATTATTTGACAAGTCTTATAGTGTTATCAGAATGCGGTATGAACAAATAGTCGGTACTTTGGGGCAAAAAAAATTAAATATTTACTGGTCTATTTTCTTAACACATAATAGCAATACACCTCAATTCAATAGGACTATTTGTCTTTTTTACATACTTTCTTTTAACTTACATTTGTGTATGTATGTGGCAGTCAAATCTTGTAACTCATTTTTCACCCACTTCCTGTTCACGTAGATTTTTTGAATATATATGTATTCTTCGGAACAATACATGAATTGAACACTAATTTTTAAAACTTCTATTCCTAAGGGGGTCGGGGGTGTGAACGTCGGCCCAAAACTTGCATTTTCCCCACCCATAGAAATAACGTTACGATTGTTTAATTGAAAAAATAGCTCCATTGTTGCAACATTCATCCATTTTTACCAGATTGTTGTCCGCATCATAATGACGTCAGCATTGAGCGATGCACACATTTGTGCTTTATAATATAAGTTGACTTTTTTGTGAATTTTAATGAAAGTATTATTATTTTTTAATTACATTTAATTATTTTAATAAATTTTCGAAATGTGAACGGCGATATGGGACACCCGGCATTTATTGATATTCGTAAATAATTGAAAAAGGATTCATAAAATCCTAAGAAACTTTTATCATCACTTTTCTTTTGATTTTATTTAAAATTTTATATGATACATTTTCATAAATCAAAATTTTCAGTTTTCAAAAGTTATCGTACCTTCCTTTGAAAAAAAAATCATTTAATATGCTATATGAAGATGCTAAAACACACTAAAGAAAAATTTTATTCGCCATTCTCATGGTTGAAAATAATAATAGCCAAAATTATGCTATTTTTTCCAGAGCATCTCATAAAATATACCGGGCATAATAAAGATTTCTGAAAAAGTGATTAGTTCCAGTAGCATGTATGACATCCTCAAAAAAGGAATAAAAACAGAAAGTCTATTATATGTATGGTTATTAGTGAGATAGGGACGTCATTTTTTTATTCACAGCCATACAATCTTTTTATGAAAAATGTCATTATCTTCCTCCTTAAATATTCCTTTAAAAAGAAGAAGTTCTCATCTCGACTCATTTATTTCTTAGAAAATAACTATGGTACTGATGCGTATATATATATATATGGGTTATTTTACGGAAAACATTACTTTTGGAACATAAATTTTCATCTTTCACCTTTTTAACACTTTCCATATAGCTGAAAAGTGTTTATGAATTCGATTAGTCTGATCGTCTGTCCTTCAATCTGTTTGTCTGACCGCGCTCTAACTCGCGTAAATGTTCTCGGATTGCCATGTAATTTATATATCTTTTTGAGGTTTATTATGGCATGTTTTGTATTGAAAATAAAATGTGTAGCTTTAATAGTTCATTTACAGGGTCACTCAAAAGAATTCTGCTACAATTTAGTCAATGGGAAGAAATCGTTGTTCAGAGTATTTAGTAATATAACTATTTCAAATGTATTGATATTGGTATGCGTCACTGAAATACACTACAAGATGTTTACTATAGAATATGGTGTTCATAGCATTTATTGTTCATTTACAGAAACACACAAAAGAGTTTGGTTGTAGTCTTTGGGCAATAATAGCTGGAAGTGCGTTTTCAATTTTGAAATGAGTTTTTAAATTTAACTGTTATTTTACATGTTACTCGATGTGAATAAATTATATAGATCCTATACAAGGATGCACAAAAAAATTGGTGTACATTTCTGCCTATTGGCGGAAATTGCTGAAGGTTAATTTTTAACTGTATTAAAAACTGTGTTTGAAATTGTGTTAAAAACTGTGTTTGAAACTGTGTTAAAAACTATGTTTTTCAACTGTGTGTATCCTAACTGAACTAAATTTTGGCATGCTACTTAGTAAATATATACAAATATATATATACGACACACTGCTGCACAAAAGAATTCGGATAAATTTCAGATTGCAGATGGGAATTTCTGAAATTGGATTTTAAAATGTTTTATGGGTTTTCCAAATTGAGGCATTGACATGGAAAAAGTAGGAAGTCAAGAAAAATCGATTTTCAGATTTTTAATAGGAGAAGTTGTACAAAGTTGTGTCAATGGCATGGAAAGAGCAGTAAGTCAGTGTTGAAAGTAGTTTATGGGTACATGGATCTCATATGCTTAGTTTTTGTGAATAAAACTTTGTAATTTAGCAGTGTAAAACCGTTTTTTATTTCACCTGCAAATTTAGGTTTTCTGGACTTACTACCTTTTCCACGTCAATGCGTCAATTGTTGACTTGTTAGACATCATATTTCGCCTTATTAAACCGTGAATTGTTGTTATATTATTCTGAATGTGTTGGAAAGTGTTTCATGATCTATGCTTGACGCATGATTGTCCTTTCTTGTTTAAGATTTATGTATGTCTATATTTATGTTATCTTATACTCTTATTATTTGGCGCTTTAGTTAATTTATAAGGATTTAGGGTAGTATTTCTCAACCTTTTTTATCTGGCGGGAAATTCGAACCCACAATTAAACTTCCGTTGCACACTAAACTTATAATGAGTAAAAAGTTGAAAGGAATATATGTTGTTTTTATTTAATAACACAAACAAAAACTCTCATCAGAAATAAACGAAGTAAAATACCTTGTTATTATTTTTTAAAAAGATTTTCTTTAAGAATTTTCTTTTCAAGATAGGGTTTTCGGATATGATTACTGGTAAAACTTCGTCCAAGGAATTAACCGAAATTTCTTTTCGTTTTGAACTTTATTAGTTTTAGAAAAGTTTATTTTTATAAATGTAACATTGAGAGCGAATGATAGTTTTTGTAACAACTGTAACTTTGCATTTGAGGATAACCAATAGTTTATAATATTGTTTTTTGTTTATTTCTTTTCACTTCAGTTTTTTGACATTTCTTGTTTAAGAATATTCAAACACTGAAACAACTTTGGTAGAAATTACAACTTTATGACATTAAAATCCATTACTTATTAAACTCCAAAACTCAGAAATTTGTATTTTAAAGTACTTTTGTTATATAGCTCGGAGAATCTTGATATAATTTTGCTGAAAATTTTCGAGGCATACCTGAGGATCTCTCATGGTTCACCAATATGTCGCGGCACACCTATTTAGAACTACTGATTTACGGGATAATTTCCTTAATAACATTGTAACGAAGGATATAAATACACAATGTTTATGAGTTGTAAATTTCTAACTAGACAAAAAATGCCCGGGCCAGGATTAGAACCTCGGACCTCTTAGCTGTACCTGCCAATGCTCTACCAACTGAGCCACCCCGGTCCAATCTGGAGGACCTAATTCATCCAGTTAACCTTATTGATCAAAGCATCTGGTCTGATATCTGAATCAGCTCAACAGAATAAATCGCAAGTAATTTGGAATTCCAGTAATTTTTGGATACGTGATTACTCTAGATTAATATTAACACAATTATTCAAATTGGTAAAGAAATCATATGAGTTGTAATTTTACAACTGGACGTAAAGTGTCCGGGCCAGGATTCGAACATGGAATCTTTTGGCTGAAGCTGCAATGCTCTACCAACTGATCCATCCCGGTCGAATATGGAAGATCTAATTCATCTAGTTATCCTTATTGATCATAGTATCTGGTCTGATATCTGAATCAGTTCAACAGAATAAATTGCATACAACTCATATTTTTTTACATCTCATATGATTTGTTACAATTCATATGAATTTTTTACCAATTTGAATAATTGTGTTAAAATTAATCTAGTGTAATCAAGTATCCAGCGTTTACTGGAGTTCCAAATTACTTTCCATATATTCTGTTTAGCTAAGTCAGATATCAGACCAGATGCTATGATCAATACGGTTAAATGGGTGACTTAGGTCCACCAGATTCGACCGGGATGGCTCAGTTGGTAGAGCATTGGCAGCTTCAGCCAAGACATCCCACGCACGAATCCTGGCCCGGACACTTTTCGTCCAGTTGGAAAATTACAACTCATATGATTTCATTACTAATTTGAATAATTGTGTTAAGATTAATCTAGTGTAATCACGTATCCAGAGTTTACTGGAGTTCCAAATTTTCTGCGATTTATTCTGTTGAGCTGATTCAGATATCAGACCAGATGCTATGATCAATAAGGTTAAATGGCTGAATTAGGTCCTCCAGATTCGACCGAGATGACTCAGTATATAGAGCATTGACAGCTTCAGCCAAGACATCCCAGGTTCGAAGATTTTCCAGGAAAAAATTATGTATGTAAAATAAAATTTTTGGTATCTATTTATACATGAGAGTCTTGTACTGTCACTGAACCTAAAAAACTGTTTATATTTACCATTTTTATGTTTTAAAAACAAAATTGTATCTTCCTTATATAAAATTTTTTTAAAGTTTAGCAATACCAAGCAAAATATATTTTTTCAACAAAAAACATGAAAATTCAGATTCATTTTATAGAGCCTACCATACATTATATATCCTGAAAATGTCTCGAAAAAATATCGAAACTTTTTAACTACCTTGCGCGCAAGCTGTGATTCCAATTTTTGGCTCGACAAGTTAAAAAAACCCTATAACAACTAATTTTCCCCCTTGTGATCTGAAAAAATAAAATAAAAGAAGAAACATGTATCTATTATCAGCTTTAAAACATCACATTTGTAATGTAAGCTTTTTAAGATATCAAATGAAAAAAAAATGGTCATTTTTTATCACTTTTCGACACTTTAAAAGTCCTATGACTCCTTAAGTATACACTCTCAAAACGACATTTTCAAAACTGAGCAAAAAATACTCAAATCTGAGTATGTGGCATAGTCAAAATGACTCCAAATCAAAATTACTCAAGTTTGAAACATCGATATACTCATTTCTGAAAACATGCACACACTCAAGAATAACACATCATGTGCTCCTATTTGAGTATGTCCATGTATCAAAAATGAGTATGAACTGACTTTTATGTGCTCATTTTTGAGTATTTCCATGTTTCAAAAATGAGTTTGAACTGACTCTAATCATTTTTGAGTATGTCCATGTTTCAAAAATGAGTATGAACTGACCTCTATGTGCTCAGTTTTGATTATGTCCATGTTTCAATACTCTGAGTATTTCTGATATTTCAGAATTGAAAGCATTGGGTTATAATATTTGATACAAAACGTTTCATAACAAAATGAAAACATCGATTTACTCAGATTTGAAAGTGTCATTTTTCTCAGTGTAAATAAATGTGGTTTTTGATAAAATATGCGTATTTTATTTAAAAGAATTTGTAATTTAAATATAATAAAAATTTAAGGATAATAAAAACATTTTTTGATATATTGAATATCACGTCGTTATCTGAGGTAATTTTATTTCCTTGCAATATGATCAAGGGTTAAAAGAAAATATTCCAATGAAACGAGTGCTAACTGATGTACATTGCAAATTGATTCTGATACATAATTTCATGTGGACGTTTTCCAGAAAAGTTTACGTATTTGAAAATACAAGTATGAAAATTTGGGCCGATACGGAGTAGCATTAGTTTTCAAGTATTTCACCGAAACATACTTGCGCGCATGACATTTTCCCTAAAGCTAAAGAAAATTCAACTGTGTGAAACGTAAACATAGATAAAGATAGTATTTGACAAAATTTCAATGTCTTTTGTAAAAACATTCGAAATATAAACATAACTAAATTCAAACAGAAAATAATAATATTTTCTGAAAAATGTAATATCGTGCAGTTGTCAGGAGTTAATTTCATTTATTTTTAATTTTAAAGGAAATACATTGATAATTGATTTTGATTTTTATATGGATTATGTATTTGTGAAAGTACTCTGTCCTAACATACATTACACGAATGTTACCAAAATGGGAAATCACCGGTAACTAAATGGAATTATTACTGTCGGCATTGACTTTACATAACGTGGAAGATAAGTCGTACCCACGACATTGTGAAATCAATAATTTCCTTTCTATATCCAGCTGCAAAAGACCCCAGATTCATAAAGTGATGAAAGTGGATAACTTTCTGTCGCTACTATTTGACCCACTCGGCGTTGCCCCGGCCCGTGATAAATAAGCCACAAATTTGTATGATTTTATATTTTTAACCCGATTTTGTATGAATTTATATTTTTAAATGAAAAATTCACGAAAAAATATTGATATTTAGGTGTAAAAGTGCTCGTAAGAAGACATATTTTTCCCCACATACATTTGGATACCTTTAGTATTAGACAATAGATGGCAGCACTACCGATTCAATTAGAAGGTCAATTTCAAATTTATCTCTCCTCTCCGGTTCAAATGCTGATTTTCACTGTTATATATTTCAATTTAATGTTTCATAAATTATAATCTAAAAGTTTTTCTAGTATTACTTAAAGTTGAAGTTATGAAGACATTTTTTTTAAATTTAAATATTTTTAATACAGATATTTTTTACTTTTATTATATTTTTAATACAAATTTCATTTGTAAAAATATTGTTGGGTGTTAAACTTTACTTAATTCAATAGCATTTAAATAAAAATAATTGCAAATTATATACGTAACTGCTTTTCTGAAAATGTGACAGTAATTAAAAATAAAATTACAGCCAAATGTAATGCAAAAAATTTTCTGTCGGAAACGGGATTTGAACCACTTTCTTTGCAATGAGCCAGAGATTAAACTAACGCCTTAGACCACTTAGCTATGCTGATTACGTTCAAGTGTACCTAAAAACTAAACACGTTTTAGATTTAATCTCACGCATGCGCAAAAACATCGAATTTGTGTTGAAATTTTTAGTTTGTTTCTTTAATATATAGGATTGTGATTGCAACCATTTGTGACGATCGTGACAATAAATCGACAGACTGTGCTATTATAGATAGTCCTTAAGAGTCATTAGTCAGGCGAAGAAACACGCAAGCTAATGTTAAACCTATGAAAGCGGTTTTTTTTTTCAAATTTTTCTCTTGCATTTTAATATTTTTAAATATTTTTTTTCATAGGATATCTGAGGTCGATCTCTCACGTTGTTAGTTTTTGCCTTTTCGATTTTGTTTGCAGATTTGTTTCATAAAATTATTTTCACTTTCGGAAATGGTTCCGAAACTAAAAGTAGTCTCATTAAAAAACAAATGGAATCAAAATCGAATAAGTACAAACTAACAACGTTAGAGATTGACCTCAGCTATCCTATGCAAAATAATCCATTTAAAATTATTAAAATGCAAGCGAGAAATTTGAAAATAACACTCCCGTAGGTTTAACATTAGCTTTCGAATGTCGTCGCGTGACTAGTGTAGGCTTTTATTAGCCTACGCTATACTCACGCAAGAACACTCGTATGCTAACATTAAATGAGCGTTCTTTATAAATTTCGGAACCAGTTCCGAAAGTGAAAGTATCCTCATAAAAATAACTGCAACCAAAAACAAAAGAGTAAAAAAAAAAGGCCTGGTTAGAGATAGAGCTCCTCTAACCTATGCAAAAATAAAAAAATATTTAAAAATATTATGCAAATAAGAAATTTCAAAAGAGCGCTCTCATAGGTTCGAAACCGGTTCCGAAAGTGAAAGTAACTTTATGAAAAAATTCTGCAATTGAAATTGAAAAAGTAAAAAACTAACAATATAAGAGATCGTTTTCAGTTATCCTATTAAAAAAAAAAATATTTAAAAATATTTAAATGCAAGCGAGAAATTTGAAAAAATCGCTTCCATAGGTTTAACGTTAGCTTTCGTGTTTCTTCATCAGACTAGTAAAGGCCCTTAAACCCTACATCATAATGCGCCACTTTCGTTTTTCACTATTGTTAGTAAGTTGTGTTTCTGCAGCCTTTATTTTGACATTCCGTGAAATTTTTATCTTGCTGTATAGACCAAACATATTATATCAGCTTTATTGAAAAGATTTAACTGATATAAAATACTTTTTTTTCCTATGAAGTTTTCAAAAGAAACCTTAAGCGTTTTGATACTTTCTGTAATGCAATTTTTATTTATTACTTACCCATCATACGTAGTGTAGGGTAAGTCTTGTAATCGTTTTGAAAATCGAAAAAAAAAATTTCACGGATTTACACATTTCATACACTGGAGATTCCGAAAAACATATTTTTAGAAAGAAAATGTTGCCGTCCGCCTGTGTGTCTGTATGTCTGTGTGTCTGTAAACGCTCTATCTCCCGAAAACATTGAGATAGAGACTTGAAATTTGGTATGTAGTTAGTATGTAATAATGGGAAGAAGCTTATTGAATTTCAGTAACCTCTTTTATCCGGAACTATTTTTTTCGGACTCTTGAAATATTCGTTCTGATAAAAGATATATAAAATTTTTCGAAATTGTTTATTTTAAGGAGTGAATATAAAAGACAATAAAAAAATATATAAATTTTGCATAAAGCATGAAGTCGGTCGGATAATGAGTTGCCGAGATATTTGTAATCCTATTTGCCACACTCTTCGATTTTTCATGACCCTGTATTTCATCAAAATTTCAATTCAATGATATATTTTAATTGGAAATGAGACGCTTAATCAAATGCAATAAACCGCTAGTTAAAAGGATTATTATTTTTGGACTTATAAGGATGTTTCTTTTAAGCAAATTCAGTAATCGAGCCTTTAAAGCGAGGCTAACGAAAAAGAAAGGCTACCGCGGTGCTTTACTCGTATAGTTTTTTACAGACCGCGGGAATCACGTGATGCTCGAATGCACCAATGCAAGTGTACGAAAAGAGCATCACGTCACTCTAGCGGTCTGTAAAAAAAGATAAGTGGAATACACAGCGGTAGCCTGTCTTTTTCGTTAGCCTCGCTTTAAAGTTTATGACGTCATCAAGCCACGATTTTATTCGAATTGCAGTGCATTTTATAAGTAGTTTACACATTTTTTTTATTTTAATATTTTACATTATGCATATCCATGATGAGTAAGTATTACGGTGGGCCCCAACGACTAGTTTTCTCGTTCATGAAACTCAGTAGACTGTATCAATAGGAGATTTAACAAAAACATTCTGCTTTGTTGAAAGTGTACGCTTACGTCGTTTTGTATATTACGCCTGCTCATTATTAATTATAAACAAATACATACAGACACTTAAATTAAAAAGTTTAAAAGCACATATACATTACTAGCTTACCCGCCCGGCGTTGCCCGTGCCAACAACCTTAAATGTACCTGAAATCAGTGTTGAACATTTTTTTATTTTTAAACAAATCTAATGTTGGGGGCCCCACTACCTTAGACAGTAAACACTGGGCGTGCCATTCACACTCCCATATATTACCGTAAGTCGAGTCGAAAGAGCCATACCCCTTCATGATCCAGCCCATAGAACCAGATATAGGAAAGCACCCCTGGTGGTGAAAATCCGAACTAAAATCAGTCAGCTCTGTCAATGTCAAGTGGAAAGAGCCATACCCCATTGTGATCCAGCCCATAGAAACAGAGATAGGAAAGCACCCCTTGGTGGTGAAATTCAGAACAATAGGTAAGCTCTATTGATGTTGTGTCGAATGAGCTAAACCGTGTCGTGATGTGACCCATAGAACCCGAGTTAGCTGCAAAATCCTTTAGTTACACTTTCCACCACCAGGGGGCACAATATGCTCTATACGAACATAACTGAAATCATTAAGGTTATCGATGTCGAGTCGAATGAGGCATACCCCGTCATGATCCAGCCCATAGAACCACAGATACGAAAGCGCCCCTTGGTGGTGAAACTCGGAACTAAAATCGGTAAGCTCTATTGATGTCGAGTCGAATGAGCCAAACCCTGTCGTGATGTGACCCATAGAACCCGAGTTAGCTGCAAAATCCTTTAGTTACACCTTCCACCGCCAGGGGGCACACTATGTTCTATACGAACATAACTGAAATCATTAAGGTTATCGATGTCGTGTGGAAAGAGCCATACCCAGTCGTGATCCAGCACATAGAAACAGAAATAGCAAAGCACCCCCTGGTGGTGAGAGGAAGTTGATGTAGAATAAATGTGATATTTAATAAAAAGTCGTTCCCCTTACCCCCTTTATCTCGCCATTTTCGCTAATTATTACAAATATACAAATGTTTCTTAATTACATCTAATGTCCCGATCCGATAAAGGGGTTTCCTTATCTATCTATCCTAATCCGCTTTTCCCTATCATAATAGAAAAAAGCATATTTTATCATAGAATCGCTGGCAAACGCGAATTTTGTCAAAGGTTCGCGAGAAAAACACGAATTTCATCAAATAATCGCAGAAAAAACACAAATTTCGTTAAAGGATCACAAAAAAGCAAATTTCGTCAAATGATTGCAGGAAAAACTTTAATTTCATCAAAGGATCGCAGAAAAAATACGAAATTCGTCAAAGGATTGGGGAAAAAATGCTGATTTAGTGAAAGGTTCGCAGAAAAAACTTTCGTGAAAGGGTCGCGGAAAAAATGCAACTGTCTTTATTAAAAACAGCACACACACAAACCTCTATACAAACAAACCTATTCTGTCTTCCTGCCTGAGGAATGCACCGTAATTATAACACCTAGGCCTGATTTTTTAATTTCAATTTAGATTTTTTTAAATTAAAACATGCATGCGGAATTCTGGATTCGAGGCTATTCCATGCTCTCCGCCAATCCACAGCAACAGAGCAGACAGCCAATGAGAGCAGGTGTGAATATGGGATGATCCAGGATCCAGCGACGGCAGTTCATGTTCACAGTTGAAAGCGGCTAGCCACAGATTTCATTGTTTTGTTTATGTTTGAGTTTTATTTTAAAGAAAAGGTATATATTTTTGGCTAATTGAGGTTCACATAAGTTAGTTTCAATTGTATTCATTCTTTGTATGCGTAGTTGCCCCCATATATTATGTGTTTGGTAAGAATATATTTTGCACTTTACTGATTGTTTTCATGGCGCTAGACATATCAGCTCATGTTCTTAAATGAAACAAACTGTTTTCAATAACAAATCTTAATGAATCAAATTAATCTTACACTTTACTATAAAATGTACAGTTCTACAATTTATCGCATATTACAACGTTCTTGGGAACTAAAAATGTAGTCCAATAACAGTAACAGAAAGAAAAATTGTAAATAACAATAAATAAATAATCATAAATTTCACATCATTGAATTAACAAACTCATATATAAGATACAACTTTAAACTGATATGCCTCATCAACTGTTGTCGAAATCAATATAATGTAAATAATTCTTAAACATTATGAGTTTGCTAAGAAATTAAAACATTCAGTGCAGTGTAGGATGTATTTTTTCCTCAAAACAATTTAATTTGTAAATATGAAGTAAAAAAAAAAAACAAAACAATCACCGTTTTCTCACATATTATGAGTTTTATCAGCAAGTTAAAACATTAAGTAAATATGAATGATTTGCGGAGCTGTTTCTATCAAAAATTCAATAACATCGCCCAAAAGCCTCAACAAAAATAATTATAAAGAGTGCGATGACAACATAAATGTTATACCACATTGCATATCCGTTCTTGGGCGTTACTTATAAAACTCAAAATTTGACACAAAATGGTGATTTTTTTACAACATGCTTACAAATTAAAATGGTTTATAATTATTTAAAAAAAACTCGGCCAGAAATAACATTGATTTTACATTTTTAAAGACTTATTCTTTTTAATTATTTTGAAACAGCTCCGCAAATCATTCATATTTATTTATTGTTTTACTTTCTGATGAAACTCATTATGTGAGAAAACGGTGTTTTTTTTTTTTACCTCATACTTACAAATCAAATTGTTTTGATGAAAAAAATACAATCTACACTTCACTGAATGTTTCCAATTCTTAAACAAAATCATAATATTTAAGAAATATTTACATTACATTGATTTCGACAACAGTTGATGAGGCATATCAGTTTAAAGTTATATCTTATATAAGGTAAAGCCAGGAGAGATGGCGCGGTCGGAGAAATTGCGCACATAGAGGTTCGGGGGGAAGGAGTAGAGTGAGAGCGCAGCGACTCCAGGTAGTTGTGCAACAACAGTAGTGGAGTGTCTACTTGAAAGTACACGTTGATTGCTTTGAGCGTCTAAGATAAAGTATTGCTATTTTGTTTTGTTTTCCCAAAGTAAGTGCTTGAATTTTCATAGCTATTCATCAGAATTTCTGTACAATATCAATAGTACAAAATATTTTAAACTTAAACGATTTCTCATAAGCTACTAATCTATACTAACAATGTGAACATCAACGGTTCATTTTAGTAGCGTCCATGTTTAAATAAAAGGCCACGCAATCTCTCCTACCAAAATTGGAGAGTTTGCGCATCTGTTACTTAGGAGAGATGGCGCATTGTTCCCATTAGTTTCCATACTAGGAGAGATTACGCAGCTTATTGGTAAATTTGCATAAAAAAATGAAAAATGAAAATGGACTAATTTTACGTTAAACGTGTTATTAAGTTGCATAATTTTATTTTGTAATCTTATCTGGACTTGCTTTTTCAAATTCTTTAATTTTTCCCCCTTTCATTAAAATTTTTTAATCGTTTTTAAATTATTTCCTTTTTCTGATTCTTTAAGCATTAGGTTGAAATATTCACTCCCAATACAATAAAATTTGTGCACAAAAACCTTACAGCAATGTCATCTAAGTGTAATTATTATTGTTAGCAATTTAATTGTAGTTATTATTAGTAACAATCTCTCCTACCCATGCGCGCAATCACACTAACCCTGTAAGGAGAGATTGCGCAAAATAACTTTCTTGGTTCTATTACAACTGTTCTATTAAATTGCAACATAACAACAAAATAGCAATGGAAATGCATAAAAAACAAATGAAGTAAAAATTATTCATGGATAGTTTTGCAAAAAATTAATATTTAAATTGTTTATTGCTATTCTTTTGAATTGTGCGCAGACTATCCTAGCTTTACCTTATATGAGTTTGTTAATTTACAATCTTTCTGTTAAGAGTTTTTTACTACATTTTTAGTTCCCGAGAACGTTGTAACATGCGATAAATTGTAGAACTGTACATTTTATAGTAAAGTGTAAGATTAATTTAATTCATTAAGATTTGTTATTGAAAACAGTTTGTTTCATTTCAGAACATGAGCAGATATATGAACGCTATGAAACCATTCAGTAAAATGCAAGTTATATTCTTACCTAAAACATAATATATGGGGGCAACTAAACATAGAAAGAATGAATACAATAAAAACTAACCTACTTTAATCTCAATCAGCCAAAAATATATTCCTTTTCTTTAAAATAAATCTAAAAAATAAACAAAACAATGGTATATGTACCCAAACAGCCGCGTAGTAAGCTACGACCATAAACTGTCGTCGCTGGTCGCTAGATCCTGGATCATGCCATGATCACACCTGCTCTCATTGGCTGGCTGCTTCGTTGCCACGGATGGCGTTGCCGAAGCTATTCCATGCGGAGAGCTTGAAATAGCCTCGAACCCAAAATTCCATATACACGTTTTAATTTTTAAAAAAATCTAAATTAAAATTTAAAAATCCGGCGCCGAGGTATACTTTCCGGTGACAACATCTACACATGACAAAAATTTCAGAATCCTAGATGTTATAATTACGGTGAAAACCGCAGGCAGGCAGACAGACACCTACTGCTTTATTAGAGATAGAGATTAGAAAAATAATGTCGAAAGTTTCGGACTTTTTTAAAATCCTTCATAAGTAACGTAAAGTAAATAAACGCAAAATCAGGAAAGATTACAATTCAACATACATATGAGAGCATATATTCAGTTAACAGCTAATAGTTAACACAAATGCTTCTTTCAAATGTTCGGAACAAGAAAATAATATTTCGAAACTTTTTATTAGAAAAGATTTTATTAGAAAATATAACTGCAGAAATCACAGCTATTGATAACTAAAAATAATCCCATCAGTAAATAAGAGGCGTGCCACTAATCTGTATTCACAGACTTCGATTGATAATATCAGTTAAATATAACACAAACCATTTTTTCAATTATGAGAAAGAAGTAAATAATGAATTGGAAATTTCTAAAGATATTTGCAGAGGATTGAACTGCGACAATCAGAAGTATAGATAAACAGAATAATCATGACAAATAGATAAACAAGCTGGAAATTGTACGTCAAACGTGACAAATGAGGTGCGTTCGTACTGTAGCTAGCTATATAAATATTTAGATCTTGATGATTTTTAATTCTGTGAAATGAATGATATCGTCTGCAGATTAATTTCTGTAATAGAATAAGTATCTCGGTCGCTTGACTATTAAACTTCGGAAGCTCCTATAACAAGAAAGCACCGATTTAAAAAAAATTCAAATTTCTTAATAAATATTTTTATTAATATCTCCTAAAGTTTTGATTCGATTTTAATAAAATTTGAAATGTCTCGACAAAATTCTGCAAAGATAATATATCTTAAATTTCAAACCATTCGGTTGGGTAGTTTTTGCGTTGTTATATGCGGACGGACGGACAGACAGACGGACAGACGGACAGACAGACGGACGGACCAAGCGACGACAATAGGTGCTACGTATTTATATAATTACGAACGCACCTAAAAATGAACAAAAAATGTACCAATGACCTGTATTTGCAAATTACGATTGATAAATATCTTTTAAATATAACACAGAGGCTTCTTTCAAATACTGGGAATAAAAAATAATAAATTGGAAATTTCGAGAGATTTTGTCAGAAAATTTAACTGTAGCAATCACATATATTGATTAACAGAAAATAACTTCTTAAGTAAATAATAGGTGTACCAATAATCTCTATTCACAGACTTTAATTTATAAACATCAGTTAAATACAGGGTGTGTCAGAAAATATATACATTCACTGTTTAACGAGTCATAACTTTACAATTTTTCTTTCTTTTCAATAATGAGCGGGCCAAGATTAACTTTTGAAAAAAGAAAATTTATTTTAAAATACTATTGTAAGTATGAATATGTAGCAGAAGGACAAAAACAATGTTTCAGGCAGATCCACCTATGCGACTTACAGTTCATCGGATAAAAGATAAGTTTGAAACGAATGGATGTTCAGAGAGAACGTTCCGGAACCGCAATGGAGCAAGAATGTGCCACAACACCAAATGAAATGTTTGTTAAAGTTTGTGAATCAATAGACCACCGTTATAAGCAGTGTATTGACCAGAACGGTAATACTTTTGAACATTGGCGGTACACTCTAAAAAAACTGTAAATTTATCAGCGGTTGCCCTTCAATTTACGCGGGAAACAGCCTTATTTGATGAAAAACGCTCTGATCCACTAAATAAGCAGCCTTATCCCTTATAAAATTAAGAGCAATCCACATATTCTTACAGTTCTAGCCCATATGTTAGCAAAAAATAAAGTACGACTCCATACATTGTCCTCCGCTAGGGTGTAACCCTTCATTTTACTCGTGTTTCGAAAATTTTAATCCGCCAAAACAGCGATTCTGTGATGATTATCTAACGTGCTACGTGCTACGGAACAGTAAGTAAAGTGTTATTGTGTTTTAAAGTGCATTATATTCTGTGCATTATAATGCTGTATTACTTTGACCCGTAAAATTACGGGCTGCACAAAATGATTGGCATGGATTTTTTTTTTACGGAGTGTGACTGGAATATCTGCAGCCGGCCTCTGCCCGTAATTTTACTGCAATTTTTTTTAACAGTGTAGAAGGAAAAGTTATACATTTTATGTAGATTCATTCGCAATTTAAATATTAATTTATTAATTATATGTGAATAAGAACTGGAGTTATAATCATTCAAACTGTATATTTTTTTCTGAAGCACCCTGAATAACACAAACAATTTTTTCAATCCTTCAAAACAAGTAAAGGATTAACTGAAAACTTCTAAAGATATTTGCAGAAGATTGAATTGCCGCAATCAGCAGTATATTTTAACAGATAAATCATGACAAATGAACAAATGAACAAAAATAAAATGTACCAATAACTATAATTAAAGAATTTGATTAATAAATATCTTTTAAATATAACGCAAATGCTTCAAATATTAGCAATAAGAAACTAATAAATGGAAAATTGCGGAACCAATTAGCAGAAAATTAAACTGCCAATCAGAGCTATTGATTAACAGAAAAATAATTCCATAAGTGAATAAGAGGTAAACATTTTCCCACACAGCTGTGCGTGGCATTGAAGGCTTTGTTCCAAAACTGGCTCACATACTTAAGTTATATGAGATAATTTTCGGTCTTAGAATATATGTTTTGAAATCAGTTGCAGCATAAAAATGTATAAAAGATAGAAGGTTTTACAAATAAACAGTCAGATTTTTTAATGTGATTTTTAAAACCTATTTCAAACCATATTACACTAGTGTGCAAAACTTAAGTAACAAACACAAAATGCTAATTTCTGAATACGTGAGTACTAAAAAGGAGATTCTATAAACAGCAAGTGTAGAAAATAGGTACTACCCTAACAGAACAGACAGTCGATGTGAAGTCTTCTTGACATCACAAATGGTCACAATTGTCGTAGTCACTACAATGAACAGAAATGTGATATCTTTCATTCGTCTCATTTTTACTCTCATTTGGTCACTGCACTGAACAGTCACCATGACTGTTGCTTTTTGACGAGTCACCAGGTGACTTTACAATGAAGTCATCTTGTGACTCTCATGTGACTGTCATTTTGACACTCCATTGTAAAGTCATCATGATAGCTGTTCTGTGACGAGTTTCCAAGTGCCAGAACATGAAATCATCTGGTGACTTTTCACAAAGGAGTGCAATTATGACTTCACAGTAGAGTGTCGAACACCAGAAAGTCACCATGCGACTTCATTGTGACATTATTGGGCTACTCATCACAATGCAATGCTCACAATGACTTCAAAGTTCAGTCTTCAACTGACAGTGTTCTGAGAATCACAAGGTGACTTCATTGTAATGTCACCTGGTGACCCATCGCAAAGCGACATTCGCAGTGACTTTTCAGTGTTAACAATCATTTGAGACTAATAATGAGACAGTGAAATATCCCATATTTTGATTCACCGTAGCGATTGTGACACTTCTAACCATGTGTGACGTCAAGGCGACTTCACATCGACTGGCCGTGCTGTTAGGGTAGTACCTCTTTTCTGCACTTGCTCTTTAGAGAATTTCCTTTTGAGTACTCACGTGTTCAGAAGTTAGCATTTTTGTTTGTTGTTTAGGTTTTGCACACCAGTGCTTATTGATTTCGGTAGGTTTTAAATAAAGTGCTTACAGGTATTACAATTTCCTTTTTCTTATAATATGCAATTGGTTGCCACGATTCTAATCAGTAAAACATTACTCTAATGGATGAGCTCGGAAACCCGGTAGCTTAGAGGTCAGCTATCGCGCTACCACGCTACAGGTCTATAGTTCGACTCCGGTCTTGTGCAGCCTTTTATCCCTTCGGTGTCAATAAAATGAGTATCAGGCTTGCTTGGGAAATAAATACTGGGGGTTTCGCGTTTGGGTGACCATATGATAGGGACATATGCATGCAGTATACCACCTAGTAACCATAGTCTAATAAACAGACTGGGGCGCTGTAGACAATGATCGTTAATGCATTGTAGCGCCGCCGCAGAGATTAGTTTAGTTGAAGATTTTTGATATCTTAACTTCAATGCAGCCACTTTTTAATAATAATGATAATTTGATTCATTAAATTACATGATAATTTCCGTCTGTATGAGTAACAGTTTTTTCGGATTAATGGCACAATTATTTATATTGATGTGACGACATTAAATATCCATTAATTCATTGAACATTATTTTTCATTGAGCTAATAATATAGAAAATGCTTTGAATTAATATATATATGTAAATTGCGCTATTATAAGTTTTTATGAAATATTTCACTTTTACTGTCGTCTCGATTGACAAATTAGAATGCTAATGCAAAAAATGTCGCCGAAATTACATTACACATTTAAAAGTTGCCTAATTAGAAAAAATCAGTCCGTAAGAAAATCAAAACTAATTTTAGTAAACAAAAATATTATTCGTGTAGCAGCCTATTCGCAATTACACATCAAACTGAACGATATTTCAAAATTATAACGATCATAAAATTTATTGATTAGTTTTATAATATACAGGGGGTGGACAAAATAATACGAACATTCATGAATAATGCTGAAAAGAGCAACATCTAGAAAAATACATCAGGAATTAACCTGAAACTGCAGGTGTGTAAACAGTATAGTATAAGTTATATATTTCCGTGAAGATGTTTTCCCGAAAGCCCATAGGGGACTGTCAACAAATTGAAAAAGGACGAAAATCTTTTGGATAACCCTGTAAAAACTAATGTAGCAAAAGCGTTCAAACTCGAGATTATTAATAAATTGCTTATTTTAATATACTGTGTTCATTTTTATGAGGATAGCATGTATACGTAGAGAAATTAAGGTTTTTATAAAAACAGTCCCAAATTTCGATTAGTTTTTTGCTTATAATTTGCAAAGTTTTTAATATAAAAAAAAGTTATTTTCAAAAAATATGAAAAACAACATTGTACTTAATACTCTGCAATCAGAATTAACAAATAATAAAAATTGGATGAAATATGAGCAGGTTTACTAAAAGATGTTTCACTGCGCATGCGCGAATGCAATCAAAATATAATATGCATAATGTATTAGCTAAGTATATAGAGCAACTTTTGTGAAAGTCTCAAAATCATAGCTTGAAAATTTTGTAAATTATCGTCGATAGAATAAGCTTGAAATCCGTTGTTTCCAAAAAGAAGCAAAAAGATGAGGGGTTGTATCAAATATCTGTTGATTAGTGCCAAGATAGCGTACACAATATTGCACGTACTACTATATTTGGATACAACCCCTCATCTTTTTGCTTAATTTTGGGAACATCGGATTTCGAGCTTATTCTATCGACGATAATTTACAGAATTTTCAAGCTATGATTTTGAGACTTTCACAAAAGTTGCTCTATATACTTAGCTAATACATTATGCATATTATATTTTGATTGGATTCACACATGCGCAGTGAAACATTTTTTAGTAAACCTGCTCATTTTTCATCCAATTTTTATTGTTTTTTAATTCTGATTGCAGTGTATTAAGTACAGTGCTGTTTGTCATATTTTGTGAAAAGAACTTTTTTTTATATTAAAAACTTTGCAAATTATAAGCAGAAAACTAATCGAAATTTGGGACTGTTTTTATAAAAACCATAATTTCTCTACGAGTATACATGCTATCCTCATACAAATGAACACAGTATATTAAAATAAGCAACTTATTAATAATCTCGAGTTTGAACGCTTTTGCTACATTACAGGGTTATCCAAAAGATATTCGTCCTTTTTCAATTAGTTGGCAGTCCCCTATGGGTTTTCGGGAAAACATCTTCACGGAACTATATAACTTATACTATACTGTTTACACACCTGCAATTCCTCATGTAATTTTCTAGATATTGCTCTTTTCACCATTTTTCATGAGTGTTCGTATTATTTTGTCCACCCCCTGTATATCCTATTTTATATTCAATGTATTTTATACAAATCTTATAGTTATATTAAAAACATAAAATGCGTAAAACACAATGCAATTATTAAGTTTAAATTTAACACTCTTAACTTTAAACTGAAACTTTTTTTACTGAAATAACAAAACTTTATACAATAACAAGTGAGACATATAACACGCGCTGAAGCTTTCATTTGCTTTTAAATTTAAGTTTAAATTTAAGTTAATATTTGTCACTTTAAACTTACAGAGGTAAACTTAATTTATCAAGCTAATAATTTTAATTAAACAGAGTGATTACTATTTACTATTATCAATATTTTAAGTTTAAAAAAAAATAGAAAATAATCAAATAGTCATCAAAATAAAGTTAGTTTAGGGTAAAAGTCATAAAAAATGTTTTAAAACTTATCAGAGATATTTTATTTTTTCCTCTTAAAATATCCAACATTCTCTTTGTAAGATTGGTTATAAAAGGAATAAAGAGATTTAGAGAATTCGAGATTTTCAAAATAATACAAAGGGAAAAAAAGAGTCTTTTTGTAGAGGTTTATATTTATTGATCTTGCAAAGAAAAGTTTTCTCTTAAATATTTATAGCCGCAATATACGATTAAGTTTGGAATATTCTTTAACAAAACTGGGATTTAAAGAAACGTATCATGAGTAATAACCGATAAATTCACATCCTCTGCATGTAAAATTTTTCAAGTAATCTCTAAAATTATGTCAGCAGAACACGTAGAGTACGCCAAAGATAAATTGCACAACTAATGATTCTACATAGCTTCATACACTATATTTCCAATCATGACCGGTCACTTGCGATTTTAGACGTTTTGTTAAATATCTGGAAAGATACATGAGGAATTATCCTGAAACTTCATGAGTGTAAACAACATGATAGCCGTCATATATTTCCGCGAAGATTTTTTTCACAAAACTGTATAAGGGACCGTTAACAAATTGAAGAAAAACGAATATCTTTTGGATAGCCCTGTAAAAACTAATATCGCAAAAGCGTTGAAACGGTAGCACATGCTTAGGAGGATTCTTTTAATAAACTATGTTCATTTTTATGAGGATAGCACGTATACTCGTGGACAAATTAAGGTTTTTATAAAAACAATCCCAAATTTTACCAAGTGTTTTGCTTTTAATTTTCAAAGTTCTTAATATAAAAGAATGTTCTTTTCAGGAACGATGACACGCAACATTAAATACAATACCCTGTAATCAGAATTAAAAAATAATAAATATTGGATGAAAAATGAGCAGGTTCACTAAAATTGTTTCACTGTGCATGCGCACTAAATATTGTTTCACTGCGCATGCGCGAAAGCAATCAAAATATACTGCACATAATATATTAGTTAAATGTATAGAGCAACTTTTGTGAAAGTTTCAAAAACCTAGCTTGAAAATTCTGATAGTGGTAGTCGATAGAATAAGCTTGAAATTTGCTGTTTCCAAAAGGAAGCAAAAAGACGAGGGGCGGTATCCAAATATACAATGAGAGACACTTCATTCTTATTATGTCAACTTTCATAAGCTAGTATATTTGGATACAACCCCGCATATTTTTGCTGCCTTTTGGGAAAAGCGAATTTCGAGCTTATTCTATCGACGATTACTATCAGAATTTTCAAGCTATGTTTTTGAGACTTCACAAAAGTTGGTCTACACATTTAGGCAATATATTATGCACAGTATAGTTTGACTGATTTCGCGCATGCGCAGTGAAACAATATTTAGTGAACCTGTTCATTTTTCATCGTTTTTCGTTTTTGTTTACGAAATGTGAGCATACTATGTCAAAAGCCTCTTCATAAGCCTTCAGAATTATACTTCATTCATCGTTGAACGTTTTCTATGTTTATAAAAAAAGTTATGTTGGCAACAGACATTATATATATATATATATATATATATATATATATATATATGATAAATAATGAATTGAAAATTTCGAAACAGATTATCAGAAAATTGAACAGATAATCAGAGCTATTAATTAACTGAAAAATAATTCAATAAGGGAATAAGAGATAACCATTTTTCCCCACATCTGTGCGTGACGTTGAAAGATTTGTTATTCCAAAACTGGATGACACACTTAAGTTACACGAAATAATATTTGGTTTCAGAATGTATGTTTTAACCAATTAGAAATATGTAACAAAGGATAAGACTTTTTTTTTCTTTTTACTCATGCTCGAAAATTTATAAAAATATAATTATTAAAATGAAAAATTTAATAGTATCACAATTGTTGTCGATTAATTTGAACGTATGAGATCTCAAAGCAAAATTTATGGATCACGAGCACAATGACTTTAAACTTTGAAAATCAGAAATGCTCAGTCTCTTTATTTTCATCACTTTTGAAGCATTGACACAGAAACGGTCAATAAGGCAATAGGCTGAACTACACTGTTAAAAATTTGCAGCAAACTGTCCAGTCATTTGACCGTTTTTCTAGAAAATGGTTACATAGCCGCAATTTAACTCTATTCTAACCGTATTATTGCCCATATTATGGTCAGAATAGAGTTAAATTACGGCTATGTAACCATTTTCTATAAAAACTGTCAAATGACTGGACAGTTTGCTGCAAATTTTTAACAGTGTAGGCCTAATTGGAATGTTTTGTATATGTCGTATAAACCATTATTTTTAAGTGCTATTCTTCGTGTGTTTAAAAAAGGCTAATTATAGCACAATGTAAAATTAAGCTTTCAAGTGAGCTTTTCATTCAATTTTAAAAGTTCATTTTAAAAATTTCATTATTTTTACAAATTTTCGCATACGCGTAAAAGATGCCTTATTCATTGCTACATGTTTCTAATTAGTATTTGTTTATCAGGTAGATTCATGGTGAAACAAATGAAATTTGGGGTCTTAAATACAGAACAGTGGAACGAAAAGTCATTGACAAATTAGATCATTTTGACGCAATTATAGTAATGCTTTTCAGTTTTATTAATCAAAATACGCGCCTACGACGACATTTTCCACTAGTTAAAGCATTCCGGCTTTACGTGTTTAAATCTCCGATCAGTTAAGAAGAGGCAAGCACACTCTACAAACGATTTGCGCAATTCTGAAGTATGAACTGGAGTATATTGGCTGAATACCTAGACACTATATTTTGATCATGCTTTCTTGGTACCCTTAAATCTGTTTTTTGCCAAATTTTGTTCGTCTTCTTCATTTTTACGCCCTATTCCATAATACCCGACTATCTCACAATGTTCTCAAAATACGTTTATTATTATTATTATTTGTTTGCAAGCGATGAAATTTCGTAAAATAATTTTTGTCTACAAAAAATATTTGCAGATAGTCTAAGTTTGTAATTGTATTCGGTTTCGAATTTTAAACAATATCGGGATGCTGTATTGTCCCAATTATAAATAGTATTCCATAATATCAAAAGATCCTACATGTAAATATTTCTCGAGTAAGGAGAATGTCCTATCGCGGAAAAGAATAACATTTCAATAAAATTATGGAAAATTACAAAGTCATTTATATTCTCTTTCTCTATCAAGTAAGAATACCTTCCGCCTTCTGGTAAAATATTATCTAATTGAATGGAATGCCGATGTTTGGAATTGCTGTGTTAATCTTGAAAGGTAAATCAATTTTTATCACTCAGCACGATTATTTGATAAAATATCTAAAATTATTTTAATATAGGAGACACAAAAGATTTCTCTGCCCGATATACCGGATGGCCTATATTAAAGTGCACGTGTTTGAAGGCCTCCACAAGCTTAACTATTTGGAATAATTTTAAAATATTTGGTATTGATATTGTTTAGAGCACGCGGAAACAAGTTATGCAATAACAAAATTAATTAAAACAATTTCTGTGAGTTGGCGCTGTATATCATAGAAATAAAAACAAAAGAAAAGAAAAATAGAGTTTTCCTACCAGCTAAATTTTAAAACTGTTTATCAGAAATCTCTCATGATTCTAGTTTAAGGTTTTGGCCATGAAGAGCCTTCAGCAAAAATTGTAAATTTTAGCAAGCAAAGAAACGCGTAATAACGTGTTTTTATCAAAATGGTAGTAATTATAGCGCTGCTATGAATGAATATCGTTGTCTCAAAAGCTATTTATTTAAAATGGGTTATTTTTTGCTAGTAAAACATCTCTTAGAGATCCTATATTAGAGAGAGATTGGACATTGACGAAATGTCCGCCATGTAAGTTGTTAAGCAGGTGGAACGCAGTAGAACGCAATGTATTTTCATGACTCTCTGAGAGCATATAAAACGAATTTTTCATGATTTTAACATAATAAAAAGGTGTTAGACGGTGATGAAAAGACATTGTGTTCTACTGCGTTCCACCTGCTTTGGAACTTACATGGCGGACGTTTCGTCACTGACCAATCTTTCTCGAATGTACGATCTCTAACATCTCTAACATTTAACATCTAATGATAAAATTTAAAACTAATAATTTTTATTACGCATAACCCATTTCCTCATACTCTAAACAGTATAAATACCAAAACTTTTAAAAATATTCCAAATAGTTTAACTTGTACAGCCTTTCAAACACGTGCACTTTAGTTATGGCCACCCTGTATATTCCTCTTAAATCATAAAAAGCCGTATTTTGTTTCTATTTTTCGCACTCTTTCATATCTTACGAACATTCTATTAAGCAAACATTGATTTTAGAAACATTTTCTTGATACTTTATACCAAGTTCAAACAAAAGACCTACTACATATAATAATTAATCAAGTAGGAAAACTTAAACTGTCACTCGCTTTATTAATGTGTATTAAATGTGAAGAAGAAAATTTATGCATGCATTGCATATCTTCCTTGATTTAGACGAATCAATGTCCTGCCTTGGAAAAGAACAACGTTAAAAAAAAATAAAACATGAAAAATTACAAATAGATTTCCTTTCTCGTTCTCTTTAAAGTGAAAGCACCTTAACATAAAATCTGTTAATGAACAAAAAGCAAATTTGACGCATTGCTTTGGTTATTTTGAAACGTATTGTGTTATCCGCAAAGTTCTGCGGTTTTTAAAGCGAAGCACGGTTTCGTCTCCTTATATTTTGCTACTACTGATAAGGAGTGACCTTGAATGACCCAGATATGTAAATTTGGTATTTTCTACTTGCATTGCATAATTTTTGCTTGGGTTGTGGCATAATTTTTGTTTCAGTACAGTGCTAAAAATGAAGAACTAAAAAGTTCATTTTCGATAATAATACTGTTTGTTTCATGAAAGATAAAAATGCGAGTAATACTGCTGGTAAAATGTGTGCAGTATATGAACAAAGTGCTGTTTCAGATGACACAGCTCGAAAATCGTTTGAGAAGTTTAAGCGCTGAAATTTCAGCCTCGAATATGATGCCCTCTTTGGACGAAACATCATCATCTGTAAAGGAGGACCTCTTAAAAGAAGCAATCAAATGATCATACACTTTACTTTTTGGAATACCTATTCTGCACTGTAAAAAATGACCGATGTTTCTTATTTTATGAAAATATGCTATAACCACGAACGAAAATATAATATAATCTTCTGAGTTATCCGAAATTTCAAATAGCATGTTACATTGTCTTTTGAATCTCTTCCGAATACATCTTCAAAATTTAAAGAATAATTTATAAAAACAAATAATTTTTAGCTGCCCGAATTTTTCAGAAACGTTTCCGAAGGGTTTTTATAGTGTATTAATTAGTGTCCCCAGGCTGGAATACCTGTTTTTCGAATGTTATCCATTCTCAAGTACACGTTTTCAGCCGCATAAGTTAATTTATACATGAAAGAGTAAATAAATAATCTTAATTTTAATGTTATTGTTAACGCTGTTAATTTTGCATGTTTGTCTGTTAAACATTTTTTTTGAGCATGAAAATGTTTACTTCAGAATTGATAGCATTCGAAAAACAGGTATTCTAGGTTAAGGACACTAATTAATACACTATAAAAACCCTTTGGAAACGTTTCTGAAAAATTCGGGCAGCTAAAAATAATTTGTTTTTATAAATTATTCTTTAAATTTTGAAGATGTATTCGTTTCTGGGGATTCAAAAGACAATGTAATATGCTATTTGAAATTTCGGATAACTCAGAAGATTATATTATATTTTTGTTCGTGGTTATAGCATATTTTCATAAAATAAGAAACATCGGTCATTTTTTACAGTGTGTGTGATAGCTCCTGAAATGTGTAACGTGGATTTTCAGCGATAGCTTCTTTTAAGGGATCGTCCTTTACAGATGATGGTCGTCCAAAGCGGCATCATCTTCGAGTCTGAAATTTCCATGCTTAAACTTCTCAAACCACCCTCGAACTGTGTCATCTGAAACAGCATTTTGTCCATATACAGCATAAATTTTACGAGCAGTCTGACTAGTATTGTTACCTTTCTGGATATAAAAGAACATTATTAACGAAAATGAACGTTTTGGTTCTCCATTTTTAGCACCGCACTGAAACAAAAATTATGCCACAACCCAAGAAATAATTATGCAACGCAAACAGAAAAGACCACATTTATATACCTGGGTCATTAAAGGGCACTTCTTATCAGCAGTAGCAAAATAACCAAACGAAACTGCGCTTCGATTTGGAAAACCGAAGAACTTTCCGGATGATCCCAATAAATAATGTTTATCGCTTATCACGATGCTTCAGTATTTCATCAAAAATATTTTCAAATGTAGGACATACAAAAGTTTTCCCTGTTCAGTAAAATTACATTTAAATTCAATCTTAAAAATCATGAATTTATTTTTAAAGAATGAATTTATTTTTTTATATTATTTTTTTATTTCATGAATTTATTTTTTTATAATTTACGTAAGATTTCGAATTTTACAAATATCCTATATTACAAGTGTTACAAATCCCACGCTGGTTTCAGAAACATCTTTTTGATACATTACGAAATTCACTTGAAAGGTATACAACTTATAGTAATTGATCTAGTACGAAATTTTAAGTTTTCACTTGCATTTTGAATAAGTGTTACACGTGAAGAAGAAATCCTATAAATATATATCTTTCTTGAGTTAGACGAATCAATCTCCCACCGTGGGGAGAAACTACGTTAAAAATAAAAGAAAAAGCTACAAATGGATTCTCTTTTTCACATTTTCTCAAGTAAAAGTGCATTCAGATAAAATCTCTTACTGAACACAAAGTAAATCTATGGAATTTCTTCGATTATTTTGGAAAGCAAATTAATGGTTTATCACTCATTACGATAGTTCGATATTTTATCGAAAAAATATTTTCAAATGTAGGACGTACAGCAATTTTTCCTATTCGATATAATTACATTCAAATTCAATCTTAAAAATCATGATTTTTTTTCCCGAATTTTTGGAAGATTTCGTATCTTACAAATATCCTATCTTACAAATGTTACAAATCCAACATTAGCTTTAGAAAACTTTGCTTTATACTTTACGAAATTTACGGGAAAGGTCTATAACTTACAGTAATTGATCTAGTACGAAATTTTTAATTTTCACTTGCATTTTGAATAAGTGTTACACGTGAAGAAGAAATCCTATAAATGCATATCTTTTTTGAGCTAGACGAATCAATCTCCCGCATTGGAGAGAATCGTCGTTAGAAAAAAACATAATAAGTTACAAATAGATTCCCTTTCTCGCTTTTCTCAAGTAACAGTGCATTCAGATAATAGATCTTGCTGAAAACAACGTAAATCTATGGATTTTCTTCGATTAGTTTGGGAAGCAAATCAATGTTTTTTGCTCATCACGATACTTCGATATTTAATCAAAAATATTTTCAAATGTAGGATATACGAAAGTTTTCCATGTTCGAAATAATTACATTCAAATTCAATCTTAAAAATCCTGAATTTTTTTTCGTACCAAGATTTCGTACCGTACAAATGTTACAAATCTCACATAGGTTTCAGAAAAAAAATTACTTGATACTTTACGAAATTCACGGGAAAGGTCTACAACTTATAGTAATTTATCTAGTACGAAATTTTAAATTTTCACTTGCTCTCCCGCCTTGGAGAGAAGCATCGTTAGTAAAAAAACATATAAAAAGTTATAATTATATTCCCTTTCTCGCTCTTTTTCATATAAGAGTACATTAAGTATAAAATCTCTTACTGAACAGAAAGTAAATCCATGGAAATTCTTCGGTTATTTTGGAAAGAAAATCAATGTTTATCGCTCATGACGATACTTCGATATTTAATCGAAATTTTTTTTTCAAATGTAGGAAATAAAATAAGACTTATCTGATCGATTTAAGTACAATAAGTAAGTCAACCACGCAGGCACCGATTACTGAGTGGTTTCTGGTTTAGACCGAGCAGCCAATTTTTACTATTATGACTATAAACAATTCCAAGGCAGCCAACACGCAGGATCAGATGGCATTGTATATTTATGCTACTTAAATAACTACAATGCATATATATTATATACACATGTTTACATATACAGGGTGTCCCATGATTATTGGGACAAACTTTAAGGGGAGGTAGGGGACATCACAAGGATTCAGATTTGCATAGCAACCCATGGTCGGAAACGGCTTCGCTCGCCGTTAGGTGGTGTTATTCAGAAGAGCATTGGAGAACGTCTAACATCTGCATATTATCGCATCTATTTGTAAGAGGTGCTACCAAGTTTACTTGGCACTATGCCACAACATGTCAGACGCCATATGTGGTTTCAACATGATCCGAAACGTCATGGGAAAGTAGTATGACAGGGATAAGGAACGCACAAAACTGAGATCATCTGAAATAATTTATTGGTCAAAGATATTACATGTGCTGTGGTATATGATATGTGAAAAAGTTACAAAAGATGTTCAAAGTTTTCACCATTGTTAGCGATGTATGCAATACACCGTCGGACCATGGATTGGCTGACTCGCTGGATTTTGTTGGATATCCGCAGCAGCACAGACGAGTCTTGCAACCAAATCCATATCGGAATCCACAGGCGCTGCGTGCACAGCACTTTTCAGTGCACCCAAAAGAAAGAAATCTATGCTGCGTAAATTAGGAGAGCGTGGTGACCAGGGAACCGGTCCACCACGGTCAATCCATCGGCCATAATAGGGAGGTGCCCCATGATGTTGAAACCAAATTTAGCTTCTGACATGTTGTGGCATAGTGTCAAGTGAGCGTGGTACCACCTCTTACAAAAAGATGCAATAATATGCAGATGTTAGAGGTGCTCCAATGCTATTCTAAACAACACCACCTAACGGCGAACGAAGCCGTTTGCGACCATGGGTTGCTATACAAATCTGAATCCTTGTGATGTCCCCTACCTCCCCTTAAAGTTTTTCCCAATAATCCTTTGACACCCTGTATATATATATATATATATATATATACACTATATTGCCAAAGGTGACCGGTCACTTGCGATTTTAGACGTTTTGTTATCTATCTGGAAAAATACATGAGGAATTCACCTGAAACTGCAGGTGCGTAATCAGTATAGTATAGGTCATATATTTCCGCGAAGATTTTTTCCGAAACCCCATAGGGGACTGCCAGCAATTTGAAAAAGAACTAATATATTTTGGATTACCCTGTAAAAACGAATGTAGCAAAAGCGTTCAAACTCAAGATTATTAATAAGTGGATTATTGTAATGTACTGTGTTCATTTTGTTTAGGATAGCATGGATACTCGATGAGAAATTAAGGTTTTTATAAAAACAGTCCCAAATTTCACCAAGTTTTTTGCTTATAATTTGCAGAGTTCTTGATATAAAAAGAAGTTATTTTGAGAAAATATGTCAAACAACATTGTACATAACACTCTGCAATCAGAATTAAAAAATAGTAAAAATTGGATGAAAAATGAGCAGGTTTACTAAAAAATGTTTTACTGCGCATGCGCGAGTGCAATCAAAATATAATGTGCATAATGTATTAGCTAAGTATATAGAGCAACTTTTGTGAAAGTCTCAAAATCATAGCTTGAAAATTCTGAAAATTATCGTTGATAGAATAAGCTCGAAATCCGTTGCTCCCAAAAAGAAGCAAAAATATGAGGGGTTGTATCAAATATCTGTTGATTAGTGCCAAGATAGCGTACACAATATTGCACGTACTACTATATTTGGATACAACCCCTCATCGTTTTGCTTCCTTTTGGGAACAACGGATTTCGAGCTTATTCTATCGACGATAATTTTCAGAATTTTCAAGCTATGATTTTGAGACTTTCACAAAAAGTTGCTCTATATACTTAGCTAATACATTATGCACATTATATTTTGATTGCATTCGCGCATGCGCAGTGAAACATCTTTTAGTAAACCTGCTCATTTTTCATCCAATTTTTATTATTTTTTAATTCAGATTGCAGAGTTTTATGTACATTGTTGTGTGACATATTTTCTCAAAATAACTTTTATTTTTATATTAAGAACTCTGCAAATTATAAGCAAAAAACTTGGCGAAATTTGGGACTGTTTTTATAAAAACTTTAATTTCTCTTCGAGTATACATGCTATCCTCATAAAAATGAAGACAGTATATTACAATAAGCCACTTATTAATAATCTCGAGTTTGAACGCTTTTGCTACATTAGTTTTTTTAGCGTAATCCGAAAGATATTCGTTCTTTTTCAATTTTTTGACAGTCCCCTATGAGGTTTTGGGAAAAAATCTTCGCGGAAATATATAACCTATACTATACTGTTTACATACCTGTAGTTTCAGGTTAATTCCTCGTGTATTTTTCTAGATAGTTAACAAAACGTCTAAAATCGCAAGTGACCGGTCACCTTTTGCAATATAGTGTATATATATATTAACAGATCTTGTAAAATTGACTTTACAAAGCTCAACTGCTAAATGGCATTTATAATTCGAAAAAAAGCATTTTAGGTAGAAAAAATAATAATTATAATAATGTACTAAATAGAATAAAGGAAAATACAAAATACATAATTAAAAACAAAACATAAAGAAAAAACTACAAAATGGAAAATTAAACACAAACCAGAAAGAAAAAATCTACAAAATACAAAATACAAAGTTCGAATTCAATCTTAAAAGTTAAAAAAAAAATTGTTTCGTATTTTTCGAATGTTACGATTAACCAATTTTATAAACATCACTAATACAACATTGATTTCAGAAAATAAAAAGGCGCGATACTTTACTAATTTTAAACAAATGGCACACAACATATAATAACTGATTTAGTAAGTAATCTTAAGATTTCTCTCGCTGTTAAATTAGACGAGTCAATGTAACAACGTGAAAAGGAACAACATTGCAAGGCAACCACGGAAAATTACAAATTGATTCTCTGTCTCTTTCTCTCTGAAGTTTAAAGTGCCTTCTGCTAAATTTTTACCTTATGAAACGAAATCAGAATCTGTAAAATTGCTTTGGTTACTTAGAAAAATAAATTAATGGTTTATCACTCATCACGATTCTTCGATAAAATAGGAAACTTATTTTCATGTTTAGGACACAAAGAAGCTTTCTCTGTCATATGTAAGTCATTTGACCTCATAACATATCTTACGCGGATAGTGTTCCTCTGTTAAACAGGAAGCTCCTCCTGTGGGCGTTACTCTAGAATGTTTCATAACAAAAAAAATATCTATTCGTGTTCATATTATAAATGAATGTATATAATAATGGTATTGTTTCTAATCAAAGTATCAGCATGCATAGTAGTCTAATTGTGAAAATACGTATTATGTATGTTTTTGTGAAATAATGTAACACATAAAATGCAAAAGTACTTTCCGTGAGCAAAATTACATATATCCAAAAGACGTGTTTTCACGTTTCTCCCTTAAGATGTGTTACAAGTCATAAAGAAATTTGTTTGCTACTTTTCGCAAGATTTCGAATCTGATGAACATCCTATAATATAAGCGTTATTAACACAAGATTGATTTTAGAAACATTTCCATGATATTTTTCAAAATTCAGTCATAACGTATGATAAGTATTTAAGTAGGAAGTTTATGCTTTTACTTGATTCTTAATTAAGTACTAAACACCAAGGAGGAAAGTAAAAATGCATTTATAGCTTTCTAGGGTAAGACAAATCAATGTTCCGCCCTTGAATGGAACAACAGTGCAAAAAAAAAGGTAAAAAAATAACAAAGAGTTTATCTCTCTCTTTCACTTTCAAGTATACCACACTTTCGGGTAAAATCTCATTTTATTGAACGAAAAGCAAATCTGTGGAATTACATTGGTTATTTTAGAAAAAAAATCAATGGTTATCGCTCATCACTATTCTTCGATATTATATGAAAATATATTTTCAAATGAAGGACACCCAAAACGATTCTCTGTCCTAAATAATTACTATGACTTTTAATCTTAAGAATCATAAAATAATTTGTTTCGTACTTTTTGCAAGATTTCGAATGTTATAAATATCCTATCTTACAATCGTTATCAACTCCATATTGATTTTAGGAGCATTTCCATGATATTTTTCAAAATTCAAGCGTAAGTGTACAACTTAAAATATTTCACTTAGTAGGAAGATCATGCTTTCACTTGATTCTTAAATAAGTATTAAATATCAAGAAGAAAAGTAAAAATGTATTTATATCTTTCCTGGATTAGACGAATGAATGCCCTGTTCTGGAAAGGAACAACATTACAACAAAACCATGGAAAATTACAAATCGATTCTCTCCCCTTTTCTCTTTGAAGTAAGAGCACATTCCGAAAAAATCTCATATTAAACGGAATGCAAATCCATGGAATTGCATTTCAGAAAAGAAATAAATATTTATTACTCATCACTGTTTTTCAAAATATTTTCAAATGTGTGGCACAGAAAAGGTTTTAACCTCCAATATTAAAAATTGTGCAACAATTTTATTTCTACATTTCCCAAGAATTCAAATCGTATGAAGATCCTATCATAAAAGAGTTATTGGAAGGGTGCCTCTCCAGGTGTTTCCGAATCAACCCGGCCTCTGCATGGCGCGGGAGGATGACCGGAAGCCTGGAAGAGGAAGCCGTGGATGCCGGTTTCATTTTAGATATTTAACCGAAGCGGGGTTTGCGACGAGGGCAGTAACCGCTATAGCACCACTTCTGACTCCATGGGCGTGATCGGCTGACGTTGATCGTACTTAGCGAATCTAAGGACCTTCCGGAGTAATCCAATCTGGATGCATCCAGATTGGCATCGTGCATCCTGTGTTTCACTCGTTCTGCTCTAGACACTCCAGATCTTAGCCAAGATTAGTGATTCTCTTGGCCGAGCTTGGGGTCCCTGGCAAGGGGGACGCCGAAGACAGCCAGTTGCAGGTCGGGGCCAGCGGTGGGGTGGCCACTGGTTAAGGATATGGGAAGCTGGTGGTCATTTTTCGGAGAGGATGAGAAAAAAGGCTTGAACGGTACCAAAGTACGGCCGGACCAGTTTTTGCTTTCATTTCTACTCTGCCATACGGCGCCGCAAGCCTAGTCACCTTGGGTCGGACGGTGGTGAAGGACTAACTTTCCCTGCTTTTTTCGTCTATCGTAGTTAAGTGTTTTAACCCTTTTTGTTTTTGTAAGTTGTCCGACCTCAGGAAGGAAGTCCAGAGTTGACTTTTGTAGGTGCGCCTCGATTCCGACCGGGGGTAAAGCAATTCTCCGGAGGGAGCCCATGGCTAGGTTTTGGGTCTCTGGTTGCTCCTATGGGCTTCCAGAGGTGCCCGGGGGCGATGATGTCACGGACCCCTCCTGCGGACTGAACCTGACCCCCTTTCGTACCCATGAGTTGGTTACTTTTACGACGGTTGGAACTCTCAAGTAGTTTCCACGCCGCTCATCTCCAGTATGGGAGGAGAAGCAATAGCAAAATAGTCCTACAAGCGTTACTAACCCAACATCGGTTTTAGAAACATTTACATCATATTTTTAAAAATTCAAGCGTAAGACTACAGCCTATAATAATTGATTTAATAGGAATTTTATGAATTTACTTGATTATTAAATAAGTATTAAGCATCAAGAAGAAAGGAAAAATGCATTTATATCTTCCTTGGATAAGAAGAATCAATGTACCGCCTTGGAAAGGAACAAGATTAAAACAAAACCATGGAAAATTACAAATCGATTCTCTTTCTTTTTCTCTTCCAAATAAGAGTACCTTCGGGTAAAATATCACTTTCTTAATTGGAAAGTAAATCTCTGGAATTGCATTCGTTATTTTAGAAAACGTATCAATGTTTATCAATAATCGCTATTCTTCGATATTTTATAAAAAAAATAGTTTGAAATGTAGAGCACACAAATGCTTCTCTGTCCTATATAAATATTTTGACCTTTAATTTTAAAAGTAATACAATAATTTGTTTCCTGCAAGAATTCGAATCTTGTAAACATTCTATCTTACAAACGTTATTAACTAAGCATGGATTTTAGAAACATTTACATGATATTTTTCAAAGTTCAACCGTAAGACCACAACCAACAAAAATTTATTTAATAGGAAATTTAAGCTTTTACTTGGTACTTAAATAACTATTAAACATCAAGAAGAAAAGAAAAATGCATTTATGCCTTCCTTGGATAACAGGAATCAATGTACCGCCCTAGAAAGGACAAGATTACAACAAAAACATGGAAAATTAGAAATCAATCCTTTATCTTTATCTTTTCCAAATAAGAGTACCTTCGGGTAAAATATCATTTTATTAATCAGAAAGCAAATCTCTGGAATTACATTCGTTATTTTAGAAAACATATCAATGTTTATCACATATCACTATTCCTGGATATTTTATAAAAAAAAATATTTTCAAATGTAGAACATACAAAAGATTTCCCTGTCCTATATAAGTACTTTGACCTTCAATCTTAAAAGTAATACAATAATTTGTTTCCTGCTTTTCACGGGATTTCACATCTTATGAACATCTTATCTTACGAGTATTATTTACGCAAAATTGATTTTAGAAGCATATCAATGATATGTTTGGATGTTCAAGCACAAGCTTATAAGTTATAATTTATTATACTTTCCAACATAGTTGAAAAGTGGTTATGACTTCGGTTTGTTTGTCCGTCTGTGCTCTAACTCTTGTAAATATGCTCGGATTGGCCTGAAATTTTTGCATGTTATTGATGATTACTATAGCATGATCCTTATTGAAAATTAAGTGTGTAGCATTTATAGTTAAGTTACAGGGACAGTCAAAAGTATTCCATTACGTTACAGTCAATGGGAAAAATTCGTTTCAAGTGAATTTTGATGATGTTACGCCAATTGAAACATGATGAAATTGATATACAATTAGGAAGCGCGCTAAAATATGCTTTATGTAAAATATGGGGTGCAAAACATTATTCATTTACAGGGTCACACAAAAGAAATCTGTTACACAATGTTCTACGGGGGAATATCGTTTGCAGTGAACACTGTTAAAAATTTGAGGCAAACTGTCCAGTCATTTGACCGTTTTTATAGAAAACAGTGACATAACCGTAATTTAACTCTATTCTGACCATATTACTTCCTATAGTATGGTCGGAATAGAGTAAAATTGCGGTTATGTAACCGTTTTCTATAAAAACGGTCAAATGACTTGACAGTTTGCTGCAAATTTTTAACAGTGAAACTTAACGATGTTTCACTACTACAAATATAAAGAAACTTATAAGTATTACTTAGGTGCACTATAAATTGCTCCCTGAAAAGTATGGTGTGCGTTGCGTTTATCGTTCATTTACAGGGGCACACAAAAGAATTCGGTTACAGTCTTAGTGCGATAATTACAGTCTATGTGTGATAAGTGCGTTTTCAACTTTGGTTTGCGTTTTTAAGGTTAACTAAATTTTTGCATAGTACGCAGTGTGTATAAATTCTACTGATCATATACAGGGCTACACAAAGAAATTCGTAAGTATTACTTACTATGGGAATAAAATGTGATGCTTAAGGGTTGTTTTTAATTGCGTTAAATATTTTCCTGCTGAACTATATTTAGTAGATTAATAGAAATTTGTGGAATATAAATAAATTCACATACAGGGCTACGCAAAGATAAAGATACAATGCCGTTTATGGTTGGTAATTGCTAGAAGTGAGTTTTAAGATTTCCTTATGCGTGTTTTACGTGAATTAAATTTTAGCTTAATATTTGGTGTGTATTTCGATAATATACAGCGCTGTACAAAAGATTTCGAGTGCATTTCCATCGATTGGCGAAAATTGCTAAATGTAAATTCTCTAACTGAACTAAATTTATCATGCTATGTAGTATATATCCAAATCTATAGATCATATACAGGGCTGCACAAAACAAAATCGACTACATTTTTTACTATGGAAGGTAATACCTAAAACTGGATTTTTGAATGTGTTATATGTTTCCTAAACTGTTTACTACATATCTCATTTCACCTTATTTAACGGTGAAGTTTCGTTACAGTTTTCTGGATGTGTTGGAAACTATTTCATAATCTATGCTTGAATCATGATTTTTCGTTCTTGTTTGTAAATTCCTATACGATATCAATATTTTACGAGTAATTTCTTACTTTAGTTTTAAGAATTCGCTAAACCGGACCTACACAAGAGCAGTATTCAAAAATAAAATTTGACAATTTTATTATTTTTTTGGATCCTTTGTCATGCCTCTCAGTTTTCAAAAGCATGTGTGTTTCTTTCAATAGAGCTTGTGAAAATATATTCGTAATATATCTTTAAACTTCTTGATGAAACAGTCTGCGTGTTTGGAAAACTTATAATTATTTACATTATTTTTTAAACAGAAAACTTCTTAACAAGAATGCATCATCGACTTTTTGATAAAATGATTCGAAAACCTTTTACTACGGAACATTCTATTTTTCAAATTCTTGTAATAAACTTCTGACTAAAATCGTTTAAAACCTTTGAAAACTTATGATGAAAATTTTCTTAACTACTACACTAATTCCAGAAAGTAATTAAAACCGATAAATTTCAATTATATAATTTCGCTCAAGTAGTTTAATTTTTTCCTCGTTTACTTTATTAATTAAAACTTGATGAATTATTGTGGCATTTCTCATTGATTTCATACACTTAAAGTGGACCTTTTACAAAAAAATAGTTTAAAATATCTTCAACTGCTATACAGGTATATTGTAAAAGACAATAAACTAAAACAATCAGAACTAACTTTAAAATGAATGCGTATGCCAGTTTAATTTAAACTTTGATCCAATATCAATCATTTCGTAATGAATTATCTTAATATCAAGAATTAAGTAATGGAAAACATGCTTTGTTAAGAATTTCTTTTTAAAGGTGTGCTTTGTTTATTAGGAATGTTAGTGTAGTGTGTGTGTCGTGTATTTAAATTTTCAACAACAGCAGCTTCTTAATAATCTGATAATAAAAGGGATATAATTTTGATTAGGTAATATCTACATTAGATACATTTTTAACATTAAAATGCAAATCCTATAAAATCCCTTTTTTTATTTCCAAAATAAAAGTTTAAAACAACGATATTCTGTAAATTAATAAACGGGGATATAAATAAATCGCAGCATTTTCCATCAATTTTTTTTTTCGGTAATACAAATGTGTGAATTAATACATAGTTATTTTTTTAAAAATATATTATATTTTGTGCATAATAGAGGATATAAGTATATCATATGTATTACTGACAAATTTTAAAGAAAAATAAATACAAACTTTTAGTATGTCATCCACTTGGAAGAAGATGAAATATGAAAAACTAGAATTTTACAAAAGATGCGTAACTATAAAATTTTAAGGTACATCAGATTATATGTCCACAATTTATAGAATACGGAATAACAATACTAATAATCACTTAGAGACAATTAAATAAACACTTATTGAAAAATTTGTGTAATTTAGATTGAAAAAAAAAGATTAAAGAAAATCATAATTTTAAGACTCTATAAAGAAGAAAAAAGTATATTTTGAAAAATATTTCTCTGTAATTTATTAAAGATTTAGTTATGGCGGTTATCAAAATTCCTGCTAAGCAACGCAAAACTTTCTGACTCATGTTTCAACGAAAGGAATAAAGATAGTCCAGACCACTGAAGCGATTTGGAATTGATTGTTGTCTTCCATTCTTTAATAAATAAATTACTTATCGAGTTATAAGCGATTGTTGTCACGGGACGATAGGTTTTTCTCCTTTCCTGCGCTGTCATGCCATTACATAATTTCTTAATAAGAACACCTGCCCATTTCATGCGATTCCGGACAAAACGGAATTCAGAAATGTGTGATAAAGTAATTCCCTTGGACAGCCTTAAACAAATGTTTAATTACTGTTATCCTCATTTTACATAGATCAACATTTTCTTTTGTTTTGTTTTGTCAAATACGGGATTCCGTGATAGGCAGGTTCTTTTTCTCAAGTTTTACCGTATTTTAATTTTATTGCCTAGAAATGCATCTACCCATCTTAAAAATAAATAAATAAATAAATAAATAAATTTTAATTGTGGAATAAAAGCGATTTGAAAATACGTGCATTTTTTGAAAAAAAATATTGGGTCAGGCCAATTTTACTGATATATTTACTGGACAGGTCATAGCCATCCAATGATTTTCATATGAGCTGGGACTGAAAATTCCTTGCTGTTTAGCCCTCAAGAAAAATGCCGTCCAGCCCCGATATGGGCCGGTAATAAATCTGGGTCCGAACCTCTAGAAAAAAGTAATCCCCAAAGCCAGCTCGGACCGAGTGTCGTTAAGGAAAATTGGGCCGGGCCCATGAAGACCCTTACATCGAATAACCAAAAGGTTAGTTCTAATATATTAAAAAAATAAAGTTCTAATAAAATTCTAATATATTTAAAAAAAAAAAAAAAAAAAAAAAAAAAAAAAAAAAAAAAAACGAGTTTTTAGGGAATTTTATTCATTTTCAAAGATGAGTTGAACGAGTTCGTTTGAAAAATTTTGAATTTGAACGTGAACTTGACTCATTTTTGAGACATTGAACTTAAGTTTGAATTAGTTCGCTATCATACAACAATTTGTTTCCTGCTTTTCACGGAATTTCGCATCTTATGAACATCTTATCTTACAAGTATTATTTACGCAAAATTGATTTTAGAAGCATATCAATGATATGTTTGGACGTTCAAGCGCCTACAACATAATAATAATTGATTTTGTAGGAAGTTTATGATTTTACTTCATCATTAAATATGTATTAAACATAAAGAAGAAAAGAAAAAATGCTTTATATCTTTCCTGGATAAGACAAATAAATGTCCCTCTCTGAAAATTAACGACATTACAACAAAACCGTGGAAAATTACAAATCGATTTTTTCTCTCTTTCTCGTTGAAGTAATTTTACCTTTGGGTAAAATATTATGAATTGAACGGAAGTCAAATCTGTGGAATTGCATTGGTTATTTTAGAAATCAAATCAATGATTATTGCTTATCACTATTCTTCGATATTTTGCCCAAAATAATTTCGAATATCAGACGCACAAAAGTTTTCTCATTCCTACATAAGTATTTTGACCTTCAAATCTTAAAATCATACAACAATTTGTTTCCTGCTTTTCACGGGGTTTTGCATCTTATGAACATCTTATCTTACAAGTATTATTTACGCAAAATTGATTTTAGAAGCATATAAGCAGGGCAACACTAGATACCGGGCTTGCTCATTCATTCTCATGACATCACAAATAATGGCTGGATGCGATCAGCGATTGGTTCAGAGTGGCGCACCCATCGTTTTGTGCCAATCGCTGTATGTCTTTGGTCGTGTCCAGTCACCATTTGTGACATCATGATGATGAATGAGCAAGCCCGGTATCTAGTGTTACCCTGATATCAGTGATATGTTTGGTCGTTCAAGCGCAAGCCTACAACATAATAATAATTGATTTTGTAGGAAGTTTAGGATTTTACTTCGTCTTTAAATATGCATTAAACATAAATAAGAAAAGAAAAAATGCTTTATCTCTTTCCTGGATAAGACAAATAAATGTCCCTTTCTAAAAATGAACGACATTATAACAAAACCGTGGAAAATTACAAATCGATTCTCTCTCTCTTTCTCTTTGAAGTAAGTTTATTTTCGTGTAAAATCTCATGTTATTGAACGGAATGCAAATCTGTGAAATTTTATTAGTTAATTTAGAAAGAAAAATAAATTTTTATCGCTCATTTCTGTACCTCCATATTTTATCAAAATATATTTTCAAATGTGTCATACACAAAAGGTTTCTCTGTCCTATATAAATAATTTGACATGCAATCTTAAAATCCCACAATACATTTTTCCTGCTTTTCGCAATATTTCGAATCTTATAAACATTCTTTCTTACAATCGTTATTATCCCGATGTATTTAGGAACATTTCCATGATATTATTCGAAGTTCAAGCTTAAGGCTAAAACTTTTTATTATTGATTCAGTAGAAAGTGTATGATTTTACGTAATTCTTAAATAACTATTAAACATCAAAAAGAAAAGGAAAAACGCATTTATATCGTTCCTGGATAAGACGAATCAGTGTCCCGTCCTTGAAAGGAATAACATTAAATAAAACATGATAAATTACAAATTGATTCTCTCTCTCTCTTTCTCTTTCAAGTAACAATACCTTCGGGAAAATTTCATCTTATTGAACGGAAAGCAAATCTGTGGAATTACATTGGTTATTTTAGAAAACAAATCAATGTTTATAGCTCATCATTATTCTTCAATATTTTATCAAAAGTATTTTCGACTGTGTGACACACAAAAGGTTTCTCAGTCTCTACATAAGTACTTTGAATTCCAATCTTAAAAATCATACAATAAATTGTTTCCTGCTTTTCACAAAAATTTGAATCTTATGAACATCCTATCTTAAAAGCGTTATTAACGCAACATTGAATTTTAGAAACATTTACATAATATTTTTAAAAGATCAAGCGTGATACTACAACTTATAATAATCGATTTAGTAGGAAGTTTATCCTTTATGTGACTCTTAAATAAGTATTTAACGTCAAGAAGAAAGGAAAAAATGCATTTTCTTTGGATAAGAGGGATCAATGTCTCGCACTAGAAAGTAACAACATTAAAACAAAACCATGCAAAAACATACAATAATTTGTTTCCTGCTTGTCGCAGGATTTCGAATCTTAAGAACATCTTATCTTACAAGTATTATTAACTCAACATTGATTTTAGAAGCATTTTCATGATGTATTTGTAAGTTCAAGCTTAAGCCTGCAACTTATAATAATTGGATTTTTACGACGTTTATGATTTTACTTATCTTTAAATATGTATTAAACATAAAGAAGAAAAAAATGCATTTATATCTTTGCTGGATAAGACAAATATTTCCCTCTCTGTGGAAATGAACGACATTACAACAAAACGATGGAAAATTACAAATCGATTATCTCTCTATTTCACTTTGAAATGTTTACCTTCGGGTAAAATCTCATCTCATTAAATGGAAAACAAATATGTGGTATTGCATTGGTTATTTTAGAAAACAAATAAATGTTTATCGCTCATCTCTATTCTTGGATATTTTATCAAAAAATATTTTCAAATGTGTGACACACAAAAGATTTCTCTGTATAAGTACTTTGACCTTTAATCTTAATATTATACTATATTTTGTTTCCTGCTTTTCGCAATAATTCCAAGCTTATTAACATCCTTACATCCTTTCTTACAATTGTTATTAACCCGTTATATTTAGGAATATTTCCATGATATTATTCATAGTTCAAGCATAAGCGTACAACTATTTATAATTTATCATTTAGTATAGAGTGTATGTTGTTACGTGATTCTTAAATAACTGTTAAACTTTGAAAAATAGAGAAAAAACGCATTTATATCTTTCCTGGGTAAGACGAATGAATGTCTAGCCCTTGAAAGTAACAACATTACATAAAATACATGGTAAATTACAAATCTATTCTTTCTCTCTTTCTCTTTCAAATAAGAGTACCTTCGAGTAAATTTTCATCTTATTGAACGGAAAGTAAATCTGTGGAATTGCATTGGTTATTTTAGAAAACAAATTAAATGTTTATAGCTCATCAGTATTCACTATATTGAATATTTTATCAAAAATATTTGTGAATAGGTGACACACAAAAGGTTTATCAGTCCTATATTTATTTTGCCCTCCAGTCTTAAAAATCATACAATAATTTGTTTCCTCAATTTCTCAAAAATTCTAATATTATGAACATCCTATCTTATTAACTCAACATTGATTTTAGAAACATTTACATGGTATTTTTCAAAGTTCAAGCGTGATACTACAACTTATAATAATTGATTTAGTAGGAAGTTTGTGCTCTGTTAAATAAGTATTAAGCGTCAAGAAGAAATGAGAACATGCATTTATATCTTCCTGGGAAAAGAAGAATCCCCCTGAAAAGGAACAGCTTTAAAACAAAGCCATGGAAAATTGCAAATCGATTCTCTTTCTTCCTCTTTCACTTCGAAATAACTTTACCTTCGGGTAAAATCTCATCTTATTAGACGGAAAACAAATCTGTGATGTTGCATTCGTTATTTTAGAAAACAAATAAATGTTTATCGCTCATCACTATTCTTGGTATTTTATCAAAAACTATTTTCAAATATGTGACTTATAAAGGGTTTCTTTGTATAAGTACTTTGACCTTTAATCTTAAAATTATATTGTAATTTGCTTCTTGCTTTTCGCAAGAATTCGAACCTTATGAATATCCTTTCTTACAATCGTTATTAACCTGATATATTTAGAAACATTTACGAGATATTATTCATATTTCAAACATAAGCCTACAACTTTTCATATAATTGATTTAGTAGAGAATGCTTGCTATCATTCTCTACTAAACTGTGATAACTAAACTGTGAAACTGTGAAAACTACTAAAATGCTATCTTGCTATCATTACTTGATTTTCAAATAACTGTTAAACATGAAAAATAAAAGAAAAAAACGCATTTATATCTTTCCTGGATAAGACGCATCAATGTCCCGCCCTTGAAAGGGACAACGTTACAAAAAATGCATGGTAAATTACAAATCGATTCTCTCTCTCTTTCTCTTTCAAATAAGAGTACCTTCGGGTAAAATTCCATCTTATAGAACGGAGATCAAATCTGTGGAATTGCATTGCTTATTTTAGAAAACAAATAAATGTTTATAGCTCATCACTATTGTTTGATATTTTATAGAAAATATTTTCAAATGTAGGACACACAAAATGATCTTTTATCCGATATAAGTAAATATATCCACATATTTCCTAGAATAAAGATACCGCAAAATATTTACTAATGTATATGCTGGATTTATAAACTGCCCCAGTTTTTAATTAGTTGGGTGTGGTTCAACGAAGGGAGAATGACGTTATTCCTGGGATTTAGAAATACTTTACTTTCATGGAAAAATATATGACTCTAAATGAACTATAACCTATGTATTAAAATATTTCTGTTTAAGTTATCTAACTCTCTATATTTAGTTTGGGCACTTTCATTTGGCTCTGTTAAAAATATCAAAGATAATTGTATAACAGTGAATATACACTGCTCAAAACAATTAAAGGATATTTGAAGTTTTATATAAAATAAAGATATAAACGGAATTTTTTTTGCCGAAAATAGAAGAAGAGAATCACAAATGAAAATTTTTCTGGTTTTCAAACTGTGGAGTATGCAAATTTTGAGTTCGACGTCAAAAACGTCGCTTCAGCGGCAACGAATGAAATTTGACTTTCAACTGGATAAAAGAGAATGAAGACAAGGATGATCGGCATTCAGTGATTGCTTTGTTTCGATGAGTACGATGTCTCAGCGAAGTCATTTGACAGATTCAGAAACTTGGAGAATTGTTGGTAGGTTAGAAGGGGGCCAAACTCAAGCCGAAGTAGCGCAAGCCATTGGAGTGTCACAAAGTGTCATTTCCAGGAACCGTTTTTTGGAGAGTGGATGTGCAGGCCGAAGACCAGGGCAAGGTCGTAGACGGGCAACAACGCCCAATGAAGATCGGTATTTAGCGTTAACAGCTCGGAGACACCGAAACATGAACGCTACTCTTCTCCAACAACACCTTCGCTCGGCTACAGGCACCACGATTTCAACTCAGACTGTCCGAAACCGGCTCCATGCTGTAGGTATGTATGCTCGCCGACCGATGGTATGTGTTAGATTAACATCAAGGCATCGTCGCAACCGCAGGGAGTGGGCAACCGAGCATGTCAACTGGAGGAGAAATGAATGGAGCAACATTCTGTTTTCTGACGAGTCCCGTTTTTCTGTGCATCCGGATAATAGGCGTATTTTCATCTGGAGGGACCGTGGCAGTAGGAATAATCCTGCGTTCGTGCACGAAAGTGTCAGATTTGGTGGTGGAGGAGTGTTGGTGTATGGTGGCATCTCCATTGACGGGCGCACTGACCTCTACATCATTCGAGATGGAGCTCTGAGTGGTCGCCGATATAGGGATGAGATCCTCAGACCTATTGTAGTCCCTTACGCTGCAGCAATCGGAGATAACTTCATTTTAATGGACGATAACTGCAGGCCACATCGTGCAAACCTGGTGGAGGATTTCCTTTTCGAGGAAGGAATCGTTCGAATGGAATGGCCAGCGTGTTCTCCAGACATGAATCCAATCGAGCACGTTTGGGACGCTCTAGGAGGACGAGTTTCTGGCCGTCAACAACCCCCACAAACTCTCCAAGAACTGGAAAGAGCTCTTCTGGAAGAGTGGGGCAGAATACCCCCAACTCGTCATTAATAGCCTCATTGAGTCCATGCCTCAAAGGTGTTCAACGTTGCTGGCCGCCCGTGGAAACCATACCCCCTACTGAAAATGATTTTCTTTGAAGAAAACACCTTTTCTTATTCTTTTTTTCTCATATGCACAAATTGTGTTTTTTTCCTTTTGTACACAAATGCGCAATAAAATGCATTTTTTTCTGCCAAACATGTGTAATTTATTCTCATATAACCTACTATGTCTGTCGACCATGTATCAATCAGCTAAAAAGTTTCCCCAGATACAAAATCCACCTAAAACTGCAATATCCTTTAATTGTTTTGAGCAGTGTATTTCGCATACAGGAGAAATATTTTCTTTTTTTACCTTTATTTTTGTTTTTCAAATTGTAAATTTTTACTCTAAAACATATTATTTTCTCATAAAATATTCATAATTTTTAGTATAAAACGAGCAATTTTCTTGCGTTAATTATTTACGTAATTAAGACATGTTGGAGATTAGAAACACACAATTTAAAATCTGTGTAAGGTTAGCTTTTATACAAACACTGCATCTGTGTAAGAACTAAGTAATCCATACACTTTATCTTTTAGAAATCATTTTATTTAGGCAATATATTAGTAATTAGCAAATGTACAAAGTGGTTTTTAACCAACTCTAAAATATTCTTTTTTAATAACCTTTGAACTGATGTTTTTATATTTTCAAATTTTACACCAAAATATAAGTTAAAATTTGTAATATAAATATTTTGAACATTTTGACTTATATTTTGATGTACAATTTAGATGTAAAAATAGAATAATTAGTATATTTTGCGAGAGAAAATCATTAAGTAAGTCACAAAAGATAATTAAATAATAACTTACAATGATATTCACTTCAAAACTGTTTTTATTTCTTAACATATACTCCACCAATATTTATGCACTTATGCCACCATTTTATAAGTACCCCCAACAACAGCTGCATAACATTTTTTGGGTTGTTGTCTCAGCCACATTAGGACTTCAAGTTGAACACAGGAGACAATTCAAAAGTTTGGTCGGCAACTTCTTCAACATCCACCATACAGCTTCGACTTAGCCCCAAGCGATTTTCATCTGCTTACTCCACTAAAAAACCATCTTAAAAGCAAGATGATGTTCACAGATGATGAAAAGGTTCAACTTGAAGTGTTAATGTGGTTGAGACACCAACCCAAAAAATGTTTTGCAGCTGGTGTTGGGGCACTGATGAAACGGTGATATAGGTGCATAAATAATCGTGGAGAATATGTTGAAAAATAAAAAATTAGTTTTGAAATGAATATCATTGTAGGTTATTATTTAATTATCTTTTGTGACTTACTTAATGATTTTCTCTCGTAAAATATACTAATTATTCTATTTTTACATCTAAATTGTACATCAAAATATAAGTCAAAATGTGCAAAATATTTATATTACACATTTTAACTTATATTTTGATGTACGTTACTGGAGTGTCACCAAAATTAATATGCTTTAAATTTAAATTTACGTATGACCGCCGGCGGTACACACGGTACTCTAATAAAAATAAAGTGTGCAACGTCGTGGTACACTTGGCACTCTAATAAAAATAAAGTGTGCATCGCAGGCGGTACTCATGGCACTCAACGTGTTAAACTTGATTATGAGGTCGTGTAAATCCAAATGTGTTCTTTCAAATTTTGAATGGTGAATGATCGTGAAAAATATAATTATGTTCAATAAAGACATATTATTCGATAATTATTCGTCATGGAGCCACTTTCCTAAGTTTAAAAATTTTATCTAGGACTATAAAAAAATAAATAAATGTATTACAAGCTAGCTATTGTATTTTCATAGAATTCTTTACTTAAAAGCATCAAAATAATGTAGAAAACTTTATCATTCTCGCTCTTAATCTTTGTTTAACCGAAGCTAAAGGAAATATTAAAAAAAAAAAAGATAAAAAAAACATGCACAATTTGAACATTATATTCTTTTGATCTAAACTTTGAAAAAAAAGGGTTCATTCAAAAGTTGTTAAGAAAAGACCTTGCTGAATTAATTACGTACCACCCTGTATTCCGAATATATTTAATCGCTCTTTTGGATGACCACAAAATTTATGCAGATTCTGATCTATTAACATAGTTTTCCTTTTATCTGAATAAAAATGTCCCTTCACTGTCTTAAAGGCATTTATTCTTCCGCTCAGTCTAGGAAGCATATTCAGTTTAAAAGAAGAATTAGAAATCTTTTCTGAAGCATCAATAATTGTATTTCGAATATATCTGTCGTTAAAGATACAAACATCCGTTTCGTAGTTGTTTGATGGGGACTTTATGCAAAAGATTACCCGATAATAGAGTTTGAAGTTATTTTTGGAAGATAAATTGTAAATATTGATTGAGATTTGATTTCATGAAAGAGCCGAAACTATGTTTTTAAAGAAGCGACGGAAACAGGTGGCGAAGTATTTAAAAAATCTTATGACTCAAAGGTTTTTGCAGTTATTGAATCACATCTTAACAAAAATAAATTATCATTAACAAACTTGCAGCAAAAGGTATTATGTAATTAATTTATATATACATATTTATATATTTAATTAATTATTTAATTATTTATGTATGTATGTTTGTACATGGCATGAACAGATACTTCAGTTTTTATAATTATATTTATGCTGAAAAAGGTTCGTTTGATGGTGGCCCCGTATGAATTTTACAGGGATTAAAATGTGTATATTTGTCTACCAGTGTGTGTGTGTGTTGTTTTTTTTTGTCTTTTTAAAATATTTTCTAGGCTCTAACTGTTGTACAATTTGACCAATAGCCGTGTAATTTGAATCAGTTTATTGTCAAAACATTTCCTCAAAATAAACAAAAGTACAGGAATGAGGTTTTTGGAACACCCCTGTGATTGGGAAAATATTTTCCTGTTATTTGAAGAAATTTCCGTCTTCATACTACAGAGTTTCAGGAAATTTTGAGCTTAGGTTTGCGGATTTTTTTATTTTGAGGGCTTCAATTGTCGTAAAATTTGATCTATAGCAGTGTAATTTTAATATCTTTACTCTCAAAACATATTTTGTAAAATAAACGCAAAAACTACAGGCAAAAAGTTGCTGGAGTGATATGAAATATATTTCCCTGTTGTTCGAAGAAATTTTCGTCTTCATATTGGAGAATTTAAGGAGCTTAGGTTCGTTTGGTAATTTTGACGTTAGGTTTGGGAATTATTCGCATTTTGGTGGAAAAAAGAAATACGTAAGAATTCCGTTTCAAAGCAGCAGAATTGCTGGCATTTGTCGCAAATGCAACTTTATTTTTGAGGATTTCAAGTAATTCTTACGTTAGAAAGACGAATTTTCTGTGTTTTGAGGGAAAATTACCAAATCAAGGCGATATTTTCGTGCCTTAAAAAAATATAACCAGTAGTAAAATACGTGTCCTTTCACGGATTTGACAGAGTATTCCTGAAATAAACGGTACCAGTTTACAATTTTAAAATAAGCAATATATATTTTTTTTAAGGAACAAACCAAAAACTATTTATATATGATCGTCTTCTGTTCGTCAGATGGACAATATCAATTCTAGTAAAAATGTAGTTTAACTAGAATGTGAATAATAATAAAGTATTGTAATAAAACACATAGTTTTTGTCCATTCTTGTTAAAATTCGCCCCCTGGTGTTCAATAAGTCAACACAAGAAAATAGGCAATGTTAATATGAATTATTTTGCGCAATTTTAATGAAGTTGCATGCTAAAAATCAACAGCATGAAGCCAGTTTTATTTTTTCTTTTAACATTACTGGATTTCCTGAAACATTTGATGAAATCTATCAGCTCATAAAGTTTAATCAGAAATAATTCTCATGGTTTTCCCGTGCAACAAGAAAATGTTGGGCGTAAATCGTTAAAGAAATGGAAACTTGATATAAAGTGTCCGTTTTCCAAGATCAAATTAAGATTCAATCCACAATTATTCTAATTTAATTATTGTTTCATGTATTTTTTGTGCGTGAAAATTTGTTTTCAGTTTTACGATAATTTTTTTTTTTTTTTTTTTTTTTTTTTTTTTTTTTTTTTTTTTTTAAACAGAATTTTTTTAACACTGATTTTTTTTTAACACACAAAATTTTCAACCTGGAATAACTATATTTCTTTCAGTCAGCGGCCCCCCCACTAGCGACTGAGAGGTTTTGCTCTAAAAAATATTTTAAATTGATTACAAATTTCCGAATCCACGATCAAATTTCAGTCGATTTTCATCAATTCAAAACTTTCTGATCCCTTACAGTCTAAAATTGCATGTAAATCTGAAAATATATACATGTTATTTTCAATATCACTTAGGCGATTCAAAAACTTTTTCAGGTCTGAGTCTTAATTATATTAGAGCAAAGAGCGACCTATATGACAGAGCTTTAATTGTATAGAAATGTGAAGCTAATTACTAGAATATTATGCAGTGATATTAATGCTTAATTAAATGTCAAGACGATAGTGGAATTTCGCGTAATCTGTGCTAATGAAATTATACATGACAATACATAGATTATATTCTGCAGTCTTTTAGAGTAAGAGAAAAACAGTGTTTACATCATAACATCGTAAAAAAGACAAATGTTTCTTCATCTATGAAGCGAAAATATAATATAACCACAAACAAAAATATACAATAACGAATACAATTATTGTTTAGGTGCGTTCATGAATATATAAATACGTAGCACTAATAGTCGTCGTCTGGTCCGTACGTCTGTCTGTCTGTCCGCATATAACAGTGCAAACACTACTCAACCGAATGGTTTCAAATTTAATATTTATAATCGTCGCATATTTTGTCGAGTCATTTCAACATTTCCGAAAATCGAATCAAAACTTAAAGACACAGTTGCAAAGACTAGAAAAAACCCGGTTTAAACCTGGGAATAAACCGGGTTTTTTGGGAATAAACCAGGTCTTTTGGGAATAAACCCAGGAATGAACCGAGTCTGTTGGAAATATACCTGGGAATAAACCGGATTTTTGCAACTCTACTTAAAGATATTAATAGAGGTTTTCTTCATTTTATTAAATCCTATCATACGTATTTAATTCAATGATATCCTATGATAGCTAATGATTCTATGTTGCAATGGTGATTACGTCATATTTAAGATAAAGTCATATTATTTAAGTATTACTGAATTCAAAAACCAAATTTGTGTACTAAAATTGTTTAATTATAGCAATCCTATAATCTACCGACAGTTTTTTGGATAGATGTTTCCAGATAAATATATATTAAATGGAAAAAAGAATCTAAAGTTTTCAAAGGGAGGCTTAAGTTTCCCATTGGAATTTTTAGTAAATGTCAACAAAAGATAAAATGCTGCCAACTTAAAATGTACTTTTTTTATTACGGAAAGTAATCATATTAAAATAACAGACGATATAATTCATTTCACTGAAATAATAACGATAATTTTTTACATTGTCTTGTATTGGATATTTGCGCATAGTATAATTTTAATGTAACAGAATTGTAATTAATTGTTTGTAAAAGTGTTTTGAAATTTAATTTAATAAAATAAAATTGATATCTATAATATGAAATTCTGCACATTAAATAAATTTTGTATTCATGCATTTTTGCTTAATAGTGCAACAGCTATTGCATCAAGATCTGAATATTTATATAACTGGTTATAGTACGACCGCACCTCATTTGTCACGTTTGACGTACAATTCCTAACTTGTTTACAATTTAACAAATATCTTTTATTTTTATAAAACATAAATAAATACAATCAAAAATAAGTAATATCCTTAATTAATTACAGACTTCCTGATTCCCGATTAACCTTCAATCAATTTTCATTATTTCAAACTTTTCTACAGTATAAAATTGCATGTAAGTAGGAAAATAAATACATGTCATTTTCAATATCTCTTATATTACTCAACAAGTTTTCAAACTCTCAAACTTTAAATTTTATTAGAGCAAGTAGAAACCAGTATGACAGATTTAATTGTGTAGAAATGTGAAACTAATTACTAGAATATTATGCAGTAATATTAATGCTTAATTAAATGTCAAGATGACAGTGCAGTTTCGCATATTCTATGTTAATTAAATTCTACATAGCCATACATAGATTATTTTCAGTATTCTTTTACAGTAAAATGAGTAAAAAATTCTGCTTACTTCATTACAGTGTAAAAAAAGACAAATGTTCTTTAACCTACGAAAATATACTGTAACCACGAACGAAAATGTGCAGTAACCTCTTCTAAGTTACCCACAGTTACGAAAAATATTTTTTATACTTAGAAACCTTAGAAATAACTATATTTTCCAGATTTAAAGAAGCATTAATTTAAAAAAAAATTTCAATTGCTGCCACTGATTTTTGGAAACGTTTCTGAGTAGTTTTTTTTGTGTATTAATCAGTTTTATTAACCCGAAATATCGGTTTTTTGAATGCTATCAATTCTCAAGTAAACATTTTCAGAAATAAAAAAACATTTGCATTTATTACCGATTTTTATAACCAGACATTATATAGATAGTTATTAGAAACACGAGTCATTAAAAAATGGACAACAGTTTTAATAAAAACCATCACAATAACGTTTTTGTTACCGATCCGGAGCGACCTAAGTTATAAATGCAAACACCAATGTGCTGCCGTTTATTAGATCTTTGGGGTATTTCGCCCCGGACCGGAAACGAAAATGTTATTGTGTAGTGATGGTTTTTATGAAAACTGTTGGCAATTTTTTAATGACTCATGTTTTTAATAACTATCTATATAATGTCTGCTTATAAAAATTCGTAATATATACGAATGTTTTTTATTATGAAATACAATCATTAACACATTTTAAGATATACAGTGTGTATCAAAAAACGTTGACACATTTTAAAAATTTATAAAACAAAATATATACAAGATAGAAACTAGAAATTTACATTTGTGTTACCTGAGATATTAGAGCTTTTTTTTAATATAGTTAACAAATTTCAATATATGCACCTTTCGTGACACGGGGAACATCTAGTCGATAATCTATCTCGGCCCATGTGTGTTCCACAATCGATTGCGTGACACATGAAATTGAAGTAATTATGCATGTTTTTAGTTCTTCAACACTATTCACTTTTGTTGAATGTTGCTTCATCTGTGAGAATGTTGTGTTTTAAAAAAATCGCTATCTTCTTCCAGATAATGGACCATTTTCACAGTGAAGTCAAAACGACGAGGTCTGTCATTACTTCGTAAATTTTGCAGTACCTGCATTTTTTTACGCATGAAGGCGAAGTTTCTTATGAAGCACGCGATGCACTGTCAGAAATGGAAATGATATTGGCCTCGTGGCAGTGCGTACGGATTTCAGCGGGCTACGAGAAAAAGTTTGGCTATTCTGTAAATGCTGCTATCACGGAACAACTAGCGCTATTTGTTGACTTTTTTTAATTTTTTTTTTTTTATGACACAGAAAAAACTCCAATATCTGTGAATTTCTAGTTTCTATCTTGCTTTTTATAAATGTTTAAAAGGTGTCAAGGTTTTTTGATACACCCTGTAAATATATCTTTATATTGTTACCAAACGTACAGACAAAGAAAATTTTACGTCGAAACTTTTCCGAAAATCAGTGGCCGCAAAAGAAACTTTTTTTTTATATAAATTTCAAAAACATATTTTGTTTCTGAGGTTTCTACAGATAAAGAACGATTTTGGAAAGCGTGGTTAAATGGGAAGTGAATATTGCATATTTTTTTACGGGGTTATATTACATTTTCGTAGATTAAGAAACATTTGTCCTTTTTTTCAGTGTAATGATGCGCAAAGTATTTTTTTATACTCTATGTATACCTTTTTGTTAAAGGACTACAGAAAATAATTTATGTATGATCATGTATAATTTAATTAGCACAGAGTACGAGAAATTTCACTATCGTCTTGACATTTAATTAAGCATTAATATTACTGCATAATGTTCTAAAAATTAGTTTCACATTTCTATACAATTAAAGCTCTGTCTTATAGGTCTCTCGTTGCTCTAATATAATAAAGAGCTTGGGAACTAAAAAAGTTTTTGAGCCGTCTAAGAGATATTGAAAATAACAAGTATTTATTTTCAGATTTAGAAGAACTTCGGGTATTATGGAATAACATTTATGTATGAAGCAATATCACAGTCCGATATTGTTTAAAACCCAAAAATCCAAATACAATTATAAACTTCAATTATCTGTGATTAGTTATTTGTATACAACAAACGTTTTACGAAATTTCATCACAGGCTTACAAATAATAACAATGAACAACTTTTTTGAAGTGTATTATGAGATAGTCGGGTAATGTGAATAGAGGGTTAAAAATGAAGAAAACGAAAAACATTTTGGTAAAATACAGATTTAATAATGCCAAGGGAGCATGATTAAAATATAGTACGTAGGCAATCAGTTAATATATTTAGTTTAGAGACTAGAGTAGTAATCGTCAGTAGTATCAGTTAGTAGTAGTAGTAGTAGCAGTTAATACATTTTAAGGGGCCAGAAAGGTTTGAAAGCAAAATAATTGATCGTGGATTAAGAAATCTGTACTTAATTTTGACTATTACATATTTTTGCAAATTTTATTTACGTTTTATAGAAATAAAATATATTATTTGTTAAATTGTAAAAAACAATAACAAAAGTTTTAACATTGTACGACAAAATTAAAAAATCCACATTTTTTTTTACAAAAAAAAACTGTTTTTTTTTTAACAGTTTTTTTTCTGAAAAAAAAATACAACATTTTCTGTCAAAATTACAGATTTTTTTTTTTTTTTTTTTTTTTTTTTTTTTTTTACAGTGTGAACACATACGCCAGTGTTCGGAGAATCGAGTAAGTCACTTCAGATTTTTCTTTTTATTAACGTAATACATTCTGTTAATGAAACGTAATACTTCCCATGTCACAAGTCCTTGTTCTTTTACGCCAGAAATAAAAATAAGTTTACAGGCTTTATTTACTGCACAAAGAACTTATGAAAATTAGATGAATAAGAACAACAGCGACTGAGTCGTACGTGATGAGCGAAACGTAATTGGCCGAATTACTTAAAACACTCAACTGAATGAGGCGTTATGTGGGCGTTAGGATCGGATCAAATTTCAATGATACAAATTGTGACCACTTATGCTACTTATTAGTTGATTAATGGTATGCCACATTATTAGAATATACACATACAAAAAGATCTTTCTTGATGTAATTACTGCAAATTACGTAGAGGGATGCATATCGAAATAATTATATACTGCCGCGGAAATAAAAGAAAAATAAACGAATCACTAATATGCTATTTTGAGCATTATTTATATTAGAGGAAAATGAAAAGTTCCCATATATAGGGAATATTATAAACTGAGCGGGAAAAAATGGAGGAACGAGTACCGGGTTCGCCATAAATTCGTTAAAACTTTAAAAATTCATTAAAATGGAGGAAATGATGCTAAAAAACTGCGGTTTGCACGAATGTGATTAGAGGCAGATAGGATTTTTTTATTACAAAAAAGTGGTTCAAAAATTTACCGATAGATGGCACTGGTAGGCATAATATGAAGCAGATGTAAGCAAATTAGGCTGATAGTAAAACACCTTTTTATTCGAAGCTTTTGACAAGCTTCAGTATCTCAACATACAAAACAGGTCCTTTTCGGGGCGGAATTTTCGCAATGCGTCGGTTGCTGATTCCCCGTTCTTCTATGAGAGCTTTCCAACAACGCTTGATCCGGTAACGATAGCATACTGCTAGTATCGAATGTCGAATCTATGCACATCGAGGAGTGTTATTGACAGCCTGATATGCATAAATCTGCTTCATATTTTGCATCCAGCGCCATCTATCTGAATTTTTTTTGAACCACAACTTGTTTTTGTATTTTAAAAAATCGATTTTCTTTTTGTATTTTTTACATTCCTCAAGTACGTAGAGAATGCCATAAAGCGATTTCGTGACATTCCAATCCCTTAAGGCAATTTTTGCGCGTTGAAAACGTAACGCCGTTCTGCGCTCAGCTGTACGCTCGAAGTTTATTGCGTCTCGAACCATTTCAAAACACCACCTCGAAACCATGCCAAAAGAAAAACATTTCAAAACCGTCCTTTTCAAACTTGACGACCATTTTTCTCGAGAACTATTTGACAAATTTCCTTATTTTCTTTAAAGGAAAGATAACAGTTTCTGTTGGAGCTTAAACCAGCGAAAAGTATAATTTTCATCGATTAATAATTTTTTCGAGCTCTCAAATTTAAAAAAAAGCTTAAAAATGACATTTTTTTTGTTCAAATGACCGGTCATTTTGTCAAAAATAAACTTTTAAAACTAAATGTTGGTATAAGCTTCAGAGAATTTAATACCCTTTCATAATTATTTTGACGAAATTGATTTCTGATGCTTATGAACGGAGAAAAATGGTCGCCCGATTGGAAGTTCACGGTGCGTAACTACAGGCACTTCCTGTCGCACAAGGTGTATTATTCATTTTCATTGAGACACACAAAAATTTAAATATAGAACTATAATGCCATTAAATATAATGCAAAAAGTCCGAGAGTGAAATCACATGTCTTTGTAACCGAAAAAAATGTGAATCATGTGAATTTTTGGCCAAAGATGTAGAACCTTAAATAGTGACAGACAGTAGCTTTGGGTATAGTCAGTATAATATCAGTTGAGTCGTCAGTACAGTGATAACTATTGAACAATTACAGTCTATCTGGCCCTAATTTTTTATTAAACATAATAATTTCTTTGAAAAAGGAACATTAAAAACCTCAGTGGACAATCTGCACTCAAACTCTAACCAGGTCCAACCGAGTCATACTTTTGAACTTTTAACTTTCATACGCCTACTTTAATTTCTTTCTTGTCAGTGTAGATGTAACTTTTCATTGTGTAAGACGCGTTTAATGAAATCCTAAAAACCTGTAACTGAGAATATGGTGTATATCTAACCATCATATATTGTATAGGATAACTTGGAGTAAGATGCCGTGTCACGTGGTTTTCCTATACGCAGGTGCTGTGGGGAAACACCACTCAGTCGTGTGGAAGAGGCATGCCTACTGATACTTTAATTCAAGTTGTCGTGTTTTATTTAAGTTTTAAATAGTGCCTTTCTATAGCTATTTAATCTTAACACCTTTGGTAAGTGTCCAAAATCTTTTACGCTCTTTCTTAATGTATTTCCTCTGTAGTTGGTCATCTTACCCCAAGACTGGGGTAAGATGCCGAAATGCAAGCATTTACAAAAGAAAAAAAAATGCTTTCTATGACATTTGTAAAATGAAATACATTTTTAAATCCTACATAAATGAATCAACTTTAACAAGAAATTAATGAATAACAAATAAAAACAACAAGCATTTTTATAAAACATTAAATCAAAAACTACGGCATCTTTACACAAGTTACCCTATATTATGTGTACCATGTTTGTAATGTCTGTGTTATGTAATATATATATTAATCACGATGTTAAATTTATTTCAGTGTTAAACAGTATGTAAATGAATATTTTGTGACACGAATTTGTGCTTTCTTAAGCTAATGGATGAGCTCCGCCCTAGACAGTAATTACGGATTAATGCAATCGAAAGATGATAAAATAATTAAGTAAAATAGTTCTTTACCTAAATATTCAAAGATGCTTTACTGATTTTTCACTGGATCATATAAAAATGAATTATACGATTTTTTTTTCTATAAAAATCACACGTTTTTCTGTATAGTTATGTGAAAACCGTACCGTTTTATTGTCTATATTTTTCGAATTATTGAATTTTTAGATCTTTTGTGATTCTGGTATCGGACTGAGCTTCATGTAAGTGTCATATTCAAATTTGGTGAGAACCCTGAAATCGAAAATTTATAAAATAATTAATAATTCAGGATTCTAATCGTAATAAGGCCAAGAAAATTTCTGTTTACACTAATGGGATGGTTTAGTGTTTAATTTATTATGTAGATTACTTGGAAAATGTTAAAATATCGAATATACATGACGTTACCGTTTCTTTTAATGACACCTTTCTTTTTCCTCTATGAGAAACATGGTTCAAAATAGCAAGGATTGGTGAATTTTGTTTTCGAAGTACTGGGAAGTATTGGGTTGAGCAAAAGAATATTAAATACCAGGAAATAAATCTTTTTAATAGATTCACACTCCCTAAATAAAAATTATGCGAACGTAAGTATTTTTTTACGGACATTCTCATAAAGAATATGTTCTTTAAATTTCTGTAATACTAATAATATGATGTACTCACGAGGCAAGACCATGGTTAAATTTGTATGCAACTCCAAGATGATAAAAAATATACACGTACGTAAATAGCCTTAAAGAATTATTTTTAAATTTTTTGTAGTTTAGTCTGCATTATTTTGATAAAAATTACATATTTAACAAAAGACATCAGCGCATTTTGCAGTGGAATACAAAAAATTAATTATTACACAAAACAACATCAAGCAAGCCTGCTTTTGATTAAAGCACTTTATTGATCATTCTGGTAATAATATTCTTGTTATCATTCTTAGATAGCATAAAAATTAAAAACATAAAAAATGCTCAAGTAAATAAAATAAATGTCAAGAACCGCCATCAAAAATGCCATATTCTTCTAAAATTATTTTCTGTAAAGTTAAATCATATTCGAAAGATGTTCTTAGTTCAATCACTATACCATCATCGCTAATAACGTCTCATTATTTATAAAAAAAACCTTTGATGTACACCATTAGTGATTAGTGAAAGGTCTTTGATTGTGAAAAGTGAAATAATTTGTCGTGACACAACTTCTCTTGTAACACTTGTCAGCTGTTGGAGAGTTGTCTTGCAAAAATCGCTCGATGACGTCTTTTAGTCATTGCCAAAGATCAGACCCCGATGATATTTTAAGCTTTAGATGGCATAGAAAATGTTCTCGTTTAAGGCTGTTCTCAAAAGAAGAAAAAAACTGTTCAACAACGCGAAGCATTCTGGGAAATTCACAGAGTCATTTTTAAAATGATGAAATATGTGCACTGTAAAAAAATCGTAGATGTAAAATTATTGTAGCAGAGATTCCAGTCAAAGCTCAATAAAATGAGCTTTTATCCTATATAAACAGACTTTGCCCTTTGATAAACAGGTTTTGCCAAAACATACAAATTGTGTGATGTGGCCATTTAGGTTTAAAAAGTGGCATTTCCCATAAAATTACTGCATCAATTAACGGTAAAATACCCATGAATTTACTGTTTTTTTTACAGTCTATGGATGTCTTTTTAAAGTGATGTGTGATCAATTTGTGAGTTTTAAAATTTTTAGCAAATGTGTTACATTATGAGTTATGATACATTACTTTTCTCATGATGACTTTTTGTTGTCCTGTCGCGCTCCGAAAATCGGCTTAAAACGCAAAATTCGATAGCTTTTTTAGAATTATCCTTTGACTTTACCGGAAAATAGAGAAAACTGTTAGATTTCTCAGTATCCGATTAAGAACACGTAAACATTTTTTGTAGTTTAGAATAAAAATGACGTCATAAATATGTCAGAAAGTAACCAACTTAGATCTGAGCGCACCCTTAACCCGTCGAAGTTTTTGTACAGTAAGAATGAGCCAAAGGGATTAATATCTGTATTCTTATAAGCAGTAGTTCTCAAAAGCTATTCTGCAAGCATTTCCAAACGAGTCTGAACTAGTGCTCCCTATTAAACGTTTATACGAGTATACGTATAATACGTATTATACAGGGTATAGATTTTGTATACGTATGATACGACCATGGCGGTTATACGTATTATACGAAACAGTATATACGGTACAGCGTATATACGGAACTTACCCCAGCGGTTAAACGTATAAATGATTAAGCAGTTTTCATATATTACGTGAAAAAAAATGGCTTTTTCCTGCATGTCTGTGGATCACAGACATTGAGAAACCCCCGCTAGAGTCCTGCATTCTCGCAGTTTGCCGAATCATCGGGATTCCTTGATCAAAGAACCACAATGGTCGCGTACCTGCCTTGCGGTTCCTGTGCAGGTAGCAGGTGCTTGCAAAAAAATTTGGAAATTTTTTTCCATAGTTTAGATTTTGATTGTTTTTCCGTCAAAACTAAGCTATTAATTATGAAATGTTTTACTATGGGTAGCGGCTAGCTTCGAAGCTACCTATTTGTAAATCCCGTACATAGCTTTTTTTGACTTATGGAGTGGATACTTTGCGCGAAACATTATTTTTGAACATATCATACAGATTGCTACGGTAATGCCACTGATTTTCAGCTTGTTCTCCATTCAGTGATGTAAGACTGATCCATTGGTATTAAGAGTAAATACGTATACTTGAATTATACATATAACCGATATACGCTTATACGTATCTAGATACGTTTAAACGTATATTTTAATATGTATACGTTTTTCATATCGATGTATTATACGTATATACGTATATCGGTTAAACTTATAACTGAAATACGTATCGCGTTGGGAGCACATCACGTTCAGACTCTGAACGTAAACCGTTATTTTAAAACGATATATAATTTCTCATAATTTAGATTTAACTTTTAAGAAAGATAAACTGTTCTCGTACCTAAGGGACATACTAATCCTTAAACGAGTCTTTTATATGTTAGTCTGATATAGTTTTCATCTAAGACTGATAAGCTCAATCATGTGCTTCTGCCTATCTGCTTAATGTTTTCAGAGTATTTCTGTGCACGCATCAATGTTTCATTTAGTGTCAAATGTAAGCGAACGTCAAACATGCGTCCAAACTTTGTTTCTCCCGAGAGTAACTGAACGGCACGTTCTGAAGTTATTCTGTTAAGCACATTCTACGTATACTCTCAAAGAAGCAGAAGTGAACTTTGATAAAATTTCTAAGAAAGTTAAAATGCGTTTTATCCCATTAAATCGATTGACCGTTGTGAAACATTGCTAACAGATAATACTTAATTTAAAATTTAAAGAACTATGAATTTAAATTTTAGAAAATTAGGACACGAGCTATTCCACTAAATAAAAGAAAGGAAGAAAATAATGAAAAATAAAGAAGGAAGATAGAAAGAAAAAAAATACTTTAGTTCTGAAAAATCATCTTTATAAGTTACTTTGTTATTATACTAGATGTTTGATTTAGAAAAAGAAAGTAATTTTCAACAAGGCCTGATTATGGCATAGACACAGTAAGTCTGTGACTACTCTGTAAAAAAATGACTAATTTTTCTTATTTTATGAAAATATACTATAACCACGAACAAAAATATAATATAATCTTCTGAGTTATCCGAGATTTCGAATAGCATGTTCCATTGTCTTTTGAATCCCCAGAAACCAATACATTTCCAAAATTTAAAGAATTATTTATAAAAACAAAGTATTTTTCGCTGCCCGTAATTTTCAGAAACGTTTCCGAAGGGTTTTTATAGTTTATTCATTAGTGTCTTCAGCCTGGAATACCTGTTTTTCGAATGCTATCAATTTTAAGTAGAGATTTTCATGCTCAAAAAATATGTTTAACAGAAAAACATGCTAAATTAACAGCGTTAACAATAGCATTAAAATTAAGACTATTTCTTTACTCTTTCATGTATAAATTAACTTATGCGGCTGAAAACGTTTACTTGAGAATTGATGACATTCGAAAAACAGGTATTCCAGGCAGAGGACACCAATTAATACACTATAAAAACCCTTCGGAAACGTTTTTGAAATATACGGGCAGCAAAAAATAATTTGTTTTATAAATAAATCTTTAAATTTTGGAAATGTATTGGTTTCTGGAGATTCAAAAGACAATGGAACACGCTATTTGGAATTTCGGATAACTCAGAAGATTATATTATATTTCCGTTCGTGGTTATAGTATATTTTCATAAAATAAGAAACATTGGTCATTTTTTACAGTGTAGATCTTAAATATTAATAATTATTTCAATCATTTTCTTATCAATATGAAATTAGTGACAGAAACTCAAACTAAAGTAAGAGAGCACAAAAAATGAAGATCTCCAGAAAAGGCGTAAACAAATTTTCTTATCTACAGACAAAAATAGCTTATTTACTTCAATATGAACTACGTTACGTCCTATGAATTTAGTATTTATAGATAATAGGTATGTATAACGTCATATGCGAAAACTGATAAAACTGCTCTAATTAGGTCATTTTTAAAACCATTTAAAAGTGCTTTTAATGACAGATGGAGGAGTACGTTTAAGATTCACTCGTATAAATGCCTCGAAAATAACGTTTCTTAAACTGTACCATTTTACGAATAAGTTTATCATAGGTACATATTCCTATTGACAACAACATAGGACATTGAACTTCGATGCACTGTTGAAATAGAGTGTATTTTCTCGATTTAATGATATTTAACTGATTATTTTGAATAGATATTTTTACATATGTCATCCCCACGAGTGGATGAGAGGTTCTGCTATCAAACATGGTAGACGAGAACGGAGCGGGATTTGAATATATGTAGCGTTCGTCGGCCAAAATATTCAGAGTTTTCTATGTGTTCTTGGAACCTAGCCGTAAATAGTTAGGTTTCTATTAGAAGAAAACGCCTTATCTTGGCCTATATCCCTCGCGTAAATAATCGTCCGTAGCAATCATCACCACCTCATTTTCTTCGATTTGTCAACGATGATTTTATGATGCAGGTTTTAGAGTTACTAGATAAGTTTTATATTAGGCTTTGCCGCAATTTAAATATCTCTTTGAGTAATATAGATTCTATTAAATGTTCAATAAGTTTTTCCTGGCAAACTTTCAAAATTTAATATTCAGCGCATACGTTAAAAATGTAAATCTGTCATCTAACTATTGTTGATATAAATAATTTTCTCTAGATACATTTTTCTAAGGACAGAATACAAAAAACCAAACAAAGACTTGGCTTTATTGAACAGACGATTAACACTAGAAAGATGTATAAAATACTAACGAATAAACCGAACTTTCAGAATGAAAAACAAAATCTAAGGGATATGGTATATTCCTATTAATTATCTCATATTAAATCCGATTCAGTAGTTCCCTTTACTTAACAGTATTTTCCTTACTTAAGGTATTCATTTTCTTAATGGTGATATGTTACGGTGACGTTCCAATGACAACAAATGGTCACTTTTACAACATCGATCGAAAGTGGCATCTTTTTTATCGTCACATTATGAGTTTGCTGTGTCCGGTACTTTTTGCCTTCAGTATGAAATCACCGCAACCTATTTTTTATTCATAAAAATTCAAAAATAAGTATTTCATGGTAAATTTTCAAAATTTAGCTTTCAGAGAATGAGCTAAAAATTTAAATCCTCCATTTAACTATTATTGACAGAAATAACTTTGACTGTAAACCTTTTTCTATAGAGAGAGCACAAAAACACAGACTTGCTTTAGTGATTCTCGTAAGAGGCTATTAACACTAACAAGGTGTAAAAGTAACAACGAGGCTTGCTTCAGAATAAAAAAATATAATAAACATCAAAGGATATCGTATATTTTTATTAGTTCTATTATAAGTGTAAAAACTCAAGAATCATAAAATGTTTAGCACAGTTAAAATTTGCGATAATGAACGAATAAGAAAATCGAACATGTGCGATGACCAATAGCGCTCACCCATAAGAAAAGTGACATAACTCAAAAATAATATATTTCACAGGAGAGGCAAAATAAGATCCGGATGTTTATAGGGTGGATGCACCAGTAATTGACCAGTGAAATATAAAAAATGCAGAAAACAGGAATTAATGGGTATACATTCTAACTTTGGTTGTTAGAGAACATATCTAACATCCAAAGAAATGTTATAATGGCAGATAAAGATGTACTTGAATATTAGCGTGGGAAAATTCGAAATATTTTTACTTTTCTATTTTTACTAGTTTTTGAATTATTATGTTTTAAGAAAATTTCTGACTTTTGTATCCCCCTACAGTATACGAGACTTTTGGCAGCTGTTTTAAATACGTACATTCATATTTTGATTTTTACACCGAAAAAGAAGTGGTCAATTACTGGTGGAATATAATTTTCTAAGTAATACTGTAAATAATTTAAATTCTAGAAAAGAAATTGAGAAAATATTTCAGAAATATGAATCGTCATACTTTATTTAGTATTTTGTGAAAATTGCAGAAAAATGTGCCAATAAATTAATTAGAAAAAAATAACTTGAACAAATTTCTACTAAATGGCCAATTACTGTTGCATTCATACTACTATAACATAACATTATAGTACTTATTTCTGCATGCAGCTGTAAAAGCGTGCATAAAAGCATAAAACTCTTACAAATGAAGGCATAGGAGGGGTTTGGAGGATTGAATGAATTTACACATCCAAAAATAGCCTCTCTTCACTCTAAAAACGACATTTTCAAAACTGAGCAAAAAATACTCAAATCTGAGTATATCAAATAGTCAAAATGGGTCAGAATCAAAATTACTCAAGTTTGAAACATGTATAGACTCATTTCTGAAAACATCCACATACTCAAGAATAAAACATCATGTGCTCCTATTTGAGTATGTCCATGTTTCAAAAATGAGTTTGAACTGACTCTAATCATTTTTGAGTATGTCCAGTCCATGTTTCAAAAATAAGCATGAACTGACATCTATGTGCTCAGTTTTGAGTATGTCCATGTTTCAATAGTTTGAGTATTTCTGGTATTTCAGAACTGAAAGCAATGGATCGTCATATTTGAAACAAAAAGTTTCATAACAAAATGTAAACATCGATTTACTCAGATTTGAAAGTGTCATTTTTCTCAGTGGTCCGTGGTTGTATATGAACATATAGCGTAAACTAGCGGTTTCCGGATAACTACACCTATGACACTTTTCCTGTACCAAGATACATTTAAGCCAGACCTATTAGTGCAAGAATATGTAAAATGCATTTTGGAGGTGTGTCACTTTTATTGCAGATTATCAATATTATTATGATACACGGTTCATTAATTTTCTTTACGAAAATTCACAAAGGTTGTTCACAAATGACCACCTCAACAACGCAAAATTTTTTGACACATTTTCTGAATCATTTCTAAACACAAAAGCATAAAAGTAGCATACTTCACTACGCTGAGAAAAATGACACTTTCAAATCTGGGTAAATCGATATTTTAATTTTGTTATGAAACTTTTTGTTTCAAATAGGACGACCCAATGCTTTCAATTCTGAAATATCAGAAATACTCAGAATATTGAAGCATGGACATACTCAAAACTGAGCACATAGTGGTCAGTTCATACTCATTTTTGAAACATGGACATAGTCAAAAATGATTAGAATCAGTTCAAGCTCATTTTTGAAACATGGAAATACTCAAAAATGAGCACATAGAAGTCAGTTCATACTCATTTTTGAAACATGGACAGACTCAAATATGAGCATATGATGTTTTATTCTTGAGTGTGTGCATGTTTTCAGAAATGAGTACATATATGTTTCAAACTTGAGTAATTTTGATTCGGAGCCATTTTGACTATGCGACATACTCAGATTTGAGTATTTTTTGTTCCGTTTGGAAAATTTCGTTCTGAGAGTGTATAGAAGTGATTTGGAATCGAAATGAGTTTTCTATTTTTTTATAAATAAATTACTTGTCGAGTTAAAACAATTCTTGTCACGTGCCGACACGTTTTTCCCTTTTCTCGTGTTGACGCATAGGGAATTCGGTTTAAAACGCCGACTTTGACAGTATTTCCTAAAAAATCTTCTACCTTTAGCAAACAATGGAAAACGTATTTCGATTACATAGTTTCTGAATAAGAACACCTGTCAATTTCATAGGTTTCAAGAAAAAAAAAACGTGTGAGAAAGTGCGGCTTTTTTTTTATTTTAGTGCAGCATTATAATATTTTCTCCTTTCTATTAAATTGATTCTTTTACCTATATCAAAGGTTATTTTACAATTAGGTTAATAGTCACTATATATGTTTTAGATTAGGTTTTCACTGCATTTTAAATACCCTATTTAGTAACAGATTTCATATTAGATTATCATACGATAAAAAATCAAAAATAAGTAGTTTCTGGCAGACTTCCAATATTTAGCTTTCAGAGCATATGTGAAAAATTTAAATCTTTCATCTAACTATTATTGATAGAAAAACTTTTGCAATAACGTTTTTCTAAGGAGAAAACAGAAAAAAACATAGACTTAGCTTTAGTGATTCTGGTAAGAGGCGATTAACACTAACAAGATGCATAAAACATGAATGAAATTTCTTTCAGAATAAAGAATATAGAAAAAAAACATCAAAGGATATTGTATACAATTAATACTATCATAAATATAGATAAAAAACCCTCAAAATTCGTAAAAAAAATTAGCACACTGAAAATTTGCGATAATTAACAGAAAAGATAGTGTAACATGTGGCATAGACAATATAATAATCATACATTAGTCATCCTTTTTTTTTTTACTTATGATAATTGACGCGATTCTCTTAAATTCATCTTCTTACCTATATCGAAGATGATTTTACAATTGGTTATATAGTCACTATATACGTTTTAGATTATTATTGCTTTTTAAATATAAATTTTATTAACAGGTTTAATTATAAAAGAAAAACATGTCCACGAGTAACAGTGACGGCATATAGAGGGTGGCAACGATCTAAGCAATACATTTTTTTCCGAAATTTAATTGCTTCTAAACATCGCATAATTCAAATTTTACATCATCGAAACGGAAAAAAAATCTTACTTTCAAACGCAATTTGTTTGAAAACTGTATCTCAATTTACTGATTTTTTATGGTTTCTAAAATAAATTTAAGCATGTTTTTTAAAATCTATCTCTATCGCGCGCACCTCGATTACGGGGGATTACCTCGTTTGCATTTAAAACAAAATAAATAGTTCAACGTTTGTTCCCATCTAATATTCCATAACAAAATTAACACTTCATTAATAAATTAGTAAATAAATAAAATAATATAAATAAAACAAAAATTTACAAGATATGTAATCAAACTGCGTGTTTAAAAATTGAAATAAGATTGAATAATCAAAAAGGCTACTGTAAGTGGATAAATCTTTGGTGATTTCTTCAGCTATAACCTTCTACATTCAGATAATACGAAACTATTGCTTTTAATAAATTTCAAAACTTTATTTGAATATATAATTGATACTTTTCACACAAGAATGTTTTTTGATATTTCCAATGGTCAATCTATAAAAATATATTAAATATGTTAACTGTTTTTAAATTACAAAATTTTAAAAACTCAAAAACTTCACCTTTTCAAAATAAATACACAAATTCAAAAACTTCTTTTACTTAAGCAAGGTGTCATACATATAAAACACAAATATCAAAGTTGACATGTTTCGGTTTAAATTCTAAAACCATACTCATAAGCAGATACCTCGCCAACAAAAAATCAAACCCGAATGACACTGGACACCACCATATATACAAGATACAATATAACAAACAACGCCATCTATAATACAAAACACAAATTAAAAACACATAAAAACATTAATCATCAAATCAAGCTTGTATACACAATTGTTTTCCTCTATTCAAATTCGCCCCACAATATTTATTTAAAAGCTCTAACCACAAAGGTGGAATAATAAAAGAGAAAGTATCATTACAGATTAAACCCCTTCGTAAATAAATTTCAATGGACTCTCTTATAAGGGACTTGCGGTAATAACTCGAAATAAAAATCAATTTAATATCATTAAATAAAATTTTAATCCCCCCCTCCAAATATAACCTATACAAAGCTGTTTTCATGCGGCCAAATTTAAAGTCAGATTCATGTTCTTTCTTTCGTATACTTAATTTTCTCCCTGTCATACCAATATAATAACGGATATCACCCCCCTCATTAACATACGGAATTTCATATACCCCTGAAAGGTCCTCCTGTTTAATCGGGTCAAACTGTCTATAAAGTAACTCTTTTAATTTATGTGGTGGTTTCGCAATTAAATCAATATCAAACTTTTTTAATTTAAACTTTAACCTCTCAAAACTACCCTTCATATAAGGAAAAGACACTCTTTTAACTTTAGAACCCTCACCCTCCCCCTCATAATTATCACATACCGCTTGATCGTTCCCCCCAATATTTTCATTTCTATAATAATTAATCAACTTATTGATGCTACCCAATTTAAAATCATTACACACAGCTGTACTACGGATAATCTGTAATTCATCCTTCAAAAACTCCTCAGAACAAACCTTAAAAGCCCTATTAACTAAAAAACGGAAAGTGGAAAACTTATAATTAAAAGGAGAATACGCCGAATTTGGGATTACATGCCTACTATTCAAACTCTTCCTATAAACCGTTCTCTTCAAATACTCCCCCCCTCTAGTTAAAAAGGTATCTAAAAAAGGGAGACTACTCCTTTCCTCTAATTCATAAGTAAATTGAATATTACTATCCAAATCATTAACTTCATTAACAAAACTAATAAAAGACTCCACCCCCCAATCCCAAATCAAAAAAATATCATCAACATACCTCCTCCAAAAAACAGGTAATTTCTCAAAACTTACAAAAATTCTTTCCTCTAAAGGTCTCATCTAAAATTCAGCTAAAAAACCCGAAATGGGCGAACCCATTGGCGTCCCCATATTCTGCACATATAATTTTCCATCAAACATAAAGAAATTACTCTGTATTATTAACTGTAAACCACTTTTTAAAGTCATTTTAATATTGTCACTAAATTTTTCTGAACTGTCAATCCTATCGTTAATGTCTCTACTCACTTCAGATATATCAATAGACGGGAACAAGGACTTCACATCCATACTTGCCAAAATGCATTTCTGGGGTATCTTAAGCGTCCTAATCTCATTCACAAATTCCGCTGTGGAACTGACAACATAGTTAGAATGTGGCAATAAATCCTTTAATAGTAAAACGAACGTCTTTTCCAAGAAATATGCTGGTGCTTGACACCTCATTACTATGGGGCGTAACGGATAACCTTCTTTATGATCTTTAACTCTCCCAACGAGACGTGGAACCACACCTTGTTTATTAATACGTAACTTCACTTTCATAAAATCCGGCCAACTACCCTTCTCAATAATCTCCTTTAATTTCCTATTAATTTTATTCAATGGGCATTTTTCAATAATGGAACAGTTGATCTCTTTAATAGCTCCTAGCATTTTATTACTATAATCACTACGATCCATAACTTCAATCCTATTAGATTTATCTGTCTGTAAAAATAGGATATCCTTTTCACTTTTCAGTTTTTTAACAATTTTTAAATCATTATTATCGAGCCCCAAAGGTCTTGCTATATATTTATTTATTTCAGTGAAAATTATATTCCTTGTTTCTTCTCTATTTTCAGTCCTAACTCTCTCGATTATACACTCAGCTTCCATAACCAAGTTTTTAACCTCATGTCTCTCCTCAAACATAAACTTTGGGCCTCTCTGCAAGACTCCCAATTCTCTCTCACTAAAACACTTTCTAGACAGGTTAACGATATCCACTTTTTGTAACCCACTCGTCACTGAAGCTCTCAATAACACAGGTTTTGCATTCCTTAATAAAACACACACTTTCTTTTTAAGTTTTGTAACTTTACGCATGTTCTGTAACTCCCTCACTCTCTCTACCCTTCTATTTAACAAATCAAATTTTCTTGTCAAACTTCCATAACTTTCACTTTCAAAATGTCCAAGCTCGTACACCTTAACAACATCCATGTAAGCACTAAATGTCCTTAAATTCAACTCATTGATAATCGAAAATTTCTTTCTTATATAAAGAGTCAAACACTTCAACTCAAATCTATGTACCAAATTTTCAAACATTTGATTAACTGTTTTATTTCTAATAGACAGAAAATTTGGGATCACATTCAGTTTATTACACACTTTCAAAAACCTTAAATTCAAAATTTCACTGTCCAGGGCCATTCGTAGATTCTTAAAATGATTAAACGATGCATAAAAACCCATATTTTATCCAGTCTCGATAAAAACTACGTTAACTGTTTTTAAATTACAAAAATTTAAAAACTCAAAAACTTCACCTTTTCAAAATAAATACATAAATTCAAAAACTTCTTTTACTTAAGTAAGGTGCCATACATATAAAACACAAATATCAAACTTGACATGTTTCGGTTTAAATTCTAAAACCATACTCATAAGCAGATACCTCGTCAACAAAAAATCAAACCCGAATGACACTGGACACCACCATATATACAAGATACAATATAACAAACAACACCATCTATAATACAAAACACAAATTAAAAACACATAAAAACATTAATCATCAAATCAAGCTTGTATACACAATTGTTTCCCTCTATTCAAATTCGCACCACAATATTTATTTAAAAGCTCTAACCACAAAGGTGGAATAATAAAAGAGAAAGTATCATTACAAATTAAACCCCTTCGTAAATAAATTTCAATGGACTCTCTTATAAGGGACTTGCGGTAATAACTCGAAATAAAAATCAATTTAATATCATTAAATAAAATTTTAATCCCCCCCTCCAAGTATAACCTAGACAAAGCTGTTTTCATGCGGCCAAATTTAATGTCAGATTCATGTTCTTTCTTTCGTATACTTAATTTTCTCCCTGTCATACCAATATAATAACGGAACTTCCGAAAATTTCTTTCTTATATAAAGAGTCAAACACTTCAACTCAAATCTATGTACCAAATTTTCAAACATTTGATTAACTGTTTTATTTCTAATAGACAGAAAATTTGGGATCACATTCAGTTTATTACACACTTTCAAAAACCTTAAATTCAAAATTTCACTGTCCAGGGCCATTCGTAGATTCTTAAAATGATTAAACGATGCATAAAAACCCATATTTTATCCAGTCTCGATAAAAACTACGTTAACTGTTTTTAAATTACAAAAATTTAAAAACTCAAAAACTTCACCTTTTCAAAATAAATACATAAATTCAAAAACTTCTTTTACTTAAGTAAGGTGCCATACATATAAAACACAAATATCAAACTTGACATGTTTCGGTTTAAATTCTAAAACCATACTCATAAGCAGATACCTCGTCAACAAAAAATCAAACCCGAATGACACTGGACACCACCATATATACAAGATACAATATAACAAACAACACCATCTATAATACAAAACACAAATTAAAAACACATAAAAACATTAATCATCAAATCAAGCTTGTATACACAATTGTTTCCCTCTATTCAAATTCGCACCACAATATTTATTTAAAAGCTCTAACCACAAAGGTGGAATAATAAAAGAGAAAGTATCATTACAAATTAAACCCCTTCGTAAATAAATTTCAATGGACTCTCTTATAAGGGACTTGCGGTAATAACTCGAAATAAAAATCAATTTAATATCATTAAATAAAATTTTAATCCCCCCCTCCAAGTATAACCTAGACAAAGCTGTTTTCATGCGGCCAAATTTAATGTCAGATTCATGTTCTTTCTTTCGTATACTTAATTTTCTCCCTGTCATACCAATATAATAACGGAACACCTTACTTAAGTAAAAGAAGTTTTTGAATTTGTGTATTTATATTAAATATTAAAAATGTAGTAGAGATTTTTAAAAAAATCACATACGTTTTGTAACTCGGAAATCCGAATTGAAACCCCTGGTTGTATTATTAGGCTGTATCAAAATTATTTTCGTTTTTTTTTTTTTTTTTATTTTTTTATACCAAAGCATGTAGCTGGCACTTTTTCACTCCTATTGTTGAACATAAAATGTTATTTAAGAGGACATTTGTCCCTCTATATTTTATAATCATACAGGCTTCTTTCCTTTTTAGGTCACATAAGGAGTGATGCAAATGTTGAGATTTTATGCATCTTAAGGTATTACTTTAAACTAGGCCTTAAAACCAATAAAGCTGTCCTCAAAACACGTGCAGTTGGCGGCCAGGACAAGAGTAGTGTCCGGGCAGTTCGAAACAAATCTAAACGTTTTAAGGAAGATGACCACAGCCTTGAAATCAAACACAGAAGTGACAGGCCACCAGTTGTGAATTTTGACAAGTTGAAGAGAAAAAAGTCCTTCCGGCCTGTACCGGGAGGAAAAGGTAGCTTCCATATTCCATGTTTTTAAAAATTTAACTCATTTTACTAAACAGCCGAAGCTGAAATGGTTGGAACCCGATTATTAGAAGATTTAATCCCGGTTTTCGTTAATACTGAATTTGAATGCGAGTTTCAGCATGAGAGTTACAGCATAACAAATATCAGATTCTTTCAAAATATCACCCACCCTAGAATTTCAAACTGCCATGTCTCAGCCATTTTTTAGATAAAGCCAAAACAAAAAAGGCTCCGGAATCCTTCTATCACGATCTAACATGTAACGGAAACAATTTTTTCAATTTAATTTTTCTTTACATCTTTTTGAATTTTTAAAAATTAAATTTATTTAACTGGTTGCCATTTTGAAATAAGATGGCGGATGAAGCTGACCAACGACCTCGGTGGAAACCTTGATATGTCCTATACACATAATTAGTCACATCCAAATCGGTTCATAAATAAAAAAGTTACAGCATGACAAATATCATATATATATATATATATATATATACCAAATATTGTATAACAAATGAAAATATACCAAAATTTTCCGGAATTGCTTTCCTCCGAACGGCTGCAGTTAGTAGCTTTTTGTAATGAAAGCTACCTAAAAAGAGGAGAATCCATTCCCTACAGTCAATTTTGATGCTAAAAATTAACAAAACTATTTATTCAATAAGTAATAGTTTTTAATAATGATTATAGAATATAGAGGGACATATATCTCTTTAAAAAAATTATGTTGAACAACAGGGGTGAGAAATGCTTTGGTATAAAAGCGTTCAAAAAACGAAAATACTTTTGATACAGCCTAATAATTCAGTATTATGTGTTAAAAATTCAAAATTATCTATTTTCTGGCAGACTTCCAAAATTTAGTTTTCAACGCATATGTTAAAAATTTAAAATCTTCCATCTAACTATTATTGATAGAAATAACTCCCACATTTTGTACGAAGAGAACATAAAAAAACAAACATAGACTTGGCTTTAGTGATTCTAGTAAGAAGCGATTAACACTAACAAGATGTATAAAATATGAACGAGTCTACTTTCAGAATAAAAAATAAATAAAAGATAAAACATCAAAGGGATATCGTATATTCTTATTAATTCCATCATAAGTGTAAAATAAAAAAACTCAAGATTCGGTGAAAATATTCATTTTGTAAGAAAAATACTCGTTAGTTTTGTATTCAGTGTGCTGCTTATACATAAAAAATAAAGATAGAAAGCGTGAATAAATTTGAAAATTAGTCGGCCAAAAGAAAAAGATGAGTTTTCAGAAAAATTTATCGTGTAAACGATTGATTTTTTTTTCTTCTAACAAAGTACGTTAGTCTGGGCGGCTGAAAGACTGACTTTTTTCATTTATTTTTAGTGCTGTTCAGTAGCTGTTGGTCTGTTTGTTGAAAATTAAATTTCTTTTGAGAGCAAACGATAGAAATTGGAAAGACTTTTTTTTTATTATTGCTTTTGTATTTTAAAGTAGTTTATTTGTTTCGTGAATACATTAAATTTGTGGTTAAAGGAAATAATTTCGATACATTATTTGAATAGAGGATATGTGGAAGAACTATTTACTTTATTTTATTTTTAATTAAAATGTTTCATTTACAAATAAACGAACCGTCTTTTTCTGTGAATCTGATAATATTTATTATTTGAGCTTAGTCATAGCTTTAGCATTATTATAAATCTTAATCCAGAAAAGACACACATTACGTTAAATGTTTAAATATTTCAAAAAAGAAAATTATACGGAAGATTTTATGATTTCTTACTAAATAGCACCGTGACCCCGAATGCCACCTAAATGTGAAAACACCGTGACCGAAATGCAACTCGTAGTGGCCACAATTCCGTCAGGTGATGTGGAAAATGAGCCTTATCTACGTCACCGCGACGTTGATATTTTCTTTTTTGTGACGCGTTCCAGGTGGCGTTGTATTGTAAACACCTTGTGATGCATGACAAAGTAATCGGTCATGGTGGCTTCACAATGGAGGCACGAAATGACGTCTATATGAGAGTAAGGATGTGACGAAATAAAGATGTCAAACTTTGGTCTACGTTTTGACTGTGATGATTTTGGATGTATGAGACGGCACAGTGACGTCCAAATGACTGACTGTGCTATTAGGGTGTTATATAATGTATTACAAATTAGTTGAGGGAAAATTGCCGATAATTAACAAATAAGTAAGTGGATGGGCTGGGATTAGTGTTAAGCATTGGACAGGTTTGTCCAATATGCTACGGAATACATGCTTTAACGGAGGACTTTTAAAGGAAAAGTGACAAGAATGGTCGTTCTCGTAAAAGGAAAGCCTTGTACAATGCCCCTTCCAGACCACACTGTATTGAAACCGCAGGCATCAGCCCAAGCTCCTCATTTTGTGACCAACATTCTAACCACTGCGCTGAGTGGACCCAGTGGAAGATAAGGAATAAACAATTAAATTATGATTATCGATATTCAATTAATTGATTTCCTTGACTTAATGCAACGATTCTGTTAAATTTATTTTTTACTTATATCAATGACGTTTTCATGATGCGTTTTAAGCCACTGAATAAATTTTAGATTAAGCTTTACGTCACGTTAATTATCACTTTTAGTCATTGATCTCATATCATTCTAATTCAGTCTCATGCATTAAAAAATAATATTGTGTGGGCGACTGAAAGAATGACTTAATAATTTATTTGCTGTTGAATTGCCGTTGGACTGCTAATTGATTATTTTTGAGAGAGAGCAAATGATAAAATTTAGAATGAATTTTTTATTGCTCTTGCATTTTAAAATACTAGTTTATTCGTTTCTCAAATGCATTGAAGTTATGGTTAAAGAAAATTATTTCGATATCATTCTTGCATAAAGGATCTGGGAAAGAATTATTTATTAGATTTATTTTATTGAAATCTATCATTCCAAAGTAAACGGATTCGCTTTTATTAAAAATCTCAACATTTGTCAATTGAATTATTTAGTTGTAGCATAGTATTAGTTTTAAACATGATCTAAAATACTGCGTAAAATAAACTACTTATATACTAAAAACAGAACAATTGCTAGGAGTCTCATTTTTGAGATATTTTTTTATATATCAAAAGAAGGTAACTGAAATAAGGGCATTAATTAACAAATAATAATTAAAATATTTAAAAATATATCATTAAAACAGTTTGAAACGAGAACATAATGTCAGTTCAAGATATTTTACTTATTTATTCCTTTGGTCTTTTTTTGTCCAGATTTGGAAACCATCGGTGTACCTAACCGTATTTAAAACAAAGAGGAAAAAATTAAGCATTATTATACACCGCAGGACATTTCCGTAACATTTCTTGATATCCTGGAAGTAGTCACGGAATATAAATGTAACATCGTAAAGCTTCAGAGTTATCTATGATTCCGGAAGTATTTCCCTTTTATTCAGAAATCAGAAAAAGAACCAAAAAGAAGGCTCAGACATCTTTCAGTTGTTTAGGAATACATTCCTAAAATAAAAGGGTACCTTTGCTTCCCCTAATTTTCGAAAATAGCACGCCGTAGTTTTTAGAGAGTAATAGTAGCTCCCGTATTGTTTAAATTGTTAGCAATTGTTATTTTTAAAATAACTTTAACCGAAATGCATTTGATCACTCCTGTGTACATGTATACGCACAAATTGGCAAACTGACTCATGCCGTGTAAAAAAAAGATAAAGATTTATTAATCTAGGAAAATATAATATAACCACGAACAAAATTATACAATAACATTCAGACTCACCCACGATTCCTAAAAGCGTTTTTTAATTTAGAAACCCCCAAAACCAATATATTTTCGAAATTTAAACACATCAATAAAAATAAAGTTCTTTTTTCTGCCACTGATCTTCGGAAAGGTTTCCTAGTAGTTTTTATAGTAAATTAATAAGTTTCTTCAAACCGGAATATTGATTTTTAGGGTGCTATCAATTCTCAATTAAACATTTTCAGATGTGTTCCTTAATTTTATACACGCAACAGTAACAAAATAATATTAATTTTAGTATTAATGTTAATGCTGTTAATTTATCATGTATGTCAAACATATTTGTTGAACATGAAAAATGTTTTCTTGAGAATTTATATCATCCTAAGACTTATATTCCGGGTAATGAATCTTATTCATACACTATAAAAAATTACTCGGAAACGTTTACGAAAATCAGTGGCAGGTACACTGTTAAAAAATTTTCTGTGAAATTACGGAGAATCTACTGGTAATCTGTTATCTTAAGTCTTATGTAAAATTACAGAGATTAGAAAACAGAGATTCTGTTAAATAACAGAGAAATTATTCGGTAAATTTACAGAGTCTACTGTAAATTTTATTCTAAAAAAAAATCTTTATTATTATTTATATATATATATATATATAAATCATTGACAGAAAACGCCGTTTCTACACAGATACGGGTGCTGTTAGAATTACTTGAATTAATTCTAATCTCAGTAACGCAGTACTTTACAAGAATCGCTTCAACCACAGATCTGATTCGAACCCGTGTCATCCGGGTGGCGGACAGGGATTATAACCACTATAACATTTGGCCTGTTACCGGTTTGTGCCAAGTATGTCTTTTATGATTTAGTCTGAAAAAAATTATTGTACTTGTAAAGGATTTTTTTTGTGTGTTTTTTGTCTTCTTTAAAAAAAAAATTAAAGAATTTTAATGTATATTTTTTTCAGCAAATTTAACAATGTTTTCGAGAATTTTTCGAAGTTTTAACACATTATACATATTATATATATTTTTTCTCATAATGCGCGAATATTTTTTGGAAAGAAATTTTTTTTAGTAGTAAATAAAAGAAAAATAAATTTAAAGCATATAAGTTATTTAAAAAGAAATGACTTTTAATATTTTATATAATTAAATTTAGAAGATTAAACTTTTTTTTTTTTTTTTTTTTTTTTTTTTTTTTTTTTTTTTGTAATATTTATGTATTTAGAAAGTTGATATATTTTTTATAAAGCATATGTCATTAAAATTCTACAACTCCTAATAATAATAATATAATACAATTTTTTATAAATATTAACACAAATTATAAAATGAACTAAAATAATATTTGAAAATTATCTTACTTAAATTGTAAATCCAGATTGAAATAAAAATTTATTCTTTAAATAACCACATTCTCTTTCTATGTTTTGATCAAAGTGATAATCGATAAAAATCCCCGCTAACTCCGCAGAGATGAATTTCCCCTTTATAAAATATTCTAATTTTTAATAAACCAATTTTTAAACCAATTTTTTCTTTAATATTTTTAATAAAATAGTAAAAGACTTTTAAAAGTGTGTATTTTGAATTACAGGTTATAACAAATATAAAAATATATTTAAATAAAGACACGAAAATCCCTGCAGAGGATCTAATATAAGAAAAGGGAAATCTCTATAAATGATGACAGAGAATCTCGATCAAATGAATTTAACGGAGAACTAGTGTAAATTTACAGAAAGTCTCGGTTTTTTTCTGTGATTTTACAGAAATTTTTAACAGTGTAGAGTTGCAAAAATTCGGTTTATTCCCAGGTTTAATTCCAATAGACCCAGTTTATTCCAGGGTTTAAACCGGGTTTTTTCTAGCCTTTGCAACTCTAGTGGCAGGAAAACGGAACCTTGTTTTTATAAACGCTTCTTTAAATCTCGAAAATATATTGTTTTCCGAGGTTTTTAAAGATAAAGAACACTTTTTGAAATCGTGGGTCACTCGGAAGAGGTTATTGTACGTGTTCGTTCGTCGTTATATTGTATTTGCCAAGATTAAGAAATATTTGTCTTTTTATTACAGTGTCATACGAATATTAGAAAACATACTACGTTCGATTCATTATGATATTTTTTGTTTGTTCCTATATAATTAAGAAAAATTAATCCAGATTTCCGTATCCTTTATTCTGGGACTTTTATTCCATAAGTCACCCTGTCATTATTATTACACTAATACAAGTCAGAATACTTATTAAATTTTGTAAGCAACGACAGTTCATGTTTAAATAATAGCTTCAATGTTCATTACAGACACGATTAATTGACAGTCTATGTGATTAAAGGGAGATCTCTCGTTATTTTTACACAAATGGAAATCAAAATATTCATTAAACTTCATGCTCAATGACAGCTTACATTTAAATAATAGCCTAAATACTCGTAAAAGGCACACACATTTCATAGACAGCCAGAATGTTAACTGAAACAGTGATTTTTTATTTGTTAAGGTGAGAGATATTTGTATTGAGTTTTGAAATTTATGCATGAATTATGCAATTTCCCTAATCTCACATAGAAACATTTTTGATATTTAGCTTCAAAACAATATCTATAAAGCATTAATTGGCGCTTTAAAGCAGTGGTTCTCAACTTTTTTTTCACATCACACTAAAAACGATAGTTAATTTAATTTTTTATTAATGCAAAAAAAAATTCATCATCAAAATAATTTGCAATCGGTATTAATAAAAGAAAGGTGTTTGTCTGTGTGTGTGTTATCGACGTGTAGATTTGGATGAGAATGGAGGAAAGCTGATCCGAATGCACCTGAGGGTCAGATTTTTCATTTATTAACAATTAGCCAAAATATTAATTACACACCATAACGAGCATCGCAAAATGGCACGCCGCCGCCAATGTCAGCGCCGTTATGAGTTTTTTGCGGAATTTCAAGCAGAGATAAGCGAAGAGTTTCGTTTTTTCTGAATTTTAAAATCGCGATCGCAATATCCTCAAGGAGCTAGAATAAAAGGGAAAACAAGAAACTTTTTGACTTTCCTTCCTGGTTCCAACGGTATTTTTTATTTAAAGAAATATTAATATGTAGTAATGAGAAAAAAAAAACATTTTTACTGGACGTCGATTCACGCCAATTTTCAAGTTTCCCGTTGTTCTGAAATTTCACACTGCTGCATACACTTCCAGGAATGATACCTTTCCTTTTCTAAAAGTGTATTTTTTAAATTGACAATCACTATAACGGGGCCCCTTGGTTCGTTTGGATAGGTTTTCAATTAAAAATATAAAATGATACAAATATGAGTCTGTACGCTCTCGAAGGCAGCAGGGGTCTCAGGGTTAGGTTCGTTTGGAAAGATTTTCGTTTAAATATACAAAATCATTTAACACTGATTTCAGGTATATTTAAGGTTATTAACACGAGCCCGGGCAATGCCGGGTTTCCTTTAAAAATATAAAATCAAAACAGACTGGAGTGTGCGTGGCACGCCTAGTGTACGCTGCTGAATGCAGTCGGATCACCAACTCTAGGTTCGTTAGGATAGATTTTCATTTTAAAATATGAAATCATACAAATTACAGTATGTACGCTGGCAGTGTAGCCCCAAGATTAGGTAACTTTGGAAAGATTTTCGTTTAAAAATATAAAATCATTCAACGATGATTTTAGGTATATTTAAGGTTGGAACACAGGACCGGTTAATTGTACTTCATTGCTACATAATGAAGAGCTGTCTCGTACTGTCGTACATCGAAAATTGACCCAAAACGCGAAATTTGAGGCCATTTCTGAATGATCATTTGCTTTTATAAGATAAAGTAAAACACTATTCGGTCTGAATACGAAATCTGAAACATTTATACTTTTTTGTATAAGTAAATTATGGGGCGTTTTAGAAAGTAGACTGATTGTATGTGATATTAGCCTTAACAAAAATTTTCATGCTTAAAATATAATACCTGGAAAATTAATAAATAAACTTTATAAGTGAAGTATTTTACTGAAAAACCATGATCTTGTAATACTAGTCCAAGAACGTTTTTTAACACGATGTATCCAAAAACTTGTTTCAGAACAAAATATCGTTTTCCCGATCGTTTCTTTTGTACTACCCGAATTTATGCAAATAGTTTAACATAACATATCATTATTTTTAACATGAATACAAACATCATATTTCAAAAATGCTACTTTTATAAAGCACAAGCTCAAGTAAAAAAGAAAAATTACACCCTTTATTTGCTGTTTCAAATTATGCAGAAGCCCTGCGTTGTTCAAATGACGTACCTCTATTCGATATAAATGATTACTATGCACTGACATAGTTGAAGAAGAAATGTCATTTACAAAATATTCAGCATTACTGCATTGTTTTATATTCTGGTTATATGATAAGGAAGCTGCAAGAGGTAATAATCATATTTATTGAAACGAACGGAAGAGAGGTACTAGATTGATATGAAGAGTTAAAACATATGCATAATGAGGGAGTTGAAGAAAGTTGTTGTGCCGTGAGTGTATTATTATTTTTAGCCTTTATTAAACTTCATAAAAAGCGAGAGTTTATTTTTAAGTAATGGTTGCAATTCTCGTAAAAAGAATAGACCTTTAATTGACGCCCACATGGTAACTGAGAGAGAGATATTTTTGCTGAGCTGATAGACATTCGTATTGAGTTTTGAAATGAGTTTGTGTATGAATAAAGCCCGTTCCCATTGCAAAATTCTTTAATATTATACAAAAAAGTTTTAAAATATTTCTCACTGATATCTTTACTGAATTTACCAGAAATTCTTGCACTTATAATATCATACATAGAAAAGTATTAAAGAAATAAATAATATTCGGTATTTTACTGAAAAGGAAACATAAATATTTCACACCAATGCAAAAACAAATTAACACTTGAAGCTGCAACATTATTCAATTTCTCGAAATTTATGTAAAATAATTAAACCTTGCATATTTAATTAATTTTAACTTTTAACCTGAATATAAGATTCCAATTTCAAAGATATAAAGTTAAACTTCAAGCAAAAAAATTATAAAAAACACCGTATGTTTACTGTTTCAAATTATGAAGAAACCCCGAGTTCGTCAAATGATGTGCTTCTAATCCATATAAATAATCACTTGAAACACTCTCCAGTTGAAGGGGCAATTTCATTTACAAAAGATTCAGTCTTACTACACTATATATATTCTGGTGATCGATAAAGGAAGTTCTGCAAGAAGTAATCATATTTGTTGAAACTAACGTATCATGTAGAATAGGAGAGATACTACAGCGAATTACTGTCAAGCGATGAGAAGAGTTAAATCAGGCACATTATGATGGCGTTGAGGAAGTTGTTGTAACGTCAATATATTAATACTTTTATTATATCTAACCATAATCAGAATATTCATTAAACTTCCTAAACAACGATAGTTAATTATTAAGTAATAGTTTCAATTCTCGTAAAAGGCACAATTTTAAATAACAGACTACACATTAACTAATATGGCTATATATATATATATATATATATATATATATATTTATGTTTATGTGAGAGACGTTGGTATTGAGTTTTTAAATATGTGCATGAATTAATCGCTTCCCCATAGAAAAATTCTTTCATATTATACAAAAGAGCTTCAAATAATTTCTCAGTAAAACAGGCATATTATGATGGCATTAAGGAAGTTATTGTAACACCAATATATTAATATTTTTAGTATATCTAACTATAATCAGAATAGTCATTAAATTTCCTAGACAACGATAGTTAACTTTAAGTAATAGTTTCAATTCTTGTAAGAGACGCAGAATTTTAATTAACAGCCTAACTGATAGGGCGACATTTTTTTTTATGTGAGAGACGTTTGTATTGAGTTTTTAAATATGTGCATGAATTAATCGCTTTCCCATAGAAAAATTCTTTCATATTATACAAAAGAGCTTCAAATAATTTCTCAGTAAAACAGGCACATTATGATGGCATTAAGGAAGTTATTGTAACACCAATATATTAATATTTTTAGTATATCTAACTATAATCAGAATAGTCATTAAATTTCCTAGACAACGATAGTTAACTTTAAGTAATAGTTTCAATTCTTGTAAAAGACGCAGAATTTTAATTAACAGCCTAACTGATAGGGCGATATTTTTTTTTATGTGAGAGACGTTTGTATTGAGTTTTTAAATCTGTGCATGAATTAATCACTTTCCCACAGAAAAATTCTTTCATATTCTATAAAGCATATAAAAATATATAGAAAAATCTATATAATACGAACGTCAAGTTCACCTAATAAAATTTTATAAAGCACAATGTAAACACATTGATAAGTTACGTTACTATCGAGGTGCAATAAATCAAAACACAGTTTTAAAAACATTAAAACTATAAGATGTCAAAATCATGAGCTTTCGGCTAAACATTAGCCTTCCTCAGATGAACAACAAGCAGTCGAGAAGACACAGCTCCGAAATGGCGCGCTTTGGAGAGGCTGGGAATGGGCGAAACCAAACAGCCAGGAATGAAGGGGGGTGACAGAAGTCCGGATGATACCATTACAAGCTGGTGAGGGGGTCAGGAGAAACCGAAAACCCAAGTGATACCCAATACATTGTACCATAAACGAGGGATCTGATAAGATAATACATCATTACATGTATTATCACCTCTTTTCAAAATCTCCAGAGACTCTCTGATTATGCAACTATTATACTGTGAATGTGAACCTCTGTGTTTTGATTTATTGCACCTCGATAGTAACGTAACTTATCAATGTGTTTACATTGTGCTCTATAAAGCATTTCAAATAATTTCTAAGTGATGTTCAGAATGTATCACTTACAGCATTTTACAAAAATTCTCGTACTTAAAATTAGCTACCTAGAAAATAATTAGATAAATAAGTAAACTTCTTAAGTAAAATATATTATTGAATAAACCTAAACTTACGAGGGAAAGTCATTAAGTAAGTTACAAATGATGATTAAATAATAACTTACAGTGATAATCATTTAAAAACTACTTTTATTTCTCAACATATTTTTCATCAATATTTATGCACTTATCATTTTATCAGTGACCCACTACCAGCTGTATAAAATTCGTTGGATTGCCGTCTCAGCCCCATTAGGACTTCATGTTGAACATCTTCATCATCTAAAAACACCATCTTGCCTCCAAGATGTTTTTCAGTGGACTAAATAGGTGAAAATCGATTGGGGCTGTTTCGAGGCTGTGAGATGGATGTTGAAGAAGTAGCCAACCAAACTTTTGAATTGTCCTCTGTACTAGGAGTGCCAATACGCTTGGACGTATCATCAAGCCCACGGTTATTGTGAAACAGTTTTACGCATACGTGACAATGCTACCTAGTCAATATGAAATGATTATCATAAACCTGTATGATGCTTCCACCTATTAACTTTCTTGGAAAGTACTTGTTACTACTTTAAAAAATATCATATCAATTTGTAACTTACTTAATTATTCTCCCTCGTACAATATTAGTCAAAAAAATGATTTTTAGTACTTTAATTTTAAATATCATTCATTTACTCTAAATTCATGCAAATTAATTTAACATTACATTTAAAATTATTTTTCATTTATATCTGCTAACTAGAATTCGAGATTCTAATTTTAAAAATAATTCTTGAAATAAAGCACAACCTTAAGTAAAAGTATTAAAAAAAGTCCAATTTACTACTTCAAATTATGCACGAACATTCTTCAGAAGATGTAGCTCTATTCCATATAAATGCGATGACTTGAGACACCGCATAGCTGAAGAAGCAATTTCATTTACAAAATATTCTGTGTATATTCCCGCTATCTGATAATGAAGCTCTACAAGAGTCAATCATGTTTGTTGAAACTAACGGAACATATTACAGAAGAGAGATACTACAGTGAATTTTACTGTCAAACGACGAGAAGAGTTGAAACATATACATAATTATGGAGTAGGGTAAAGTTTTTTTTACTGTAAATATATTAATATTTTTAGTCTATCTAACCATAATCAGAATATTCATTAAACTTCATAAACAACGATAGTTAATTTTTAAGTAATACCTTTAATTTTCCTAAAAGGCACACAATTTTAATTAACAGCCAACACATTAACTGACTGGGCGATATATATTTTATATGACAGACGTTTGTATTGAGTTGTTAAATATATGCAGGAATTAAGCATTTTCCCATAGAATTTTTTTTAAAACTATAAATAAGTTTCAAATAATTTCTCAGTGATGTTTAGAATATATCACTTACAGCATTTTTAAAATTCTTGTACTTAAATTTCACTACTTAGGAAATAAGTAAATAAATAAGTAAAATATATTATTGAAAAACATAAAACTACAATATTAATCAAAAAATGTCTTATACCTATTTAATCTAGAATATCATCCATTTACTTTAAATTCATGCAATATAATTTAACATCACATTTTAAATTATTTTTCATTTATATCTTCTAACTTGAATTCAAACTTCCAATTTTAAGAATAGTTCTTGAAGCACAACCTCAGATAAAAATATAAATAAGACCGATTTACTGCTTTAAATTATGCACAAACGCCACGTTCTTCAGATGATATAACGTTATTCCATGAAAATTATCACTTGAGACGCCGCATAGTTGAAGGAGCAATTTCATTTACAAAATATTCAGCCTTACCGCACTGTGTATATTCCCGCTATCTGATAAGGAAGCTCTGCAAGAGGTAATCATATTTGTTGAAACTAACGTAACATATTGCAGAAGAGAGATACTACAGTGAATTACTGTCAAACGATGAGAAGAGTTAAAACAGATATATAATGATGATGTTGAGGAAAGTTGTTGTACCATGAATTTATTAATATTTTTAGTTACAACTATTAATCCTTTGTCTAAGTATATTTATATTAAAAATTGAAATATTTATCTAATCTAATCTAAGATTATATTATAATGCTAAGTAATATTTCTATAAAAAGTATCTTTAAAAAGATAGCTTTTGTCTGCTATTAAGTTAGAAGGTTTGTATTTTTTATCAGATCCCAAATTTTTGCATTCTAAAAAAGTTTAACTAATTAATTGAAAATTATTTTTTTCAAAATTAAATATAAAAAGATGACGGCCATATTTTCTGATTAAGATAAATCTGAAGATAAAAGGTCGTGACATTTCTGTACTAATAACTTGTACAGACTTGTGAGATACTTGTAACTTTTGTAACTTTTTTTCGGGGCCCAAAAATTTCCATTTCGTATAAGCTTAACCTTGTGCTAGTCGCATATGTATTTCTCTGATACAAGCCACAATTTTCTTCATGTAAGTTTTGAACGCAGTAGATAACGGAACCTGTGGCTCCCTCTAACTTACTCTCACTGGAATCAATTTTCCCCCCGCAGAAAGTTGTTCTTGTACCGGTTAATGCTTTCAAAACTTACCTGAAGACAATGACTACTTGTATCACAGAGATACACATGCGACTAACGCAGGCTTAACCAAAACTGTGAAAATTAATCATTGAAAAATTAAATATAACTCAAATGACCGCCGTGTACTCTCTGTTAAGATAAATCTCACGATAAAAAATTACGATGATAATTCTGCGCGACGACGGTGTTATTTCTACACTATTAGCTTCGAAGGTTTGTATTTCTATCCCAGCCCATGACTTTCCATTTTGAATAAATTTAAATGATTAATTAGAATTTAGGTATTGCAAAATAATGTATAAATGAGATGACCATCGAGTACTTACTGAATGAGATAAATGTGACAATTTTCTCAGAAAATAAAAATTACTTAGGGTGCACAAACAGTTACTATTTCCGGAAATAGAACTGTGACCACTCGCATGGCCAGTTTTGCCTGTAGGCTACATTTTTAAAATTCAGATTGCTTGATTGTCATCACTTTTAGGTAGCTTTCAATACTAAAAAGTATAAAGCTACCTATTGCAGCCGTTCGGAGGAAAGCAGTTCCGGAAAATTTCGATATATTTTCACCGATCATGACCCTCAGACCCCAAAACCACCCTCCGTTCAAATGTTGATTTATATATATAGATATATCCATATATATATATATATATATATATATATATATATCTGACCTATGTCATACGATAACGCTCGTATTTATAAATCGATTTTGATGAAACTAATTGTGTGTATTAAGCTCACCAATGTCTCGACCGAGCTCGTTGGCCAGCTTGGTCCGCCATTTTGTTTCAAGATGGCGGCCATTTAAAAATTTAAAACTAAAATAAATATACAAAATAATTAAAAATTCAAATTTATTTTTTAATTACGTGTTAGGCCTTGATACAAGGATTCCAGAGCATTTTTTGGTTTACCTCTATCTCAAAAAATGGCTGAGATAGAGCAGTTTGAAATCCTAGGGTGGCTGACATTTTGAAACAAAACAGCACATTAACGCGATTACTCGCAAATTATTTTCTTTCATTGTGTAATAATTTTCCCAATCATACGAATAAAACTATATATTCATATCCGTTAGCACCAAATTATCGCCAAATTATCGCCAAATTTGGCGACATTTAGCGAAATATCGCCAAATTTGGCGACCAAAATAAGTCTTCATAAATGAAGCCAATTTGGCTATTGCTCAATAATTTGGCAAATTTCTTATTCAAATTCAGTATTAACGAATCTTTTGTAAACGTTTCTTTCCATTTTAACTTGCTGTTTTCGTGTTACATTAGCTAAAATTTTAAAACGAAGATATGGGAAAGTTACCTTTTCCTCCCGGTACAGGCCGGAAGGACTTTTTTAAAGTAGAAATATTCACCTTATTTAATAACATAAGAAACAAGGTGAATTATGCTACACTACTGTTCAAAAATTAAGGGACATGACCGGACACTTTCGCTTTTTACACGGTTTGTCGACTATCTACTGACATTCTTGACATACAAATTTCATACAAATGTTCGTATCGCATTAAATATTCAATATATTAATCTTTTAATTGCAGTATACTGTTTCTACTGTTCTTGAATTTCAAAGACAATTTGTCAAGAATTTCAGTAGATATTCTAAAAATCGTGTAAAAAGCGAAAGCGTACGGTCAATGCCCCTTAAGTGGTCTTAAACTCGCCGAAAATCAAACTTTCGGCAAACAAAACTTTCAAAATTTGACAACAAAATCTTTCAAAATTTGAATTAGTGTAGCTGCAAAACTTTTTTGCGAATAAGCATGCATTTTTGGCTATTGATTAAGCAAATTGTGCTTTTTAATATAATACTATTAGAAGCTGACTAATATTTTACTGATTTTGTGCATTGTTGAAATTAAAATAGATCTTTTGTTATTCCGTAAGTCATTGCGCGCATGATACCTTGAGAACTTATGACTCGATTGTTATGAAATTTTATGTAAACAATAAGCGCATATGTGTTTTAAAATGATCTACTTTTAGGACAAAATTACTTCATTAACCATGTAAAAAAAATATTTTTGTAAAAAATTTCAAAATTTTACATTTTTTGATGAATAAAAATAGTTTTAATTAAAAATCTTATCATTGTAAGTATTTAAAAGTAGATCATTTTAAACACACATATGCGCTTCTTGTCTTCATAAAATTTCATAACAATCCAAGTCATACGTTCACAAGATATCATGTGCGCAATGACTTACGGAATAAAAAAAGAGCTATTTTAATTACAACAATGCACAAATTCAGTAAAATATTAGTCAGTTTCTAATAGTATTATATTAAAAAGCGCAATCTATTTAATTAATAATCAAAACTTTATGTTTATACATATAAAGGTTTTGAAAATACACAAATTCAAACTTTGATTGTTTTTCTCGATTTTCGTCGCGCTTAAAAGGTACAAGACCCCTTAAGTTCCGGACAGCAGTGTATTTTTTAAAAATGGTGGAAATCAAACAATCTGAATTTTAAAAATTTGCCTACCCACAACACTGCGCATGGCCAGTCGATTATTTTATCACTGAAGCGCTGATGCTCAAAGAGAAAAGAAAAGTCTTTATTTTAACCACACGCAGTCATTACAAACAGAAAAGTGATAGCGCAGGTCGTGCATCAAATGCCAATTTTAAGCTTAGTGTTACAGACAGAAGTAATTAAGGACTAGTACTTTATATATTTAAGCACTAGATATCATGAAGTAAACGCCTTTACCAGTTATAAAATTAAATACATATGAAAACACATTATAAAAGACTGTGGGCTTAACTGAGCAATTTTGCGCGTTTTAATATTTAATTATTAAGCACGTGGACGGGAATAACAATTAACTCAGCTAAATGTACGGGATTGAAGACCATCTAATATCAATTAGAACACTCTACGTAATGAAATACATTGAGTACATTTTTTAGTGTTGCTTTTCACAGGAGAAGGGCTATTCACATAAATATAAATCAATATTTTTATAATTTTTTTTATAGATGCAAATATTTTTAGTGACTACGCTGTAAACGCTACGTTGTAACTTTTTTCTAAAATTACAAGCAACAAATTTGTGCTCTTTCATTTAAGGGTAGCAGAAAGGTGTGAAATGGCGAGAAAATGTACTTAAGCGTACTTAAATGTGCATAAGTTATAAAATAGGTAATAACAGTTTCAACACACTGAAAAAAATTGAGAGAATAAATTTAAGACAACATCGATAGTCGAACTTCATTTCTTTACGTATCTCATGACAAATAAAGAAAGATTCATTTGAATTCTCTTGTTGCGTTGTGGCAAAAGTGCTTAGCTACCCTCGAGTATGTTTTGAGTTTTGAGCGCGATCGTTATGTTCTGAATTCTAACATTTGTGCATGAATTATCTACCTATTCCTTTAAAATTGGCAAAGTATGTCTGAATATCTGGAAATCTAATTTTCACAGTTATTTTGTGAAATTATATGATAATTAGGTATCTGTGGTCATCTATCTAGTATGGGTACGGGGGTAGGAATTAGATTTAGTGAATTTAGTCGCATTTCACACTTGGTAGTGCATAAGAGTGGTGTTCCGTCTCTTCCAGCTTTTAAACGTATAGTTTACACATGCTGAAGTTTTGCAGTGATCTATTTTGGTAGATTCTTTGTCTAGCTTTGGCAGCGTTGTAAGGTGTTAAACTCAATGCTTTCAAATCAAATAATATTGGAATGAACAGGCTTCACTTTATAGTGCTATTCCAGTATTTTTAAGTTCCATTTTATGGTGCTAACTACGGTGTTTGAGTGATATTTTTATAGTGAGCTGAAGTGAACTTTTATTTGGTTCTAGAATACGATCAGCGTAGTCATCTTGTTTTAAGCTAACGCTTGAATTTAACGAATTCCTTGGGAATTGCATTCCCCCTCTCAGTTTCAGTGCTTCAGGCTTATTTTTGATCATCGTTAGGTTAGAACTCCCTGCTCACTGCCATCCATCCTTAGTGACATTTTTATATTGAGCTGAAGTGAACTTTTCTTTGGTTCCGGAAAATGATCAGCGTAGCCATCTCGTTTTAACCTAGTGCTGGAATTTAGCAAATTCCTTAGGGATAGCAGGGAAATTTGCTAAAATTACGGTCGTACACTCCGTAAATTTTGAGATGCGCAGAACGGCGGTACCTGCGAAGGTCCAAATTATATTCTCAGTTATCTCGAAACAGTATTTTTCAGCTCTTTTGCAAGTATGTGTGTTTAACAAGTTAACGGATTTACATGTTTTATTTTTCAAGTAAATTTAATTATCTGCAAACTATACCTATATAACAAACAAACGAAATTTTTATGGACCATAAAAATGTATCATATTATAAATTTTTATGGACTTTGAATTTTTTATTGAAATATTTTACATTTTTAAATTTGAAAAACAAGCATTTTTTAAAGTTATAACAATAAATGATAAATTTTTATGGCTTATGAATTTTTTATTAATTATTTAAAAAATTTTGCAATTGCTTTTACTTTTTTCTATCTTTACAAGAAGAAAGCATTGGATTAATGAAAAAAATTGAGTTCCGGTTTTTGGCGGATTTATACGTTTTAGAGGGTCTTGAACACGATTTGACTGTTTTTCGAAATTGTCTGCCTGTGATATTGTGGGCGTGCTATCTCAAGCACTAATTTAGTAAAGCTTTATATTCAGTTAGTCACTGATGTAAATTGGTGCTGATTAGTTTTTGATGCAAATCTCCCAGCAGGTGGCGCTGCTATGCTACTTTTTTCATGATATTCACGATAGATATATCTCAAGAACTAATGCACATAATTTCATCAGACTTCATATTCAGTTAGACGTTGAGCTAAGTTGTTGTTGATTAGGTTTTGGCATAAAACTCCCAAGAAATAGCTTTGCTAAGCTGCATTTTTCAGGATTTACATGATTTTAGAGATAGTCATATCTCAAGAACAAATGCACGGATTTTAATAAATCTTTAGATACAGTTAGACCTTGACATAAATTGGTGCTGATTCCTTTTTGGTGTATGTGAGACTTGTATGAGATAGAATAAAATTTTGTGATTGGTACATCCGACTAGTTTGTTTTAGATATAATCTAGAGACAAAGCGATAAGCAGAATAATAAATAAATGACTTCAAAATATGGAACCTAGAATTCTAAATCGCGTCAAACTAGTTTTGAAAGATTGATTTTGTAGTAAAATGGTAAACTTTTTGTCATTTCTTTTAGAAGCTAAGAAATATTTTTTCTAGAACACTTACGTAAATAGATGCAAAAAGAAGTAATAGTCTAAATTAATTACAGTCTTCCTAATCAATGATCATACTTCAGTCATTTTTTTTGTCATTTCAAACCTTTCTAGTCCTCTACATGTCGAACAATTAATATTATCAATCTATGCATTTCGTGTCTAAGGTTATTTTCCTAACGAAAAAGTAAAAACATGAGACGTAAGGGATTACATGTTAAAAGTAAACTACAAACTAAATTAAATTTCTTACGTCGTCGTGATAACAAAATAATAAATGACTTTGCCATCTAATAGATTTTTATTTCTCTTTAACACGTTGATTGCCACAGATTGCGACGAAGTTACTCGTTTCACAAACAGTTAAAAAGCAGTTTTCAGCGTTTATCGTGTCGGTTCACAATTCTCAATTGCGGCAATGTTTAATTAATTTATACAGAGTGTTCATTTTATACATTTTCAATTAAAAAATATATATATATTATGTTAACACGTTGAACGCCAAACTGAAAAAAAAACGGGGGATCTTTTTTTAAATACATGGATAATAAATTATCAATAATCCCGTTTCATAGCAATAAACTATCTTCAGTGAAAAGGTAGATGGTTCTCGTAATCGTGTGGTATGGCACCCCAGGAAATATTTCTGGTATACATATTTGTATGCCACGGCAGTGAATGTTTTAAATATTGTCTGCAGTAAGTCTTATAAAACACTACGTATATAACCAAGACTCGCATTGTTTGTAAATTTTTCTACCTGTGTAACCACTATTTCAAATCATAAATCTTCGTGGTAGTTTCCTTTTGACATCTGCCTTGGACGTCTTTCTCCGGACTGGTCACATAAATGGCACTGCGTGTCCGCAGGTGATGTCGAAAGCACGACTATACTTCGCCTTGTAAAGCGATACAATTTCACGTCGCTATCTGTTGTGTGGTGCTAAGTGCATCCGGTTTGTTCTAACAGTGTAACGTGATCATGTCGGAGCTCGCGAAGGTCGAACAACGAACGAAGATAAAATTGAAGGTACTTTTGTCACTGAACGTTGCTATTTGGAAGTGTTGAAACGTTTCATGGCCGGAGTTCGTCCTCGGTACCGACAGCAAGGCCGTTGGTCGTTCTTGCACGAAAACGCACCAGCACACACTTCGATCATTGTGCGGGATTTTCTGGCTTCTAAAGGGGTCGTGATGCTCAACTATCCTTCTCACTCCCCAGATTTATTCCCCTGTGACTATTTGCATCTAAAGGATACCACGTTTAACGGCATTATGGACATTCAAGTGACTGCGACCGACCGACTCTCTGACCACACATTGCAAAGGTGGACTTGAAGAAGAGTTTTGATGACTATTGCATTCGTTGTAAAATGTGTGTTGAGTCTAGCGGGGATTATTTCAAATAAACATAGGTCAAATTTTCATTTTAGTTTTTAATTTTTTGTTTATAGGAGCAGTCCTTGATATTTTGGAACACACTGTGTATCAATCAGTTTTCATAACCCAGAATATCGGTTTTTACAATAACGCTGCGAGTCCTGATATAATTTTTAAAAAAACTTTATACACCAAAAAAGATTTTTTTTTTCAAGTATTTCTGCAGTATTGTGTAGTATTTTATAACTTTGCTTTTATATCTATTTTTTATAGCACATAGATTGTATGTATGCTTCTTAAATATATTCTATGGATATTAATCAAATGAAGATATTTACAGTTATTATTATTTTTTAAATGAAATTGTACAATCGCAAACTTTGAAATTAATTCCCAAAAACTACTCTTAACGTGCAATCCAATGGACAGTGATGTATTATTAACCCACTGAATTTTAATCAAAATTTGTATCAACATTTTTGAATGAAATTTCACTTTTAAAACTTATGGTGAAACATACCTGGAAAATCGCATTACGTTTTTTCGAATGAAAATTTTCGAAAATTCTGATGTGAATTCAACATTACAGAGACACAATTACTTGTCCCTGAAAGGGTTAAGCAATGCTGCACAATTTTACGCTTTTTATCTGCCACTATTTTTTTTTAATTTGTGTTACTCAATTGCCTGAAAATTTAGGATTAAATAATGTAAATTGCCAAAAATGGTGGTAATAAAAAAGCGTAAAGTTGGCAGTTACGTTTAATGCATATGAGCATTAGGCAGTATTTAGTTATTTAAGTATGCTATACACTGTTAAAACTATTGTTCTGCTTTGAATCAACTTTTGGTTCTGCAGCAGCTGCAACCATAAGATGGTGAAATCTCGTTACAACATTTGGAGCTCCTGTTGAACCATAGCTCCAAATGTTGGAACCAGTTTTCAGCATCTTATTTTTGCTGCTACTGCAGCACTAAAAGTTGGTTCAAACCAGCACAAAATTTTTAACAGTGTATCCATAATAAAGGACTAAGGTTGATAAGACTATGATAATGGCCCCTTTTGAAAGTGAACATAAAAGTTTGTTCTAAACATTTAACATTGTACTTTTTATTATTTATTATATCTATTCAATACTATATATTATTTTGGTTCACTGAAATTTTTACAGATGTCATTTCTTCAAATTTGCTCATTTTTTATAATTTTGCTATTTTCATAATAATTTTCATACTTAATCATTTTTTGCTGTACAGAACAGACATTTTGATTTTAATATATATTTTTGTTAGAGGTATAATGATTTATGAAACATTAAAAGTGAAATTAATACCTCAATTCCTTCATACCTGAAACATAAATTTTTCGTTTACAAAATGAATAAAGTTTAATATATTATATATACATATCTGTTCATTTTTATTCAATTTTCTTTAATTGTTGCATTGTAATTGATCGGGCAATTTGAATGAATAAAATTTGGATTAGGCTTATTTATTCAAACAGAAATCAATTACGCTTTACTTATATTTGCGGAATATTACCCTTGATAAAGTGTTCCACGATATATGTTTCAATTTGCTCCATGTCATTTTTTTCACCGTATGCAAATTGGATTCTTTCTTCATATAACTTTATTTTTTTCTATTTATTTCATTTTGAGAATCGTTAATTTTTGGATGCATTTCTTTATATTATATTTTATTATAATTATCTATTCTTGTACTGTCGATTATTTATGTGATTTGATGTTTATTATTAACAAAAGTTTTATTATATATATATTATATATTTGAGTGGCGTAGGTAGTGCTCACGTCATATTACCAGTGGCAGCATTTGACCAATAAATTTAGCGTTAACTGTAAATTTTTTAACTTCTAAACATCGCATAAATTTTATTTTTACGCCATCGAATAGGAAAATAAATGTTCTTTCAAATGCAATTTGTTTGAAAACTGTATCTCAATTCACTGATTTTTTTATGATATTAAAAATAATTTTCAAGCATGATTTTTTAAAAATATATCTCTTTCGCTTGCAGCTTGATTACGAAGGATTAACTCGTTTGCGCTTAAACAATATAAATAGTCCACCATATTTTTCCGGATACTTTCCATTTAATTTTGCCATTGTCCATGACGAAATGAAAACTTCATTAATAAATGAAAAAATAACATAATTTAACACAAATTTAACAGACATGTAATCGAACTACGCGCTTTAACCACTGAAATTATCAAAATCAAAAGGGCTGCTGTAACAAAATCTTTGTAAGTAACGAAATCTTTTGTCATTTTTTGGTTATAACTCTTGACATACGGCTAATACGAAGGCATTACTTTTAATAAATTTCAAAACTTTATTTAAATACATTATCGATATTTTTCATATAAAAAAGCGTTTTGGGGTTTTTAGTGGACAATCTGAAAAATATATTAAATTAAAAAATATATTAGGTTTTTAAATAAAAAAATGTTTTCACCTATGTTCTACAAGGTGCGTTCGTAAAGTTTGGTGAAAGATCTCATAAAATAAAGGAAAGAAGTGTTACAAACAAAATACCTTTACTGACATCAAAGTAATAACCGTTAGCTACAACACACTTTTGGCATCAGTTGTAAAACTACTGGAAACTGTATGAGAACCGTTCTTTCGGAATCACTCGAAGCACGGTTGTCACACGCTGTTGTATCTCCGCAACGTCTGCAAAGCGTAGGCCATTCAAGACTCCTTTGAGGCGGGTTGTTGTCTCGTTACTGATGTTGCTGCACTTGTTGGACGTTGTCTGGGATTGTGCTTGTTGATGGTCGATCCGAACGCGGGTCATCCTCAACACCTGCATTTCCGCCTTTAAAGTGATTAAACCACTCAAAAACACACTTTTTACTCACTGCTTCAACACCGTACGCTTGCATTAACTTTTCACGAATCTTCGTCGACGTTTTACTTAATTTGAAGCAAAACTTTATGTTCACTCGTTTCTCCGTTTTGCAATGACACGGATTCTAACACTGTATTAGATTAGTCGCATCGAGCAACTCTGCTTAACTTTGGTGATTTGAACGATAAAGGGCACTTATTGACATATCTCTCAATGAGTATGCGTGGATGCAACATCCTAACCAGCGCGGTTTTTTAAATATGGGATCTTTCACCGAACTTTTCGAACGTATCTTGTATAATCCGGGAAGCCTGGTTTGGATACATTAGTTTATATAAACTTTTAATTCTGTAATATAAAAAATATGTTTATGTATAATGGCTAAAAACTATTTTACAGTAGTATTGTTTATATTAACTTATTTTAAGTGCCCATTGTGCAGTACTTGTCTAAAGTCTGAGCACGCTGAATTTTCAATTGCACTGTACAGTAACGAAATAAAACTTGTTTTAATGGCTTTTTTTACAATATAAACAATTGTGTTCTCAATAAACAAACAAAAAGGTACTTGTTTTGACTTATTAAGGAAATTATAGGTAGTCATTATAGTAGTCATTATAGTAGCTTTCATGGATGCGACTACCCGCGACACGACTCGTTAATACAGGTTTAAACGACTGTTTTTGATACTAAACAAACAACTCATGCAAGACTTTAGGTGAAATTTGTGCTAAATAGCAATGTTGAGATGCAACTCCAGGTAAATCGGGCGAAGTACAATGTTTAAATTATGTCTCCAAGCATAAAACATTTTTTTTACACATTTCTATCGCTTTCCCGGGTTAAATAAGTACGGAAACAGTGTATTTTGTTATTTTCATAATACTCCATTCATACACAAGTAGAAAAATGTACGATTAACAAGTTAATTTTCAGGAGTGTGCTCAGACTTTTGACAGGTACTGTATATTATTACTTAGAGTTTTCTAAATAACATTTATTCCGTAGTTTTTAAGTAATCATGTACTTTAAAACTTACATAACTGTCACAGAAGCCACTTTTATAGTCTTATCATCCCAATTCCTTAAAAAACACACTACTATCTATTTTTGCTTAAGAATAACGAAAACAAATACGAAAAGAAGGTAAAAAAGAAATATCATCATCGTAATTTTTCACTTGAGTTCTCAATCTTTATCTGTCCGTACAAAGTAGAAAACACGTTCATTTAAAGCAAGATGTGTTTGTTTATGTTCCCCGCCACGCTTTGAAAAACTATATATAAATTCTGTTATTTTATGGAAAGTGTGACGTTGCAGCAAAATTAACTCTCATACCCAGAGGATGATTTATTTGCGTTTAAGAAAATAAACTTTATAAGAAACTTCCCAATGTTCAGTTGAAAGATAAAATTTTATTTAAGGGAATATTTTTTGTAGGTGTATCATTTGTCATATTCTTAACCCTCCACTTTCCATATAGGACCTACAAGTAGAATTTTCGTTTATTTAGATTGTAATTAGTTATTTAGGCTCTAAATAAGACAATGGAATTTTAATATTTTTGCTTTCCGAACAAATAGTTTAACCCTTTTAGAAACAAATGACTTCTACTGCTAAAATGTTGAAATAAGTGAATGACATCAGAATTTACGAACAAATTTATTTGAAAATAATTAAAAGCATTTCTTCACGTATATTATGACAGCAAAACTTTATTAAAAGTACTTTGTGCCACTTGGCATTTTGAAATTATAATCAAGTGTTCGCGCCACGCAAACACTGACCTTGAAATGGATAACGAAAGTATTGTAAACGTGATTTGTATATGTATGTGTAAGTGACTGCTCCCAAACGGTACTTCCAAACAGTACTTTCAAATAAATTCTTATTTGTAAATATACTATAGACCACCACTGTTACAAGAACTATGCATAGATTTTTGTAAAAATCGGCAGACGGATTAGGTATTTAACCCTTTTAAACCATTTTGAGAACGATTGTATAGGGACAATCACCAGAAAATTGTTATAGAGTATCAGTGATAAATATTGCTTTGATTCATTAGTGGAGCAAAGGTAACATCTTCAGTTTCAAAATGGGAGGTCCAGCTTTCAAATCCAGCCGATTCCAATGTGTAAGAAATTTAAAGAAATTCCCTGTTTGGTTTTGTTTTTTTATACTTTTTGGAAACAAGTCAGTGTTCCGAAAGTCGAGTGGGGTCGCTGCAGATTTTTTGTTTTAATTTCGTTATTAAAATACCTCACACTGAAGCGCGCATTGAAAACTATCGGTAAAATCAGTAATACTTCCAATTTTGCCAGATTAAAACTTAACAAGTAATGATACTTCAAATTTTACAAATTTTCAGCCTTTTTCGGCACTAACAGTACGCTTATTCCTTTTTACTGCCAGTAAACACTGAGAAATAAACTTCAAAGTATCATAATTTATCAAGGTTTAAAATTGGAATTTTTTCTCTTTTATTCATTAGAGCATGGAGATAGTTTTTTCCCCTTTAAATATAACTCAGAGACCGTATAAAAATCTAAATTTCGTAAATTTTCAAAAACTAATCATTTTGACGTAAGTGGATGTTCATATGATGCAGAACAAGATTTTAAACGTTTTGTAATGGACTAGCAACCATCTTATAGAAGGAGTCTAATTTTTTTAATGTGAACGTTCTGTCGATATTAACCTGTGGGCGAAAGAGCGCCATCTGTACATTATTTTACTTTAATTTTCAGAAGAGTGTTTGTGGCTCTCGAAATCTTTTTCGCTGTGGTTGTATGCATATTAGGTGGTCAATCTTCTGAGTATAAAAGCAAGATAAAAAGTTCGTATTAGCGGATCTCGGTCGAGACCTGCATTACGAGGAGAGCGAGACCAGAGTATGCTTGTTGGAGATAAGCTCCAGGAATCGAAAAATATGAGTTTAGCTGAAGGTGAGTTCAAGTTCGGTAAGAGTTAACTTTGCTTACAGTTCAATAAAGTTTGTCAGCAACCATGGGTTGCTATGTGTAGTAACATTTTAGCTAGTTTGTAAAATTGTGACCAAATCTTTGTTTATAGTAACAGCCCGGGCTCTAAGTTATTAGTAAGTGCATGTGCACCGCAAAAGTTCCTTACAAAGTGAGTTTCTTGAATTAGTAATTTTGTATTTCTTCGTATTATTGAACATTGATCGAAAGACAAATTACTGTTAATTGCAACGTAGTGTAGGCAAAATTTAAAAGAAGCTCCATCGCATCTCTTCCCAAATGGTTTTAAATAAACAGGGTTTTTACATATAAATCTGACTATATATGTCCTTTAAAGTGGCGGCCTTGCCGGGGTACGTCACAATTTTTGTAATTAAATTTTACTTCTAAAACTAACGGTTTATCAATTAGATTTGCATCAACGATAAGGCGCGTTTAACGGCGGGTCCAGCTTCGGCTGTAGATTGTATATTTTTAAGACTTTAATAAAGGGGAGCGGGAGGGACACTATGCTCTACAGACTTCTAGTAGTCTGAGCAGTCCCTATTAGGCTATCAAATCAAATCAAAGGTGTGATTCGCGAATGTGTACGCAATTTTAACTAGCATAAAGATTTTCTTTGGATGAACCGGTATAGGTATTGTGCAGACAGTATTTTTTCTTGTCTTCATATAAATTAGAAAATGTGACATGTGTGTGGCACTCTGAATATTTTTTTTCTATTTCTATTTTCAATGAATTTCATTTGATGAACTACATTTGTAACTTGTTTGTTATTGGAACCATACATCTAAAACTGACGGTTAAGAATTAGATATTCGTCAACGACATTAATAGGTATCCGATATAATTAAAACTAACCGATTAATGAATTATATTAACTGTTGTGAATATTTTCTTTTCTCAGTTTGACCCTTTTTTGATCAAACTGTTACATTTTTTAAAAATTAAGTTCTCTCAGATATTTTTTTGCATTACTGGATTGTATATCAGCAGCAAAAATGTATTATCCAGCCTTCTCAGATTCCGATCAGAATTTACGCAAATATATCGATATTCTTTTATTCATTCTTTTATTAATTTATTAAAATAAGTTTCATGCATTAGTGTTATTAAATTTAAAAAAATCCCCTAATCTGTATGTCACATTTATATACTTAAAATTAATTTTTCGATCAATTAGATATCAATTATTTTTTATATTTTCTTTACTCAAATTAATACATTATAAATAGATCTATTAAATTAATTTAAATTAAGCTCTTTCAGATATTTGTTGTACTATTAGATTGCATTCCAGCAGCAAAAATGTATTATCTAGCCATTTTAGATAGTAAAATAGAAAAAAAGAAAAAACTATTTTTTACCAATATGACATATTTATATATTTAAAACAATTTTTTATGATGATTGTAGATCAATTCCTCTACATATTTTCCGTACTCATCTTTACTCTTTCCGTAACCCATCTGTTATATATCGCTACATTAGGCTCTCTCCGATATTTTCCTATTACTGGATTACATTGCAACAACAAAAATTTAATGTCTAACATCTTCAGATTCTAAAAGAACTCTCCGTAAAAAATATGTAATATTCAGATATTAAAAACTAATTTTAGATCGATTATATATCAAATTCTATGTATATTTTCTGTATTCAGCTTTACTCATTCTATCTCTAAATAATGCTCTCTCAGATATTTTTCTATTACTGGATTGCATTACAATATCAAGAATTTATTATTTATCTTCTTCGGATTCTAAAAGAACTCTTTGTAAACAATATGCCCAATAATATTTTTTTTGATGGATTAGATAACCCATTTATTAAAATTCTCTAAATTAAGCTGTCCTATATATATATTTACTACAATTGCATTCCATCAGGAAAAACTTATTTATTTATTAAAATTCATAGCCATTTTAGATTGAAAAAAAACCTCTGTATTTTATATCACATATTTATATATTTTAAACACATTTTTATATCGATTATACATAATTTTTTATATGTTTTCTTTACCATTTGTTATATATCACAACATTAAGCTCGCTCAGATATTTTTCTGTTACTTGTTTAAATTCCAACAGCAAAAATTTAATGTCTAAGCTCTTCAAATTCTAAAAGAACTCTTCGTAAACAGTATGTAATAATCATATATTAAAAACTTCGTTTTAGATTGATTATATATAAATTCCTCTGCATATTTTCTATATTCAGCTTTACTCACTCTATCTCTAAATTAAGCTCTCTCAGATATTTTTCTATTACTGGATTACATTTCAACTTAAAACATTTATCATCTATCATTTTCTGATTCTAAAATAACTCTTCGTAAACATCCTGTCCAATTCCGATATTAAAAACCTCTTTTTAGATCGATTAGATATGAATTTCTGTATATAATTTCTTTACTCAGCTTGACCCATTTGTTAAAATGAACAAATTAATCTATCTCATATACATTTTTACTTCTGAATTTAATTTAAGAAGCAAAAGTTTATTATCTAGTCATTTTATATTGAAAATAACTTCTTTGTAACGTATATAGACATGTTTATATTATTAAAATAATTTTTTATATCAATTACACACCAATTTCTCTATATATTTTCTTTACTCAGATTTACTCAATATATACCCAGTCTGTCATGTTTCTCTAAATTAAAATATTTTCCTATTACGGGATTGAATTTCAACAGCAAAAATTTATTGTCTAACGTTTTCAGACTCTAAAAGAACATTCCAACTTTTTTTTTCCCTTCTCAAAACTCCTTCTCAAACAACATGTCCAATTCATATAGTAAAAACTACTTTTTAGATCTATTAGATACCAATTTCTATATATATTTTCTTTACTAAGTTTTATCCATTTGTTACAAGTCTATAAATTAAAGTTTCTCATATATATTTTTACTATTGAATAACATTTCAACAGGTAAAATTTATTATCTAGCCATTTTAGATAGCAAAAAAATATAACACTTTGTAACCTGTATGATATATTTAGATATTTAAAACAATTTCTTATATGCGTTATATATCAATTGCCTTACGTTTTCTTTACTCAAATTTAGTTAACATTACTCATACTCATTCCATAACCCATCTGTCATGTATCTCAACATTAAGCTATATAAGATATTTTTCTATTACCGGATTACATTCTAACAGCAAAAATTTATTGTCTAACATCCTCAGATACTAAAAGAAAAATATGTAATAATCATATATTAACAACTTCTTTTAGATCGATTCTATATAAATTTTTCTGCATATTTTATGTATTGAACTTTACTCTTTCTATCTCTGAATTAGATAACTTTCTAGTTCTGGATTGCATTCCAACATCAAAAATTTATTATCTATCTTTATCGATTCCAAAATAACCCTTTGGAAACAACATGTCCATTTCAGATATTAAAAACTACTTTTTAGATCGATTATATATATATTTTTTTTACATTTTTTTCTTTACTCAACTTGACCCATTCGTTAAAATTATGTAAATTAAGCTAGTTCATATATAATTTTACTACTGAATTTCATTTCAGAAGCAAATATGTATTATCTAGTCATTTCGGATTTAAAAAAAACCCTCTTTGTAACCTATATGACATATTTAGATTTTTAAAACAAATGTTTATATCGATTATACATCAGTTTCTCTAGATATTTCCTTTAATCAGCTTTACTCATTCTATAACCCATCTGTCATATTTCTCTAAATTAAGATATTTTTATATTACGGGATGGCATTTCAACAGCAAAAAATTATTGTCTACAGTCTTCAGACTCTAAAATAACGAACTCTTCGTAAACATTATGTAATATTCATATATTAAACTTCTTTTTATATTCGAACTATTCATATTATATATATTCGTATTCATATTATATATATTCGTATTAATATTATATATATTCGAATATATATAATATGAATTTATCTGCAGATTTTCTGTATTCAGGTTTACTCATTCTATCTCTAAATGAAACTCTCTCAGATATTTTTCTAGTACTTCTTCCAACATCAAAAATTTATTATCGGTCTTTTCTGATTAAAAAAAAAAAACAATTCGTAAACAACATCGCTATCTCAGATATTAAAAACTACTTTTTAGATCGATTAGATTTCAATTTCTGTATATATTTTCTTTGCTCAACTTGATCCATGTGTTAAAAGTCTCTAAATTAAGCTATATCATATATTTTGTTTTCTGCTACAGAATTGCATTTCAGCAGCAAAAATTTATTATCAGCCATTTCAGATGTTTAAAAAAAATAAAAACTCTTTATAACCAATATGACATATTTAAATGTTTTAAAAAAAAATTTATATTGATAATATATAAATTTCTTTATATTTTTTCTTTACTCAGTTTTACTCATTTTATAACCCATCTGTCATATTTCTCTAAATTAAGATATTTTTCTATCACAGGATTGCATTTCAACGGTAAAAAATTATTGTCTAATGTCTTCAGACTCTAAAAGAACTAACTCTTCGCAAACACTGTGTAATTTTCATATATTAAAAACTTCATTTTAGTTTGAATATAATAAATCAATTTCTCTGCATATTTTCGGTATTCCGCTTTACTCATTCAATCTCTAAATTAAGCTCTCTAAAATATTTTTCTAGTACTGGATTGCATTCCATCATCAAAAATTTGTTATCTATCTTTTCTGATTCTAAAATAACCCTTTCGTAAACAAACATCGCTAATTCAGATATTAAAAACTTCTTTTTAGATCGATTAGATATCAATTTCTGTATATATTTTCTTTACTCAGCTTGACCCATCTGTTAAAAATCTCTAAATTAAGCTATCTCATATATTTTTTTATTACTAGATTCCATTCTTGCAGAACAGAAAAAAAAATATTATCTACCCTCCTCAGATTCTGATGAGAACTTCTTCGGAGATATCGATTACATCACCAAGAAATTTCCAAAGATATCACGAACTCTGCTTTTATAAATAGAAACTTCATGCATTCTACTTCCTGCAGATGGAATAAAAGTGAATGGAATAAAACAAATTAAAAAAAATTACCCAACTTGTAAATAGAAGCAAATCTTACACTATCACAAACGGCTCGATAGCTTCCGCTCATATAATCTTTTACTGGTCATTTCTTTTATAAAACATAGTGCATTTAATTTTTTTCCCAGTGTACACGAGAAAATGAACTTTGATTTAGAAAACATAGTCTTTTTTTTATTATTGTTGAAAGGAAATCTTCTTATTTAAATATTTTCATATTCTTATTCAATATCTTAAAACTTTGTTATAAAGATCTAAAGTTATATTAAATGCTTTAGGGATGCAAACTTTGTTAAAGCCTTTAATATAATTTTAGATCCTTAGATCTAAAATTATATCAAAGGCTTTAAGGATGCAAATGAAAGATTATATAGGAAGAGTTCAGAGCTAATGTCGATCAAGTCTAAAAAAGTAAAATATTTGCCTGAAAAGTATTAAAAAAATAATATTTGTTAATGGTGTATATTTTCAGAGTCATCATTCGATCGACCTTATGTAAAAAACATTTCAGGGATAAAGTGGATCCAGTCTAGTAAATTCTTATTTAAATTTGAAAGGAAATCTTCTTATAAATATTTTCATCTTCTCATTTAATAACTTAAAACTTTGTTATAAAGATCTAAAATTATATTAAAGGCTTTAGGGATGTAAATGAAAGATTATACAGGAAGAGCTCAGAGACAATGTCGATTAAGTCTAAAAAAAGTAAAATATTTGCCTTAAAATTATAAAGAAATAATATTGGATAATGGTGTATATTTTCAGAGTCATCCTTCAATCGACCTTATGTAAAAAACATTTCAGGGATAAAGTGGATCGAGTCTAGTAAATTCGTATTTAAAATTGAGTTGCCACCTTAATTATTGTTTTTGAATTTTCAAGTTATGACACATATTTAACTTAGTCTTCCAACTTCAACAATAAAAAAGAAAATTATCCTCTAAATCGCTTTAGGATTCAACTAGTGTTAATAAACTTTAACCTTGATTATATCAAAACTATAATTTATGGACTTGATTCACTTTAGCTCTGAACGCCTCATATGCATTAGGTACGTGACCCGATGTGTTGCTTTTCAATTATTTGGAAAAAAAAATAAATCTAATTTTAGTATCGTACATTTAGAAAAGATTTATTATATTAATTTTATTAAATACTAAGAATCAAGTTCAAAATCATAATTACAATTCATGTTAAAAGAATTTCTCATTAAAAGTGTACACTTTCAATAACTTAATTTGTAGAAAAAAAATTTGTATTTTCAAGATTTCGTTATTAGCTTATTATTTTAGAGCTGATGCAATACAAATGACGTCAATTTAACGATAATTTGCGCCTTAGTGACAAATTTTAACTATCATTTTTAGGAAATAATTAGCTGAAAAGCTATGTTTGTTTTTTAAATTAATTAATTCTAAATAGGGGCAATAACTGTCCATTTTAAAGCAAGGAGCTTATGTTTGTTTATGTTTAAACACCTAGATTGATAGTAAAACTCAAAAGAATTGCTAGGGATTGATTTTTTAAATGTCTTTTGGTTGACAGACAGTTTTGTGTTATGTAAGAAAAATCTGATCCTGAAGGTTGAATATGTAAAGTTATGTTCGTTTTCTTCAAATTTTCTTGAAAATTATAATTTGCATTCGAAATTTTTCCACCGTCCATTCAAATAAAAGATAATTCCACATTTCAATTTTAATGAGACAATGACGTGAAAAAAATTATAATTCCTATCGTTTCCAATTTTCTCTCTCTTTTTTCTTTTTACAAAAATGTAGCAATTTAGCTGCCACCATTACAGAAATGTCATTAAAAATTACAAAAGAATCAATATCTTGGAAACAAATTCAAAACTTAAAATTCTGAAAATTTAACAAGTGTCTCACAGCAGACATCACGTGACCATACTCAGATTCCAGCCCTTTTACACCTTAAAATATGCTTTCCTTGAAAAAAAGTATTTCGAAATATTACACTAAAATGAAACTTTATGAAATTTTATGAAAACTTATGAAAACTTTAAGAATATTAAAAGGCGCTTTAATGTGTAATTTTAATCACATTTTATCGTATTTAAATAAGTATTTTATTTTATTAATAGAAATAAATCTAACTATTATTAAATTCAAAATTAACTTTTAATAAAATTTTCTGTGCATAACATTTTAAAATCAAAAAGTAGAAAAAAAATTCTGAAATAGGGTATTTAAGTATTTCATTTTAAAAATAAAAATGAATTTTTAATTGTTATTAACATCAAAATTTACTTTTGTTAAAAATTTCCATTTATCATGAAAAATATAAAGCAACTGATAAAATATTTTTAAATAAAAATGTTGAAAATAAAACTGAAATAGAATATTTCACAATAAAACATTTATAAACAAAAAAGTTAAAAAACAACAACAACCTGAAATAGAATATTTTAACCGATAAAACATTTTAAAATAAAGATCTAGAATAAAAGTTGGTAATAAAGAGAAGACGTGGAACTCGAACTCATGCTATCTAGACTCAAATGCATCGCTCTGATCGTTCAACCACCAAGCACATAGCCATATGGCAACAAAACATTAAAATAAGTAGGCAAATCTGTGATCTGAAGGCAGGAATCTAAGTATGGTCACGTGATGTCAGCCCCGAGGCACTTGTGAGACAAAATATGACATCCTGAATCCATGCGGATAACTGAGGTTAATTTCATCGCCAAACGTTCGCTATTAGAGGAGTAGTAGTAGAGAAACACAAACAGTTAAGCAGATTTTAATATTATAGATAAACAAATTGTATACAGGATATCCGACATATTCCGGAAATAATTCCAGAATTTTTCAAATTCAACAATTCATTTAGATATAATAAACATAAAATATGTGACACAGTTACATACAGTAGACATTTACATACATATATTGTATACAGTAATTTAAAAGTATAATAAAGATTTTGGCCAAGGGCTGGAGCTGTGCTTTCTATGCTCTTTCAAAATGTGTAAAATTGTATTAAATTTATTTTTCAGTTTTTACTCAGGTCGAGGTTGAGACGGCACACCGTCAATATTTTATGTTATTTAAAATTTACGAACTATTTTATAAATTTGCCGGTTATTGTTTTTAATATAAATAAAGAATTATTGAATTATAAATTTCGAGAGTGTTTCTGGTACACCCTGTATACCAATGTATTCTCTCACCAGATAAATTATCTTCATTTGAATGGTATACCTATTGCAGCTGAAAGTTTAAAAGCTATAACTTTGATAGCATTAAATATTTGCCTTTTGAATGATTAATAATGCTTGCAAACTCTCTCTTTGGTGAGCAATTCGCTACGCAAACGTGTACGGTACATGTATTTATTATAAGTTAAATAATCACTGAAATCTCTTTGAATCGCTATAAAAGCTTAATAAAAAATAAATATATGTCTCTGTATATTCACAAAATATTTGTGTATGTGAATTATTTTTGTTAATTTTTATTAATATTTGTAAATCGTAATATTGAGTACGGTTCCTTTTAATACCAAAAGTTACAGATATAATTTTGATTTTCTTTTTTAGCTCTTGATTCAGTTAAAACTGTATGGAATTAAAGATTAGAATACGAGTCCTTCTGTTTTACAAGATAAAAAACGTACTCTAAATTTATTAATGATCCGAGTAAAAAATTCTGCAGAACTTTAACAGGGCGCGAATAAATCTTTTCGCCTCATTTAATAGTAGAAATAAATTAGAAACTCTTCGATTAATCGCAGAAAGATTTTTTAATCTGAAGAAAAATTACTATGCAAACTAGCTGGCTTCGCCCGCCAGCGGGCCCCTAATTTACATCGGTGGCTCGAATTGTAGAAAATCTCGAATCTTGTAAAACCTCGAACCAGACGAACCTCCGACCCGGGTCCCCGCTGCCTTCGGCACCGGATAATCCCTTAATTTGCACATTGAGTGGTATAAACCTCTAACCGAACGAACTTCCAACCCGGGTCCCCGCTGCCTTCGGCACCGGATAATCCCTTAATTTGCACATCGAATAGTATAAACCTCTAACTGAACGAATCTCCGACCCTGCCCCGCTGCCTTCGGCATCGTAAACCGGTCGTGCTACGCACGCACCGGATAATCCCTTAAATTGCACATAGAATAGTATAAACCTCTAACCGAACGAACCTCCAACCCGTGTCCCCGCTGCCTTGGGCACCGGATAATCCCTTAATTTGCACATCGAATAGTATAAACCTCTAACTGAACGAATCTTCGACCCTGCCCCGTTGCCTTCGGCACCGTAAACCGGTCGTGTTACGCACGCACCGGATAATCCCTTAAATTGCACATAGAATAGTATAAATCTCTAACTGAACGAACCTCCGGCTCGGGTCCCCGCTGCCTGCGGCACCGTATAGCAGTCGTGCTGCGCACGCGCTGCAGTATACGCTAGTTCCACCTTCCACCACCAGGTGGCGCAATCTGTTTATACGATCATAACTGAAATCGTTAAGGCTTTCGATGCCGAGTCGAATGAGCTATACCCCGTCGTTTTCATGCCCGTAGAACCGGAGATAGGAAAGCGCCCCCTGGTGGTGAGATTCGGAGAAAAATTCGATAAGCTGTAGTATCCTCTATCGACGTCGAGTCGATTGAGCCAAACCGCGTCGTGATGTGACCCATAGAACCCGAGTTGGCTGAAAAATCCTTTAATTACACCTTCCACCACCAGGGGGCGCAATGTGTTCTATACGAACATGACCGAAATCTTTAAAGCTGTCGAAATCCAGTCGAAAGAGCCAAACCCCGTCGTAATCCGGGCCTTAGAAACAGAGATAATAAAACGCCCCCTGGTGGTGAAAAACGAACTAAAACAGATAAGCTCTAGTATCCTCTATCGATATCGAGTCGAATGAGCCAAACCGCGTTCCGATTGGACTCGTAGAACTCGAGATAATGTGATATCAAAGTATAAAATCTGATATTATTATTCGAAAAGTGTGGTATAAACTCAGAAACTTTTAAAAATGTTATAGAGGGTCCTTATTACTTTAATTATGACGTTTGGAATCAGTTTGGTGGAAATCCGTAACATAGTTTCTTAGTTATAGAAACGGACCACAGTTAAAAGAAAAAAGCCGGGGGTGGGGGGGGGGGTTGGCGATGACACTGCTTTTCCTCAAACAACTTATGTAGACTACCTGAGTTCTAGTTCAAAGACAGTGATCTGTAGAAAAACTTAAAACTAAAAATTTAAAAAAAAATCGATAACGGGCGAAGCCCGCTTTTCCCTATCATAATATCTGGTTGCCACTCTAAAACCAAAACTTAAAATACTAAAACTTAAAATAATAATGCAGGTTTTAGATGCGGCCTACTTCTAGCCGGCACTGTCATAGAAATCTTTCTTTTGCTTTAATTATACAAATAACGATGATTAATTATACAATAAAATAATATATCGGCTCCTAATGAAGATATGAGAATAATTTTTAGATATTCTGAAAGCAGAAAAAATTTTGCGTCGCCCTGTGAAAGTTTGGAATTACTGCGCCCCTTAGATTCGGAGATGGGACCCCCTCTGAAAAAACGCAGTTGAAAGTCACGTGACTATTTTATCTCTTTCAGAAATGACTTATTCACAGACTGTGTTGAATGTTTAAATAAAAAAGCAGCTGTCTCTTTGGAATAGAAATAAATTCATTTGCCGTGTCATTAATGAGTTTTAATTGATATCTTTAAAAATTACTGGTCGATTTTTACGAATTTTTTTTGTTGAATTCGCGATTTTTTTATACACGTGTTAGCAAATTTTCGTGAATGTAGAGTCATTATTTCCACTTGTTTCAAAAAGGAATGGGGCGATTTGATCTCGGATGTGTCGACCCGGCATTCTTTACGGCAACCTTTTTCCCGTCTGGGGTCGATGTTGGATGTCTGGTCAGTTTTTGGCCGAAATAAAGAAAAGTTACGGTCCGAATTTCAAAACAATTGACATTTTGGAACGACAAAAATCGGCCGCGCATGTACCCCGATTTTCGGATCGATACCTCCGGTAGATTTTTTTTTATTCGATGATGCGTTAAAAAGCGACAATTTGGATGTCTGCGATTATCAAAACGGAAATTTTTTTCGATTCTTTTTCAAGTTCGGTTTCGGTCGGTAATTAAAACAGTTTCATCGATTAATAACTCCCCGGGTCCGGGTCGGACGCCCGACCCGCCGAAACTTGAGCTCCGCGCTTTTTTTCCAAATTTTTCGGTCCGCGTCCGCCTTCAGTGCGTCGATTCGTCCCGGAGCCTTTGCGTGTACAGACCGGGAATGCACAGACGCACACACAGACGTTCACGGACATTAATAATTATCCGATATTTCTAATCTGAAACAGTTGTGCCATACTTTTTGGAAATTCTAAAGCTTGTACACACCTTGCTTCAAATAAAATTGATTTAATAATTTTTTATATGTTTATCCACCTGTCAGCAAGATTATCATTTTTATAGGCTTGCTTTTTTGGATATCAAGCATGTGTCATTTGGATATATGTTTTTTTTTTTTGTTTTTTTTTTAAGAATCTTAATTTCCTTTTTATGAAAAGCACAAAACAGCAAATCACATTATTAATAGTATCAAAATTTGTATTGTGGATAAAATTACTGACATAATTGAAAAGTGTTTGATTAGTTTTTTGTTACATTATTTTATAGTAAACGGACTTCACTTGCAAAAGTAACTTATCCCGAAGTCAGTCATCCCGAAGCCAGTCATTTAAAACACTCTTAATCAAAATACGTTTAAATATAGGAAATATATGTAAAGTGTTAATCGAGTTATTAGAAATCTGGAGAGAAATTATGAAATCCCATTCCTCCATTTGTCGTAGATTAAGTATAATTACAAAAATATATCTAGCATCGACATAGGATTAGATATTTAAACACCTTTGAATAAGGTAGAATTATGAGAGAAAATGGCTTAGTTAAAATAAGTAATGCATTATCAGAATGTAAAAGAAAAACAAAACAGAAAGACTCTATTATATCAATTTTATGTATTGTTATCCTTCTACATGTTATTTAATCGATCCTGCACAGTCTTAGTTATTAATCACTAGAGAAAGTGAAGAATTTTTAAGCATAAAACGTGATATCTCGTCATTGGTAATTTTGAGAAAGCTTCACAGCAAACTAGATATATCATCAATGGCATTCAATGGATTAACATGTGAAATAGTGCGAAGGGGGTTGTCATAAAGACTGTTTGGTTTATTTTAAGATGTTTCAACATGGTGTGATTTCGCTATGGTGTGATGGAAATGTCAAGACGTAGAGCATTTTTTTATGTGTTGAAATTTTACATCTGGATTATTAGATTTAGTTTCAATACATTTTGCATTTTTTATTATTTTTTTATCCATAATGTTATTTTTTTTAAAGACAAGGTAAAGATAAATCAAACTAGATTCACAAATATTTGAATGTAGTGTTCTGATTTTATGTTAATTATTGACGTTTAAATTTGTTTTCAAAATATAAAATAAAGAGTGAATTTGACCTAATCTTCTAAACGAAAGGAGTCATAGAAGAATCCATGTGGAGCATAAAACATCATATCAACCCTGTCTGATATCTAAAAAATTCCGTGTTATGGCAGATAGAAGGAAAATGCGTCAATCTGCGTTGCCTGAAAACCCCCAAATTTGTGAGTTTTATGAAAACTTGCACACAAAATAAGCAAATATTTAAAAAGAGCAAAAAATATCCTATACGATGACACCATTTGTATCAGTATATATAAATTTAACGGTGACTTACATGTGTTGAAACATTGACAAACTACAAAATCGAATTATCGCCAAAATTTTTAACCGACAGTATTACAAAAAAATTTCTAGGTAAAAATAGTCAGAAAATAGTCATTACCAAAACTCTGTTCAGCTTGCCAGGTTTCGAATGAACTTACAATAAACAATATCGGTGTTTTAATTTAGCATCAATTATCCTTTCTTTTGCAATACATCACTGGAATTACTCGGGATGATATAAATTCACATAATCGGCTTCAATACGCTCAACAAACTACATTAATAGCGAAAACTCATCACTCCAAACACTATTCAGCTTAAATGCTTGTCTTGGAGTGCTTGGTGATCACTTGATAATGTTCACATGCGTTCCTGTAGATCTGGCAATCTAGGTGATCAACGAATTAGCCACGTATGACCAATATATCGCGGATACTGATCAGTTAGGAAATCTCGAACGACATTTGAAGAATGTGAAAGATCCTTATGGTGTTGGAAAATGATGTACCGGCTGCTCCATAAATTCGTTAAAAGTTTACATATTCATTAAAAAGGAACAAATGACACCAAAAAGTTGTTGTTTGCACGAATGGGATTAGAGGGAGATTAGATTTTTTAAACAAAAAACGATGTGCAAACATTACCGATATATGGCACTGGCATGCATAATATGGAGCAGATTTACGCAAACCAGGCTGTCAATAAAACTCCTCGATGCACGTAGATTCTTCATTTGTTGCAAGAAGTATGCTATAGTTACAAGATCAAGCGTGGGTGATTAATCTCTGTTAAAAGAACGGGAATCAGCAATTGTCGCATTGCTAAAATTTCACATGGCAAAATGACCCAAGACAAGAAAAGGACCCGTTTCATGTGCTGGGAAACTAAAGCTTGTCCGACGCTTAAAAAAAGGGGGTCACCTTGAGAATCGCCCACGAAGTGCAAGACTCTCCTTGACATCTGCTTCATATTATGCATGTCAGCGCCATCTATAGGTAATTTTTAACTACAATTTTTTTTGATTTATTAAAAATATCTGATCTCCCTCTAATCCCATTCGTGCAAACTGCAATTTTTTTGGCTCATTTGTATCTTTTTAATGATTATTTAAAGTTTTAACAAATTTATGAAGCACCCGGTATATTGCTTGCTAGATAACACTGGAACGCATGAGGACTTATAAAGTGATTTCCAACCACACCAAACCAAACATTTATGCTGATTCGCACCTAGAACGATCAGTTTAGTTTTATAAATAAACTTTATTGAGCGTCATAATGACAACTATGGAAATTTAACATGAATCCCGATTGATTTCAGTGACGTATTTCAACAAAAGGCTAAATTTCTCATGAACTAGAACACCGATAAAGTTTATTGTAGGCTCATTTTAAAACCGTTAAAATAGAAAAGGTTTTGAAAAATTTGACCAATTATAAATGTTGAAAAGTTGCGAGTTAAATATTTTGGCGAAAATTCGATTTTACACTTTGGCAATTTTTCAGTACTTGTAGCTCTTCGTTAACTTCAGATATCCTAATGAAAATGATGTCATCTTATAGGATCTTTTCTGCTATTTTCAAATAGGTGCTTATTTTGTGTGTAGGTACTTTAAAATTCTCACAAATTTGGGGATTTTCAGACTTCGCGCAGACTTGACGCATTTTCCTCTTATCCGTCATAACTCAAAAACATTTAGAGATAGATCCCTATAATGTTTTATGTTCCACATGGAGCACTTCTATCAATCCGTTTCGTTTATTAAATTAGCTCAAATTCACCCTGATAATTTTTTAAATTATTTTATGCCTAAACACAATTCCTTTTTGAGCATTTATTTAACCAGATCTTATAATTTTTTTAATTTTTTATGCTCGCTTAAAATCTAGAAAACGACCTTTTTAGGGTTTTGTTCATCTCACGAAACCCTATTACTCCCGCTCCGTTGTCTGTCCGTCACAGAGCCGTTCTCAGAAACTATCTAGCTTACAGGCATGAAAATTTGTGTACTTATAGCTAAATACCTACTATGAAGTTCAAAATATTAAAATTTGAAAAAAACGTATTATTTTAATATAGAGAGATAAAAAAACCAAAATTCTAACAGCCTTTTCCTATTAAGTTTAAACATTTTTCGTTATAGGAGTTGCCAACAATTAAAAATCCACAATAAAATTCTTTCTACAATAATTAATTTTCTATTGAAAGATTTCCACGTGAAAAATGAAAATGAAATAAAAAGTTTCACCAATTGAAAAAAAAGATTAATATGACATCATATTGGTAATAAAACGTACATTTTCAAACATTTCTCAATAATACAAGGAGTATGAGTATGTGTATGTACAGAAAGCAGATAAATATCACGTCATTAGAGAATTAAAAAGAAAATTAATCTGACGCATATTAGAAGTTTAACGGATTTTTCAAATGTTTGAGAATAATACAAAGCGAGTATCAATATAAGTAATAGAGAATAGTAAATATATGTGTTTGAGGAATGTATTGAATCATGATAAAAACCCGATTATGGAAATATTCGCACATTTTAACATTTTGCAGGTGCACAACATGTTTAATCTTAAAAAAATTATTTTTTTAAATATCGCATTTAGTCTATATGACAGATATTATTATGACAAAGTATAATAGCGGGCTTGTTCAGATATTCGAAAAAACGAAAAAATAGACCGGTAAATTTTTACTTTATAAAAAACTTGATTTTTTTTTTTTTTTTTTGACTAAATGAAATTTATTTGGATTTATTAAAGAATGGATAAAGTGTTTTGAAAGAATATTAAACGAAACCCTTTGTGCGATCTTCGATCACACTTACCCACTTGTTAATGATAGCTATTACTTTTTTCGAGAGCAATGTACGAATATTTTTTCTTAAAAGAAGAAATTCCGTTTTCCACAATAGAAAGAGAGAGAAAATGTTCTCAAACTGCACCCCCACTAATTTTAGCTACGAGCCTCCAGTCTTACGGATCACATTTATTTGTGTTCCGAGTTTATTCGAGTGGATCACGAATGTTGTATAACACAATTGTGCCGTCTCAGATCTAGGTTTGTAACGGTAAGATTAGAAGAAAACTCCCGTGGGTATAGATTCATGCCCTGGTGATCTAAAGTAATATATCCATACTATACATAGAATGTAATTCAATGAAAATGGACCAGGAGTACAAGATAATGATAGATTACAGTTCAGAATGTCTGATGTAGTGATGGGCCGATTCGAGATCTTTTAAGAATCGATACCTTAGTTTTCGAAAACATTTCAGAATCGAAATCAGAATCGATTCTTTGTATTCAAATGTTGTAGCACTAAGATATACTCCAGACTTCATTCCAAGTAAATGAGGGGCGACATTTCGTCTGTTTCACTCTTCGAATGTTTATTCTACGTAAAATCGTTTGCTTTTTTTATGATCACGTGTCAGATTCACACCAGTCTATTAGAAAAGTATGAGTAGCGCCTCTTTCAGCCAATCAAATGTTTATTTTTCGTACAAACGCTTCTGTTTTGTTTATGACAATGTTTTATAATTTATAGCTCTGAGAACAATTTCTTTTCTTTTTAATGTTTCTCAGTTTTGATATAAATATTACGATTGTCATAATGCTTTGTTTTTCGCAAATTGTTTGAATGATGAAAATTTCATTAGAAATTTAAATGGTAAATGTTATATTATTTTAAATTATGTTTAATTTAAAATTTTATTTATTCCAATCAAATTATTATAATATGTAAAAAAAAAAAAAAAAAAAAAAAAAAAAAAAAGATGAAACCAGGCAGCAAAAGATCAGAAGTTGTGAGAGTGGTAACTTTGTTACTTGCCAAGTATGTAAAAAAGACTTGAAATTCTGTGGAAACACTACTAATCCTAATTTGCATTTAAGAAGACTGCATCCAGCTATTATTAATTATTTTCAGCAAGAAAATAGTTCAGGCACCCAATTTTCTTCACCTTTGACTATACGGTTCAGAAAGAAGTGACTGAATGTGCATCTGTTAATGAAGAAAAATGTGTCGAACCTCCTATTAAAAGGCAGAAGCAGTTACGAATATTTCGTGCTAAAGCGGAGTTATCTACAAAATAAAAACGGGGAATTGATAAAATCCTTGTAAAAATGATTGTCCAGGATTATCAACTTTTGTCAATTGTGGAAAATTCAGGATTTCTAAAGTATTCCAGAAAACTAAATCCACTGTATGAACTACCTAGTCGAAAACATTTGTCATCAGTATTGCTGCTAGATCTCTACAATGAAACCAGATCCAAAATAAAAGATATGCTTTGCAGTGTTCAATATTTTGATATATTCACTTGATATATTCTCTTATCATAAGTGGACAAAGGAGGCAAAGTGACAAGTGGACAAAGGAGGGCCATTCTCATCCCTGACTTAAATTTCATTCAATAAATTTAATTTATCTGATTATTGAAAAAAATTAATTCTTCCAAGTGACGTTAAAATCAGTTAACATCAAGACCCCCTCCCCCCCCCAAAAAAAAATAAAAAAATAAAAAAATAAACTAAGAATTTTTTGTCAGGATGACTCTATTCCATTGAACCCTACACCCTCCCAAGGTAAGACGATTTTTAATTTTGTTTTCCTCTTAATGTTCATGCGTTTCAAACTTATCTTAAACAAATTATTCAGGGTGGCAATGCTCTTTGACGGAAAAAAAAGAACTGCTTCAATTTTCCAACTAAAAACATGTTGGTAAAGAAAAAAAAATTATATTTAATATTTCTTAATTGATAAATTCTTGTATTGCTTTTTATGTTGATATGTTTAAAAATTGTCTTGCATGAGAGTTCTAACAACAAAAAATCTTAGTTTAGATTATTTCATGTCTAGATTATCATGTTAAGATCATGTTTAGATTATTTTATTCTGCAGACTAGACTGTGGACCATTGCTACACGTATTTTAAAATCTTGCCCCTCCCAAGATATAATTATGCCGACGTCCATGTTTCTTAGTATTGCAAGTTATATCTTATTATTTTCCAAGATTTAGAAGGCAAAGAACCGGCCTTCCCCTGCATATGCCCGTAAAAGTAAGCAATTTGTCTTTGATTAGCGAAATCAAGAAATGTTTTTTTTTTTACGAGCGTATAATTTTATTTTCCATTATAAGCAATTATTTTGATCATTTTGATCGTTGAATTTTTAAAAATTTTATAAAAAATTTGATATTTATAATTCTGAAATACAAATTCACAGAATTTTATTCATTATAATCGTTTGCTTAAATTATCGATTTAATTAAAAATATACATGTATATTAATTGAATTGATGGCATGCTTGAAAAAATAAAACAAAATTTTAAAACTAAAATAGCGCTGTTCATCCTTCTAACTACAAGATTATGGAGAGAAGTCTGAAACAGCACCGAGTAGTCTAGTAGTATTTAAATACCATTCGCTGGCGCATCTTATGAAATCGTAGAAAACTCCAGCTATGAGAACGGAATACAGTCGAAAACCGCAGTTTTCGTCGCCGACACAGATGCGAGATGACTTGTATTCGAATACTCCTGTCTGAAATCGAGACCAATTGAATACATGGCTGAATCGAGAACACAGACATTTTGTATTCGAATACTCCCATCACTAGTCTGATGCCCAGTCACCACAGGAACTGGCCACCACTGTCAAGGACAGTTCTTTTTTCGAAAGCTTGAAAACAAATGTCTCTTCACTTTTAAATGTTACATGCTAACTTTGCTTCTAATGAAAATTTTTAATTAACCATTGTTTTCTGAAAAATAAATCCTTTTTTTGTAAAGTTAATTTTAAAAAAGAACCTAGAATTATATTCATATAAGTATTGCATTTTTTTCTTAAATTTTTTCGAAAAAATCAATTTAAGTTTTGATAAAGGCAAAACTTTTGAAAGAATTGACGACATAGCTTCAATAGTTTCAGAGAAAAGGGTATCACACTGAGAAAAATGACACTTTCAAATCTGAGTAAATCGTTGTTTTCATTTTGTTATGAAACTTTTTGTTTCAAATATAACGACCCAATGCTTTCAATTCGGAAATACCAGAAATACTCAGAATATTGAAACATGGGCATACTCAAAACTGAGCCCATAGAGGTCAGTTCATACTCATTTTTGAAACATGGACAAATTCAAAAATGATTAGAATCAATTCAAACTCATTTTTGAAACATGGAAATACTCAAAAATGAGCACATAGAAGTCAGTTCATGCTCATTTTTGGAACATGGAGATACTCAAATAGAAGCACATGATGTTTTATTCTTGAGTGTGTGCATGTTTTCAGAAATGGATATATACATTTTTCAAACTAGAGTAATTTTGATTTGGAGCTATTTTGACTATGCGATATACTCAGATTTGAGTATTTTTTGCTCAGTTTTGAAAATGTCGTTTCTAAGAGTGCAACTGTTTGCCACAGGTTTGCCTAAGTGTTGTTGTCTCCTTAAATTTTTTTTAACAATTTGTAAATGTAAATAAATAAAGTTCTTCCAGCTAATTCAGAAGAATAGATTGATTATTTTAAAGTACATACATCATATTTAATAAAAATTGTACAGAACGGTTTTTCTCCTTCTAAGTTCTCTGCTTTGGCAGGAAAGGTAATTTGTAAGGAAATTTTAAATTTTGCTTACCCAATTTAATTGAATAGCTATGTGGTAATTATATCAAAAATCCTATACATTTGTTAAGATTATAGTTTAAGAATTCCCCATAGGCTGTAATATATTTCCGCCACTCAAACGAGGTTCAAACCCAAACCATTCAATAAAGGCCGTCTAAAATGTGTCATAACGTTTCTCATCTAACAAAGTAAACAACTTCTAAAAATTTTATGGAAATCGCAAATTTTTAACATGTATTAACAATGAACAGAAAATATATCCCCACTGCCCGTAATGTTATTGAGAGATTCAAAGGGACGTTCTTCTCGAATGAATTATCGGAACTTTTAGATTAACGAATTCATCCAAGATATTGGCAAAATCAATTCAGTGTCCAAATGAGGTTCAGTATTTTACACGTTATCGTGATGATACAAGGCTAAAATATATGACAACACTAAGTTATAATATATTTATTGCGCTTAAACTCTCTAAAGAAGCTCATTAACGAAATCATCCAAGATATTTAATCTTAGAAAACAAAAATATAATGAAATCAACCTAGTCTTCAGCGGAATGACTTGTGTTATATAACATCATTAAAATGCATCGTGAACGATTTTTCCCATAGGCTATAATGTAATGGAACTCTCTTGTGTATCCCTGTGAACGAACAATATAATACCTACATTCTTGATTAACGATCTCATCCAGTATACGAGTAATTAAAATATCAATACAATGTCTCAATACGATTCGAATTGGTTCAGTATTTTGGTTGTTATTGCGATGACAATTTTTTAATTACATACAGATATAAAATATATATGTATAAACGAAGTGATTCGAATAGATCGATTTATAAAGGAATCAACCTAAAATTATAATTCATATCAAATGAAGGTTTTTTTTTAAAGGAATAATACAGATATATCCACGAAAAGAGCAAAGGAAAAATATTTTTAAATATATATTTGAAAATATAAAATACTTCTTAAAAAAAGAATAAAACATTATTCGAATTTTTTGGAACATTGCGTTTTTCTTTACCTAACCCTCTAAAACTCAAGCAAATGAAAATGAAAAAAAAAATTTACAAGAAGAAAAAAATTGACTAGCAATCTGGGATCAAACAATCTGAACGTCGGTCGGTAAAGTTTTGGAGAAAGAATGCCTGGAGAGGAGATGAATATAAAGATTTTATTCTTATAAAAGTGAAATATAAGTTTCAGTATCTTTTGAACAAACAAAAATAAAGTTTTATTCGACTTTAAAATGATTCAGAAACCTTAATTGTGTATGCTTTAGAAAGTATTAAGTAAAAGTAATAGGTTTGAAATATTATATAAAAGTTACAGACAAGCAATATCATAGCTTCTAAACTTTACCTTTAAAAAAAAAGTCAAATAAAGATGTTTTCAATGAAATTTCATTAAATAAAATGTCGCTTTTTTCTATTTTGTACTTATTTGGTTTCACATTTTAAGTGAAATTTCTTGTCCGAAACATATTTTTTTTTTACTTTAAAAATGGAACAGTTGGCATCTCTGTTATATTAAAACATTGCTGTTCCTTTTTCTAATTAGAAAAATATTTTATTTACAGAAGAAAAAAAAATAAACCTTTCCAAAAATGTTTTGTTTTGTTATTTTAGGAAATAGAAATAGTATATTTATGCATTCTCTAGCCATAAAAGCATATCTCAACAAATGTTATACAGAATTTTAATTCTATAATAAATTGACCAAAAAGTAACATTTATAAACACTTTACAATGAAATACAGTTCTTAAAAATATATAAACACCCCACTAATGCATAGTATAAATACTATTAGTAGAAAAACAATGTAGGTTAAAAAAAATTTGGAATAACATATAATTTTTAATTGATATTTTTAAATTGATATAAGGAACTCTCTCCTTTCTTAAAAAAACACCAACTTCAGATTTTTGAATGGTATTCCCCGAATCGTACAACAAAGCAAAACAAAATTACAGAATGTAATTAGCTTAAATATAAAGCTTTACCCTGTCCGACGATAACCTTCAAATTTAACAGCGGATTTTATAAGAGGCCGATTGCATGGTTCTCTCCAAATTGAAATATCTAGTATTGATAAACTTAAATTTGTCACTCGAATAGTATATCAAATTGCAAATTTGTTTCTCTGTCTGTCTGTATTTCTATACAAATCCACAGTTTAAAAGCGACAATCGTGAAATTATACGCACAGGCGTATTGAAACACAGCCGATGCACCAAAATTATCCGAAATTTAAATAAATTATAGTTAATTTTTAATTAATAAAATTAACCGCAGCGAAATAAACTGGTAAAAGTAAAAAAAATAAGAATAGTGATCACGAACGGAAATCCTGTAAGCAAAATAAACTGTTAAATTAGCAGATTTTATTTACGCATTAAACTGACTAAAATTAAAAATGATTTAAATTTTATTTTTGAAAATGTGTTTTCCTACTCTGGTACTTCAATAAAATCTGCACCATTGGTAGATTTTTAACATTCAAATTAATAATCTCTTTGCAATTTTTACGGCATTTTTATCTCATCCTTTTCCCTAATTGAGATGTTTCGCCATATCTGGGTTTTCTTTTCTCCTATCAATGGCATGCTATGTATATATTTTAAATGAAAATTAAAAAATAAATACATTATCAGTACATGAGAGAGATAAGAAATGAGAATGATAAGAAATGTACAATATACACAGAGAAAAATGATACTTTCAAATCTGAGAAAATCGACGTTTTCATTTTGTTATGAAACTTTTTGTTTCAAATAGGACGACCTAATGCTTTCAATTCTGAAATACCAGAAATACCCAGAATATTGAAACATGAACATACTTTAAACTGAGCAGATAGAGGTCAGTTCTTACTGATTTTTTAAACCTGGACATACTTAAAAATGATTAGAATCAGTTCAAACTCATTTGTGAAACATGGAAATACTCAAAAATGAGCACATAGAAGTCAGTTCATACTCATTTTTGAAACATGGACATTCTCAAATAGGAGCACATGATGTTTTATTCCTGAGTGTGTGATGTTTTCAGAAATGAGTATATACATGTTTCAAATTTGTGTAATTTTGATTCGGAGCCATTTTGACTATGTGACATACCCAGATTTGAGTATTTTTTCTCTGTTTTGAAAATGACGTTTTTAGAGTGCAGTACATGAAAAGAAAGATAAGAAATGAGAATGACAAGAATGTACAATATACTTTAAGAGCAAAACTTTTTTATACAGAATTTTAATTCCCTGATTGTAGATCAGCTGGTATTTTAAAAAATGTCGATCAAACAAAACTTAACAAATTTACATTTAAATTGAGGAAATTTCCATAATTAGCATGTCTTATATATACATTTTTTATAATACGCTTTTTCAACGAACAAAATTTATTGTCCGTAATTAGAATTTCTAAGAATGCATTTCAAAAGTATGAGACGGTAATATATAATATACAACTGACATTTTTTCAGTTGTTCAATTCAAAGCAACTCTCAAACTCTCCCATACGTTTAGGATTACTGCCTGCCTTATTTCAATATTTTTATAAGACATTTTTCTTCTCATAAGTCACATCTTAAATTTCTCTCTTCAATATTAAACCTATAGTTCGGGAATGCATTGATATTTTTCGAATTTCTTACCAGATTTCAATGTATACTTCCTAAAAGATTACTCTTTGTTGTCTATTTGACAGAATATTTTTAAAATACGTAGATAACTGTATTTTAAACTTTAAAATCATATTCAAAACACTTTAGCTTTGGGAAGATTTTAAGACTCTACGATAGTAACGCGAAGACAATCGCAAGCTAATGTTAAGCTAATGGCAGTATTCTTTTTAAATTTCTCGTTTGCATTTCAATATTTTTAAATTATTTGTTTTGCGTAGGATATTTGAAATCAAAGGACACTTTTAATTTCGGAACTGGTTCAGAAACTAAAAGTGTCCTCGAAAAAAAAAAATCAAAAAAGTACGAAGATACCCGGTTAAACATCGACCTCAGATATCCTATGCAAAAAGAAAGAAATACATTTAAAAATATTACAAATATAAACGAGTCATTTCAAAATACACTGTAAAAAAGACAATTGTTTCTTAATCGAGGAAGTTATAATACAATTACGAACAAAAATATACAGTATTCTCTTTTGAGTTACCCACGATTCCGAGAAGTGTCATTTTACCTTAAGAAATCCCGGAAATCAATATATTTCTTATATTTAAAAACACATTTATGTAATCAAAGTTTCTTTTACTGCCACTTATTTTCGGAAAAGTTTCAACGTAATTTTTATAGTGCATTAATCAGTTTTCTGAAACCGGCGTATCGGTTTTTAAGGATTCTACCAATTCTCAAGTAAGCATTTTCATAGTCAACAAACAAGTTTTACTGACAAACATGATAAATCAACAGCGTTAACATTAACATTACAATTAATGTTAGTTTGTTACTCTTACATGTATAAATTCAATCACGCAGCTGAAAATGTTTAATTGAGAATTGAGAGCGTCCTAAAAGCCTATAATCCAGATTGAGAAAACTGATTTATTCACTATAAAAACAACTAAGAAACGTTTAAAAAAAATCAGTGGCAGCAAAATAATCCTTGTTCTTACAAATGCTTCTTTAAATCTTAAAAATATATTGGTTTCTATGGTTTCTACAGATAAAGGATGCTTTTCGGAATAGTGGGTTATAGGGAAGTGGTTATTTTATATTTTTGTTCGTGATTATATTCTATTTTCGTAGATTAAGAAACTTTTTTTTTTACAGTGTAAGTGTGTCATTGGTTTAACATTAGCTTGCGAGTGTATTCGCTTACTAGTGTAGGCTATTAAGACTTAAATTAGTAAATTAAATATATATTTCAGAAATATATTGTTATACAAACAGCAAAAAATTATATACTGAAGTACATAAGAAGTATATTACACACTTATTTGATCACTTTTTTTAGTATACTTTGAAGCGCACTTTTTGGAAGAGTTTTTAGAATACTTCTGAGAACATTTTGAAAACGATGATTTTCCATGTGTTCCCAAATGTGCTCCCAATCTGTTCTCAAATGTGTTCCGAAGTTTAGATTTAACAAATATCCTGATCAGAACACTTTCGGTACACTTTCCGAACACTTTCTTTATAGCGGAGCATATTCGGAACACGTTTCACTACACATTATGATAACTGGGTGTTCCCAATATGCGCAGGGAATTTGCAGTGCAGACTACTACAGTATTTACAGAACATATAAGGTAAAGCCAGGAGAGATGGCGCGGTCGGAGAGATTGCGCACATAGAGGTTCGGGGGGAAGGAGTAGAGTGAGAGCGCAGCGACTCCAGGTAGTTGTGCAACAACAGTAGTGGAGTGTCTACTTGAAAGTACACGTTGATTGCTTTGAGCGTCTAAGATAAAGTATTGCTATTTTGTTTTGTTTTCCCAAAGTAAGTGCTTGAATTTTCATAGCTATTCATCAGAATTTCTGTACAATATCAATAGTACAAAATATTTTAAACTTAAACGATTTCTCATAAGCTACTAATCTATACTAACAATGTGAACATCAACGGTTCATTTTAGTAGCGCCCATGTGTAAATAAAAGGCCACGCAATCTCTCCTACCAAAATTGGAGAGTTTGCGCATCTGTTACTTAGGAGAGATGGCGCATTGTTCCCATTAGTTTCCATACTAGGAGAGATTACGCAGCTTATTGGTAAATTTGCATAAAAAAATGAAAAATGAAAATGGACTAATTTTACGTTAGACGTGTTATTAAGTTGCATAATTTTATTTTGTAATCTTATCTGGACTTGCTTTTTCAAATTCTTTAATTTTTCCCCCTTTCATTAAAATTTTTTAATCGTTTTTAAATTATTTCCTTTTTCTGATTCTTTAAGCATTAGGTAGAAATATTCACTCCCAATACAATAAAATTTGTGCACAAAAACCTTACAGCAATGTCATTTAAGTGTAATTATTATTGTTAGCAATTTAATTGTAGTTATTATTAGTAACAATCTCTCCTACCCATGTGCGCAATCACACCAACCCTGTAAGAAGAGATTGCGCAAAATAACTTTCTTGGTTTTATTACAACTGTTCTATTAAATTGCAACATAACAACAAAATAGCAATGGAAATGCATAAAAAACAAATGAAGTAAAAATTATTCATGGATAGTTTTGCAAAAAATTAATATTTAAATTGTTTATTGCTATTCTTTTGAATTGTGCGCAGACTATCCTAGCTTTACCTTATAGAGGAAGTGTGTAAGGTAAAGCTAGGAGAGTCTGCGCACAATTCAAAAGAATAGCAATAAAAAACCTAAATATTAATTTTTTGCTAAACTATGCATGAATAATTTTTACTTCATTTGTTTTCTATGCATTTCCATTGCTATTTTGTTGTTATGTTGCAATTTAATAGAACAGTTGTAATAAAACCAAGAAAGTTATTTTGCGCAATCTGTCCTTACAGGGTTGGTGTGATTGCGCACATGGGTAAATGATGCTTAAATGACATTGCTGTAAGGTTTTTGTGAACAACTTTTATTGTATTGGGAGTGACTATTTCAACCTAATGCTTAAAGAATCAGAAAAAGGAAATAATTTTAAAAACGATTAAAAAATTTTAATTAAAGGAAAAATAAATTAAAGAATCAGAAAAAGCAAGTCCAGATAAGATTATAAAATAAAATTATGTAACTTAATAACACGTTTAACTTAAAATTAGTCCATTTTCATTTTTCATTTTTTATGCAAATTTACCAATAAGCTGCGTAATCTCTCCTAGCATTTAAACTAATGGGAACAATGCGCCATCTCTCCTAAGTAGCAGATGCGCAAACTCTCCAATTTAGGTAGGAGAGATTGCGCGGCCTTTTATTAAACATGGCCGCTACTAAAACGAACCGTTGATGTTCACATTGTTAGTCTAGATTAGTAGCTTATGGGAAATCGTTTAAGTTTAAAATATTTTATACTATTGACATTGTATAGAAATTCTGATGAATAGCTATGAAAATTCAAGCACTTACTTTGAGAAAACAAAACAAAATAGCAATACTTTATCTTAGACGCCCAAAGCAATCAGCGTGCACTTTCAAGTAGACACTCCACTACTGTTGTTGTACAACTACCTGGAGTCTCTGCGCTCTCACTCTACTCATTCCCCCCGTAAACTCTATGTGCGCAATCTCTCCGACTGCGCCATATCTCCTGGCTTTACCTTACAGGAAAAATAAGTTAAAAACTTTGATTTTCTGATGAGAAATTTGAAAAATATGGATCCATTGCTTGGCCATAGGTTTAACACTGAAGAGGAGGGAAATTGTGGTCTAACTTATAAGGAGCCTTAAATAAGAATTCTGTTTCGATACTAAAAAAAAAATAATAATAGCATTATTTACTGTAAAACAAAATTCAAAAACTTTATAGAAAGACTGTTTAAAGAAATTTAATGTAACCTCCTAAAACATTAGAATTACCTATGATAAATAAAATCTTTCTTTTCCTTCAAAAAAAAAAAAAAAAAAAAATACAACCACAAAATTCTAAAATAAATTGTTTTCCGATATTAACGGAAAGGTTTCTTGAATGAAAAGATCTTTTTGCTGCCGGGAAATTTTGCAAACATTACGAAGCAACTTTTACAAGGTAGATAATTAAAATTTGTGTCTTGTGAAACAAAAATTTATTCTTTTAATCAATTATATGATGAACTAAAATATGTTTTGTTTTTTGGTTCTTTTTCCAAATTTTCGATGTTTGAAGGTAAATGTCCATTAGTCAAAGCTTTACCACACATTGAATGCATTTCTTAAAGGAGTAAATATTTCTCATGTTGATAAATATTTACCTTTATTTATTACGACATAAAATTGTTTAAATATTTGTGCTTAAATCCTTAATGCTGTTCCGTGGAAGATTTTGAAAACAGCCCCGTATCGAATATGTTTATATAGTTTGTTGGACGGTGTTTGATTTTATAATTAATTAAAGGAAAAGGGTCCATAAGCCATGTTTTTGGCCCATGCAATAAGACAAAAATTCAATTTTGTTATACTGACTTAATTATTTCACTTTTTAATATTACAAGGGTTATCCTGCACGATTTCAACAACATTTTTTGCATTTTGTTCGGATTTATATAACTTACACGAGCCAAAGTTCATATTATCCGTAGTTTTTGATGAAAAATACGCATTTTCTTCTAATTTTACCTCGTTTTTTAATATATTTTTTTATTATTTTACTATGAGCGCAGCTTTGCAACATTTTTATTTTTACATATATTGTACATATTGATGTATTTTATAATATGTGTAAAGAAGAAAGTGTTGCACGATTGCAGTCCTATAAATAATTGAGGTAAAATTAGGAGAAACTGCGTACTTTTCATCAAAAACTACGAATACGAACTTTGAGCTTGTGTAAGTCATATAAATCCGAACAAAATGCAAAAACTACACCGAAATCGTACAGGATAAACTTTCTAATATTAAAAAGTGAAATAATTAAGTTAGTATAACAAAACCAATTATTGTCTTATTTCATGGGAAAAAGCACGGCTTATGAACCCTGACCCTTTCTCTCAATAATATTTTAAATACGCGTAGATATGAAATTCGTAATTTCATATGTAAGTTAATCAATATATGCCATACAAAAAGATTGTTCAATAATTAGAAATTTGATCAGAAACACAAAACTATGCAAAAATATAATAAATTATAACACCTTGTAATAATGTATTTCTTTTAAATGCTAAAAGCTGTAAACTAAAAACATAATATACATTAAATAACTTTTATTAGATTGTTGACATGTTTCGGCTCACTCCAAGCCATTATCAAAAACAAATGAGAATATTCTATAATTGCATGGTCTTAGAAGTTATTATTTCAAATTCTACCATTTAATTTTCATGTACTTTTTAAAATTGCGCACATTATTTTTTTATTATTATTTGGTTGTTTATTTCCATACTTGTAACAATGGAGTAACTCGCGTCACAATTTCATGAATCTTTTAAATGCTAAAAGGTGTAAACTAAAAACATAATATTCAGTAAAATAACTTGATAATAACTTCATTGATGCAGTATCATTTAACTTACCGAAATTGTGGCTCGATTTACTCCATGGTTACAAGTATGGTTACATGGAACTAAACAACAACAAAAAAATAGTATGTGAAAATTTAAAAATCACATGAAAATTAAACGATAGCATTTCAAATAACTTCAAAGACCGTGCAAGTATAGAATATTCTCATTTGTTTTTGATAATGGCTCGGAGTGGGTCCAAACATGTCAACAATCTAATAAAAGTTATTTTACTTTATATTATGTTTTTAGTTAACTCCTTTTAGCATTTAAAAGAAATACAAAGCTATACAATAAAAATAGCGTAACTTTGGTTCGCAATCCACTTTTTATTCAGTCAAAAATACAGAGTGTTTCACTGTAACCGAATTCGGGATTCCGTTAGTAACATTGATAAAATTGGAAAAGATTGACCTTTTGTGAAAAATTTGATTACACTAATTAGAGTCTTGGACGGGTCGGATTGCACCTGACATTTCTGCGTAAAGTCAACCCGAAACCCAACAGCAACAAAAAAAAAATCGTCAATTACAACCCCAAGTCGAACCTGAAATAGTCAAACCCGAATTTGACCCAAACCCAAAGTGAAAGAATATTACTCCATATTTTAATACAATTATGGAGAAATAGTCTAAAATTAGGACTCTAATACCAACTTTATCTTTCTGAATAAAAATGAACACATATACAAATATATAATGAACTGTTTCTCCATTTATTTATTAAATTGTGCAAATATTGAACAAATTTCTCGTTGCCAGAAAGTGCTTTGGAAAATTTTGCTTTTCTCGCCAAATTCAATATCGTGGTTTTCTCTATCATGCAAAGGCTCCCATAACAAAGAAATACCGAATTTGATTTTTTAAAAGTTTAAACTGTGTTTATTACGCATATTTTGTGTTTTCATTCATTAACGATATATCCTAATTCGTTTATTATAATTTATAAGTAGGTGTGAAATTCACTAAAATTACTTATAAGTAACAAAAAACGCATTATACTTCTAAAAAAAGTTGTAGTATTTAGTTGCATGTTTACAAAGAGCAATTAATATGATAATTAATTTTAGGCCACATCACTACAGAAATGAAATTTTTAAATGCATAAAAGTGAAGATGGTGTTATAGTAAATAATACAACTTTAATCAGTATTTGGTTGTGTTGAAAAATAGTAAAAATATGTAAGGGTTTGGCAAGTAGGCATCTCATCCTGAAAAAGCTCACTGGGCTGTGGGGAATGAAAGTGGATACTATATTATAGATAGTACGGGAGACGCAAAATTTTTTGAAAAAAATAGGTTTTAGTTTTAGCATTTTTCCCCAATACTGGCATTGGCGGTTTTCTTTTCCAAACATGGCGCAATTCGGTTTTAGAAAGTGAGATTTGTTGCCAAATGATATAAACAGCTATGAAAACAAACCTCGTGAAATTTTATGCTTCTTTATATATGTATTTATAGATATATAAACGTTTCATTTATATATTATTATTGTTGTTTTTTATATAAATGATAGTTCTTTCTATACAATTTACTTCCGTTTGTATATAAAAATAGATAAATGGCTTCTTTATATTAAATAATTTGTATAAATATTGAAAAAAATTGCTTGTGTAAATGAAACAGTGAATATGTTGCCAGAAAATATATTGCCAAATTTACTTCTCTCGCCAAGGCCATATTCTTTATCTCGACAAGGCCATATTATCTATCTCGACAAAGCCATATTCTTTATATAGCCAAGGCACCTATACTGGAAAAGTACCTTAGATTTAAACTTGAGAAACAAATAGATTTATTTAAATTTATGGGACGCACATGACATCCAATCAATGTAAAGTATTATAAAGTATCTTTATAAATAAGAGAAGTAGCGCGACCTACGTTATACACGGCCGGTGCATGACGTTTAAAACGTCACATGCAGTGGATCATTTTTGCACGGCGATTGGTGCAAAGTGGCGCGCCTCCCGTTTTGCACCAATCGCCGTATAAAAATGATCCACTCCTTGTGACGTTTAAAACGTCATGCACCGGCCGTATATAACGTAGGTCGCGGAAGTAGCGACATACGGGAAATCAAATTGGATTGGTCGATAGGCTTTACGACAAAATTTCAAGAACTTGCCATTTTGTAAGACTTGATAATTCTGCAGTTATCGTCAAGCTAATGCTTTTTTGCTTGTCTCCACCCATCTAAAGAAACTACAGACAAATATCTCTAGACAAAGACATAAGACAACTTATTTCTAGACAAATATCTTTATACAAATATCTCTAAGTTCTATGATATGGATTGCAATAGTTTGAACAAAAACATTCAACCTGAGCATGCACGTTGCGTCTATCACGCCACACTGTTATTTATTAAGGAACTCAACTCGTTTACAATATTAAATTTGAATTTTTTTATTGTATGTTTTTTAATATACCGTTAAATTTCCAAGAAAAAATTCTCAACCGCAAAAGTACGATACAATTTTAGAATTTTGCTGCAATCTGTAAATTTTCATAAAGGTGAGGATTTTTATCAACGCAAACATGTGAAGTCAATAACAAAGCGTTGAGAGGAGCCTTTCTTAATGTTCAATAAAATTTACATACAAAAACCTGAAAAGCGTACCCAATCAATAAAATAAAAAATTAACCCATATCAATTTTATATTTCTACTTCCACAATATATGCGGAATATTCAAAATAATATATATATACAGTCGCATTCAAAAACTTATTTTTTTCATATAATATGAATTTAATCATAAGTTGAGCAACTTATGTCATTGTTTTTAATAATATGAATTATGATAATGCATGTAATTTGAGACCCTTCCTTCAAAACGTCTCGAATTACATATATTGCCATATTTCTAAATAATTTACTGAAATAACGAAACTTTAGAACGCACTGGATTATAATCCTTTTCATCAACATTGTATTACAAAATACTGAAAATAAAGCTCCAAAATATAAACTATTAAAATAGCAAAAATATTAATAACTTCAAAAAAGCCATTCCATTATCTAAACTTGAATTTAAGAAAGTTACGTATGATAAAAACAATCCACAGGCTTAAAAATAAAATAATATATTTCATTTGGAAAGAAATTCCATTTCATGGCTTACATAACTTTAAAAAATAAGTATTTTAAATTAAAGTTAAGTATTGTAAAATCAGGAATGACGTATAGAATTTGATATTCAACTCTTTAACGTTTTATTTAAAAACGTTAAAGCCGTATTAAATCTTTTTGGACGGATATTATGCAAAGAATATTTATTCTTCAGAATATAACTGCTTTTAAATCCATTAGTTTTAAATTAAGTTATTTACGGTAGAGACCACGTTGAATGAAAAATTTTGAAACATTAGAATTAATTTAAAATGCATATTTGCCTGTAAAATACTTTCTAAATGTAGAAGAAAGCAGTCTGGAAACATTCCAATTTAAGACTTTCATGCGGCGTTTTAACATTTGAAAAATAAAGAGAAAAACCAATTTTTTTTTTTTTTTTTTTAGTTTTATATAATTCTTTCTTCGTATCTTTCTCTACATATCGACAAATAAATTACTCTATAAAAACAATATATGAAGTTTAAAAGAAAAAGCCTACAACAAGAAACTTGTGTATGAGTTATGCTAAATAACATATTCTTAGGGGTGGCGGGGGGTGGGGGGGGAGGATGTAAGCTATAAAAATGAAACAACCATGTATTTTCAACAATTTTCTTATATAAGAAAAGTCATTCTTTTGTGTTTAATAAATTTACTTTTTGTATACAATGGCTTACGAAAGAAAATTTTAGAGGAATTTAAGTCACATTCATATTCTATAATGTAGCACGGAAAATTAGATTTTTGCATATTTTGCAACTGCTCATGAAATCTAAATTAAAATGTTATGGCGCCTTTAGGTGACATCTTTATATTACAAGCTCTATAAGTTTATATACATTTTTGAGCTTTAAAAAAGCCAGGATTTTTCAGTATATCTTACAAATAAATAGAACTTTGAAGTCGTAGATTATAATGGCAAAATTTCTATGATGATAAATATTACAATAATAAAATATAGATTTTTGTCTGTAATAATCATCATCATCTTAATTAATTTAATTTAATAATTTAATATTAAAATTTATGTAATTTAATATTTTCATTACATTACATTTATTTACAAAGTTGATCCCAACTAATATTGAAGCCTATTTTCAAAATGATGCAAGTATAGACCGGTGTACACTACCAATCTGTGATTATTATGGAGGCAACATTCATTTGGGTAAAACCTTTCATTTCATCTATGTAAACAATGTTAAAGCGATGTCGAGCAGTCTAGCGCCAAATATTAAGCTAAGTTGAAGAATTGAAAAATACTGAAACGTCATTTTTAATTAACTGCTACTTTTAATTAAACAAAATATGTGTGTCAGAAGCCGGTTCAAAAACCTTTCGAATGAAACCTCCTTCATCGTTCTGCGTTTTGTAGATGATTAGAAAAAAGGGTTGTTGACAACAGATATAATATATATAATTATTAGTGGCCAAAAACAGTGGCTTTGTCAAATATCAGTCTTTCGTTAAAAATGAAGATTTCTTTTCAGTATCAGCATCGAGTTTTGAACACACTAGATAACAGAAGAATACTGTGAAAAAATCTTTTCAGTATCAGCATAGAGTTTTGAACACACTAGATGACAGAAAAATACTGTGAATTTTTTTTAATTCCTTAGAAAATATTCCAAAACACTACTTTGGTACTAACTATTATAGTAAGTTTATATTACTCCGCCCATTGTGTTGTAATAGACTAAAAAATAGCATTAGAAAATTTCAAACTAAAATTCTCCTTAATAGAAGATAAATAAAATTGTAATATTTTATATGCATTATCTTTTTTCAGTAATACAGACCGTAAAAATAAAAGAAAATTTACATGCAATGACGCGCATATTTATTTATTAATTTATCATTCTTCAATTCTTTGTTAGAAAAATATAGAAAAATAATTTTGGCAATACCAAATCCTAACTGAAATATCCAGGAACAAGTTATATAAATAAATACTGTTATGTCCAGTATAGTGAATCTATTTTTATTTATTTAATATTCTTCAATTCTTTGCCCTAAAAAATATCGAGAAATATTTTTGAAAAAAAAAAAAACAAATCTAACTAAAATCCCGTGGTACATGTTATCAATTTTGTTACATAAAATTTCTCAACGGTTACTTTTCCCGATACCACAATTTCCACATAATAATCTTCGTTATTGATTTCTACAACATTTGCAGTAGAAGTATACCGCGTCAATTAATGTTTAAAAATAGTGGAAACAAAAAACCTGGCTGCTAAGAAACCTACACATGCAGTTCTATGTATCTTTATTCATTTATGTATTACTAGCTGACCAGCAGGGGCCCAGGTCCGTGATAATAACTTTAAATATACCTAAAATCAATGTTGAATGGTTTTATATACTTAATCGAAAATCTTACCAAACGATCCTAATGCTCGGGACCTAACTGCCTTCGGCAGATAACACCATCGAGTTTGTATAATTTTATAGTTTTAAATGAAAATCCATCCAAACAAACATAGAGTTGAAGGCCCAACTGCCTTCGCCAGCGTACACCACGGGTTGTTCGCACGCTCGGGTCTGTTTTGATTATATATTTTCAAAGTAAAAACCGGCGTAGACCGATCCAGTGACAATAAATTTAAATATTCCTAAAATCATCAGCATTGAATGAATTTATATATTTAAACGAAATTCTTTCCAAACGAACCTAATGGCTTGTAAAATGTGTTTTCTTCTCACTTTTTTTTTTTTACATAAGTTCATTTAATATTAAAAACAAAATAGTTCATATCGCCCGAAATGTCTAACTAATTTTTATGAGTTATAAATAAATATTCGAAATTTTTCGAAGCCTGTGTATAAATTTCGTAAATATTGATATTTACACTTTTCACTTTTCTTTTTCCAGATCGAAATCCTACGGATTTTTTTTTTTCAAACTGATTATTTTACCCCTAAATCTCATTATTTCTAAATCAAAATGTTACTGGAACGACAGCTAAAAGTATTATGTATAGGTAATGGGTATTCAAATTCTAGAGCAATAGCGCAGTAATAAGTTTAAGTTTTATGTGTAAATAAGCATACGCAATGCTTACCCTATGGGAATTTATTTTATTTTTAAACAGATAATTTCCTCATTATATCTCAAAATTTCTGAGCGAAATTTACACTTGATCATTAGCTAAAATATTAGCAAAGGTTTTGTATTAAAATTTCAAGAGCAACTGGATAAAATTAAGTGCATTTTTTAAATCGAAATATGCTTAATGTTAATCCTGAGGACAAATGCACGAAAAACAAAATTCGCCAAAACTGACTTTCGGAAATGATTTTTTTTCAAAGGGTTAATATTCGTATTTTTTTAAACTAAAGATGTCTTTTGAAAGCTGCATGTACGCTCGTTAAGCGTAAGTAAATTGCTTTTTTCGTATTTTAATTAAAAACTCCAACGGCATAACGTTAAACATTGCAATTAAAAAAACGGAATTCGCAAAAGTGACTTACGGAAAGGAACATTTTTAAGCGTTTGATCAAACCGAAGAAGGCGTTTTAAAAGAAAGTAAACGTATATATGGTTTAGAATTATTGAATGTTTAGTATTTTAATTTCCGTAGCCGATGCCGATTTTTAAACATCGCACAAAAAGAAAGAAAAAAACGAATTTCGCGTATGTGATTTTTGGAAACGAAAATTTTTCAAAGAGTTAATATTCACAATTTTCAAAACGGATTGCAGATAAAATGCAAGTAGATGTGTCTCGTATTTTTAGTTTTTTCGTATCTTCATCAGACGTGCAGATGCAGATTTTTAAATATTACAGTAATCGCGAAAATAACTTACGGAAATGAACGTTTTTAAAAGGGTTAATAGCAACATTTTTTAAAAACAAAGTCACCTTTTTAAACGAAACCGAACGTAGATGTAGTTTGGCCGATGCACAGTTTTAAAAATTGCAGAAATAAAAACGGAATTCGCAGAAATGAGTTTTGCAAAAAAAAAAAAAAAAAAAAAAAAAAGGTCAAAGAATTAATATTCGTATTTTTAAAAATGAATTGCGGATCACGAAATGAAAATTAGCGTATGGGAATGTCTGGTATTTTTAGTTTTTCGTATTTTCATTTGAAGTGCGGATGCAGATTTTTATTTATTGCATAAATCGCGAAAACTTCGAAACGGTGTTAGGAAAGTAAATATTTTCAAAAGTTTAATATTAATATTTTTAAAAATCCAAACATGGTATTTTAAAGAAAAAGGCACAATCTTTATTTTCGTGTAATTGTTTTTTCCCTATTTTGGTTAGTTCGGCGGGTGAAAACTTCAGCAAAAGTTTTGCGTTTAAACATGAATTCGATGTTTCATAATTAATTTTTTTGAAATGGTTAATGTTAATAATTTTCAAACAGATTGCTGAGTTTCAAACGTAAAAGTACGAATCTTAAAAATATGCCTTCTTTTTTCCGTATTTCTAACGATTCGCCGGACGCTCGTTTTAAAAAACGATTTAAAAAGAAAACCGATCTCGCGCACTTTTTCAACATTTCTCCTTGCCGGCTTCGGAAAGCTCCAAATTTTACATGCACAGGCGCAATCGCCAATTTTCAAAATAAAAGAATGCTCTTTTATGAGTTTTTAATTAATATCTCAGTTAATTATCGAATGAAAAATCTGAGCTTCGGGTGCTTTTTCAACATTTCTCCTTGCCGGCTTCGGAAAGCTCCAAATTTTACAATGCCTTGGACTATCCTCATCCAAATGTTTGGACTACTATTCACGGTAGATTTCCCTAGACATAGCGCACAGATAGACACACATTCAGACACAATGACAAACATCTTTTTTTTTATTAGTATAGATGGATAATTCAATTATTTAGTAAAAAAGTATTTCGATTTTTTTTAAAACCAAATCCTAACTTTAATCCCATGGAACCTGCTATTTAAATAAACATTATTTCATGCAATTCAGTGCTTCTTTATTTATTTATTTATTTATTTATTAATCAATGCTTCGGTAGAAATATGACGAGAAATTTTTTTTTTCAAAAACAAATTCCTAACGAAATCCGATGGGACGTGTTATCTGAATAAATATTATTACGTTCAATTATATACATCATTATTTATTTATTTATTATTCTTGAATTCTTCGGTAGAAAAAATTCGATAATATAAACAGCTCGGATATATAGAATTCGGATGGCATTTTATATCAGACAGAAATTCATTAAAAATTCAGTTTATTAATTCTGTGTAACTGCATCTCACGTATACGTTTACTCAGTGCCAAACAACCTATAATTATATTTTCAATTTCGATAGATAAGAGTTAAATTAGAAGTTTCAACATATATATAGTCAGCGCGTTTTCCTCTCAGTGCACAGGAGTTATAGATTAGTAAAAGGAGAAAGATAGAGAATTAATTATTACTGAAAATGTCCAATGAAGCAAATAATAGGAAAATTTAATTTTTAAGCAAATATTCAATTACTAAACTATCCCTAAGCTCTCTCTTTTTCTTTTTGTTGTTGTTGGGGGTGTTAAAATTAACCGTTATAAATATTTATTAAATATTTTATAAATCTTCCTCACAATGAAACATTTTTCTGACTTTCAGATGGTGGGTGAGATTAAATTTTAATATATTTCTAATACATATTTTTATTCTGGTGGGTTTTTTGAAAAAAAAAAAAAACTAATAAACATGGTAAATTATACATTGTCCTCGTATAATTGAGATGTTTTATATAAAGTTACATTTATAAGAGATAAATGAGGTGTTGAGAAGCAAAGTGGACCAACCTCGCCTGCTATGATTTCGAGAAAAATGCTTACCAAAATTTGCAGAAATTTTGGTCAAACTCTATTATGTCAGTTCTGCCAGTGCCACAGGAGACGAAGCTTCTTCATCGAGCATACGGTGATTATGCTTGCAGTGCCAGAGTGGGCCAAACCACTTGATCAACTCTTGCAGTGGCAACTTGATATAAGGTACATTAGACCATTTGTTAAACTGTCTCGATACCTTGAATAATTTCGAAAAAAAAATCATTGTACAGCCGATAGATGGCATGACACACATTGCTTGGGCAGTTCAAACACATTTTTCGCAAAAATGTGGAACAGTCCACTCTGGTTCTCTGCGCCTCAAATATACTATGAGCAAATATTTCAAAATAATGAAAAAATATGAATAATGATTTTTAACAAGGAATTACAGCATATGAGGAAGGAGAGAGAGATACTATGTGAATTTGATTAATCATTAAAACTTTGCCATGCAATAAAGTCTGAAAGAAATATCTAAATAGTCTGTTGCTTCTACATGTTGCTCTATCACTTGAATAATTTCGAAATTAAAAAAAAGTCATTGTACAGCCGATACATGACATGACACACATTGCTTGAACATTTCAAATACATTTTTCACAAAAATGTGGGATAGTCCCCCTCTGGTTCTCTTAGCATCAAATATACTATGAGCAAATATTTCAAAATAATAAAAAATATGAATATTGATTTTTAACAAGAAATTACAGCGCATGAGGAAGGAAAGAGAGATACTATGTGAATTTGATTAATCGTTATAAATTTGTCATGCAATAAAGTCTGAAAGAAATATCTAAATAATCTGTTGCTTCTAGATATAACAACGATGAATAAATGATATCTGTAGGGAAAATGATTTTTCGTGGGTTTTCTTTTAATATTTAAGTGTTAGTGCAGTTTCTTCCACGTATACTCCTACACATCTACCAGAATGTTTCTAAATGCAGTTGTGATTATTATCTTCAAATTATTTATATCAGCTGACGGTATATGGTATAATGCGGTATTTAATGTATCACATTGTTAAAAATTTGCAGCAAACTGTCCAGTCATTTAACCGTTTTTATAGAAAACGGTTACATAACCATAATTTAACTTTATTCTGACAATAATATGGTCGATAATATGGTCAGAATAGAGTTAAATTACCGTTATGTAACCGTTTTTTATAAAAACGGTCAAATGACTGGACAGTTTGCTGCAAATTTTGAACAGTGCACCGCAGGAGTCAATCACACAGTGTGATATATGCTGATCTATCTGGGCAGAGTGGGTGATAGAGTGGGTGACAAAGGGGGGCAGAGTGCGGACCGCAACGGCTAATCCATTTTTGTAGGACAGCGACAGCAAACCTATGGCATGCGGTAGAATATTTTCGGTATAGTGTTGATTGAGGTTTTAAATCAAAATACAGTGAAATTACAAAAAAATACACGAATTTAGACAAGCTGAGCTTGTCGAAAGTTTTTTAATTACAAAAAAAATTAAGAAATTAAATGCAACTTATTCTAGTTTCTAATCTAGTTTAATATGGGCTCAAAACGCATTAAATTTAAAGAAGATTTAGAAATTATTCAAAAGGAAAGATTAGCAGACACTATAAAAAAAACTGCTAATGGTGAAGCTATGGCGACTTCGAATGAAATACTAGACTTGAAGAGCATTTTAAAGATGAGCTATTCTAGGGATGAGGCTATGGGATTGATTCTAGGGCTTGCCATTTTGATAAAATTTCTCTTTACCAATTATCGAGATAGTAGTGTCGGAAAATAATAATATGATATCAAGTTCAAATCACTTGTCAGCTGACTCCAGTTCACATTGCATTCTGTTAAAATTATGAATACGATATCAATTATTTATTATTCAAGATGCAACAACAGAAATAGCTTTTATTATTTTATTATTTTTAAAATGCAATTGCTAGTATAATTATTACAGTACAACACCTACATGTATGTTACTCATATTTTTTAATCCTACAAAAAAATCAAGTAATTTAATAATATATAATCTAATAATTTTTAAATATTGAGCATTTTAATTGTTCAATTTTATATTTTTGTTCTCATAAGTAATTAATTTTGTAAATACTCTATTTCATAACGGGTCAGAAAATGAAAATGTATTAAAATAATGCATTCATTGTGACTTTTCCGATTACGAAAGATTTGAAAAAAAGTTTAAATAAAATATAAAATCTCTAATCTTATGTAATCGAATGAACTTAGCAGGCGCCAAACATGGACGATGCCAGCAGCTATATAGTTTAAAATGAATGTAGATACTATTAAAGAACTGTCACAAAAAGTGCAAATCATACTTACTAAAATACGCCATTTGGCAGTGGGCCTGATTACGGAAGATTACACAATATTTTTAAATATCTACATACAAGTGAATATGTTGAACTAAATTGTAAAAGAGCATTTTTGAGTATCACTGACGAAGTGACTAAGTAAAGTATACCTCTAAATGGAACTCTTCACCACCTGCTTTTGGAAAAGGTTGGTGGAAAGACAGAGTTGTAACTCTCTAGCAACGGCGGCTTCCAATTCATTATGGAATACAGTTTAGAAGCTCCTAACCTTCTGCTTTCTCCCAAGTCAAATAAATATTATTCGGACCAGAAAAAAATATTTAATGAAATGCTTGTTGCCTTCTTACGGTTATTAAGCAATTATTATGTTTAATAAAAATTCTGGTTTAATTTGGTTTAAAAGAAAACGCAAAGATAGAAGCTATGCAGTTTGAATGCCTACTCAATCTTGACTCATGGTCCAGATTAATGACGAATCACTAGATAAGTTATCTTTTCAAAAATATAAAAAAATTAAGAATATTTTTACACAAATATATGATTGAATAGATTTTTTCTTAAGAGCACTTCATCAATTAATTCGCTTTTCCCAATCTACGCTGAATGATATTTTAGAGATTTTTATCAACTTTCTAAACTCTATCTAATGTATTTGAATGTCAAATCGTTTTGTACTTTCTACCATACATAAATTCAAACACTCTAAAACTTTCTTAGAAATTTAAGAGGTTTCGTAAATATTTCTTATCACAATGTTTCCACACTTTCTTTCGATATTTCAGTTTACCTTTTTCGTGTTTTCTTTAGATTTTGAATTTATAAAATGTCTAAGACATGGTCTTAGATTTTAGTTTGAGGCTTCTGATTTTTTTACAGTAGTATCTGTGTCGTACAAATCTTTTTTCTTTATCGAAACAAAAACGTACTTTTTATTATTGGTAAAACTTTCATTCTCATAGGAATATACTTCAAATGAAATTTTTACACATTTTCGTATTCAATTGCTTTACTTTCAGCCATAGTATATATATAATATTTTCAATGTCCTTAATGCTATTTTTTAAAAGATTACTTTCAAATTTCCTAAAAATATTAAACTGCCTTCTGGAATAACATTTTAAAGAAATTTAAAGCAATTTATACTGAATATTGCTGCATTAAATACATTCTAACGCTTCAAACCGTCATCTTTTTTAATTGGTAATTTTTAATACTTTATGTCCAATGAAAGGTACTATACTTTAAAAACGACATTTTCAAAACTGAGCAAAAAATAATCAAATCTGAGTATGTCGCAAAGTCAAAAGGGCTCCGAATCAAGATTACTGTAACATGTATATACTCATTTCTGAAAACATGCACACACTCATGTGCTCATATTTGAGTATGTCCATGTTTCAAACATAAGTATGAACTGACTTCTATGTGCTCATTTTTGAGCATTTCCATGTTTCAAAAATGAGTTTGAACTGATTCTAATCCTTTTTGAGTGTGTCTATGTTTCAAAAATGAATATGAACTGACCTCTGTGTGCTCAGTTTTGAGTATGTCCATGTTTCAATATTCTGCGTATTTCTGGTATTTCAGAATTGAAAGCATTGAGTCGTCATATTTCAAACAAAAAGTTTCATAATAAAATGAAAATATCGATTTACTGAGATTTGAAAGTGTCATTTTTCTCAGTGTAGGTTGATAGTTTAAGTATAGTTACATACGAGAAAAATTGGCATATTTTGGAATTTATTTTAGGAATGGAGTAAAATTATTTGAAAAACTAATAATTCCACGTTGTTTTTTATTGCTTCAAGTATTTAAAAGTTTCTTTTTGTTGTTGTTGTTGTTAAATTTGGTCACATAATACGTCGGAAACCTGAAGCCACGTTGCTCTATACCAAAATATCCGGTTTCGATATGCGCAGCGTCCCAACTTCCTGTACACACAAAAAAATATTAAAATCTCAGTTTCTTCTTGTAAAATAAGTTTGTAGCTAAAGACCATCGGCACACATTTCTCTATTTTTAAAAAATTAGAAAATTGTGCTATTTTGAAAATTATTTTCATTTTTCGTCTAAACAATTTAATTATGTGTAGATGAGCGCAAATTTAAAAAAAAGTTCAAGTTGTCATGTTGCCCATGTTTAAATATGCAGTTTCTAGAACATCATGTTCAAAATTTTAGAAGAAACAAATATACTGATAATAATTTTTTTTCAACTTACACTGAATTTGCTATTCCTGGGCCATACTGGCGACCCTCCTGTGCCTTAATCAGCTTCAATAAGTAAGTAGAACCTTTAATAGAATATTTTTGGCGCGGTCGGTTTTATCGATCATGCGCGCATATAATTTCCGTACAAAAAAAAATCGATTTTTTGAAAGTTGAGAATTTATGTAACCCAATTTATGTAAGTTCAAAATTATCACATATTCTAATGTTATTCACAATCGATATGCAGAAATGTGTAAATTCGATAAAATTTTCACATGTGAAATGTCGAACATGTCATTGAGAAAGCATTCGATGAAAGCATTTTTGAGAAATGTCATTTAAGTGGGAGAATGGAAGTTTGTAAAGCTGTAAAGTTTGCATACATGTCAGAAGTGTACACACAACTTAAGAATATTTTATACGTATCTCTAAAAATTTAGCACATTCGTTTCCCTATAGGAGAAAGTCGGGTTGCCGCGGACGGCGGGTAACCGTGGACATTTCAATTTCTAAGAAAATCAAAGTGTTGCGTAAATAAAGAGTTATTGTAAATGAACAAAGTCGAAACAAATACAGTTTAATTGTGACGTGGACGCAGAGTAAGTTAGTCGTGAGTGAGTGTTTTGTTTTCGTCAATAAATTTTCGAAAAAAACAAGACGGAATGCATCATATGAGGAGAAAGACTGGATTCAGTGCCAGGAATGCAAAGACTGGGCCTATGAATATTGTGTTTATATAGATGCATCTGATTTTTATTATAATTGTGATGTTTGTAAGGCCAAAAACGGTTGGGACACCATTGATTAAAATTTCTGGGGCTACCCGACGTTTCTTGTGACGCCAAAAAAATAAGACCAAACTATTTTCAGTATATTTCGTTAAATAATTCGATATTATTAGCAATGTTTAATAAAAATCATTAAAGAAGTTCGTAATTTTATTTTAAGTATAAAATAAAGACAGAAAGTTCATTCATTTGTTTATATTTGCAATTTATCCAAGTGTCCGGGGCTACCCGATCTACCCCTACCACTTTGTACTATATGCTATATTTTTTTCAATATATACTATGGAAAAATAGGATATTCAGCATTTTGAAGATGTATCAGGTATGACAAAATAAATATCTTATGCAAGTTTCATGCTTTTAACTGCGAAATCATTCAAGTCATATGATTTTTTATACTTGTTCCTTAAATATTTCCCGCTAATATATTTGTCATTAGTATAGATAAATAATAAAATCAACCAAATAATATCAGATCGTCACGTACTAAAATTTAAATAATTTAAAAGCTTTTAAAATCACTATCCTGAGAAATATAATTATTTTGTGCTTGTTAAAGCTCTCCGTTTATTGAATTACTTATAAAAACATAATAAAATATCAAACTTTCTAGTAATACGATGCAAGCGTCATTCTAATTAAAAAGCATTTTAATGTTGCATCCTTATACTGAACTTCGCATGTTTCTAAAGCATGCTTCTTAAGCCCATTAGTTTATAAAGTACATAATTCAAAGGCTAGCTGATTCTAGAAAAATACTGTTAATTAGTCACGTACAAAAATTTAAATAATTTAAAGGCTTTATAAAATCACTATCCAGAAAATATAATTCTTTTGTGCCGATAAAAGCCCTCCGCTCAGTAAATTACTTATAAAAACACAATAAAATGTCAAAATGTCTAGTAATACGATGAAAGTCTTTTAATGTTGCATTATTATACTGAACTTTGCATTTTCCTAATGTTCCTGATGTAGTAGTCCATTATTTTATATCGACGGTATTTTATATCAAACGCGAGTCACTTCTTGAAAAATACTGTTCATTAGCTTCTTATAGTGATACGATGTATAGTGATTATAAGTAATGATTATAGTGATTATAAGTAATGCTTATAGCGATTATAAGTAATGATTATATTGATTACAAGTACTTACAATAGCACCAATAATTTAAGAAGCCTAAAATGTACATACTACAGCGTTTTATAACATTTTCAAACATTTGAGCCCGCATCAAACCGATTTCTATAAATTGTACACTTTGTTGTTATTTTAAAAAGCTATGAATGGTTTATTGTCCTGTTGCCTCTGTTTACATTAAAGAAAATCTTTTAGTGTAAGAATTAATAAATCTAAAACATTAAATTGTTTATCAGTTTACTATTTCAGAAGGTGCCCCACCAGTGGCTGAGAGGTTGTGCTCTCGAAGCTGGTAGACGGGAGGTGCTGGGTTCGATCCCAATCGCGCCCGTCGGCCTAATCGTTCGGAGTTTTCGTGGTTTTCTTCGAGCCGTGGATTTATCCATGCGTAAATACGGATTAGGTTCCCTTAGAAAGACCCCCACGAAGGGCACTCCCCCCGGGCCTATATCCCCAGTGTAGATAATTGGCCGTCAATAATCAACCCAACCCAGAAGGTATTCTTAAATTCTATAATTCTATATTCTTATAAGCTATCATTATAAATTAAATTCGGTTATAGAGCATTTATAGAGCATTTATAGAGCATTAAAATATCCTAATTTTCTTTATATGTATCAGATAAAAATCTATATTAATAGCTGTTTGAATCCAATAAAGTGTTAATTAACCTATTTATGCATGATTTATAGTAATACACGCTAAAATATTTCAGGAAATTATTTTGGTGATGATCGCACTGATGATATATCTTAGAACAACATGATAAACTAAAAACTATAATAATATATTGCATTTATGCCTGTTATTAACCCCTTAACAGTGTATCAATTTCTTACCTCAAAATTATTACAAGAAAAATATGAAAATAGGGAAATGTGAAAATATGGAATAGTATATTTAAACGATTATTTGAAGAGAAAATTAACACATTTTGTCATTCAAGTAAAAGAATCAAATATTGTAGAAATAAAATTGATTGTAATTAATTAAATATTGCTTGTTTGAGTTGCCTGAACTGGATTCGGACGTCACTGCTTAGAGATTAATGATAAATAAAAAGTATAAGATATAGATATAAAATTATTTAAAAATTCTAATCACGTTCATATTAAAATTATCCGTTGCTTATAATCGTTAACTGAAATTAAGAAAATAATTATTTCTTTTTTCTCACGAATGCCAAACGAGTACAAAATAAAGTTCCTATATTATAAAGTTCCCCCAATAAATGTCTTCTGCAAAAGATAAAGGGGACATTTCTGTAATTTATGAAAGTTTGTGAAAATTATAAATCTATCGTCGAAAGCAATTACGTATTCATTTCATTTAAGTGACACTCGTTCACAATATTTGGCAATGCACTTATACATCTCTATGCATGATTCATGAAGTCAGTTTCAATAAGATAAAATTAAACAACATAAATTTGCATGAAGACAATTTACAGAAAAAACAATCAGAAATTTATACCAAAATGAAATTTCAAACCGATTTATCATTTTACACTTATCATTATACAGTAAAATATATCCAGAAACAATAAGAACAAAAATATCTTCTTAAAACTTTTAAATGCGCTAAGCCTTTCGAAAAAACTGCGTCTTTCTTCGTCAGGCGCAAAAAAGACGTGCTTCTTCTATGAAAGCAGAATCAAGACCGTCTGGCTGCTGCTTTCATAGTAGAAACACGTCTTTCTTGCGCCTGACAAAGAAAGACGCAGTTCTTTCGAAAGGCTTAGCGCATTTAAAAGTTTTTGATGGTGTTTTAAGACATTTTTGGTCTTATTGTTTTACACCAGTTTCAACTTCTTTCTTTGATATCCAGAAACGTCCCTGGGAAAGTAATGGGCAGCTGGTTCCCCAAATATAATTTCCGGGAAAATTCCCGTTTTCTGTTCTGAAATATTTCTAATCAAAGTTAATGGTATCAGTATGTGAATGGAATTTCCTAGCAATTTCTTATATTTTCAAGAAATGTATCTTGAAACATTTGAGCAGCTATCTGCCCATTATTTCTCGGAAACTTTTCAAAACCTTTTTACAGCGTAACAATGCCAAATATTTACAACTGTTATATCGATTAAAATCATTTTACGTCTTGAAAGAACACATAGTCCAAAATTTAAAAACAAAATCTACAAAATAAATATATTTTTAAAAATATCTTTGGGGGCCGTAATTATTATGAAAATTCTGATGAAATACACATATCACTTGTCGACACAGAAATAATTTAAAACAATTTTCTCTGTTTACTACAAAAGTGCCAGATGTGGCTTTTTCAGTTATTGTCTTTTAGTATATATAGAATATCATAAATTAATTAGTTGATTATCTTTCATTTCTAAATCAAACATTTGTCTTTATCACTAACTATCGCCAATTTGTTTAGTTCTAATAAGCTACAGATGTACATAACTTAGAATAACATTTTGAACCTAGGCTGTACATAATTATTAACACTTAGTAAATAGAATATAATCATTGCAAAAACATACCTTAATTATTTCGTTTTGTTTTCCCAAAATGAAAAGTAAATTCAGAAAACTCACCTAAAAATAAGAAAAACATAATAAATTAAGGAACTAAAAATGAAGCATTTTTAATTATTAAATGTACACTGTTAAAAATGTGTAAACAATATGGAAAATATACTGATTTTTTTAGGATTTTCTCGGTTTATACCGTTATTTCCGGCGTATAATCCGCAGAACAAACAATCATATTTCGACCCAGAAATTTCATTTTATATAATGTAACTTACTAGATCGCGGTAAATATTTGACTTCAATTACTGAATAAAATTTCTGGGTTGAAACACAATGGTTTGATCCACGGATTATACGCCCGAAATTTCGGTAATAGCGCTGAGTGGCTCTCTAAATTTTGAAAAACACATGAACTCACTTTTTTAGTAGGTACTTTGCTTTTATACAACCTTATTTTTACTAATGTGTGAATGATACAATACTCTAACACAAGAAATATAACCAAATCGAAACACATATAGCAAAATACATGGATTCGATATATAGTCCTAGATTAGATACATTTATTCGTTAATTAAGGGGACCAGAAAGGTTTTGAAATGTATTTATGTAAAATGTATTTATTACTATTATTAATTTTACTGTTTCAACCTTTAAGAATATCGTACAGGGTGTCAGCTAGGAAAATTCCTAAAA